>JAWWNF010000113.1:0-1200000 GCA_034641395.1 Darevskia armeniaca
TGTGGGAGTGAGGGTGGAATTGCCGGACAATGGTGCCTTCGCCTCCCAGCGAAAGGAAGACAGGCCAGGTGAGATTCAGCAGGAGGGAGGGAAGGAAGGAGGGGTGGGTGTGTTTGTGCAGAAAAGGACAAGACCCCCCCCCCCAAATGAATAAATTGGGAGGTGGGAGCGACACTGGAGGGATGGATTGAGAGGGGAAGCAGTGGGAACAAGGAGAATTTTCCCTTTTTGGAGAGAAAGGGAAAGTCTAACTCCTCTCTTAGATTCGTAGGTGGCGGGAGGGGGTCATGATATCCATATTTTGATATTTTGCAATCCAAAAGGGAATCAAAATATCTGCCAAGTTTCCATTGCACGATCCCCATTGAAGCAACAGCCTCCCTCCCCGCCCATCCCATCATTCATTCGCATGGGGAATATGTGGGTTGGGGGGAAGAAGAGGGTGCCTGGAATCAGCCCTGCTTGCGAGGTTGGGGGAGAGAGGGAGGTGAAAAAGACTCACTCCACAAAAGTGCAGGTAGGTAGCCGTGTTGGTCTGCCGTAGTCGAAACAAAATAAAAAAAATTTAAAAAAATTTAATTTTTTTTAATTTTGTTTCCAAGTGCG
The DNA here is from genome assembly GCA_034641395.1 of Darevskia armeniaca. Lineage (NCBI taxonomy): Eukaryota > Metazoa > Chordata > Lepidosauria > Squamata > Lacertidae > Darevskia > Darevskia armeniaca. The sequence goes on from JAWWNF010000113.1 coordinate 607, forward strand.
TCTGCCCTCCTCTCTCCCTCCCGCTTTGCATTGCATTGTCTTCCTGCCCTCCCTTTCTCATTCAGATCTATCTCCACTAACCCCGGGACAGAAGAGATGGCATTGCTGGGAGGGCTGCAGAATCATGCCATTGTAGAGTTGGGAGGTACCCCCGAGGGGCATCTAGTCCAACCCCGCTGCAATGCAAGAATCCCTGCCGGCAGACTTGTCGAAATACTTGCTTTCCCTCTGCCAGGGATAGGCTGGCTCAGACCTGCTACCAAACAGAGTTCGGATCTGGTGCGCTTTGCACCTAGAATCACAGAATGGTAGAGTTGGAAGGCAGCCCCAGGGGTCATCTAGTCCAACCCCCTGCAATGCAGGAATCTCAGCGGAAGCATCTGTGACAAATGAGCTGGGATAGCTCAGTCGGTAGAGCATGGGACTCTTAATCTCAGGGTTGTGGGTTCGAGCCCCACATTGCGTGAAATATTCCTGCATTGCAGGGGGTTGGACTAGATGACCCTCGGGTCCCTTCCAATTCTACCATTCTATGATTCTATGAACCTCTGCTTAAAAATCTCCAAGGAGGGAGAGTCCACCACCTCCTGAGGGAGACTGTTCCACTGCCGAACAGCTCTTACTGTCAGAAAGTTCTTCCTGATGTCGAGTTGGGATTTCCTTTCTTGTAACTTAAATCCACTGGTACAGATCCTACCCTCCAGAGCAGGAGACAACCTGCTTAGCTTATGCCTGTGGCTTGCTTTTCCTTGCTTTTCCCTTGCCTTTGCCAAACTGGTGCTCTCCAGATTGTGGCTGGACTACAACTCCCATCAGCCCCAGCCATCATCACAAATGGTAAAAGGCGTTGGGAGCTGTAGTCCAGCCACACCTGGCAGGGAAACTGGCATAGGATTCATGCTTCCTCCGTCTCCCCCACAGCCACTGCGATGCCATCGGAGGCCCCACCTAGATCGTCTCTTCTTTGGGCTGAAGCTCAAAATCTGGCAGACGCCTCAGGTAAAGGAAGAGACTTGTGGGGAGAGATGCTGGAGGCAGCTGGGGGCCTTTCTACTGGGTCACGATGTGTGTGTTTGCAGGGAGGGGTTCAGGAACTGATAGAATATTCCTCTTTCTGTTCACGTTTGGCTCTGCAATATGTTATCGCTTCCCCATCCCCATCTGCAGAATCAGCATTGTCCATTTCATATATATTTCTAAATGCTTTTCAGGTTTATACATTTCAGTGGTTTTACAGTCATTTTGATATTTCAAAGCCTGACTTCCTTCCCCTTCTTTCTGTGGTTCCTTAAATTTATTTTTAATATCTTCTGCATATCCAAATTAACTTAATTTGCTCATTTATTTTTACCGCATCATGGTTTCAAAAAACTAGAGCACACACGCATTGTGATCCTGGTCATTACCTGTTTGATTTACTTCCATCTGGACGTCGTTACAGGACTCTATACAGTTGTACCTCATGTTGTGTACGCTCCGTGTTGCATACATTTGGGTTTCAATTTGCCGCATGGACGCTTCTGCGCATGTCCGCGCGGTCCGTGCATGCGCAGAAGTGTTCTGTGCAGTTCGCACATGCGCAGAAGCACGATACCACGCTTTTGCGCATGCGCAAAATGGACGCCCGGGTTGCGCACTGTTCGGGGTGCGAACGGCACCCCGGAACAGATCAGGTACGTAACCTGGGATACCACTGTACACAAAAACGTCTAGGCACAGGAATAGTTTTTTTCCTTGTGCCATCAAACTGTTGAATTTGTAGTTGTGTGCGGAAGGGAGGTCAGTTGGTGGCATGGGGTTCCTTTGTTGTGCTGTTGTAGCGTGAGGGGAATAGTGTTTGTATGAGGTACGTTTTCTACACTGCAATGTAGTCGAAGCAAAATCCAAGTATGATTGATACTTGGCCAATAAAATTATTCCTATTCCTATTCACGACATATGGCCATGTCAAATATTATGGAGCCATCACCGCGCTGTGGACTTCAAATTGATTTTGGATGTAGCGACACGTCCCCCAGCCGTACAGGGTGGTTTGCAATATAAGAAGACTAATGCATAGCAGATTAACAAACAAAAACAATTAAAAAAGAAACAACCCTCTCTTGCCTCTGCCTCTCATACACAGTGATGCAGGCAGTGGGTCTCCTGCCCCCCCATCTGATTTGGGGGGGCACTGAGGTGGGAAGGGGTGGAAAACACTGTTGCACTGAGAAGATTGGAAATATTTATTGAATATTTTTTGGGGGTATTGTGTAAACTTGAAAACGTTGGCAGCATTAAGATAAATTCAACAGTGTCAATAAGCTTTGATGGATGTAATAATGGAATACTGAATGATTTAGTTTACCTAAAATATGCAGGGATTTTTGATATGCAAAATGAACCATGGAAAGAGAAGAAAGAAAGTCATGGATATTTTAAGGTTGTTTAAATGAGTATTCTAAATTGTAAAACAGAAAATTTAATAACAATTATATACCTGTACATATATAAAAAGAAAGCACTTTTGCAGTAACAAGGGACGCAGGTGGCGCTGTGGTCTAACCCACAGAGCCTAGGGCTTGCCAATCGGAAGGTCGGCGGTTCGAATCCCCGCGACGGGGTGAGCTCGCGTTGTTCAGTCCCTGCTCCTGCCCACCTAGCAGTTCAAAAGCAAGAAGTGCAAGTAGATAAATAGGTGGGAAGGTAAACGGCGTTTCCATGCGCTGCTCTGGTTCGCTAGAAGCGGCTTAGTCATGCTGGCCACATGACCCGGAAGCTGTCTGCGGACAAACGCTGGCTCCCTCGGTCTATAGTGAGATGAGCACCGCAACCCCAGAGTCATCCACGACGGGACCTAACGGTCAGGGGTACCTTTTGCAGTAACAGGACTCCCAGCACTGGCTCTTGCCAGCACAACTATTTAGTTGATTCTGGTTGTAAGAATCCAATTGCTGCATTTTTCATAAGCCTCCACACTATTGGTAGACAAAATAAAATAAAATAATTAAATAAAATAAAATAAAATAACAAAACTCTCCCAGCAACTTTGTAAATTTTCCCCTGCTTGGCTTATGCATCCGTTTGGCTTATTCATTGGCCACACCATTGTTCCCCCTTTCAAACAGGGAGCAGTGGTGCTTGTGGGGGAAATTACTCCAACGTATCCTCCCTTTCTTTCAGCAGAGAAGAAGGTGACTGCGTATTTCGCCAAGGGGGAGTAAAATCTCCTGGATCCAGGCCACAGAGCTTTGTGCAAGGAAGCCACGATGGAGAGTTGTGGGAATCTGGACTCTGTGGGTAAAGATCACTTTGGCTGATTGATGTTGAGAGGGGGAACTCCTGTTCTGAGTATTTGCCACCACAATGTAGGCGTCCCAGCATGGAACACAGTCAGTGCATCTGGCTGTTAACCAGAAGGTTGGTGGTTCGAGCCCCGGGAGGGATGGCTATGAACAATATTAAGGCATCACAGGGGGTTGGACCAGATGACCCTTGGGATCCCTTCCAACTCTATAATTCTATGAAATATTTTTACCATAAATAAACTGGTTTTATTCTGTTGTTATTATTATTTTACTTTCAAATAGTGCACCAGGGTTTGGGCATTGTAGTGAACTTTGGAATAAAGCTTTTGGAAATAATCATGCAAAATATTGCAGTCAGCAATCATGTAAAATATTGCAGTCAGCAATCTTTAGAGCTGAGAGGAATACAGCTGAGCGCCTGCTGTAAGCTAGATTTCAGCAGCGCGCACAGAGAAGAATGCGGATAATTTTGGAGATGTTGTCATTAGGGAAATGGCTAATTTGACTCAGTCCCATGATGAGGGAGGGACCCAGGTGGCGCTGTGGGTTAAACCACAGAGCCTAGGGCTTGCTGATCAGAAGTTCGGCAGTTTGAATCTCTGCGACGGGGTGAGCTCCCGTTGCTCTGTCCCTGCTCCTGCCCACCTAGCAGTTCGAAAGCATGTCAAAGTGCAAGTAGATAAATAGGAACCGCTCTGGCGGGAAGGTAAACGGCGTTTCCATGCGCTGCTCTGGTTCACCAGAAGCAGCTTTGTCATGCTGGCCACATGACCTGGAAGCTGTACGCCGGCTCTCGGCCAATAAAGCGAGATGAGCGCCGCAACCCCAGAGTCGGACACGACTGGACCAAATGGTCAGGGGTCCCTTTACCTTTACCCCTGATGAGATTTCTGCCTTGAACTCCTAACATGAAGTTTTTCTTTTCTGCAAGCAGGCCTCAGACAGAAGGACAATGAGAATTCGGCGGAGCACCTGAGGTGTCATCAGAAACAGCCAAGCATTCAGTGGGGAAGGAGCTGCTTGGCATTCCAAGGGGATGGGGAAAGCACGTGGGAAACCAACCAAAGGCAGGGAGGAAGAGATTCTCTGCTTCTCCGGGTGCCAGTGTCCACAAACTCCTAATCCCACAGGAAGATCAGAAAGGAAGTAGAAAAGAAAAATGCCCCGAGTGTGGGAAAACATTCAAAGATAAATCAAACTTGAGCAGGCATTGTAGAACCCACACAGGGGAGAAACCATACGAGTGCCTGGAATGTGGAAAGAGCTTTGGTCACAGCCACCATCTTACCGTTCATCAGAGAACTCACACTGGGGAGAAACCCTATAAATGCACGCAGTGCGGAAAAGCCTTCAGCGATAGCGGAAGCCTTACCACCCATGAAAGAATTCACACAGGGGAGAAACCATACAGGTGTACGGACTGTGGAAAGAGCTTCAGCAACAGCGGAAGTCTTCATACGCATAGGAGGACTCACACGGGCGAAAAACCATATAAATGCCTGGAATGTGGAAAGAACTTCATCCACAGCGGAAGCCTTCATGCACATCAGAGAATCCACACAAGGGAGAAAATGTACGCATGCGTGGACTGCGGGAGATGTTTTGCTTCCGGCAGCCCCTTTAACGCACACCCCGAAACCCCCACAGAGGAGAAACCTTATAAATGTATGGTGTGTAGAAAGAGGTTTGTCAGTAGCGGAAGCCTTAATTCTCTGCAAAGCATCCACCCAGGGGAGAAGCCATACGAGTGTGTTGTGTGCGGGAAAAGCTTCAGCGATGGCAAAGGTCTGACTGCGCATGAAATAACTCACACGGGGGGAAGCCATATAAGTGCCTGGAGTGCGGGAAAAGCTTCCGCCAAAGCTATAACCTTACGTCACATCAGAAAACTCACACCGGGGCAAAACCTTATAAATGCATGGCGTGTGGGAAAAGCTTCAGTCGTAGCGGGAGCCTTCTTTCCCATCAGAGAACCCACACGGGAGAGAAGCCCTATAAGTGCATAGAGTGTGGAAAGAGCTTCATCGAGAGCCAGCAGCTTACTTTACATCAAAGAACTCACACGGGAGAGAAGCCCTATAAATGCGCGGAGTGCGGGAAGACCTTCAGCACGAGCGGAAGCCTTAACAGACACCAAACGACTCACACAGGGAGAAGCCCTTTAAATGTGCCGTGTGTGGGAAGAATTTCAGTCAGAGGACACACCTTACGAAGCATGAGAGAACGCACATGGGCAAGAAGCCCTACAAATGTGCGGAGTGCGGGAAGAGCTTCAGCACGGGCGGAAGCCTTCACAGACACCAGACGACCCACACAGGGGAGAAACCTTTCGAATGCACGGAATGTGGGAAAAGCTTCAGTCGTCGAGGGAATCTCAATACACATCAGAGAACCCACACAGGGGCAAAGCGACATAAACATGTGGAATGTGAGAAAAGCTTTGGTACCAGTGGCAGCCTTACCTCGTATCAGTGGATCAGTGAAGATGGTTAGCTGTATCTGGTATAAACGTCTGTATTAATGTGTGTTTGTTAGTTTCAAGAATTAGGGCAGCCGTCAGGGGCAAGACTTTTCTGGCACCTGAAAGACTGAAGCCAATTTAGAAGAAGAAGAATGGATTTGATATCCTGCTTTATCACTACCTGAAGGAGTCTCAAAGCGGCTAACATTCTCCTTTCCCTTCTTCCTCCCCCCACAACAAACACTCTGTGAGGTGAGTGGGGCTGAGACTTCAAAGAAGTGTGACTAGCCCAAAGTCACCTAGCAGCTGCATGTGGAGGAGCGGAGACACGAACCCGGTTCACCCACTCTTAACCACTACACCACACTGGCTTATGAGGCTTTTATGGCCTAAAGTTCACATCATCTACATGGTTTTATCTCAGTCAGGAGGCACTCCCCCAATTTGTGCACACACACCCTCAATTTTTGTGGGGGTTCCCTTCCAGGTCATCGTGCATGTCAACGGTGCACAAGTAAGCCCGCCACACCCTGTTGCACCCACTTCCAGGGCCGAATAGGGTGCACACATGCTTTGAACACATGCGCAAATGGGGAGTTGCCTGTATACACACGTGGGAGTGCAAAGAAAAATAAAAATACAGTGGAACCTCGACTTACGAATTTAATGCGTTCCGAAAGCACACTCGTAAGTCGAAAATTTCGTAAGTCGAAAAACGGCATTCCCATAGGAATGCACTGGAAACGTAAGTCAAAAAATTCGTAAGAAAACCCTATGTAAACCTTCGTAAGCCGAGTAAACCCCATCTAAAACTTCGTAAGTCGAGTAAACCGCATCTAAAATCCAAGCGGATTTCCTTTCGGAAGTCGAAAAATACGTAAGTCGAGTACTTTGTAAGTCAAGGTTCCACTGTATTGAGGTTCGACAGAAAGGAAATGCAGAAATTGCTGTGACAATTAAGTTAAGCTTCAAGGGAAAAGAGTGACGGTGCCTAAGTAATAACACAAGCGTCTAGAGTTACTCAGTTAATTAATTCCGGTAGCAGAATAGAAAAACAGGAGCAGAACTCAAGCTAGAGTTGACAGCGCTGAACACAAACTCTTGTCGTTGCTGGCATCCGTCTGTCTCAAGAGACAGTGGGGTGCGTCTTTGGGGTGAAGTCAAACTGCTGCACTAGCCTGGGCAGTGTGTCTGGAGGTCCTGGGCTGTCTCACTCATGGGGTACAAAGGAAAGCAGAGCAAGACGTTTGCCATCAGCTGAGCTGCAGGAGTTGCCCAAAGGAGGCATACAAGGTGCCATCCAGCCATCTTCGGGAGTCCATTCTGGATTTGTGTAGCGTTTGCTCCCGATACCTTTTATTCTCCTGAAGGTATCCTGCAAGGCAGTGAAGGTTTAGGATCAGAGTTTTCCTTCTCCTTGATGGTCTCCCTTCCCAGGTGGACAAGCCCTATCTGCCTCTCACTTCCCTCTGCAACATGTGCAGAAACCATCTTGACTGTTGGATCCCCTCTTGGTCTCATCGCTCCGTCTGCCAGAGCCTGGGTTCATGTTCAGGGGAAGCCCCTAACTCACCGAGGGTTTGAGACCCATCGACTCTTCTCACCTGGTTTAGCTGGCCAGGTGAAGCCATTTCCCCAGGTGTGGCTGCTGTCGCATGCTGACAGCTTCCAGGAGCCACAGGTGAGAGCTGAGTGGTTTGGGGACCAAAGGTGGACAAACTACCCCATAAGGAGCAAGACATGTCCCCCACCAGAGGCACCATCGCTCCCCTAATGCCCTCACACCCCAAATAATGGATGGAATTCAGTGTTGTGTTCTGAAACACATTTCTGCTTCCCATGTGAAATGACACCCCCCTTCCCATGCACACTGTTCTGGGGCTTCCCCTCACCTCCCCAGAGCCATTGGGGGGGGGTGAAAGGGGAAAGGCCCTTTGTACTAGCAGCACTTGTGCTGGATCCTCTTAGTGCAACTATTTAGCTGTATCCGGCGCACAATATTTATTAAATAGGAGCCCATGGGGACGTGTTCGTTTCCGAACATTCCCCAAGCATATTTTTAAAGGATCAATGCATTCTTTCAGACTTTTATTTGGGGTACTTCACATTCTTTAACACTTTAAAAAAATGTTGTTGTCTATACCGGAAGGAGGATTTAATTTTCCCAGACATCAGTCTGTACCAGTGAGGCATATTTGCCAGAACAAACAAACAATTGGTTCTTTCTCTGTAAGTATCCCAGCACACTAAACACAGAGGTGTACTTAACACCCTTTTCTGGATGGCAGTGTTCTAGAGTCTAGGTATGTTTTAAAAAAACAAAACAATCCTGTGTCAATTTCCATTTTAGCGACTAGAGAATATATATCTATATTGTCTCATCAGTTATAAATTGATCCACATGCTCATGCTAAATTAACCTAGATTTAAAAGAGAGGCAACACTCTTGTGGACAAAATGTGTAGATTGTGGGATTGATACATTAGATCATTGGTATATCACAGATGGATAATTTGTATAGTTCCTATATTTGTGGTTCAGATCCCATTTACCAGGTAGTTCTGAATGGCAATATTTGTCTATTACAACACAAACACAACACAACGTCTCTCAGCTCCAGCCTCCCTGAATTGAGGGAACATAAAGTGAATATTGGAGATGCCATGCACTGGCTCTGTGTGTGTGACACGACTGAAATACTATTAGATTATTGGATAAATGAATACCTGCACACAGGTGCACAGTGGACTTCAGGTTTCCAAAACATATGTTCAGTGGGGGAAATACTAATAGTGGAGAGGTTTTGGGGGAACCTCACATAGCACCAATATATCCCACAAGCACCAATCCTTGCTTGATCTGGACATTTCGGAATCGTAAAAATTGAAAGCCGTTGTGCGAGGATAAATATGACGAATCCTACAGTGAACCAGGGACCCATCAACACACAAAAATGGAAATGGTCTCAAAAATCGATGCACCTTCTACCCTGTTGCGGTTACCTTCTTGACAAAGTCCTGATGTTTATTACACATTTTTTTTAAACAGCATTTATTTCTAAGAGATTCCAGCCAGCTCAAGCAGTCGCCATGAATGTCAGATCCTATGGGTAGGATGTAAAAGAACAGAGGTGATGGGGAAACACTGAACAATTAAAATGGGGAAGTAGAAACCCCACCTGGGAATAAGCAAATATAGTAAACAATAACATTTGAGATACAGTGGTACCTCGCCTAACGAATAACTCGCCTAACGTCTTTTTCGCCTAACGAATGACTTCCGGCAAAACAAAATGGCTGCTGGAAACGAATTTCTTCAACTTAAGAAAAGACGTCGCGGCCGCTTTGAATAGGATTTTTTCGACTAACGAATTTTTGAATAGGATTTCTTCGACTAACGAATTTTCCCCCAATGCACTCCTATGGGGATTCGCCGAACGCATTTTTTTGCCTAACGACGATCGCGTCGGAACGCATTATCTTCGTTAGGCGAGGTACCACTGTATATATAAGATACAAAAGCAAGATCTGCTCCAAGTTGGTTTTTTATTTATTACTAGTATATTAAGCCCGTTAAATAACGGGCGCTAGAAGATATGTGTTGAAATATGTTCATAGAGAGGAAGAGCCTCCTCGTGAGTAAGCCCCGCGGGGTTCGGAGCGCTTGAAGCCGAGCTCCCTCACACTCCGCCGGGCTTTACGTCTCTCTTGTGGGGCGGGCGGGGGAGGGAGAAGCTATTGCGGCCAGTGAACTCCCGACTCCGCTCGCCTCTGTGCCGCTCTCTCTCCCCGCTGTTTCTTTTCCGCCAGAAGCCGAGCTCCCTCGCACTCTGCCGGGCTTAACGTGTCTCCCGTGGGGCGGGCGAGAGCTTCGGAGGCTCGCGAAGCGCAAGCGCTTCGCTCGCACTCCTGTTTGAATAGACTGAGGTGATTGAAGCGGAGAGCTTCGGAGGCTCGTGGAGCGCAAGCGCTTCGCTCGCACTGCGCTCCAACCAATCAGCCTCCTCCTCCTCTCTGCGCTCCAATCTCTGTGTCAGTGGAGCGCATGCACAGTTGGCCAATTCCACTGACACACGGAAAGTTGGACGCAGAGACACTTCAACATTATTATATAGGATACAGTTGTACCTTGGTTGTTGAACGCCGTGTGACTCAAACGTTTTGGCTCCTGAACGCCACAAACCCAGAAGTGAGTTTGAGAGTTCTCTGGTTTGAGAACATTCTTTGGAACCCAAACGTCTGACAGGGCTCCTGCTCCTGCAGTCAATCGGAAGCTGTGCCTTGGTTTTCAAACGTTTTCAGAAGTTGAACGGATTCCATTCGAAAACCAAGGTACAACTGTATTTCTATCATTTTTGTATTTCTTTTCCAAAACCCTAGCCCCAATGGACATGCTAAAATGTAAGCTCCGCCAGGCCCCCTCATCCTCAGCTGTCATCTGGGAACACCCATTCTAGAGGATTGCCTCCTTGGGAGACAGGAAGATGGGTCATATGGCAACCCTAAATAAACAAGGAAGTTGAAAGGCATGACCAATAAAACGAGCTGAACATAACAAAAAAATAAATAAATCCAACATATAACAAAAAGTCAGACGATCAGGATAATGTACTACAAATTGATTGATTGATTGATTCTATTTCTATGCCGCTTTTTATTCAAATAAATCCTAACGCGGTTTACAAACAAAAGATAAAAATAACATAATGGAACATCACAGCATAAATCATATAGAATACTTAACATCATCAGTTAAACAATTACAAATCCTAAATAAAACACCAAATCCTAAATAAAACACCATCTATGTAACACTATGTTGGGAAAGATGGAGGGCGCAAGGAGAAGGGGATGACAGAGGACAAGATGGTTGGACAGTGTTCTTGAAGCTACCAACATGAGTCTGACCAAACTGCGGGAGGCAGTGGAAGACAGGAGTGCCTGGCGTGCTCTGGTCCATGAGGTCACGAAGAGTCAGACACGACTAAACAACAACAAATGTAACACTATTAACAAAACAACTAAAAAATAAGCTAAACATCACAGTTACACCAAGAATCATATTATAGGATTCACAGAGTACGACAGCATCCATTATCTATAAAACAGTATTAACATTAACAGGATAGCAACAAAACAAAAGTGTTGAATTTGTACACGTGCTCTCCCCTCCTCCATGACTCATAAACTCTTGGCAGCAATTCCCTTCTGAAGGATCCTTGCGATGGAGGTGGTCAGCACAAAGACTCTCTCCCCTCACATCCTTTCTGCCACCATGACACTTCCATTTTCATAACAGAAAAATGGAATACCAGAATAAGACTAGGCTGCAATTTGGAGGTTAGGTGATACCTGGACGTGTGTTCAACTTTGATTAAAAATATTATTAGTTAACATAGCTACATGATCAGTGTGGGAACGATAAAATACTTGTGAAATCAGATTAGACCCTTAAAACTGGTTCCCGGTTTTCTTAGGAAAAATGCCTTATTATCACACAGATGGTACAGGACTTATTTGCAAATGTCAAAAATGTTTTACTCTGCATAATGAAATTTTTTGGAGGGTTTGCAATAAACTTGGTACATATTATCATTTATGGTGGGAATGTCATTTAGTGCGAGATTTTTGGAATTCAATTTTGACAAAAATGATAGCTATTAATAGAGAAGTTATTGTTTGTTGTCCAAAATTAATGTTACAGAATATTTTTGATGGTACCAATGTCAAAATAATTGGCCTCATATAGGATCTGGGCAGCACAAACTTATTACAACTCAAGGGAAAACAACCCAAAATGTTGCACTCACTCTGGAATATAGCTGAAATGGAGAAAGTTCCTCATAATTTTGAAAAGGACTATTAAAAATATGATTTAGCATTTCTTTATGACATATACAGCAGAACCCTCATTTTCAAGGAAACTCATCAGAAGCCTGGAAAACCTGGAACTATACATGATGATCTGATAAAAGTGATAAGTCTTTACTTGGTCTTTGCTATTTTAATTCACGTGCCACTACTCATTCTACATGCCTATCTTATGCTTTTGTTTTTCACCTTTTATCTGTTGCTATCATTATTTTTTATATCATTAAAAAATGAAACAATAATAAAAATATTACAAATAAAAAAATTTGTTGGGAAAGCGGAATACAAATATTTTTTTTAAAAAAATCAAATCAATTTTTGCTTCCTTCCACCCACAGGAAAGTATGAGCCCCCTTTTCCTATTAGTTATTGCTGGCGCTTACATAAAAAAAGACCCACCCACCCACCAATCTTCTGCAGATAAATACTCGCGCACAAACCAACTGTATTAAAAAAAAAGATCAAATTTCAAATTGCAGGAAAAAGGGAAGTAAGCAGCAGCCTTCTTTGTGAGTAACTCCATACTTATGCCTGGTGTAGGGCAACACAACCTATTTTACAAACTGCTCTTCTGTGCAAATCCGATATGTCTAAAGGATTTATTTCAAAGTTTTCTTTTCTTTCTTTTTTTTTGAAGCTGTGTGCTAGGTGAGGTCGTTGGACTTTCTTCCTTTACCAGATTATCAAGTAACAAGTGCACAGCGGACGTCGGGTTTCCAGAACGTTTGGTGGGAGAGGGAAATACTAATAGAGGGGAGGTTTAGAAGGAACGACAGCACAAATACCGTATATCCCATCAAGCACCAGCCCCTCGTCTCGACATTGTGGAAGCATAAAAATTGAAAGCCATTGGGCATGGTGTTGGGAGTGCTGCGGGCATCAAGGGGTTAACACTCTGTGCTGCAGTGGAAATGCTGACTCAGCAGCATGTGAGGAGTAAGCACCAAAAGATGTAGGGAGTTGCCTAATTGGTCTATGGCCAGCTAGTGTAAAAGGGAACTTCCCCTCTCTGGCTTCTCCCCTATGTATGCTGATTCCTGGATGTAAGGGACTGCTTTATGATGATGCAAGACTGCAACTGGAATAAAGCCTTGGTGAAAATAAAGCTTGAGTCCCGAGTGCTTCATGTGGGGCTTCTGTACATAGCAACACAGGGATGAACCACAGCCCAAAATATTATTGGTCATCCTCTCCCATCTCTGGAAGGACTATACAGTTCCCGTTGCCTTAAAAAGGTTAACAATATTTTAAAGGGTCCATCTCATCCAGGATATAGTCTCTTTGCACCACTGCCTTCGGGTAGAAGATATAGAACAATTAGATCAAGAACAAATAGATTGAAGAACAGTTTCTACCCAAGAGCTATAACCATCTTAAATGCTGTAACCAGATAATATGACCTTGGAGAGCTGTGATGGGTGTATGTGTGGCTTTTTGGGGGGGGGGGTGTTTTGTGCTGTTTTTTGTTTCTTTCTGTTTTTTTAACGGGATGGCATGCAATTTCGTTGCACTTGTATAGCGTTGTGCTTGTACTTGTGCAATGACAATAAATTATCTTATCTTATCTTATCTTATGAAAGTGAAAAAACATACAGACTGAACCAGGAACCCTAGAATGGAAACAGCCTTGAAAATTAATCCACTTGCTGTGGTTTATTTCTTGACTAAGTCCTACATAGTCAAGTGTCAGACTTGTGCTCTGATCCAGACAGTTGGAGCAACCATGTGATCATGCCCCTTCCAACTTTCTTAAACCGGCGCCTTGTTATGACTTAAAGAGTCACCAACCCATGATCTGTAAGGTCTAAGCTCACCATCTGTTGACAATACTTCCACACACGGGAGGGAGGAGATTCAAACCTCTCGGGGGCTTTCTCTTCCAATTCTGAGCCTTCCTGCAACTCTTCCCCGCACTACCCACTAACTGGACTCTCCCTCTTCGCTCGCCTCTATCAATACCTGCCTCCCTGCCCGGACTCCTGCCCCTTACAGACACTGGCTGAACAGGAAGGTTCGGAGCAAAAACCCTTCTCTCACCCACAATAGCAGGCGAACGGGACCCCAAAGTCCTTAGACCAAGCAAATGTCTATTGTTAAAAAAACCTGGAGTTAAGCAAATATAAAATTAACCAAAGATACAGTAGTGAGTTCTAACACTGAGCACAGTATTTGCTCTGGTCTCTGTGGGAGCTCTTGATAGGACTAACCATGATCTTTTCACACTCCAAGCCTAAGATGTGAGTAAGATAGCTACTGCGACTAAAGCTCTTTCCACACTCCAAACATTCATACGAACATTTGTCTCCTGTGTGTGTTATTTTATGTCTAGTGAGGTGACTACTCCGAACAAAGCTCTTTCCACACTCCAGACATTCATAAGGCTTTTCCCCTGTGTGACTTCTTTGATGCAAAGCAAGGTTGCAGCTGCGACTGAAATTCTTCCCACACTCCAAACATTCGTGAGGCTTTTCCCCTGTGTGAGTTCTTTTATGTCTAGTAAGGGAGCCACTGTCACTGAAGCTCTTCCCACACTCCCAGCACCCGTAAGGTTTCTCCCCTGTGTGGGTTCTCTTATGTCTTGCGAGGTGCCTACTCTGATAGAAGCTCTTTCCACATTCCAAGCATATGTAAGTTCCCACTCCTGTATGGCTTCGTTGATGCAATGTAAGGGAGCCTAGGCGACCAAAGTTCTTTCCACACTCCAAACATTTATAGGGTTTCTCCCCTGTATGAGTTCTTTGGTGCTGAGTAAGGGAGTAACCTTGCCTGAAGCTCTTTCCGCACTCCAAACAGTTATAAGGTTTCTTGCCTGTATGAATTCTTTGATGGAGCTCAAGGGGGCCACTCCGACTGAAGCTGTTCCCACACTCCCAGCATTCATGTGGTTTTTCACCTGAGCGCGGTCTCTGAGGTGAAGCAAGCCTTGAGCGAGAAGAAAACATCTTTCCACACACTTTGCAGTCATACTTCCTCTCCTCTCTGGTGATTTGACTTCCGTTAAGCTGAGAGGCGGCGGATTCACTCCCCGCCTTCTGCACTTGTCTCCCCTCTTGTGTGTTGGTTCCATCCTGAACCCCCAGCTTCCTTTGTTCCTCAGCTGTTTCTGGCGGCACTTCTGATGGGTCCCTACCAGGCAGGACCCTGCAAACGTCTCCTGGTGGATTAAAAGGGAAAACTGGTAAAATGCTGTTTCTGTATAAATGCACATACAGGACTTTAACATGGACTTGAAACTGCTTGTGTCAGTCTGTTATTTCTTTATTTTGCACCATCCACAAAACATCCTTTTCATCAAAGTGGCATCTTCAATGGGGAACCTTTGGCCCTCCATGTTACTGAAGAAGAAGAAGAGGAGGAGGAGTTTGGATTTGATATCCCGCTTTATCACTACCCAAAGGAGTCTCAAAGTGGCTCACATTCTCCTTTCCCTTCCTCCCCCACAACAAACCCTCTGTGAGGTGAGTGGGGCTGAGAAGTGTGACTAGCCCAAGGTCACCCAGCAGCTGCATGTGGAGGAGCCGAGACGCGAACCCGGTTCCCCAGATTACGAGTCTACCGCTCTTAACTATTACACCACACTGGCTCTACAAGTGCCATCCGCACCGTCTGAGGGAGGGCAAGGGGTCCTCCTGTCTTATGGGTGCACCCTGTCTTATGGGTGCAAGGAGAGGCTTGGGAATGTGCCTGCTCAGGTTGCAGAATAAGATTTGCAGGGGGTGGCAGAGCCAGAGGTCCCTTACTCCTCTCACCCCTCTTTCCTTTCCCTTCCACAAGCAAAATCCAGAAATAATTGTGTTGCAGAACAAGGGGAAAGCATTTATTGGAGAACGGTTTTAGAATTGTAGGGTGGTTGTTCGGTGTCATTTCCCCAACCGGTTTGAGGACCTCTCCGTTCTCCCACACACCCCTCTGGTGTACCTCAGTTCCCAAATCAGCTGGCTCTTCCATTTCTCCAGTGTGTCGCTGAGGGTACAGAGCAGACTCAGACACCAGCTAGGAAAGCCTGACGCTGGACTACAATCCCCTGCACCCTGGAAAGAGCTGGTGGTAGGAGATGTTCAACAGTGGTACAGACTCCCTTGTAAGTTGGGTGGCCGCCTGTCAAGGATACTTGTGCTCCGGCTCCTGCATCGAAGGGTTGGACTAGATGACCCTGGGACCCCTTCCAGCTCTATGATTCAAGCCACAAAATGTCCTCCTCATCCAAGGGGTAGCTCTCCCTAGATATAGCCGAGAACTTGGAATTTCAAACATTTAAAAGTTAACGTATGGTGGCGGGCTAATAGAGGCCAACATATACCAATGCACAGGCCCACAAGAGAACTCAGCTTTTTCTATCATATAGTAAGTTGCTTTGAGTTTACTTTTCATAAAGAAACAACTAAATGCAACGAATTATGTAATACATAATACAGTGACACCTCGGGTTACAAACACTTCAGGTTACAAACTCCGCTAACCTGGAAGTAGTACCTCAGATTACAAACTTTGCCTCAGGATGAGAACGGAAATCGCGCAATCCAGGACTCTCCCAAAAGCAATAAATCACAACCAGCACACAGGAGACCCCTTCAGCCTTTTGTTTCCATGCCATGCGGTTGTCAACACAATTTTATCAAAATGGCATGTTCACCCTCCACCCAATCTGAGCAAGAGACCTCCCTTGACAGGAAAAAAAGAGAATAAAGGAATTAAGTAAAGTAACTCATAGCCAATAAGCCCAGGACAACTATATCAGAGGCAAGTCCTGATTGAGGACTTCCTATGGACATTTGGCTGGCCACTGTGAGAACTGAATCCTGGATTAAGTAAGACTTTGCTCTGAACCAAATGTTCTTTTCTGCAGGAGAAATTAACAACACGTTCTAGTGAGCTATTTGATAGTACCACCAACAGGAATCCATACCTTCTGTAGCTACTGATTAAGGAAAAAAGGATCCTTACCCAGAGAGGCCACCATCTCATGGATCTCTAGCATGACCTCATCATACAGAGCTCTCTGTCCTGGATCCAACAGGGCCCATTCCTCATCAGTGAAATTCACGGCAACCTCCTTGAAGCTCACCGACCCCTGGAAGAAGAAAACAATTCCGTTCCTTGTAGACACTCCAAGGGAAGGTGTGGAAAGCATCTCCCCTCCACTCACACTCCAACGGGGCATGGGGCAAGTGGGGATTTTAGCTTCAGTACTCAGAAATCACCACTGCAGATAGCTCAGCAAAGATATTGACCCAGCTGACAACAGTTTGTGGAAGCTGTGAAATGTGTCCATTCCGTGTTTAGGGACAAGATTCAAAGCAAAGCTTCCAATATCTTTGTGCAGGTATACAGATTATGGTGGATCTGCCCTTGCAATACTGTATGGTTCTGGTTGCCTGAGCTCAAAAAAAGAATTGTTGACCCAGAAAATACTGGGAAAAGAGCAACCAACATAATCAAGGAGTTGAAGAAATAAAAAGATATTCTAATTTAGATGTACAGAGTTATGCCTAGTGCAAAGAAAAGGGAGAGATATTATCAATCCTCTATGATAATACAGTCATACCTCGGGTTACGATAGCTTCAGGTTGCGTTCAACACGGGTTACGAACGCGCCAAACTCAGAAGTAACGGAATGGGTTACTTCCGGGTTCGGCAGTTCACACATGTGCTTAAAATGACGTCACGCGCATGCGCAGAAGCACCGAATCGCACTGTGGTTTGATTACAAACCACTGTATTGTAATCCAGGGCCATCCAATGAGACTAAATGTGGAAAAATAAAGGACAAACAAAATGATGTTGTTATTTATTATTATTAACCACCCATCTGACTGGGTTGTCCCAGCCACTGTGGGCAGCTCCCCAAAAACATTAAAATACAATAAAATTTATTTATTTCTTTATTAATATACATACCCCACCCATCTGGCTGGGTTTCCCCAGCCACTCTGGGAGGCTCCCAACAGAATATTAAAAACACGATAAAACACCAGACATAAAATACTTCCCTAAACAGGGCTGCCTTCAGATGTCTTCTAAAAGTCAGATAGTTGTTTATTTCCTCGACATCTGATAAGAGGGTGTTCCACAGAGTGGGCACCACCACTGAGAAAACCATTAAAAAACATTGAACATACTATAGGTTTCCCTGCTGGCAATAAGAAATACAGAAAAATGAAGCAGCCAACCCACTTCCTCAGAGGCACCAGTCTCAGAAGCACAGGTTTAAGAGGCCCCTGCAAAGAGTCCCTCTGTAATAAGGAAAGAGGCACTCCAGCTATCCCCAACATCTGCCCCCAATGATCTTTCCCCTACCTGAGCAAGGTACATGGTGGTTGCTTCCTCTCCAGGGTAAGGTAGGGAGGATCCACAGTGTAGCTCAGATGCAATTGTATAGCCTGTGAAAGGGAAGTGGGGGCCAAAGAACTCATGAAAATATTGAAGATAAAATTCCTAATTTGCCCAAATTAGGAAACAGCACCTGAAAGAGTAACACAGGCATAGGCAAATTCCGGCCCTCCAGATGTTTGAGACTACAATTCCCATCATCCCTGACCACTGGTCCTGTTAGCTAGGGATGATGGGAATTGTAGTCCCAAACATCTGGAGGGCCGGAGTTTGCCTATGCCTGGCTTAACATGTGTTTGAAGAGATTTATTTTAAATAGGTCAAGATCAGTAAATGCATTACAAATGTCTGACTGCAATATTACGAAAGAGAAACCAATGGCACATTACACATTGAGAAAATGTGGAGAAATGAGGGGGAAATAACAGCATATGCAAACAATGGTTGTGGAAATTCAAAATATGAATATACAATTTACGTCTACTCAGTAAAGGAATACGCAAGGTCATGATTATCTACAACTTAATGCTGGCCTGTCCTAACTCCACCAGCTGACCTAAAGCCATTTAACTGACATGAAAAACACAGCTACCAGTCCAGAGCGAAACTTCTGGCCTTAGATAAGTGGTACTAGACTCCAATCTGGTATCCTGGATATAGGATCCAGAACATTTCAAACAGAAAAACAGGCCAAGAAGAAAAATATTGTAAGTTACATGGGGAACAGCTGCATTGAGGATTCTATTCTTTTAGGCTATACCTTGACCCCATGAAGGTCACCCACCCACCCAAGTTGGTCTACAGTTGAGTGTGGGGAGAAAAGAAGATCTGGATCTGCCTTGCTGGGTGATAAACGATTTTCTACACCTGTTCAAAGACAGAGCACACAGCAATGCATGATTTTAGGGGAGATTATATACAGAAATGCATCATATTAGGGCAAATATAAGAGGAAAATTGGAACTAAAATGCTAACTAAATTTTCAAGAGGTCCTTTTCTTTCATAATATGTCAAAATGTGGGCAACTAAATGTAACTTAAATTTAACACATTGAAAGGTTTGTCCGTGCCTATTGGGTTTTTTTAAAAAAAAAACCTTCCCATACTTTCTCCCAGCATATTTCACAACAGCCAAAAAGAGAGGCTGAGATGGAGGAAAGAAGCAAAGAACAGTGGGAGTAAATGTATGTTACTTAGCTATTTTTGTGTTTTAGAAATGATGGCTTTAGGCATATTGGTTTCCACGTGGGCCTGTGAATCTTAGCTGCGTTCTCTCTTTTAATTTTATCTGCGTTCCACTTGTGAGTTTTTTTTATTTTAAAAAAGCGGTTTAGAAATATTGAAAATAATATAAAATAACTACAGCTGCAGCTGTCCAGGATACAGTCTTAAGGACCGGCAATTTACTTTAAAATGAAATATTTCCAGTGCAGAGGAGCACTTTTGTTCTCTATTGAAAAACCTTTTTTCTCTCTGATTGAGCTCCTCTTCTGCCTTATGGGAATCCCAGCTCTTTCCTCCTCCCTCGGTCTTTCTCTCCCCGCATCGGACCTGGAGGCGGCAGGAGGAGAGGCGGCCTTCCCTGCGGAGAGAAAAACGGGAGATCCTCCGCGAGAAGCCCAGAAGCCGCTCTAGGCAAAGTAGCCGCGTCCCTCGACCGCCCCAGCGCCCAACACAGGAAGTAAGACCAGAGACAGGAAGCGGAAGGTCCTCCTCTTGCGACGGCTCTCCTTCCGCTCTAGGGATCTCAGCTCTGTGGCTCCGCTTAACCCTTGCGGAGCAGAGCGGAGGGAACCTCCCCATCCCTCCTCTTTTCTTGGTTGGTCTCTAAGGTGCTACTGGAATGAATTTTTTTATTTTGCTTTGACTATGACAGACCAACACGGCTATCTACCTGTAACAGGAACTATGGAAGGCACCACATTGAGCCGCAGGTGTATCTGAAGAGGTGTGCATGCACACGAAAGCTCATACCAAGAACAAACTTAGTTGGTCTCTAAGTAAGGTGCTACTGGAAGGAATTTTTTTATTTTGTTTTGACTATGACAGACCAACACGGCTGTAACTGGCTGAGGAGCAGGTTGCAAAGACTCAAAGCAAATAAAGAATATGTCATTTAGGTGGTTTACAACAATATAAAATGCATACCTACCATGTTAAAACACACAATAACCATCTCATCTCAACATTAAGACATCCTTAGTTCAAATATACAATAAGGCAAGCAAGTTGAAAGGCAGGACCATGGAATCAGGCCAAATAACAAAATCTCCCACCTAAAATGAAATGTCACACTTTAGGGGAATGTTTTTATTTATTTATTTATTTATTAAAAACATTATTTATTTTTTTGCAACAAATCTATACATCCTTTCTGCCGTGGGTGGTACTAGTGAAAGATGCAGGTCCTGCGACATTTTCATAACAGAAAGACGGAATACCAAAATAAGACGATGCTGGAATCTGGAGGTTAAGTGATACTGTTGTCTGTGGAACTATAATTTGTTGAAATAGCTGCACGACCATATAAAATTCATATAAAATCAGCTTAGACCGTTAAAAATCTGTTTCCTGATTTCTAAGGGCAGTGAATTTCAAACTTTTTGAGTTTACAGCTGCCTTGACCCGCCAAGTTCTTATTGCATTAACCCTGTGCGATAGGGAAACCCCACTTTCTCAGGTTAAGGGGGAATTCCTATTCCAACCCCACCCATTGTAGTGGTGTTTTTGGCACCTGTGGATTACCCCGTTTGACTTTTTACTAGTGCTTGCCAAAGTAAAGAAACTTTCCATATTGCTGGGTTTAAATTTAAGTGTGGGACCCAGGCGCAAGAAATTCAGGAAGCAGAAGGAATCAAACAGCAGGTATGTTAAGCCAAAACAAACATCAGTTGGCCACAATTACTGGCAATCATAGAATCCCATCGGTGTGGACACCTGCCTTATTGTTACAATTTTATACAGTATCTTATTTTTAATCCAAATTGTTTTATTTAATGAATGGTCTTTTGTTGGGCAACATGCAGATTATGGCAGTGAATAAATGCTTTATTATTTGGAGCGGGGGGAATATTAAAAGAAGTTGAAATATGGATATGTAAAAATAACTCCACGTAGAACAATCTGCAGCATAGCCACTACAAGGAATTACATCTGTTTTTCTTATTCTTATGAATCAGCTAAGAGATCAGGTCCTATGGGAGGGATGCAGAAGAACAGAGAAGATGGTGAAAGGCTGGAAAATTAGAAGGAGGAAGTAGGCACCTCACCTGGGAATAAGCAAAGATATCAAACAAGAAAATGATATACTGGTACATATAAGATACAAAAAATAGATCTGCTCCTAGTTGTTTATTATTACATTTACATTTTTATATTTCTGTTTATATTCCAAAGCGACCAGTGAGGACAAGGAATTGGCAACGAACTTGGTTACATCAACAAGAGATATATGTTCCACTTTTGCTAATGTGCTTTCTATGCCTTGGGATGACTTGTAGAAGTCAGTCGCCCCATAACCCGTCAGACATGGGCCCTCCATCTGTGGGTGACACTTCAACCAGTGTGTTCAGCAGACCATCGAGCAGAATCTGCCAGCAGGACATCAGAGTATAACTGCTTTTCCGTAGTCAGCTTTTCCCAGAGTTTCCCGTTAAGAGAAAAGCTCATTTCCTGTGTGGTGCAGTTCAAAGCACATTGTGTTCATGGTCTCAAGACACAGGACAAAGATAAACACACTAACAACTACTATCAGACAGTTCTTCTGGTCTTAGAGGAAACAAATATACAGAGAGATCCACTAGTGCTTTACCACGTTGTATCACACCGCTGTGCAAAACCCACCAACTATAGCTGCTCAGAGATTCTCCCCTCCTGAATGCAAAGCAGTCTTGACTTTTACACCTGCCTCTGCAGGCGTGGAGATACCCAAGATGAAGGGAGGATGGATGAGTCAGCAGGCCAGATATTTTGCCTCCTACTTCTGCAAGGTTAGCCAGGGCACTTGGTGCTCTATCTGTATTGCCTCAAGACACAGACCAAGCCTTTGGCCTGATCCTTTTCCAAATTGCACCACCACCCCTGATGTGGCCTTTCCCCAGCAACCAGCGGCTTCTCCTGCATGACATCTCCTCTTGCTTTAAGCCGCTCCTTGTCCGTGGAAACAATGTGGGAGGGGATGAAGGAGAGGCTGGACTCTACCTGGGACATGTCTTCCGCCTCTGAGCCTCCTTGAAATTCCTCTCCACCTCTGATCTCCCAGACTTCTCCTCCACTACCACCCATCCGCTGCCTCACGGCTGGCACAGAACCCCACCAATAGATGGCCTGTTCCCCTGGATCTTTCCCCTGCCCAATCTCCAGACTCTTTTATATAATTTTATTTTTCATTTTCAACTTTTACAAACATTTCAGCCAGAAAAACAAAGTTTTTACAGATCTAATTTAGCTTCCCTTCAACTTCCCTCCCCTCCCTTCTGCGGTTATTTCTCTCATATATTTTTGTTACGGCATATCCAACTCAAATATATTTCTAATTTCCCCTTTATCCTCCCCTTAATTATCACTTACTTCACGTGTTTATATCAATCCCGCTAACGTTTTGTTTACAATGTGTCCTCAAATAATAATACATTTGCGCCATTCTATTTTTAAAAGTCTACTAAAGAAGATTGTCAATTAAAATTAATGGTATATGCAGAAATGGTGAAACACACTAAAAGAATAAGAAATAAAGAAGAGAGGGTAATCTTTGGACTCTTGGTAGTACCTCTCACAGGCTTAAAGGAGAAGGGCCACAAATTGCCTCTATGCTGAAGAGGTAGGCTTCTCTTCCAAAATGGAAGGCAAACAACAACAAAAAGCCTATTACGAAAAAACAGAGTTAAGGAAAATTAACATTAAAGATTCAGAAGCGAATTCTAGCACTCAGCACAATATTTCATATGCTCCCTGTAGGAGCTCTTGATATGACTGAAGATCTTTCCACACTCCAACCCCTTCTAAGATGTTTCATCTATTTGAGTTATTTGAGCTCTAGTCAGGTAGGTTCTGCAACCAAAGCTCTTAAGTTTAGTAAGTTGACTAAAGCTCTTGTTACACTCAGAACATTTAGATGGTTTCCCCCCCTGTATGAGTTCTTTCATGTATAGTGAGCTGGCCATTCCTATTGAAGTTCTTTCCACATTTCAGACATTTAAAAGGCTTTCCGCCTTCATGAGTTCTTTGATGCAAAGTAAGGGAGTCTTTGCAACTGAAGTTCTTTCCACATTTCAAACACTTAAAAAAGGTTTTTCCCTATTATGAATTTTTTGATGTTTAGAAAGAGTGTCACTGTCACTAAAGCTCTTTCCACACTCCAAGCATCTAAAAGGTTTCCCCCCTGTATGAGTTTTTTTGTGTCTTGTGAGATTGCTACTCTGAACAAAGCTCTTTCCACATTCCAGACACTTGTAAGGTTTTTCTCCCGTATGAATTCTTTGGTGCTTAGTGAGAACGCCACCACGACTAAAGCGCTTTCCACACTTGAAACATTTATAAGGTTTCTCCCCTGTATGAATTATTTGATGCGAGGTAAGAGAGTTTCTGTCAATGAAGCTCTTTCCACACTCCCAGCATCTATAAGGTTTCTCCCCTGTATGAATTCTTTCGTGTATAGTGAGCTGGCCATTCCACTTGAAGTTCTTTCCACATTTCAGACATTTATAAGGCTTTCCGCCTGCATGACATCTTTGATGCAAAGTAAGGGAGTCTGTGCAACTGAAGTTCTTTCCGCATTCCAAACACTTAAAAGGTATTCCCACTGTGTGAGTTCTTTGATGGGTATTGAGATATTCTCTTTGACTGAAGCTCTTTCCACACTCGAAACATCTATAAGGTTTCCTCCCTGTATGAGTTGCTTTATGTCTTGTGAGGTGGGCACTCTGAACGAAGCTCTTTCCACATTCCAAACACTTGTAAGGTTTTTCTCCTGTGTGACTTCTTTGATGCAAAGTAAGGGAGTCTTTCCGACTGAAGCTCTTTCCACACTCCAAACACTCATGAGGTTTGTCCCCTGTGTGAATGCTTTGATGCTTAAGGAAGGAGGCATTGTGCCTAAAGCTCTTTCCACACTCCAAACATTCATAAGGTTTCTCCCCTGTGTGAATTCTTTGATGGGTAGTGAGGTGGTCACTTTTATTGAAGCTCTTTCCACACTCCAAACATTTATAAGGCTTGTCCCCCATATGAGTGCTTTCATGCTTAGCGAGGGAATCTCTGTGAATGAAGCTTTTCCCATACTCCTGGCATTCATATGGTTTTTCACCTGAGTGCTCTCTTTGATGTGAAGTAAGACTTAAGCGAGAAGGAAATCTCTTTCCACACACTTTACAGTCATACTTTTTCTCCCCTTTGGTGATTTGGTTTCCATTAACCTGAGATGCAGTGAAATCTCTCCCCGCCTTCTGAATTTCTCTCCCCTCTTGTCTCTTGGCTCGAACCCGCAGTTTCCGTTGCTCCTCAGCTCTTTCAGGTGGCATTTCTGATGGTTCCCCCTCTCTTCGGATCCCCCAAACATCTCCTGGTGGATTGAAAGGAAAGCTAATGAAATGCTGCATTTTTATAAAAGACTGTCTGTATAAGGCCTCTGCCCCATTGGAGTTTGGGGGTGGGAGTGGGATGAAAATGACTTAATGTAATTTGGCCGACTCTCCGGGACTAAGATTTTTTTGGATAGGGATACTGGCACTTAGGATTACATGCTGACTGTTTCGGGACCACTGGGAGGGAGGGGTGGAGAATTTGGAATTTGGGTAAAGACACGGTGATAGAACATAGTACCATGAGGCAGAGGTTGGCGAAATTTTTATTTAGTATATATGGAATCTGCTAGAGAAGGAGGACACTGAAATACAAAAGAAAGGGATTTGAGGAAGTCAATTGAAATATGAAATGTTGGCAGAATGAATTGCCTGGCCCTGAATTAGGGTCAGGCCTAAGCAATGTAATTAAATAATGTGTGAGAGGTTAAATGTACAAATGTTATGGCCTACCCCTGTGAGACAGGGGGATATACGAAGCTTCCCACAGTGAGAGGGGGGAAGCATGGAAATTTAACCATTATGTATTGTGCTTATAAAACTTATAAAACCAATAAAAATTATATTTTTTAAAAAAATGAATTTCTCTCCCCTCTTGTCTCTTGGCTCCAACTTGAACCCGCAGTTTCCATTGCTGCATTTTTATTAAAGCCTGTCTGTATAAGGCCTCTGCCCAGGGTGGATAAAAATAAACGATTTTTTTTAAAAAATCGGATTTTTTTTTATTTAAATCGGATTTTTAAAATAAAATGCTTTTGGAGGAAAAATATTTCTAAATATAGTCTTCTATTTAAGTTACATTGTAGTCCAAAGGCTATTCATCAGGAAATAAGGATTTGTTTTAAGTTTATCAAGTGTGCTAAAACTCAGTCTAAGTTTAAAAAAAAAATGTTTAACCACATCAGTTAACAAACATGGATACATATGTTATCATGTTATTGTTTTAGTTAAATAAATTGTTTAAATGGTTATTCAGGAAATGATTATTTTTCTCCTTCCAATATAGTACAGCAGAAAAGTTGTCCAAATATGAACAGTTAACAGTTAACTTATTAACTTATTAAACCTCACCATAAATTCATAATTATCTGTCTATGTATTTCTAGTAGTATAACCAAATCAGTAATTTTGATATAACTGTAAAAACTACTCTGAAAATTTATTATTCCAAAAATGAAACCTTCATATGGTTGTAAATATTAAGATTATACCAGCAAGAATGAGTCTTTCTGTAAAAAATATATTTAAATCAAGTCTTACTGACTAGTGATTTAAATCAAGCCTTACTGACTAGTGATTTAAATCATGATTTAAATCAATTTGATTTAAATCAAATCCACCCTGCCTCTGCCCCACTGGAGTTTAATGTGGACTTGAAGTTGCTTGTGTCT
The DNA here is from genome assembly GCA_034641395.1 of Darevskia armeniaca. NCBI lineage: Eukaryota > Metazoa > Chordata > Lepidosauria > Squamata > Lacertidae > Darevskia > Darevskia armeniaca. The sequence goes on from JAWWNF010000113.1 coordinate 26,524, forward strand.
CCTTTTATTTTGCATCATCTACAGAAAATCCTCCTCCTCAAATGGGAAGCCTACTGTTCTGCCACTGCGACTGCAATCTTTGGGCCTCCCATCAGCCCCAGCAACCATGGCTGGTGGACAGAGAGGATGATGGGAGTTCTTGTTCAGCAAGGCATGGGATGGGACATGGGGCACCTACACATGTCTTATGGGTGCAAGGAGGTGCTTGGGAGTGTACCTGCTCAAGTTGCAACAAAAGATTTGTAGGGGCTTGCAGGGTCAGAGATCCCTTACCCCTCATCCCTCTTTTATTTCCCTTCCACAAGCAAAATCCAGAAATAATTGTGAGGTAGAAGAAGGGGTTTTAGAACTTGTTTGGGAGTTGGGAGCCACTAGTGTGGCTGTTGGGTGCTGTTTCCCAAATAGCCTCAAGGATCTCTCCCCTCTCACAGAAACACCTCCTGTGTAGCCTCAGTCCCCCCCCCCACTCTTTCTGTGACTGGGGAAAGAGAGCAGGTTAAGATCCCTTGCAGGGATAGTCTGGGCCTGGAACTCACTGTACTACAATTCCCAATGCCCTGGAAACAGCTGTTCACCTTGCTCGTAATGTGGTGAACTCTCCTTTATTGGAGATTGTTAAACAGAGGTCTGGGTCACCTGTCAGGAATACTTGAGCTGTGACTCCTGCTTTGTAGGGGGTCGGAACAGATGACCCTGGGGATCCCTTCAAACTCTACAATTCAGGGAGTCTATTCACAAAATGTCCTCATCCAAGTGGCAGCCCACTCTTCCCCTTCTAAATTCAGGAAATAAAAAAAAGAAATCCTTACCCACAGATACCACCATCTCATGAATCTCCAGCATGACCTCCTCATACAGAGCTCTCTGTCCTGGATCCAGCAGGGCCCATTCCTCATCAGTAAAACTGAAGGAGACCTCCTCAATGTTTATCAATCCCTAGAATAAAACAATTCCCTTCCTCATAGATACTTTAGGGAAAGGTGTGGAAACAATCTACCCTCCAATCCAATTGGACTGTGGGAAAGTGTGTTTTTTTAATCCTTCAGTGTTTAGAGAATAACCAAATGAATAACCAAACTGAGGACACAAGAGAATAACCAAACCGAGGACACAGATGATGCCTTCCTGGAACAGATGACCAAGCATTCAAAAGGAAGTGAGATAGTAGTAATGGGGGATTTCAACTATCCTGATATTTGTTGGATGTCAAACTCAGCCAAGAGCATAAGGTCGAACAGATTCCTCACTGGCCTTGCAGACAATTTCATTGTCCAGAAAGTGGGAGAAGCAACAAGAGGATCAGCCATTTTAGATCTGGTCCTAACCAATAGTGATGACCTGGTTAGTGGGGTAGAAGTGGCAGGATCATTAGGTGGGAGTGATCATGCTCTTCTGGAGTTTATTATACAGTAGAAAGGAGCAACCAAGCATACTAAGACTCAAATTCTAGACTTTAAGAAAGCCGACTTCAGAAAACTTAGGGAAACGCTGGGTGTGATCCCATGGTCAGTAATACTAAAAGGGAAGGGAGTTCATGATGGATGGGAGTTTGTCAAAAGGGAGATATTAAAAGCACAACTTCAAGCAGTACCAATGAGTCGAAAACATGGAAGGTGCCTAAAGAAGCCAGGGTGGCTATCTAAAGAACTTTTAACTGACTTAAGATTTAAAAGCGATATGTACAAAAAATGGAAAAAGGGGGAAACCACCAGAGAGGAATTCAAACAAATAGCCAGCACATGTAGAGACAAAGTCAGAAAAGCCAAAATACAGAATGAACTCAGGCTTGCTAGAGAGGTTAAAAGCAATAAAAAGGGTTTTTATGGGTATGTCCATAGCAAAAGGAAGAACAAGAACACAGTGGGGTCACTTAGAGGAGAAGAAGGTGAAATGCGAACAGGGGACGCAGAAAGGGCAGAACTCCTCAATACCTTCTTTGCCTCAGTCTTCTCCAAAAAAGAAAACAATGCCCGACCTGAAGAATATGGAGCAGATGATTCAGCAGGGGAAACACAGCCCAGGATAAGTAAGGAGGTAGTACAAGAACACTTGGCTAGTTTAGATGTATTCAAGTCTCCAGGGCCAGATGAACTACATCCCAGAGTATTAAAAGAACTGGCAGAGGTGATTTCAGAACCACTGGCAGTAATCTTTGAGAATTCCTGGAGAACAGGCGAAGTCCCAGCAGACTGGAGGTTTGTCCCTATTTTCAAAAAGGGGAAAAGAGAGGACCCAAACAATTACCGCCCAGTCAGCCTGACATCAATACCAGGAAATATTCTAGAGCAGATCATTAAGCAAACGGTCTGTGAGCACCTAGAAAGGAACGCTGTGATCACTAAAAGTCAGCGTGGGTTTCTGAAAAATAAGTCATGTCAGACTAATCTGATCTCATTTTTTGACAGAATTACAAGCCTGGTAGACGAAGGGAACACTGTAGATGTAGCCTATCTTGATTTCAGTAAGGCCTTTGACAAGGTGCCTCATGATATTCTTGTAAAGAAGCGGGTAAAATGCGGGCTAGACCATGCTACCATTCAGTGGATTTGTAACTGGCTGACTGACCGAACCCAAAGGGTGCTCATCAATGGCTCCTCTTCATCCTGGAGAGAAGTGACTAGTGGGGTGCCACAGGGTTCTGTCTTGGGCCCAGTCTTATTCAACATCTTTATCAATGACTTGGATGATGGGCTTGGGGGCATCCTGATCAAGTTTGCAGATGACACCAAATTGGGAGGGGTGGCTAATATCCCAGAGGACAGGATCACACTTCAAAATGACCTTAACAGATTAGAGAATTGGGCCAAAGCAAACAAGATGAATTTTAACAGGGAGAAATGTAAAGTACTACACTTGGGCAAAAAAATTGAAAGGCACAAATACAGGATGGGTGACACCTGGTTGAGAGCAGTACAAGTGAAAAGGATTTAGGAGTCTTGGTAGACCATAAACTTGACAGGAGTCAACAGTGTGATGCAGCAGCTCAAAAAGCCAATGCAATTCTGGGCTGCATCAATAGGAGTATAGCATCTAGATCAAGGGAAGCAATAATACCACTGTATTCTGCTCTGGTCAGACCTCACCTGGAATACTGTGTCCAGTTCTGGGCACCACAGTTCAAGAAGGATACTGACAAGCTGGAACGTGTCCAGAGGAGGGCAACCAAAATGGTCAAAGGCCTGGAAACGATGCCTTATGAGGAACGGCTTAGGGAGCTGGGTATGTTTAGCCTGGAGAAGAGAAGGTTAAGGGGGTGATATGATAGCCATGTTCAAATATATAAAATGATGTCTTATAGAGGAGGAAGAAAGGTTGTTTTCTGCTGCTCCAGAGAAGCGGACACGGAGCAATGGATTCAAACTACAAGAAAGAAGATTCCACCTAAACATTAGAAAGAACTTCCTGACAGTAAGAGCTGTTCGACAGTGGAATTTGCTGCCAAGGAGTGTGGTAGAGTCTCCTTCTTTGGAGGTCTTTAAGCAGAGGCCTGTCGGGAATGCTTTGATGGTGTTTCCTGCTTGGCAGGGGGTTGGACTGGATGGCCTTCGTGGTCTCTTCCAACTCTATGATTCTATGATTCTATGAAATGCAAATGGCATCTACCCATTAGTTCTTAAAGAAGATTCCAATTTCAGAAACTCCTCTATGAGGATTTTCCTAATTTAAAGCAAAGGGGCTAAAGAAGGAATATGATAGCATGGTGTGTGGAGAAACAGGCTATAGGACCATTCAATTAAGCTAAATGTGGGCAGATTAAGGACAAACAACAGAAAGCACTTCTTCACACCATTAAACTCTGCAATTCACTACAACAACATGCAGAAACAGCTGCCAAATTAAAAGGGAATTAGGCAAATTCATAGCAGATAAGGTTATGACTGACTACCAGCCATGACAGCAGTGTACTGTCTCCACTTGTTATGGGCAGCACAGTATACTCCTGAATGCCACTTCCTGGGAATCACCCAAAGAGTGCTGTTGCGCTTAGCTCCTGGTTGCAAATTTCCCAGAGGCATCTAGTTAATCTCTGTTGGAATAGGATGCTGGACTAGGTGGGCTAATGGCCTGATCCACCAGCTAGGCTTTCCTTAGGTCATGTTTACAGTTTCATGCGCAAAACTCAGTGGAGCCAGTCCACTTACTCAGAGGCAGCAGCCTCAGAAGCATACTGTTAAGAGTCAGGCCCCTGCAACAAGGTCCGTCTGTTACAAGGAAGGACGCATTCCAGCTATCCCCCAAATCTCTCCCCAATGATCCTTCCCTACCTGAGCTGGATGCATGGTGATTGCTTCCTCTCCATGGTATCATAGGGAGGATCCACAGTGTTTGTCCAATGCCATTGCATAGCCTATGAAAGGGAAGATGGTGGCCTAAGAACTCATGAAAACAATGAAAAGGAAGTTCCTAATTGCCCAAATGGACAAGAGTGTGGTGACCAAACAGGACCTGAGAGGCTAAAGAGTGTTTAGTGAGATTTATTTTAAATACATCAACAGAAGACCAGTAAATGCATTTTGAGGAAATGTGGGGAAAAGAGGGAGAAATAATGAGCAGCCTATGGAGATCCTTTCTTTTTATAAGGGCCTTTCATTTAATAAAACGTCTGGGTAACTAAATTTAACACTTAGAAAAGTGAGACACAGAGAGAAACCTGGAAGTTTTGCTGGGGCCTTAGGAGTTCCTTTTAATCCCTTCCCCATACTCGCTGCCCGGCAGCCCCAAATTCTAACTTGTGTAAAGAGCAAAGCTTCCCAGCCTATTTCACAACAGGCAAAAGACAAGCAGACAGGGAGGATAAAGCAAAGAATGGTGGCGGTAGAAGTATTTAATATTTAGCTATATTTGTTTTTAGAAATTATGGCTTTAGGCATATTGGTCTCCACGTGGGTCTGTGGATTTTAGCTGCGTTCCCTGTTTATTGTAATCCACTTGGGATACTTTTTTAATTTTTATTTTTTTGCATAAAGCAGTTTAGTAATTTGGAAAACAATCTAAAAGTAACAGATATTTTGCAGAGGAGCAGGGCCTTCGATCTCTATTAAAAAACCTTTCTCTCTCTCGGGTTGAGCTGCGCGGGGCCCGTCTCGCCTTCGTCCTCCCAGGAGGCTCCTCTTCTGCCCTATGGGAGTCCCAGCTCTTCCCACGTTCCTCGGTCTCTCCCTCCCTCCCTCCCTCCTTCCTTCCCCGCATCGGACCTGGAGGGGGCAGGAGGAGAGGCGGCCTTACCTGCGGAGAATGAACGGGAGAAGTCCAGAAGATCCTGCAAGCAAAGCAGCCACGCGCCTCGCCAACCCGGCGCCTCCCACAGGAAGGAAGGAAAGACCCGGGACAGGAAGCGGAAGATCCTCCTCTGGCGACGGCTCTCCGTCCGCTCTAGGGATCTCAGCTCTGTGGCTCCCATTAACCCTTGAGGAGTCGAGCAGCAGGAACTCCCCCCCCCCCCGTTTTTTCTCACTCTGGGAACCTTTTTGGCTGAGGAGCAGGTTGCAAAGGCTCAAAGCAAATCAAGAACCTATCATTTAGTTGGTTTAAAAATATATAATATACATACCAATGTTAAAATACACAGTAACCATTTCATCTCATCATTAAGACATCCTTAGTTCAAATTAATATACAATAAGGCAAGGAAGTTGAAAGGCATGACCATGGAATCAGGCCAAATAGCAAAATCCCCCTCCTAAAACAAAATGTCAGACTTTCAGGGGAATGCTTTTAATTTTTTTCTTTTAATATGTTTTTTTGTGACAAATCTATACATCCTTTCTGCCATGGGTGGTACTAGGGAAAGAGGTGGGTCCTGCGACATTTTCATAACTGAAAGACGGAATACCAAAAAAAGACGGTGCTGGAATCTGGAGGTTAAGAGATACTGTTGTCTGTGGAACTATAATTAAACTATCATTTGGTAAAATAGCTGCCCAGCCAGTGTGGAATGATAAAATATCTATAAAATCAGTTTAGCCCGTTAAAAATCTGTTTCCTGTTTTCTAAGGGCAGTGATTTTCAACCTTTTTGAGTTTACGGCTGCCTTGACCCGCCAAGTTCTTATTGCATTCCCCCTGTGCGATAGAAAAACCCCCGTCTGAGGTAAATTGGAATTCCTCCATTCCATCCCAACCCCCTTTTTAGTGGCAGGTGTTTTCGGCACGTGTGTAAATGGGAGCATGTCAGCTGATTGCGCACAACTGGGGATTGCCCTCTTTGACTTTTTACTAGTGCTGGCCAAACTAAAGAAACTTTCCATATTGCTTGGTTTAAATTTAAGTGTGGGGACCCAGGCGCAAGAAATTTGGGAAGCAGAAGGAATCAAAAAGCAGATACATTAATCCAAAACAGACATCAGTTGGCCACAATTACTGGCAATCATAGAATCCCATCGGTGTGGAAACCTGTCTTAATGTTACAGCTTTGTATCTTATTTTTAAGCCAAATTGTTTTATTTTTTGCATGGTCTTTTGTTGGGCAGCATGCAAATAATGGCAGTGAATAAATGCTTTATTATTTGGAGCAGGGGGGGGGATATTAAAAGAAGTTGAAACATGGATATGTAAATCTAACTCCATGTAGAAGAACAATCTGCAGCATAGCCACTATAAGGAATTATTCTGTTGTTGTTTTTCTTAGGAATGAGCCAAGAGATCAATGTCAGGTCCTATGGGAGGGATGAAGAAGAACAGAGATGATGGTGAAAGGCTGGAAAATTAAAAAGGGGAAGTAGGCACCTCACCTGGGAATAAGCAAAGATATCAAACAATAAAATGATATACACATAAGATACAAAATAAGGATCTGCTCCAAGTTGTTTATTATTATATTTATTTATTCATTTATTTTTATATTTCTGTTTATATTCCAAAGCGACCAGTGAGGAGAAGGAATTGGCAGCGAACTTGGTTACATCAACAACGGATATATGTTCCACTTTTGCTAATGTCATTTCTAGGCCTTGGGATGACTTGTAGAAGTCAGTTGCCACATAACCCGTCAGACATGGGCCCTCCATCTGTGGGTGACACTTCAACCAGTGTGTTCAGCAGACCATCGAGCAGAATCTGCCAGCAGGACATCAGAGTATAACTGCTTTCCCGTAGTCAGCTTTTCCCAGAGTTTCCCGTTAAGAGAGAAACTCCTTTCCCGTGTGGTCCACTTCTAAGTACATTGTGTGCATGGTCTCAAGACACAGGACAAAGATAAACACACGAACAACTACTATCAGACAGCTCTTCTGGTCTTAGAAGAAACAAATATACAGAGAGATCTACTAGCGCTTTACCACGTTGTATCACACCGCTGTGCAAAACCCACCAAATATAGCTGCTCACAGATTCTCCCCTCCTGAATGCAAAGCAGTCTTGACTTTTACACCTGCCTCTGCAGGCGTGGAGATAGCTGAGATGAAGGGAGGATGGATGAGTCAGCAGGCCAATATTCAACCTTGTACTTCTGCAAGGTTAGCCAGGGCACTTGGTGCTCTATCTCTAAACATCTAGACGTGGGAGATGTGCTGGCACAAGACATAGACCAAGCCTTTGGCCCGATCCTTTTCCAAATTGCACCACCACGCCTGATGTGGCATGCACAAGCAACCAGCAGCTTCTCCTGCATGGACAACTCCAGCTGTTCCTCTTGCTTTAAGCCGCTCCTTGTCCGTGGAGACAATGAGGGAGGGGATGGAGGAGACTTTGATGGCTGGACTCTATCTGGGACTTTGTCTTCCGCCTCTGAGCCTCCTTGAAATTCCTCTCCACCTCTGATCTCCCAGACTTCTCTGCAACTACCACCCATCCGCTGCTTCACGGCTGGCACAGAAACCCACCAATCAATGGCCTGTTCCCCATGATCTTTCTCCTGCCCAATCTCCAGACTTTTATATAATTCTATTTTTCAACTTTTACAAACATTTCTGCCAGAAAAACAGTTTTTTTTTTACAGTTTTTACATATCTAATTTAGCTTCCCTTCAACTTCCCTCCCCTCCCTTCTGCAGTTATATTTTTGTTACGGCATATCCAACTCAAATATATTTATAATTTCCCCTTTATCCTCCCCTTAATTATCTCTTACTGCACGCGTTTATATCAATCCCGCTAATGTTTTGTTTACAATGTGTCCTCAAATAATCAATACATTTTTGCCATTCTATTTTTAAAAGTCCAAAAAGGAAGATTGTCAATTAAAATTAATGGAATATACAGAAATGGTGAAATGCACTGAAAGAATGAGAAATAAAGGAGAGTAAGCTGAAGCTCAACATCAAAAAAACTAAGATCATGGCCACTGGTCCCATCACCTCCTGGCAAATAGAAGGGGAAGAAATGGAGGCAGTGAGAGATTTCACTTTCTTGGGCTCCATGATCACTACAGATGGTGACAGCAGTCACGAAATTAGAAGACGCCTGCTTCTTGGGAGAAAAGCAATGACAAACCTAGACAGCATCTTAAAAAGCAAAGACATCACCTTGCCAACAAAGGTCCGTATAGTTAAAGCTATGGTTTTCCCAGTAGTAATGTACGGAAGTGAGAGCTGGACCATCAAGAAGGCTGATCGCCGAATAATTGATGCTTTTGAATTATGGTGCTGGAGGAGACTCTTGAGAGTCCCATGGACTGCAAGAAGATCAAACCTGTCCATTATTAAGGAAATCAGCCCTGAGTGCTCATTAGAAGGACAGATCCTGAGGTTGAGGCTCCAGTACTTTGGCCACCTCATGAGAAGAGAAGACTCCCTGGAAAAGACCCTGATGTTGGGAAAGATGGAGGGCACAAGGAGAAGGGGACGACAGAGGATGAGATGGTTGGACTATGTTCTTGAAGGTACTAACATGAGTTTCGCCAAACTGCGAGAGGCAGTGAAGGATAGGCGTGTCTGGCGTGCTTTGGTCCATGGGGTCACGAAGAGTCGGACACGACTGAACGACTGAACAACAACAACAATCTTTTGACTCTTGGTAGTACCTCTCACAGGCTTAAAGGAGAAGGGCCACAAATTGTCTCTATGCTGAAGAGGCAGGCTTCTCCTCCAAAATGGAAAGCAAACAACAAAAAAAGCCTATTATGGGGGGGGGGAGAGTTAAGAATAATTAAAATTAAAGTTTCAGAAGTGAATTCTAGCACTCAGCACAATCTTTCATATACTCCATGTAGGAGTTCTTGATATGACTGAAGATCTTTCCACACTCCAAACATTCTAAGATGTTTCCCCTATTTGAGTTATTTGAGCTCTAGTCAGGTAGGTTCTGCAACCAAAGCTCTCAAGTTTAGTAAGTTGGCTACTCTGACTAAAGCTCTTGTCGCACTCCATTTATATGGTTTTTCCCCCTGTATGAGTTCTAAGATGCCGATTAAAGTAGCCACTATGACTGAAGCTCTTTCCACACTCTAATCATTTATAAGCTTGTCCCCCTGTATGAATTCTTTTATGTTTGCTAAGAGAGCTACTGTCAATGAAGCTCTTTCCACACTCACAGCATTTATAAGGTTTTTCCCCTGTATGAGTTCTTAGATGCCGATTAAAGTAGCCACTCTTGCTGAAGCTCTTTCCACACTCCAAGCATTTATAAGCTTGTCCCCCTGTATGAATTCTTTTATGTTTGCTAAGAGAGCTACTGTCGATGAAGCTCTTTCCACACTCCCAGCATTTATAAGGTTTCTCTCCTGTATGAGTTCTTTGATGCGAGGTAAGAGAGCTACTGTGCCTGTATGTCTTTCCACACTGCAAACATTCATGAGGTTTCCCCCCCGTATGAGTTATTTGATGCGAATGAAGGTGGCTTCTTTCCCTGAAGCTCATTCCACACTCCCAGCATCTGTACGGTTTTTCCTCAGTATGAGTTCTTTGATGAACTCTAAGAGATGCAGGGTAACGAAAGCTCCTTCCACACTCCAAACATGCATGAGGTTCCTCCCCTGTATGAATTCTTTGATGCATAGTGAGCGAGTCACCCGAACTGAAGCTCTTTCCACACTCAAAACATTTATAAGGTTTATTCCCTGTATGAATTGTAAGATGTTGCTTAATGGCGGCACTGTGACTGAAGCTCTTTCCACACTCCCAGCATCTATAAGGTTTCTCCCCTGTATGAGTTCTTTCATGTATAGTGAGCTGGCCATTCCTACTGAAGTTCTTTCCACATTTCAGACATTTATAAGGATTTCCGCCTGCATGAGTTCTTTGATGCAAAGAAAGGGAGTCTTTGCAACTGAAGTTCTTTCCACATTTCAAACACTTAAAAGGTTTTTCCCTTGTATGAATTTTTTGATGTTTGGTAAGAGTGTCACTGTCACTAAAGCCCTTTCCACACTGCAAGCATCTAGAATGTTTCCCCCCTGTATGAGTTCTTTTATGTCTTGTGAGGTGGCTACTCCGAACGAAGCTCTTTCCACATTCCAAACACTTGTAAGGTTTTTCTCCCATATGAATTCTTTGATGCTTAGTGAGAGAGTCACCCCGACTGAAGCTCTTTCCACACTCGAAACATTTATAAGGTTTCTCCGCTGTATGAATTTTTTGATGTGAGGTAAGAGAGTTATAGCCAATGAAGCTCTTTCCACACTCCCAGCATCTATAAGGTTTCTCCCCTGTATGAGTTCTTTTATGTCTTGTGAGGTGGCTACTCCGAACGAAGCTCTTTCCACATTCCAAACACTTGTAAGGTTTTTCTCCCATATGAATTCTTTGATGCTTAGTGAGAGAGTCACCCCGACTGAAGCTCTTTCCACACTCGAAACATTTATAAGGTTTCTCCGCTGTATGAATTTTTTGATGTGAGGTAAGAGAGTTATAGCCAATGAAGCTCTTTCCACACTCCCAGCATCTATAAGGTTTCTCCCCTGTATGAGTTCTTTTATGTCTTGTGAGGTGGCTACTCCGAACGAAGCTCTTTCCACATTCCAAACACTTGTAAGGTTTTTCTCCTGTGTGACTTCTTTGATGCAAAGTAAGGGAATCTGTGCGACTAAAGCTCTTTCCACACTCCAAACATTCATAAGGTTTGTCCCCTGTATGAATTCTTTGATGCTTAAGGAAGGATGCACTGTGCCTAAACATCTTTCCACACTCCAAACATTCATAAGGTTTGTCCCCTGTATGAATTCTTTGATGGGTTGCAAGGTAGCCACTTTTATTGAAGCACTTTCCACACTCCCGGCATTCATACAGATTTTCACCTGAGTGCTCCCTTTGATGTGAAGAAAGCCTTGAGCGAGAAGGAAATCTCTTTCCACATACTTTACAGTCATACTTTTTCTTCCCTTTGGTGATTTGGTTTCCATTAACCTGAGAAGCAGTGGAATCTCTCCCCACCTTCTGAATTTCTCTCCCCTCTTGTCTCTTGGCTCCAACTTGAACCCGCAGTTTCCGTTGCTCCTCAGCTCTTTCATGTGTCTTTTCTGATGGTTCCCCCTCTGTTCGGATCCCGCAAACATCTCCTGGTGGATTAAAAGGAAAGCTAATGAAATGCTGCATTTTTATAAAAGCCTGTCTGTATAAGGCCTCTGCCCCACTGGAGTTTAATGTGGACTTGAAGTTGCTTCTGTCTCCTTTTATATAGCATCATCTACAGAAAATCCTCCTCCTCAAATGGGCAGCCTACTGTTCTGCAATAGTGAATGAAATCTTTGGGCCTCCAGATACGATTGAACTGCGGCTGCCATCAGCCCCAGCAAGCATGGTCAGTGGACAGAGAGGATGATGGGAGTTCATGTTCAGCAAGGTATGGGTTATTTTCAGCTATTTTGCTCAGGTTGCAAAATAAGAGTTGTAGGGACGTGCAGGGTCAGGGATCCCTTACCCCTCTTCCCTTCCACTAGCATAATCCAAAAATAATTGTGAGCAGAAGGGTTTTTTAGAACTTGTTTGGGAGTTGGGAGCCACCAGTGTGGCTGTTTGGTGCTGTTTCCCCAATAGTCTCAAGGATCGCTCCCCTCTCCCACAGACACTTCCTATGTAGCCTTAGTTCCTAAATCAGCTGGCTCCTCCCCCCCCCTCTCTCTCTGTGTGTGTGAGAGAGAGAGAGAGAGAGAGAGAGAGAGAGACAGAGACAGAGAGAGACAGAGACACTGGGTAAAGAGAGCAGGTTCAGATCCCTTGCAGGGATAGTCTGGGCCTGGACCTCACTGTACTACAATTCCCAATGCCCTGGAAACAGCTGTTCACCTCACTCATAATGTGGTGAACTCTCCTTTATTGGAGACTTTTAAACAGAGGTCTGGGCCACCTGTCAGAAATACTTGAGCTGTGACTCCTGCTTTGTAGGGGGTTGGAACAGATGACCCTGGGGGTCCCTTCAAACTCTACAATTCAGGGACTATTCACAAAATGCCCTCATCCAAGTGGCAGCCCTCTCTTCCCCTTCTAAATTCAGAAAATAAAGAAAGAAATCCTTACCCACAGATACCACCATCTCATGAATCTCCAGCATGACCTCCTCATACAGAGCTCTCTGTCCTGGATCCAGCAGGGCCCATTCCTCGTCAGTAAAACTGAAGGAGACCTCCTCAATGTTTACCAATCCCTAGAAGAAAACAATTCCCTTCCTCATATATACTTCAGGGAAAGGTGTGGAAGCAATCTACCCTCCAATCCAACTGGACTGTGGGCAAGTGTGGGTTTTTTCCCCTTCAGTGTTTAGAGAATAACCAAATGCAAATGGCATCTACCCATTAGTTCTTAAAGAAGTTTCCAATTTCAGAATCTCCCCTTTGAGGATTTTTCTAATATACAGCAAAGGGGCTAAAGAAGGAATATAATAGCATGATGTGGAGAAAGAGGCTACAGGACTGTTCAATTAAGCTAAATGTGGGCAGATTAAGGACAAATAACAGAAAGCACTTCTTCACACCATTAAACTTTGCAATTCACTACAACAACATGCAGAAACAGATGCCAAATTAAAAGAGAATTAGGCAAATCCATAGCAGATATGGTTACGACTACCAACCATGACCGCTGTGCACTGGCTCCACTTGTTATGGGCAGTATACTCCTGACTGCCACTTCCTGGGAATCACATTAAGAGTGCTGTTGCATTCAGCTCCTGGTTGCAAATTTCTTAGGTAATGTTTACAGTTTCATGCGCAAAACTCAGTGGAGCCAGTCCACTTCCTCAGAGGCAGCAGCCTCAGAAACATAACGTTAAAGAGTCAGGCCCCTGCAACAAGGTCCCCGTTACAAGGAAGGGCCCATTCCAGCTATCCCCCAACTCTCTCCCCAATGATCTTTCCCCTACCTGAGCTGGACGCATGGTGATCGCTTCCTCTCCAGGGTATCATAGGGAGGATCCACAGTGTTTGTCCAATTCCATAACACAGCCTGTGAAAGGGAGGATGGTGGCCTAAGAACTCATTAAAACAATGAAAAGGAAGTTCCTAATTGCCCAAATGGACAAGAGTGTGGCAACCAAAGAGGACCTGAGAGGCTAAAAAGTGTTTAGTGAGATTTATTTTAAATATATCAACAGAAGACCAGTAAATGCATTTTGAGGAAATGTGGAAAAATTAGGGAGAAGTGAGGAGCAGCCTATGGAAATTCTTTCTTTTGGCAGGGGGTTGGACTGGATGGCCCTTGTGGTCTCTTCCAACTCTATGATTCTATAAGGGCCTTTCATTTAATAAAACGTCTGGGTAACTAAATTTAACACTTGGAAAAGTGAGACACAGAGAGAAACCTGGAAGTTTTGCTGGGGCCTTAGGAGTTCCTTTTAATCCCTTCCCCATACTCGCTGCCCGGCAGCCCCAAATTCTAACTTGTGTAAAGAGCAAAGCTTCCCAGCCTATTTCACAACAGGCAAAAGACAAGCAGAGTAAGAGGAAAAAGCAAAGAATGGTGGAGGAAGAAATATTTAATATTTAGCTATATTTGTTGTTAGAAATTATGGCTTTAGGCATATTGGTCTCCACGTGGGTCTGTGGATTTTAGCTGCGTTCCCTGTTTATTGTAATCCACTTGGGATACTTTTTTAATTTTTTATTTTTTGCATAAAGCAGTTTAGTAATTTGGAAAACAAACTAAAAGTAACAGATATTTTGCAGAGGAGCAGGGCCTTCGATCTCTATTAAAAAACCTTTCTCTCTCTCGGGTTGAGCTGCGCGGGGCCCGTCTCGCCTTCGTCCTCACAGGAGGCTCCTCTTCTACCCTATGGGAGTCCCAGCTCTTCCCACCTTCCTCGGTCTCTCCCTCCCTCCCTCCTTCCTTCCCCGCATCGGACCTGGAGGGGGCAGGAGGAGAGGCGGCCTTACCTGCGGAGAATGAACGGGAGAAGAAGTCCAGAAGATCCTGCAAGCAAAGCAGCCACGTGCCTCGCCAACCCGGCGCCTCCCACAGGAAGGAAGGAAAGACCCGGGACAGGAAGCGGAAGCTCCTCCTCTGGCGACGGCTCTCCGTCCGCTCTAGGGATCTCAGCTCTGTGGCTCCCATTAACCTTTGAGGAGTCGAGCGGCGGGAACCCCCCCCCCCCCGTTTTTTCTCACTCTGGGAACCTTTTTGGCTGAGGAGCAGGTTGCAAAGGCTCAAAGCAAATCAAGAACCTATCATTTAGTTGGTTTAAAAATACATAATATACATACCAATGTTAAAATACACAGTAACCATTTCATCTCATCATTAAGACATCCTTAGTTCAAATTAATATACAATAAGGCAAGCTAGTTGAAAGGCATGACCATGGAATCAGGCCAAATAACAAAATCCCCCTCCTAAAACAAAATGTCAGACTTTCAGGGGAATGCTTTTCATTTTTTTTCTTTTAAAATGTTTTTGTGACAAATCTATATATCCTTTCTGTCATGGGTGGTACTAGGGAAAGAGGTGGGTCCTGCGACATTTTCATAACTGAAAGACGGAATACCAAAATAAGACGGTGCTGGAATCTGAAGGTTTTATTTATTGCATGGTCTTTTGTTGGGCAGCATGCCAATAATGGCAGTGAATAAATGCTTTATTATTTGGAGCGGGGTGGAATATTAAAAGAAGTTGAATATGCTCCCTGTAGGAACTCTTGATATGACTTAAGATCTTTCCACACTCCAACCCCTTCTAAGATGTTTCATCTATTTGAGTTATTTGAGGTCTAGTCAGGTAGGTTCTGCAACCAAAGCCGTTATGTTTAGTAAGTGGCTACTCTGACGAAAGCTCTTGTCGCACTCCAAACTTTTATATGGGTCCCCCCCCCCCGTATGAGTTCTTAGATGCCAATTTAAGTGGCCACTCTGACTGAAGCTCTTTCCACACTCCCAGCATTTATAAGGTTTTCCCCTGTATGAATTCTTTTATGTGAGCTAAGAGAGCTACTGTCAATGAAGCTCATTCCACACTCCCGGCATCTGTAAGGCTTTTCCTCAGTATGAGTTATTTGATGAACTCTAAGAGATGCAGGGTAACGAAAGCTCTTTCCACATTCCAAACATGCATGAGGTTCCTCCCCTGTATGAATTCTTTGATGCATAGTGAGAGAGTTGCCCCAACAGAAGCTCTTTCCACACTCCAAACATTTATAAGGTTTATTCCCTGTATGAATTGTAATATGTTGATTAATGGCGGTGTCAGGGATCTGACCTCGCAACGGGAGGGTGAACTGGGGCGTGCAGGAAGTGCGGCGGAGTCAGGGGCTAGCGATGTTAGCAGAGCCTCAGCACCACCTCGCTTAGAGGGGAATTAGAGCGGACCAGCTCTTCCGGCACCTCAAGTGCGTAGAGACACATCATTGAAGACATCCCCGGCTGTAAAGATCCCCCTCTTTTGGGCGTGAGAAAGAAAGGGTCTCTACGTAACCAATTGGTTAGGACTGACAGTTTCGAACCACCAACTATTAATACAAGAGGCCATTATAGATGTGGTAAGTGTAATATGTGCCCCTATAGTCTATGGGTAAAGGAAATTAAGAGCAAGCATATGCGCTTTACCTTTAGAATTAATTCTATAATAACTTACAGTTCAAATAACGGTGCCCTTGCAATAAGTTATATATAGGAAGCACTACACGACCCCTAAAACTACGTATAGGGGAACACAGGTCCAGAATTCGGAATAGAGTTATGGAGGCCCCTTTAACATCACATTACCTCCAAATGAAGCATAGTGACACTGATATTATGTTCTTTGGAATATGGCAATATACATCGAGGAAGTATAATAAACAAGATGCTCAAAAAATATTAAGGCAACAAGAAACAAGATTAATCTTTATGTTTAAAACATTACAACCAGAGGGATTGAATTCAGATTTTGACCTCTCATTGTTTATTTAAATACAGATATTAGCATTGAAATACATACAAGCAACTGTATTGTACTGTACTGTCAGTATTCCTCTTCTCTTTCAATAATGATTAACACCTGACAGAGAACTTCCTATGAAAGAATGTATTTATACTTAGATCCAAACACAGTAACTTTGCTAAGCAAACTTAGTTCTTCAGCTTAAGCCGAGAACAAGTTCTCTTCATGAATTGTAAGTATTGACTTTTGTAGAAATATTTGTAGAAATTTTGAAGCCATATATAATTGATGTGTAAGTTTGCATATTTGTAAGCACTAATAAGATTCGGTTTGCATTATCAGTGAATATTTGTATATGAATCCAAATCCTGAGAAACACTGAAGAAGCCCGGAACTTTTCGTGGGAGTGTGCCATCCGCAAGCCCCAACAAAAGGGCCCCATTGGGGGCGAATAATGGCTTCCTAAACTACAGGATTGCCTGGGCGAAACAGGTGAAAAACGCCGGCACCCTGTCTTTGTTGATATATTCAGGAATTTTGTTGGTAACATCATCACAGTGAACTTACCTTTGTTTGTTGGTAACATCATGGCAGTGAACTTACTTTTGTTGATATCTTCAGGAATTATTTAAAGGAACCTAAAAGACTGAGTTTTGAAAATATACATTTTGTTATTATTTTGTTATTAAATATTATTGTGCGCCGCCAACGTGTTGCATTTGTTATGCTAGACCCCTACAGTAGCTGGCAGAGGAGGAGAAGGTGGGGGCAGCAGCTACTCCCTCCTTCCCTATCGGAGGCATAACTCCCTCTCGCCTCCATCCTGGCAGCTGCCCCCTTCCCCATTGGGAAAGCCATGCTAAGCCCTAAAGGCAGCCCTGTTTAAGGAAGCTTTTAATATTTGCTGAATTTGTGTAGATCAGTGGTGGCTAACCTTGACACTCCAGATGTTTTGGGACTACAACTCCCATCATCCCTGACCACTGATCCTGTTAGCTAGGGATGATGGGAGTTGTAGTTCCAAAACATCTGGAGTGTCAAGGTTAGCCATCACTGGTGTAGATCCACTTCTGAAGTTGGAAGATCCCTCCCTTTTTCTCACTCTGGGGGGTTTTGGCAAGCGAGTCTGGGGGGAGCCCACCATCCTGGGGATCTGGGTGGGAATGGACCTTGAGAGATACACGCAGGCACCTCAAAAGTGGTGGGTTTCAGAGTCCTCTGCAAAATGGATCTGAGTTACCAGTAATTCATCTGCACAGACAATGCGGAATGGAAGGGCCCCTACCTGCAAGGAGCCCACCACACCACATGTAAAAACAAAACAGTGCTTTCTTTGGCACTTGTCAGAAAAAGGTGAAAATTTTCCCCAGGCCACAGAACTTTTATATTCATTTGTAAGGAACGTTTCAAGGTTTATGGAAGCAACTATCATTTGTTATTATTTTTATCATAAGCTCAGCCAAATATAATATGTTTGAGTTGAAGAATGACAATGGGAGAGTGTGGTAGATCAGTGCCAGTTTTTTATTCTGGATCACACCCGATTTGAAGTTGGACGTGCCTGTGATACCAGTGTGGTCAGCAGAGTATGCAGCAGAACATCGGAGGATTCCCCGTAGCTAGCTTTTCCCAGAGTTAAGAGAAAAACTCATTTCCCATGCGGTTCAGTTCAAAGTATAAAATGTTTATTGTCTCAAAACACAGGACAAAGATAAACACACTAACAACTACAATCAGACAGTTCTTCTGGTCTTAGAAGAAACAAATATACAGAGATCCACTAGCGCTTTGCCACGCTGTATCACACCGCTGTGCAAAACCCACCAAATATAGCTGCTCACAGACTCTCCCCTCCTGAATGCAATGCAGTCTTGACTTTTACACCTGCCTCTGCAGGCGTGGAGATAGCTGAGATGAAGGGAGGATGGATGAGTCAGCAGGCCAATATTCAACCTTGTACTTCTGCAAGGTTAGCCAGGGCACTTGGTGCTCTATCTCTAAACATCTAGACGTGGGAGATGTGCTGGCTCAAGACACAGACCAAGCCATTAGCGCAGTCCTTTTCCGTGCACAAGCAACCAGCAGCTTCTCCTGCATGCCAACTCCAGCTGTTCATCTTGCTTTAAGCCCCTCCTTGTCCATGGAGTAAATGTGGGAGGGGATGGAGGAGAGTTTGATGGCTGGACTTTGTCTTCCACCTCTGAGCCTCCTTGAAATTTCTCTTCACCTCTGATTCCCCAGACGTCTCCTCTACCACCCATCTCCTGCCTCAAGGGTGGCAGAGACCACCAATTGATGGTCTGTTCCCCTACAATTTTACCCTTTCCCTCTGCCCAATCTCTGAAGTCTTTTTTAAATAAATATTATTTGTAACTTTCAACTTTCACAAACTTTTTAGCCACGAAAACAAAGACTAATATAATTTCCCTTCGACTTCCCTCCCCTCCCTTCTGCAGTTATTTATTTCATATCTTTTTGTTACTACATATCCAATTCAAATATATTTATAATTTCTCCCTTATCCTCCCCTTAATTATCTCTTACTGCATGTGCTTGTATCAATCCCGCTAATGTTTTGTTTACAATGTGCCCTCAAATAATCACTAAATTTCCCCCATTCTATTTTTAAAAGTTGACTAAGGAAGATTGGCAATTAAAATTAATGGAATATGCACTAAAGGCAAAATTCACTGGAACAATAAGAAATAAAAAAAGAGAGACCAATCTTTGAACTTTTGACAGTACCTCACATTGGCTTAATGGAGAAGGGCCACAAATTGCCTCTATGCTGAAGTGGCAGGCTTCTCCTCCAAAATGGAAGGCAAACGGCCTCAGAACAAACAAAATCTATTATAAAAAAACAGAGTTAAGGAAAAATAAACATAAAGTGTCAGAAGCAAAATCTAGCACAAAGCACAATCTTTGGTTTGCTTGCTGCAGGAGCTCTTGATATGACTGAAGATCTTTCCACACTCCAACCTCTTCTAAGATGTTTCCCCTATTTGAGTTAGTTGAGGTCTAGTCAGGTAGGTTCTGCAACAAAAACTCTTATGTTTAGTAAGGTGACCACTCTGACTAAAGCTCTTGTTACTCTCCAAACATTTAGATGGTTTCCCCCACTGTATGAGTTCTTAGATGCCAATTAAAGGAGCCACTCTGACTGAAGCTCTTTCCACACTCCCAGCATTTATAAGGTTTTTCTCCTGCATGAGTTTTTTGATGTGTGGTAAGAGAGCTACTGTGCCTGTATGTCTTTCCACACTGCAAACATTCATGAGGTTTTCCCCCTGTATGAGTTCTTTGATGAACGCTAAGGGATGAAAGGTAACGAAAGCTCTTTCCACACTCCAAACATGCATGAGGTTCCTCCCCTGTATGAATTCTTTGATGCCTAGTGAGAGATTTCCTCTGACTGAAGCTCTTTCCACACTCCAAGCATTTATAAGCTTGTCCCCCTGTATGGGTTCTCTGATGTGAGCTAAGAGAGCTACTGTTAATGAAGCGCTTTCCACACTCCCAGCATTTATAAGGCTTTTCCCCTGTATGAGTTCTTTGATGCGAGGCGAGAGAGCTACTGTGCCTGTATGTCATTCCACACTCCAAGCATTTATAAGGTTTTCCCCCTGTATGAATTCTTTGATGTGAGCTAAGAGAGCTACTGTTAATGAAGCGCTTTCCACACTCCCAGCATTTATAAGGCTTTTCCCCTGTATGAGTTCTTTGATGCGAGGTAAGAGAGCTACTGTGCCTGTATGTCTTTCCACACTCCAAACATGCATGAGGTTCCTCCCCTGTATGAATTCTTTGATGCCTAGTGAGAGAGTTGCTCAGACTGAAGCTCTTTCCACACTCCCAGCATCTGTAAGACTTTTCCTTAGTATGAGTTATTTGATGAACAGTAAGGGATGCAGGGTAACGAAAGCTCTTTCCACACTCCAAACATGTATGAGGTTCCTCCCCTGTATGAGTTCTTAGATGCCAATTAAAGCAGCCACTCCGACTGAAGCTCTTTCCACACTCGAAGCATTTATAAGGTTTCTCCCCTGTATGAGTTCTTTGATGTGAGGCAAGAGAGCTACTGTGCTTGTATGTCTTTCCACACTGCAAGCATTTATAAGGTTTTACCCCTGAATGAATTCTTTGATGTGAGGTAAGAGAGCTACGGTAAATGAAGCACTTTCCACACTCCCAGCATTTATAAGGTTTCTCCCCTGTATGAGTTCTTTGATGTGAAGTAAGAGAGCCACTATGCGTGTATGTCTTTCCACACTGGAAACATTCATGAGGTTTTCCCCCGTATGAGTTATTTGATGCAAACGAAGGTGGTTTCTTTCCTTTCCCCCCTGTGTGAGTTCTTTGATGCTTAGTCAGGTGGTCACTGTGACTGAATTTCTTTCCACACTTGCAGCACTTATAAGGTTTCCTCCCTGTATGAGTTGTTGTATGTCTTGTGAGGTGGCTACTCTTAATGAAGCTCTTTCCATATTCCAAACACTTGTAAGGTTTTTCTCCTGTGTGACTTCTTTGATGCTTAAGGAAGGATGAACTGTGCCTAAAGCTCTTTCCACACTCCAAACATTCATAAGGTTTCTCCCCTGTGTGAATTATTTGATGGGTAGTGAGCTGGTCACTTTTATTGAAGCTCTTTCCACACTCCAAACATTTATAAGGCTTGTCCCCCATATGAGTGCTTTCATGCTTAGCGAGGGAATCACTGTGAATGAAGCTTTTTCCATACTCCCGGCATTCATATGGTTTTTCACCTGAGTGCTCTCTTTGATGCGAAGCAAGCCTTAAGCGAGAAGGAAATCTCTTTCCACATACTTTACAGTCATACTTTTTCTCCCCTTTGGTGATTTGGTTTCCATTAACCTGAGAAGTAGTGAAATCTCTCCCCGCCTTCTGGATTTCTCTCCCCTCTTGTCTCTTGGCTCCAACTTGAACCCGCAGTTTCCGTTGCTCCTCAGCTCTTTCAGGTGGCATTTCTGATGGTTCCCCCTCTGTTCGGATCCCGCAAACATCTCCTGGTGGATTAAAAGGAAAGCTAATGAAATGCTGCATTTTTATAAAAGCCTGTCTGTATAAGGCCTCTGCCCCATTGGAGTTTAATGTGGACTTGAAGTTGCTTCTGTCTCCTTTTATTTTGCATCATCTACAGAAAATCCTCCTCCTCAAATGGGCAGCCTACTGTTCTGCCACAGCGACTGAAATATTTGGGCCTCCCATCAGCCCCAGCAACCATGGCTGGTGGACAGAGAGGATGATGGGAGTTCTTGTTCAGCAAGGCATGGGATGGGACATGGGGCACCTACACCTGTCTTATGGGTGCAAGGAGGTGCTTGGGAGTGTACCTGCTCAAGTAGCAACTAAAGATTTGTAGGGGCTTGTAGGGTCAGAGATCCCTTACCCCTCATCCTTCTTTTCTTTGCCTTCCACAAGCAAAATCCAGAAATAATCTCCTTTATTGGAGATTTTAAAACTGAGGTCTGGGCCACCTTTCGGGAATACTAGAGCTGTGACTCCTGCTTTGTAGGGGGTTGGAACAGATGACCCTGGGGGTCCCTTCAAACTCTACGATTCCGGGAGTCTATTCACAAAATGTCCTCATCCAAGTGGCAGCCCACTCTTCCCCTTCTAAATTCAGGAAATAAAAAAAAAGAATTCCTTACCCACAGATACCACCATCTCATGAATCGCCAGCATGACCTCCTCATACAGAGCTCTCTGTCCTGGATCCAGCAGGGCCCATTCCTCGTCAGTAAAACTGAAGGAGACCTCCTCAATGTTCACCAATCCCTAGAAGAAAACAATTCCCTTCCTCATATATACTTCAGGGAAAGGTGTGGAAACAATCTACCCTCCAATCCAATTGGACTGTGGGAAAGTGTGGGTCCCCCCCCTTCAGTATTTAGAGAATAACCAAATGCAAATGGCATCTACCCATTAGTTCTTAAAGAAGATTCCAAATAAAGCTACCAATATTGTAGTGCAGGTATACAAATGGTGTAGCTACCTTTAGAATGCTGTATAGTTCCAACTGGCTGTCCTCAAAAATTGTATGTAGAGCCATAAAACGTTGGGGAAAGAACCATCAAAATAATCAAGGGATTTCAGAAACTCCCCTATGAGGATTTTTCTAATTCACAGCAAAGGGGCTAAAGAAGGAATATGATAGCATGGTGTGAAGAAACAGGATAGAGGAAGGTATTTCTTCCTCTAGGACAGTGATGGCTAACCTTGACACTCCAGATGTTTTGGGACTACAACTCCCATCATCCCTGACCACTGATCCTGTTAGCTAGGGATGATGGGAGTTCTAGTTCCAAAACATCTGGGGTGTCAAGGTTAGCCATCACTGCTCTAGGATGATACTGAAGTCCAGGACCGTTTAATTAAGCTAAATGTGGGCAGATTAAGGACAAACAACAGAAAGCACTTCTTCACACCATTAAACTCTGCAATTCACTACAACAACATGCAGAAACGGCGGCCAAATTAAAAGGGAATTAGGCAAATTCACAGCAGATAAGGTTATGACTGACTACCAGCCATGACGGCAGTGTACTGTCTCCACTTGTTATGGGCAGCACAGTATACTCCTGACTGCCACTTCCTGGGAATCACCCAAAGAGTGCTGTTGCGCTTAGCTCCTGGTTGCAAATTTCCCAGAGGCATCTAGTTAATCTCTGTTGGAATAGGATGCTGGACTAGGTGGGCTAATGGCCTGATCCACCAGCTAGGCTTTCCTTAGGTCATGTTTACAGTTTCATGCGCAAAACTCAGTGGAGCCAGGCCACTTCCTCAGAGGCAGCAGCCTCAGAAGCATACTCAGAAGTCAGGCCACTGCAACAAGGTCTGTCTGTTACAAGGAAGGACGCATTCCAGCTATCCCCCAAATCTCTCCCCAATGATCTTTCCCTTACCTCAGCTGGACGCATGGTGATCGCTTCCTCTCCAGGGTATCGTAGGGAGGATCCAGAGTCTTGCTCTGATGCCATTGCATAGCCTATGAAAGGGAAGATGGTGGCCTAAGAACTCATGAAAACAATGAAAAATAAGTTCCTAATTGCCCACAAGAGTGTGATGACCCAACAGGACCTGAGAGGCTAAAGAGTGTTTGGAAAGATTTATTTCAAATACATAAACAGAAGACCAGCAAATGCATTTTAAGTTACGAAAGGTCCGACAGTAATATTATGAACGAGAAACCAGTGGCATGTTACACATTGCAGAAATGTGGAAAAAATAGGGAGAAATAAGGAGCAGCCTATGGAGATCCTTTCTTTTTATAAGGGCCTTTCTTTTAATAAAACGTGAAAATTGGGGTAACTACATTTAACACCAGAGCCTAGGGCTTGCCGATCAGCAGGTCGGCGGTTCGAATCCCCGCGATGGGGTGAGCTCCCGTTGTTCGGTCCCAGCTCCTGCCCATCTAGCAGTTCGAAAGCACGTCAAAGTGCAAGTAGATAAATAGGTACCACTCTGATGTGAAGGTAAACGGCGTTTCTGTGCGCTGCTCTGGTTCGCCAGAAGCGGCTTAGTCATGCTGGCCACATGACCCAGAAACTGTCTGTGGACAAATGCCGGCTCCCTCAGCCTATAGAGCGAGATGAGCACCGCAACCCCAGAGTCGTCCGTGACTGGACCTAACGGTCAGGGGTACCTTTACCTATTTACATTTAACAACTCCTTCATGGATCATTGCCTTATCGTGGTGAAGGGGCTTCAATAACTCAGAGAAGCTATGAGCTATGCTGTGCAAGGCCACCCAAGACAGACATGTCATAGGGGAGAGTTTTGACTAAATGTGATCCACATGGAGCAGGAACCGGCAAGCCACTCCAGTATGCCTGCCAAGAAAACTTCATGGACAAAAACAACAGGCATATAAAAGTTATGACACTGGAAGATGAGTCCCTCGGGACAGAAGGCGTCCAACATGCTCATGTGGAAGAGCGGAGGACAAGTACAAGTAGATTCAGAGCTGATGAAGCAGCTGGGCCAAACCCGAAAGGACGCTCAGTTGCCGATATGCCTGGAAGCGAAAGGAAAGTCCAATGCTGTAAAGAAAAGTATTGCATAGGATCCTGGAATGTAAGATCCATGAACCTTGGAAGAGGTGGCAAAAATACACAGAGGAATTATACCAGAAATATATGGATGTATTGTACACCCCAGGTAGTGTGGTTGCTGTCCTTGAGCCAGACATCTTGGAGAGTGGTCAAATGGGCCTTAGAAAGCACTGCTTAAAAACAAGGCCGGTGGAAATGATAACATTCCAGCTGAACTATTTAAAATTCTAAAAGATGATGCTGTTAAGGTGCTACACTCAATATGCCAGGTAAAGTACAAAACCGTGAATGATAATGGATAATAAACTACAACGAGACAATTTTGTCAAATATATATATATATATATAGATCTCTCCTCAGAGGCAAACACCTACTTCTGTTTCAAAAGGTCAGAGTTCTGGTATAAAGTGCAATATAAGGGAATAAAGATGGTTGTGCAAAGTTCTGACATAGAGTCTATCATTTCAGTGTGAAATATGATTGATCCAAGTCCATCAACCGTGTAGGTATGTTTTCCGACGGGTGGCCAGCTTCGTATACTCCCGTTTCACACGCTGTTTCTTCAAGGAATGGACTTATCTTGGATAACAACAGTACATACCATCAATTTTACAAGAATATGAATATACATACAAACTTATAGAAGAAGATACATACAAACTTATAATAGATTTAAGTACTCACCATCCACACAGGACTAGTAAATTCAGCTTGGTATATACATTTATAATGGTCCATACATCATGTTTGACCTTCACAGGAATATAAATTTTTTTACAAGAATATGAATGTACATACAAACTTATAGAAGATACATACAAACTTATAATAGATTTATAATAGATTTAAATACTCACCATCCACACAGAATTCAGCTTAGCTAAGATGTTTCTAAGAGACTCAGAAGGTCCTCATTTCAATAAGGCTAATCCAAACTATACTGGCTTTCCCTATTAAGTACTAGCAGCAAGGGTAACATTAAAACATTTAAAGGGACCGATCTCTATTACTCTTGATACAGAGATTTAAGGATATAGAAACATTTATAATGGTCCATACATCATGTTTGACCTTCACAGGAATATAAACAACTTAGAAAAATTCTAAAAGGACCAAACATCATCATTGCCACCAAAAACCGATTTGTATGAAACGCTCATCAGTGTATTAACGTTACCCACTTTAAGGTTGCGTGCAGATTACAAGTAAGAACTAAAATCAATACTAAGATTTAAGCCTGTGGGGGCTAAGGACCCAAAACGATATATCCAGTAGGACTCTTTCTGGTATAACTTTTTTCTAAGAACTTCTATATTTACTTTGGGGATGTTATGCTTATAAATCACAAACCATTGAAAATCTGTGGGTTTGTGATTCGCCTCGACAAAATGTAAAGTGAGGGGTGCTTCCATGATTTTATTCTGAATGCGATTTTTATGTTCTAATATACGCGTTTTAACCGGTCTTATAGTGCTTCCAATGTACCATAATCCACAGGTGCATTGTATGGCATATATAACTCCTTTAGAGTCGCAGGTAGTGAATGATTCTAGTTGGATGGTATTATTTGTACCTGGTATAGTGAATTCTTTCACTTCTTTGGTTAGTTTGCACACCTTACATTTGCCACACTTAAAATGTCCCCGTAAGTCTGATTGATTACCACGTTCTAATTCTGGTAGTGCTGCATGTACAAGCATATTTTTGAAATTCTTCGTTCTGCGGAAACCTATGCGTGGTGTTAAAGAGCAACCTGGTATCTCTTTTATCAAATGCCAGTGTTTCTTGATTATTCTGCTAATGGAATATGACAGTGGAGTATGATCAAAAGCACACGTTATGGGTGAAGTTGTTTGTTTGGAATGTTTGTAAAAAAGGCTATGTCTAGGTCTATGCAGGGCTCTAGTTTGTGCTGTTTTTATCACTTCGTATGGATAACCTCTAGAGAGAAACTCTTGTGCCATGACCTGACTATCCTTGCTATAATCCTTGGGGGAAGTTGAGTTACGTTTAATCCGTAGAAATTGACCAAAAGGTAAGTTGTGTTTTAAATTCAGTGGATGAAATGATTTATAATGGAGGTATGAGGTTTTATCAGTGGGCTTTTTGAAAGTTCGAACTGCTAGTTTATTGGTGGTATCTCGATATACTATAGTATCTAAGAAAGTTACTTCTTGGCTATGATAATGGCATGTGTATTTAATGCTAGAGTGGGTGTTATTGCACCAGGAGAAGAACTCAGTTATATTTTCCGCTGTTTCAAAGATCAGAAAAAGGTCATCTACGAACCTCTTGTACATAAGTATTTTATCAAAAAACGGGTTAGTTTCCCGATTCAGAATGAAATCTTCTTCAATTTTTCCCATAAACAAATTGGCAATGCTTGGAGCACATGCGCTGCCCATAGCAACTCCCTTAATCTGTAGGAAGAAATCTTTACCAAATTTGAAAAAGTTATGTTCGAAAATTAGATCGACCAACTCCATCAAAAAGAAAGTAGGTGGTTGCTGTGTTTCTCTGGCTAATAATATATTTTCTACAATGCAGCGAGCCTCATCTAAAGGTATGTTTGTGTACAAGGAGGTGACGTCCATGGTCACCAAAATAGCTGTTGTTGGTATATACCAACCCTCGACCTTAGAAATAAAGTCTGTGGTATCATGGAGGTAAGATTGCAGTAAAGTAACATGGGGATTAAGAAAGGAATCTATGTATTTAGAAAGAGGCTCCAAAAGTGAGCTAGAACCCGATACTATGGGTCTACCCGGTGGGGGGAAACCTGATTTATGAATTTTAGGCAAAATGTAGAAAAGTGGGGTTCTAGGATTTTGATTGATGAGGTATTTTTTAAGATGGAGATCAATGTGACCTAACATCTCCGCCTCTTGTACTACTACATCTATAAGTCTACTAATGTGTTTCGTTGGATCTTGGTCCAATCGTCTGTAGTAAGAGGCATCACTGAGTTGGCGTTGTACCTCTCTGCAATAATCAACCCTGTCCAATATTACTATGGCGCCGCCCTTGTCTGCCGGTTTTATGATAATATTATTATCCATCATAAGGTTTTTCAATGCTAAATATTCTGCCCTAGACAGATTTGACCAGTTGTGACGTGTTTGTTTTTCCAATTTTGTGATGTCCCTAAGGACTACTTGTTCGAACGTAGTGATATTGGGATCGGAGATATTGGGACAAAAAGTGGATTTACTTTTAAAATCAGTTTGAGACCACTCATTAGATGTATTGCCAAAGAATCTTTTTAACTTAATAAGCCTGATTAGTTTGAAAACATCTATTCTGGTATTGAAGGCATTGTATTTGGGCGTGGGTACGAAGCCTAAGCCGAAATTTAACACTTTCCTTTCTAACCCATTGAGGGGACGGGTGGAGAGCTTAACTATCAGTTCCTTCGCCTGTTCCTTCTCCCTCGTGACTGAGAAAAATTTACCCCGGAAAAATTGTTTCTAGTTCTGTATCTCGACCTGGAGGGATTTTCATAAAGGCACTCTTCTCCAGATGTAGTGGCTGATTCTGAACTCTCTCCGTCTGTCGTCTCTAAATCCGAATGTGCTTCTACCGGAAAAGCCCATGTGACCTTTTTCTTGATATTTCTAGGGTTCTGCCACCAGTTATACACTCTATCTGTATCGTAATCTTTCAAATCCCTGTTGAATTTCTTAATTTTAAATTCTTTCAAACTCATTTCGAATTCTTTAACACCATTTTCTATCTCACGCATCTTCCGTTCATAAGAGCCAGCAGCCTCTCCAGTACTTAAATTAGGCTCCATTTGCTTACTGTCCTCTTTTGTTTTAATGGCTTCTTCTCTAGACCTCTCTATGATGAGAAGCATGAGGTCAAAGGAGCACTTGTTCAAGATCGACGCCCATTTAGATTTAAAGGCGTCGTTGCTTTGGAACATGGCTGGGGGTTTATTGATGCGCAAGCCCCTAGGAATTTTATGCCCTTTACAATAATCTGTAAGGGACACTGCATGTAAATGGAAACGTATTTCCCTCTTACGTAAGTAAAGATACTGGTCCCAGGTGTTGGTGGTGGCACCCTGTTCTGCATTAAGCATAGATGGTAAATCAGCAAGAATACGGTTTCTTTGTGTACTGTATACTACGGACATGGCCAAGTGTGATGGCCTTTTTGCATTTTCAGAGGAAGACTAAAACCGTATTCTTGCTGATTTACCATCTATGCTTAATGCAGAACAGGGTGCCACCACCAACACCTGGGACCAGTATCTTTACTTACGTAAGAGGGAAATACGTTTCCATTTACATGCAGTGTCCCTTACAGATTATTGTAAAGGGCATAAAATTCCTAGGGGCTTGCGCATCAATAAACCCCCAGCCATGTTCCAAAGCAACGACGCCTTTAAATCTAAATGGGCGTCGATCTTGAACAAGTGCTCCTTTGACCTCATGCTTCTCATCATAGAGAGGTCTAGAGAAGAAGCCATTAAAACAAAAGAGGACAGTAAGCAAATGGAGCCTAATTTAAGTACTGGAGAGGCTGCTGGCTCTTATGAACGGAAGATGCGTGAGATAGAAAATGGTGTTAAAGAATTCGAAATGAGTTTGAAAGAATTTAAAATTAAGAAATTCAACAGGGATTTGAAAGATTACGATACAGATAGAGTGTATAACTGGTGGCAGAACCCTAGAAATATCAAGAAAAAGGTCACATGGGCTTTTCCGGTAGAAGCACATTCGGATTTAGAGACGACAGACGGAGAGAGTTCAGAATCAGCCACTACATCTGGAGAAGAGTGCCTTTATGAAAATCCCTCCAGGTCGAGATACAGAACTAGAAACAATTTTTCCGGGGTAAATTTTTCTCAGTCACGAGGGAGAAGGAACAGGCGAAGGAACTGATAGTTAAGCTCTCCACCCGTCCCCTCAATGGGTTAGAAAGGAAAGTGTTAAATTTCGGCTTAGGCTTCGTACCCACGCCCAAATACAATGCCTTCAATACCAGAATAGATGTTTTCAAACTAATCAGGCTTATTAAGTTAAAAAGATTCTTTGGCAATACATCTAATGAGTGGTCTCAAACTGATTTTAAAAGTAAATCCACTTTTTGTCCCAATATCTCCGATCCCAATATCACTACGTTCGAACAAGTAGTCCTTAGGGACATCACAAAATTGGAAAAACAAACACGTCACAACTGGTCAAATCTGTCTAGGGCAGAATATTTAGCATTGAAAAACCTTATGATGGATAATAATATTATCATAAAACCGGCAGACAAGGGCGGCGCCATAGTAATATTGGACAGGGTTGATTATTGCAGAGAGGTACAACGCCAACTCAGTGATGCCTCTTACTACAGACGATTGGACCAAGATCCAACGAAACACATTAGTAGACTTATAGATGTAGTAGTACAAGAGGCGGAGATGTTAGGTCACATTGATCTCCATCTTAAAAAATACCTCATCAATCAAAATCCTAGAACCCCACTTTTCTACATTTTGCCTAAAATTCATAAATCAGGTTTCCCCCCCACCGGGTAGACCCATAGTATCGGGTTCTAGCTCACTTTTGGAGCCTCTTTCTAAATACATAGATTCCTTTCTTAATCCCCATGTTACTTTACTGCAATCTTACCTCCATGATACCACAGACTTTATTTCTAAGGTCGAGGGTTGGTATATACCAACAACAGCTATTTTGGTGACCATGGACGTCACCTCCTTGTACACAAACATACCTTTAGATGAGGCTCGCTGCATTGTAGAAAATATATTATTAGCCAGAGAAACACAGCAACCACCTACTTTCTTTTTGATGGAGTTGGTCGATCTAATTTTCGAACATAACTTTTTCAAATTTGGTAAAGATTTCTTCCTACAGATTAAGGGAGTTGCTATGGGCAGCGCATGTGCTCCAAGCATTGCCAATTTGTTTATGGGAAAAATTGAAGAAGATTTCATTCTGAATCGGGAAACTAACCCGTTTTTTGATAAAATACTTATGTACAAGAGGTTCGTAGATGACCTTTTTCTGATCTTTGAAACAGCGGAAAATATAACTGAGTTCTTCTCCTGGTGCAATAACACCCACTCTAGCATTAAATACACATGCCATTATCATAGCCAAGAAGTAACTTTCTTAGATACTATAGTATATCGAGATACCACCAATAAACTAGCAGTTCGAACTTTCAAAAAGCCCACTGATAAAACCTCATACCTCCATTATAAATCATTTCATCCACTGAATTTAAAACACAACTTACCTTTTGGTCAATTTCTACGGATTAAACGTAACTCAACTTCCCCCAAGGATTATAGCAAGGATAGTCAGGTCATGGCACAAGAGTTTCTCTCTAGAGGTTATCCATACGAAGTGATAAAAACAGCACAAACTAGAGCCCTGCATAGACCTAGACATAGCCTTTTTTACAAACATTCCAAACAAACAACTTCACCCATAACGTGTGCTTTTGATCATACTCCACTGTCATATTCCATTAGCAGAATAATCAAGAAACACTGGCATTTGATAAAAGAGATACCAGGTTGCTCTTTAACACCACGCATAGGTTTCCGCAGAACGAAGAATTTCAAAAATATGCTTGTACATGCAGCACTACCAGAATTAGAACGTGGTAATCAATCAGACTTACGGGGACATTTTAAGTGTGGCAAATGTAAGGTGTGCAAACTAACCAAAGAAGTGAAAGAATTCACTATACCAGGTACAAATAATACCATCCAACTAGAATCATTCACTACCTGCGACTCTAAAGGAGTTATATATGCCATACAATGCACCTGTGGATTATGGTACATTGGAAGCACTATAAGACCGGTTAAAACGCGTATATTAGAACATAAAAATCGCATTCAGAATAAAATCATGGAAGCACCCCTCACTTTACATTTTGTCGAGGCGAATCACAAACCCACAGATTTTCAATGGTTTGTGATTTATAAGCATAACATCCCCGAAGTAAATATAGAAGTTCTTAGAAAAAAGTTATACCAGAAAGAGTCCTACTGGATATATCGTTTTGGGTCCTTAGCCCCCACAGGCTTAAATCTTAGTATTGATTTTAGTTCTTACTTGTAATCTGCACGCAACCTTAAAGTGGGTAACGTTAATACACTGATGAGCGTTTCATACAAATCGGTTTTTGGTGGCAATGATGATGTTTGGTCCTTTTAGAATTTTTCTAAGTTGTTTATATTCCTGTGAAGGTCAAACATGATGTATGGACCATTATAAATGTTTCTATATCCTTAAATCTCTGTATCAAGAGTAATAGAGATCGGTCCCTTTAAATGTTTTAATGTTACCCTTGCTGCTAGTACTTAATAGGGAAAGCCAGTATAGTTTGGATTAGCCTTATTGAAATGAGGACCTTCTGAGTCTCTTAGAAACATCTTAGCTAAGCTGAATTCTGTGTGGATGGTGAGTATTTAAATCTATTATAAATCTATTATAAGTTTGTATGTATCTTCTATAAGTTTGTATGTACATTCATATTCTTGTAAAAAAAAATTATATTCCTGTGAAGGTCAAACATGATGTATGGACCATTATAAATGTATATACCAAGCTGAATTTACTAGTCCTGTGTGGATGGTGAGTACTTAAATCTATTATAAGTTTGTATGTATCTTCTTCTATAAGTTTGTATGTATATTCATATTCTTGTAAAATTGATGGTATGTACTGTTGTTATCCAAGATAAGTCCATTCCTTGAAGAAACAGCGTGTGAAACGGGAGTATACGAAGCTGGCCACCCGTCGGAAAACATACCTACACGGTTGATGGACTTGGATCAATCATATTTCACACTGAAATGATAGACTCTATGTCAGAACTTTGCACAACCATCTTTATTCCCTTATATTGCACTTTATACCAGAACTCTGACCTTTTGAAACAGAAGTAGGCGTTTGCCTCTGAGGAGAGATCTATATATATATATATATATTTGACAAAATTGTCTCGTTGTAGTTTATTATCCATTATCATTCACGGTTTTGTACTTTACCTTTCATATTGTTCACCGTGACGGTCTGTTGTATTCTCTTTGTACACTCAATATGCCAGCAAGTTTGGAAAACTCAACAGTGGCCAGAGGATTAGAGAAGATCAGTCTACATCCCAATCCCAAAGAAGGGCAGTGCCAAAGAATGTTCCAACTACCGCACAATTGTGCTCATTTCATATGCTAGCAAGATTATGCTTAAAATTCTACAAGGCAGGCTCAAGCAGTATGTGGACCGAGAACTCCCAGAAGTGCAAGCTGGATTTTAAAGGGGCAGAGGAACCAGAGACCAAATTGCAAATATGCGCTGCATTATGGAGAAAGCTAGAGAGTTCCAGAAAAACATCTACTTCTGCTTCATTGACTGCACAAAAGCCTTTGACTGTGTGGACCACAGCAAACTATGGCAAGTTTTTAAAGCCTGATCACCTCATCCGTCTCCTGAGAAATCTCTATGTGGGACAAGAAGCTACAGTTAGAACTGGATATGGAATAACTGATTGGTTCAAAATTGGGAAAGGAGTACGACAAGGCTGTATATTGTCCCCCTGCTTATTTAACCTATATGCAGAATTCATCATGCAAAAGGCTGGACTGGATGAATCCCAAACCGGAATTAAGATTGCTGGAAGAAATATCAACAACCTCAGATATGCAGATGACACAACTTTGATAGCAGAAAGTGAGGAGGAATTAAATAACTTCTTAATGAGGGTGAAAGAGGAGAGCGCAAAATATGGTCTGAAGCTCAACATCAAAAATAGGATCATGGCCACTGGTCCCATCACCACCTGACAAATAGAAGGGGGTGGGAAATGGAGGCAGTGAGAGATTTTACTTTCTTGGGCTCCATGATCACTGCAGATGGTGACAGCAGTCACGAAATTAAAAGACGTATAGTTAAATCTATGGTTTTCCCAGTAGTGATGTATGGAAGCGAGAGCTGGACCATAAAGAAGGCTGATCGCCGAAGAATTGATGCTTTTGAATTATGGTGCTAGAGGAGACTCAATCTTCAGAGTCCCATGGACTGCGAGAAGATCAAACCTATCCATTCTTAAGGAAATCAGCCCTGAGTGCTCACTGGAAGGACAGATCCTGAACCTGAGGCTCCAATACTTTGGCCACCTCATGAGAAGAGAAGACTCCCTAGAAAAGACCCTGATGTGGGGAAAGATGGAGGGCACAAGGAGAAGGGGACGACAGAGGACGAGATGGTTGGACAGTGTTCTCGAAGCTACCAACATGAGTCTGACCAAACTGCAGGAGGCAGTGGAAGACAGGAGTGCCTGGTACATGGGGTCACGAAGTGTCGGACACGACTAAACAACAACAACAAAACATTTAACATTTGGAAAAATGAGACAGAGAGAGAAAACTGAAAGGTTTGCTCAGGCCTTATGAGTTCCTTTTATTTCCTCCCCATACCCTCTGCCCTGCAGTCCCAAATCTTAGCGTGTGTCAAGAGCAAACCAGCCCAGCATTTTTCGCAGCAGGCAAAAGACAAGCAGAGGGAGGAAAAAAGCAAATACTGTTTGAATATTTAGCAAACATATACCGGTATATATAAATGATGGCTTTAGGCATATTAATTTCCACGTGGGTCTGTGGGTTTTAGCTGCGTTCTCTCTTTTAATTTTATCTGCGATCCACTTGGGAGACTTTTTTTTTTTGATGATTTCAATAGAAATATTGAAAATTTTATATTGAAAATCATATAAAGTAAGCGCTGTGGGTTAAACCACAGAGCCTAGGGCTTGCTGATCAGAAGGTCGGCGGTTCGAATCCCTGTGACGGGGTGAGCTCCCGTTGCTCGGTCCCAGCTCCTGCCAACCTAGCAGTTTGAAAGCATGTCAAAGTGCAAGTAGATAAATAGGAACCGCTCCGGCGGGAAGGTAAATGGCGTTTCCGTGCGCAGCTCTGGTTCGCCAGAAGCGGCTTAGTCATGCTGGCCACATGACCCGGAAGCTGTACGCCAGCTCTCGGCCAATAAGGCGAGATGAGAGCCGCAACCCCAGAGTCAGACATGACTGGACCTAATGGTCAGGGGTCCCTTTCCCTTTACCTATAGCTGCAGCTGTCCAGGATACATTCTTAAGGACCAGCAATTTATTTCAAAATGAAATATTTTCAGTGCAGAGTATCAGGGCCTTCGCTCTCTACTAAAAAAAACCCTTTTCTCCCGCTTGAGCTGTGCGGGGTCCGCCTGGCCTTCGTCCTTTGAGGAGGCTCCTGTTCTGCCCTGTGGGAGTCCCAGCTCTTCCCTCCTCCATCCCTTCCCGCATCTGACCAGGAGGTGGCAGGAGAGGCAGCCTTCCCTGCGGAGAAAGAACTGACGAAGACAAAGGCCCCTCCAGGCCAAGCAGCTGCGTTCCTATGACAACACTGAAAGGAATCTAGGAATCTCAGCTCTGTGACCCGGGTTAACCCTTGCGGAGCCACAGAGCTGCCCTTCCTGGAGCGGACGGGAAGACTGGTGAGAGGAGCTTCCCTTTACTTAAAGCCCTGCAGGATCCGGTCATTGGCACCCCGAGTGCAGAATCCTCTCCTCTAGCAGGTGCTCCATGCAAGATCCAGTGTCTATGGGCAGCCTTAGTGTCATAGAATCATAATAATAATAATAATAATAATAATTATTATTATTATTATCCCGCCTTTCCCATAGCTGAGTGTCTGAGATCGTAGAAAGGATAATCTTTACCATTAAAAAGAGATTAAAGAGGCATCAAACTCCCATATGGTCAAAATATAAAGATATGAATAACTATTTTAAAATATACCAAAAATTCTTAAAAAGAAGCAACCAGTTCTTCACCTCCCTCCCCTGCTCTGTGACAGCTTGTCATTGTAAGAACCAGTTTTGAACAGGTAACTTGGCTTTTCCACTTTCTCCTCGTTCTGGAAGCCTTTTTTTTTTTGGCTAATGAGCAATATCCAATGTGTCAAAGTAAATAAATAGTGTCGTGTTTAGGAGGCTTACACCTATATAAAATATACATATATACGTTAAAATACACAATAACCATTTGATCTCAACATCCTTAGTTCAAATCCAGAATAAAATAAGCAAGTTGAAAGGCACGAGCATTAAAATCAGAATCTCAGAACTGTATAGCTGGAAAGGGACCCAAGGGTCATCTAGTCCAACCCCCTACAATGCAGGAATCTCAGCTAAAGCATCCATGGCAAGTGGCCATCCAACCTCTGCTTAAAATCCTCCAAGGACGGACAGTCCACCACCTCCCGAGGGAGACCGTTCCAATGTCGAACAGTCCATACCATCTGAAAGTTTTTCCGAATGTTTAGTCGACATCCCTTCTTGTAACTTGAAGCTACTGGTTCGAGTCCTACCCTTCAGAGCAGGAGAAAACAAACTTATTCCCTCTTCCATGCGACAGGCCTTGGGATATTTAAATAAACATACCCAACTCCTTCAAGCGCTCCTCATAAGGCTTGTTTTCCAGATCCTTCGTCATCCTGGTTGCCTTCCTCTGCAAACGTTCCAGCTTAATAAATCTCTTCCACGTTTTTTATTAATTAAATAATCCAGAGCCCAGGCCAATGTGCACAAACAATAGGGAGTTCAGTTCTTTATTGGCAAAGCATTTGGTTACATCAGCAAGGGATATATGGAACACTTCTGCTAGTGTTAAAAAATAAAGAAAGGTGTGCTAATAGGAGCCAACATATACCAGTGGCACATGCCCACAAGAGACCTCAGGTTCTTCTACCTACCTGCAATACATTATACGTGAGGCTGTTTGTGAAGAAGGCTCAGAAACCACAGGTGCTGCAGAAAGTGGCGGCCAGATTCCCAACTGGTGCATGATGCTCTGAGCATATAAAGCCTTCCTTCAGGAATCAGCCCACAACCTGCATTCATCATATGAGGTCTTTTCCACTCTGCATTCCTCCAAGCGAGGTGCAGAGGGGTGGCAAGCATGGGACTTTTAGTGGTGGCTCCCATCACCCCAGGAGGCTACTTTGAGGAGGCAACAATATTTATTTTCAACAATGCTTTTGGCATTTAACTTGCAGAATTTTAGATATTCTTGGCCTCTTTAAGGGGCTCAGGTGCGCTTTCTATGTACCAGTTATACATGATTTTTTGGATTTTACTTTGATACAGCCGCTCACAGACTCTCATAGCTTCTCCCCACCTGAATGCAATGCAGTAATGATTTTTATACATGTCTCTGCACATATACACATTCCTGAGGTAAAGGATGGATGAGTCAGCAGGCAGACACCTGGCCTTTGACTGTTGCTAGGTTACGCAGTGCATCTGGTGCTCTATCTCTCAACATCCGGATGTGAGGGAAACAACAACACTCATTTATAAAATTACACCAACACGCCTGATCTGGTGTGCACAAGCAACCAGCGATTTCTCCTGTACGACAGCTCCAGCTATTATTATTTATTATTACACTCATCATTTTATTAAATTTGTATACTGCTCTACACATGCAGGTTTCAGGGAAGTTCACAGGATAAAATCACAATATATAAACACAAAATATATAATCAAAACAAAAACTTTTCCACACAAAAATAAAAACACATTTTAAAAGATGCCCTGAGGAAAGTATTCCACAAACAGGGAGCCACAGCCAAAAAGGCCCCGTTCTCGTGTTGCCACACTCTAGACCTCTCATGGACAAGGTACGTGAAGAAGGGCCTCAGAAGATGCCCTCAGGGTCCAAGTAGGTTCATATGGAAAGAGACAGTCCTTGTTCCTGTTGCTTTATGTCCCTCATTGTCAGTGGAGACTGTGGGTGAGGGGATGGAGAAGAGTCCAATGGCAGGACTCTTTCTGGGACCTTCTCTTCCACCTCAGAGACTTCCAGCAACTCCTCCCCTGCCTTCATCTTGGCTCTCCTCTACAACCTCACGGGTGGCACTGAACCTCCCTATAAATATTCCACTATCCATCCTACCCACCACTCAAACTCCTTACAGGGAACCAGGCAGAGGGCCTTCTCGGTAGTGGCGCCCGCCCTGTGGAACGCCCTCCCAGCAGATGTCAAAGAGAACAACAACTATCAGACCTTTAGAAGACATCTGAAGGCAGCCCTGTTTAGGGAGGCTTTTAATGTTTAATAGATTATTGTATTTTAATGTTCTTTTGGAAGCCGCCCAGAGTGGCTGGGGAGACCCAGCCAGATGGGCGGGGTATAAATAATAAATTATTATTATTATTATTCCAGAAAAAAAGGCCACACACTGTTTCCTACTGAAAAAGCAGATTGAAAGCAAAAACCCTTTCTCCTCTAAAATGGAAGGTGGAAGGCCTTTGGAGTTCTGCGGCTCCAAAGGCCTCAGAACAAGAGTCTATTGTAAAAGCTGGAGATAAGGAAGGGAATTCTAACACTGAGTAGAATCTTTCGTTTGCGCTCTGCAGGAGCTCGAGATCCCTGAATCTCTTTCCACCTTCAAAGCTTAACATGTTTCCCTTTTATGACTCATTAGATGTGAGTTAAGGGAATCTCTATCACTGCAGCTTTCTCCACACTCCAGGCAATTATAAGGTTTCTCCCCGGTATGAGTTCTCAGATGCCGAGTAAGGCGACTACTCTGACTAAAACTCTTGTCACACTCCAAACATTTATAACGTTTCCCCCCTGTATGAGTCATTAGATGCTGTGTAAGGTGACCATTCCAACTGAAGCTCTTGTCACACTCCAAGCATTTATAAGGTTTTTCCCCTGTATGAGTTCTTCTATGCTTAGAAAGGGACCAATTAGAACTGAAGGTCTTTCCACACTCCAGACATCTATAAGGCTTCTCCCCTGTATGTATTCTTCTGTGTCTTGTGAGCACGCTACACTGAATAAAGCTCTTTCCACATTCCAAACATTTATAAGGTTTCTCCCCTGTATGAATTCTTCTGTGTCTAGTGAGGTGGATATTCTGCCTGAAGCTCCTTCCACACTCCAAACATTTGTAAGGTTTGTCCCCTGTATGAATCCTTTGATGCTTTATGAGGGAGTCACTGTGCCTAAAGCTCTCTCCACACTCCCTGCAGTGATAAGGTTTCTCGCCCGTATGAATTCTTTGATGCAAACTAAGGTGACCACTCTTACGGAAGCTCTTTCCACACAAAAAGCATCTATATGATTTTTCGGAGGTATGACATATTTCCTGAAAAGTAAGGTAGTCTATGCAACTGATGTTCCTTCCATACTCCCCTGTGTGAGTTATCTCGGTAACCTGAAAAACAGTCGATTCCCTCTCCGCATTCTGCATTTCTCTCCCCTCTTGTCTGTTGGTAACATCTTGAACCCACAGCTTCTGTTGCTCCTCCTGCTCCTCAGCTCTTTCGGGTAGCATTCCTGATGGGTCCCCCTCAGCCGGGATCCCCCAAATATCTCCTGGTGGATTAAAAAGAAAACCTAGTAATATGCACATCTGCCCATACGGGACTTTAATGTAGTAGCTTGTGTCTGTATTTTTATTTTATATCGTCCCCAGAACATCCGCCTCATCTTAAGCAGTCGCCCACCCTTCCTTCTCTTAAATTCAGAAACATTGTGTGGAGAAACAATATAAAGAGGTTTTTTAAAAGTTGCCAGTCTTTCCTGCTCTGTCCACAGGGACTAGAGACTTAAAAAAAAACACACACAAATTGTCTTGTCCTTATGGCAGGAGTCAGAGGCGTAGCAAGTCCAGGTGGTACCCGGGGCGGAATTTTTTTTTGTCACCCCACCACCACCACTTTGCCAGGGCACTGGAAGAGCTGCACCCAGTGGCATAGCAAGTCACCCCCCCACCCCACCCCCAAAAAATGATGGTGCTACTTTGCGAGGTGTGGGGTTTTTGTGTGTGTGTGTCTATTATATCTCCCCCCCCAAAAAAGTTAAAATTTTATTTAAAAAAAAATTATTAAAAAAAAAAAGTGTCACCCCCCTCTGATGGTGCCACTTTGCGAGGTGTGGGGTTTTTTTGTGTGTGTGTCTATTATCTCTTTTTTTTCAATAAAGTTAAAATTAATAAAAAATTAATAAAATTAATAAAAATTAATAAAAATTAAAAAGTGTCACCCCCCCTCTGATGGTGCCAGTTTGTGAGGTGTGGGGGGTTTTTTTGTGTGTGTGTCTCTCTTTTTTTCAATAAAGTTAAAATTAAAAAATAATAATAAAAATAATAAAAATTAATAAAAAATAAAAAGTGTCACCCCCCTTTGATGGTGCCAATTTGTGAGGTGTGGGAGGTTTTTTTTGTGTGTGTGTCTATTATCTCTTTTTTTCAATAAAGTTTGAAAAAATTAAAAAAAAATTTTTAAGTGTTACCCCCCTCTGGGGTGGACCGCCCCCATCGCCCCCCCCCTTGCTACGCCCCTGGCAGGAGTGAAGAACCTTTGAGTGTCTCAGGATGCTGTTAAACAGAAGCAGCCTTCAGCCCCAGCAAGCATGGCCAGGGACAGATAGGGCGATTCAGAATTGTGATTCAGCATGGTATGGGCGGGGACAAGGGGGTCTGCACACCTGTCATATGGGCACAAGGAGGCTCTTGGCAGCAAGCCTGCTCAGGGGCAAATTAAGATTTGCAAGGGTTTGCATAAGTAACTCATGGGCAATGTGTCCCTTCTTTGATGCCTATATCAGATGCATGTTTTGCTTTGGGGCTTCCTCTGGGCATCTGGTTGGCTACTGTGAGAACATAATTGTGGACTACATAGGCCTTTGCTTTGATCCAGCACAATTCTTCAAATGTTCTTTTGTCCAGAGGAAAATCCCAGCACCCTTTCTAGTAAGCTAATTGATAGTGACAACAACAGGGATTTATACCGTCCATAGTTATTAATGGGGAAAGGGATATTTACCTAGAGAGGCCACCATCAAATGAATCTCCAGCATGACCTCCTCGTATAGAACTCTCTGGTCTGGATCCAGCAAGGCCCATTCCTCGTTAGTGAAATTCAAGAACAGCTCCTCGAAGCTCACTGATTCCTGGAAGAAGAAAAAAATCCCCTTCCTTGGAGATACTTCAAGACAACAACAACAAGAAGAAGAGTTTGGATTTGATATCCCGCTTTATCACTACCCGAAGGAGTCTCAAAGCGGCTCACATTCTCCATTCCCTTCCTCCCCCACAACAAACACTCTGTGAGGTGAGTGGGGCTGAGAGACTCCAAAGAAGTGTGACTAGCCCAAGGTCACCCAGCAGCTGCATGTGGAGGAGAGGAGACGCGAACCCGGTTCCCCAGATTACGAGTCTACCGCTCTTAACCACTACACCACACTGGCTCTCTCTCTCTCTCTCTCTCTCTCTCTCTCTCTCTCTCTCTCTCTCACCACACCACACCACACCACACTGGCAAGGTGTGGGCAGCATCTCTCCTCCACTCCCACTGCAATGGGAGATGGGGCAACAGGGGATTCTACCTTTAGTGTTCAGAGATCAGCAAATACAGATTTCATCTACCCATTAGCTCAGTGTTTTTCAATTTTGGGTCTGCAGCTTTTGTTGGACTACAGCTCCTATCACCCCTGAGCACTGGTCATACTAGCTGGGGATGATGGGAATTGTAGTCCAACACCAGCTGAGGACCCAAATTTGAGAAACACTGCATTAGTTCTTAAAGAAGTCAAATCTTCTAACAAGAACGTGTAACTTGTATGTGAGATTGCCCATCTTCCTGTCTTTCAAGAGGGAAGCAAATGTAGTGACATTTTTAAAAAAAATTTTTAAAGGTTTCCAGAAACCAGCTTAGTTAGTTTAAGGTCCCTTTCAGAAAAACTGATGGGGAGCATTATTAAAGACAACAGGATAACCAAATGTATAGTAGAACAAGCCTTGCTGAAGCCGAATCAGCCTGGCTTCTGCAAGGGTGACTCACGAGCCATTTGATATTCTTTTAG
The DNA here is from genome assembly GCA_034641395.1 of Darevskia armeniaca. Lineage (NCBI taxonomy): Eukaryota > Metazoa > Chordata > Lepidosauria > Squamata > Lacertidae > Darevskia > Darevskia armeniaca. The sequence continues at coordinate 67,699 of JAWWNF010000113.1, forward strand.
TACAGTCTCTCACCAACATCTTGGTGACTCACGGAATAAGAAGAGAGCCTGCCTTATGGATCAGCAACTGCTTAAAGAACAGAAATAAGAGAATGGGAAGAAATAGCCAACTCTCACAAGGAAGGGATGCTAGAAGTGAAGGCCCCTAAGGATCAGTATTGGGATGACTGCTTTTTAAATAGCTTATATATGACCTGGAGTCAGTGCTGAGCAGCTAGGTACCCAACCTAGCTGTTCACAACGGAGTATTGCGGAGAACTCCAACAGGATGTCTTCAAATTGAATTGAACACTGAACAGCAAACGTAATTCAAGGTGTTTAAGCAAGTAAAGTCGTACCTTGGTTCTCAAACAGAATGCATTCCAGGAGTCCGTTGGAACCATTCGAAAACCAAGGCGCAGCTTCCAATTGGCTGCAGGAGCTTCCTGCACTCAATTGGAAGCCGTGGAAAATTTTAGTAGAGGAATAAAGGCAATCTATTTTGATCAAAAGGCAAAACTAATAATCAACGGTAATATCTCAGAGGAATGCAAAATTAATAAAGGAACTAGGCAAGGATGCCCCTTATCGCCCCTAATTTTCATCTTAGTAATGGAAGCATTAAATAACCAAATTAGGGAAGACAATTATGTTAAAGGTAACTCCTTGGGCAACAACGCATATAAGATTAAAGCATTTGCGGACGACGTGCTTGTCATGACTGAAAATCCCAAAGAAAGTTTGATAAGAGTAATAGAGTTGTTTAACAACTTTGGAGAAGTGGCAGGCTTTAAGTTGAACACTAATAAGACTAGGTTAATAGTTTAAAATGTACCTACGACTGAAAAGAAAGACATACAGTGGAAGAAGCTACGGGACTGAAAATTTGCCGGAAAGCAAAATATTTGAGCATCTGGATTACCCAAAAAAATCTAAATTTATTTCAGGATAACTATATAAAAACCTGGGAAGAAATAATTAAAAAAAAAACCTTGAAACCTGGACTAAACCAGGGTGGATAAAAATCAATGATTTTTTTAAAAAAATAAAAAAAAATCGGATTTTTTTGATTTAAATCGGATTTTTTTGATTTAAATTGGATTTTTAAAATAAAATGCTTTTGGAGGAAAAATCTTTCTAAATATAGTCTTCTATTTAAGTTACATTGTAGTCCAAAGGCTATTCATCAGGAAATAAGGATTTGTTTTAAGTTTATCAAGTGTGCTAAAACTCAGTCTAAGTTTTTATTTTTTAATGTTTAACCACATCAGTTAACAAACATGGATACATATGCTATCATGTTATTGTTTTAGTTAAATAAATTGTTTAAATGGTTATTAAGGAAATGGTTATTTTTCTCCTTCCAATAAAGTACAGCAGAAAAGTTGTCCAAATATAAACAGTTAACTTATTAAACCTCACCATAATTTCATAATTATCTGTCTATGTATTTCTTGTAGTATAACCAAATCATTAATTTTTGATATAACTGTAAAAACTACTCTGAAAATTTATTATTCCAAAAAAGAAACCTTCATATGGTTGTAAATATTAAGATTATACCAGCAAGATTGAGTCTTTCTGTAAAAAAAAAAAATTTAAATCAAGTCTTACTGATTAGTGATTTAAATCAAGCCTTACTGACTAGTGATTTAAATCGTGATTTAAATCAATTTGATTTAAATCAAATCCACCCTGGACTAAACTGAAGTTGTCATTGCTTGGTAGGATTTCGATCATAAAGATGAGTGTTCTCCCTAGACTGGTTTTCTTATTTCAGATTATCCCAATCCTGAGAGAGGTAGGCTGCCTCAAAAATGGCAACAAGAAATATCTAAATTTATATGGGAGTGTAGGAGACCCATGATTAAATATCATATTTTAATAGATATAAAGGATAGATGTGGTTTCACCCTGCCCGATTTGAAATTGTATTATGAGGCAGCCTGCCTCACGTGGATGAATAAATGGTGCAATTTGAAAGATATGTTGGACTTGGAGGGACATAATAACCGTTGGGGTTGGCACGCTTATTTAATATGTGGAAAGGCAAAAATACACAGAGATTTCTCAAATCATATCACAAGGAGATCACTTTTTAAAGTTTGGAACCACAGAGCCCATCACCCAGCCCTTCCCAGCACGCTTTTCTGAGCCAGGATGGGCAAGGATCAAGGATCAAGGAGACAGGTGGTTGGTTTCACTGGTCCAAGCAATTTGTCCACATCCTCAGAGGTAACAGATTGGAATTGATCCCATGCAACTTGACTAGACAGGACTTTAGCACTCTCCCGCCCCGGCCCTGTTCCCATGGTGGAGTCTAGTTCTTTCCCAATCTGAGCCACTTTATCACTACAGATCTTGGGGCTTGGGGTCCTTACCAGGCCCGATGGCGAAGGTGATTTCGTTAGATTGCGAACCACCTGAAAGGGTCTCCTGCTGCTGTTTACTGCATATGCAATAGAGGCGGTGAAGAAGGTCATTGTATGTAACAAGCATGGAAATAAGCATGAAAAAAAATATTTTTTTTATTTTTTTTAAACAAGGAAGCCGTGGAAGCAGCACTGGACATTCGGTTTCCGAAAATTGTTCAAAAACCAGAACACTCACTTCCGGTTTTCGATCGTTTGGTAGTCAAAACGTATGAGTTCCCAGGCGTTGAGCAACCAAGGTACAACTGTAATTCAAACTTGTAAGCAAGTTTAAGTAATGCACATTCAAGAAAAATAATTCTAAATTTAACTAGACTACTCATGGGATCCAAGTTGGTGATGAACGAGCAGGAGAGACAGATAGCTCAGTATAGAAATTGGCACAGTGTGCGGAAGTTGTGAAATGGATCAATTCTGTGTTAGAGACCATTGGTAAAGTGATTCGAAATAAAGTCGCCAATATCATCATGCAGATATACATCATGCAGACGGTGCAGGTGTCCTTAGAAAATGGTATGGTTCCGGTTTCCTGACGTCAAAAATAATTTGTAGAGCCAGAAAATGTTGGGGGACACACACACAAATAAAATAAGCAAGGGGTTGGAGATATATGAGGAGTTTCTAATTTGGAACAAAATTGCTTAAGAAGGAACAGGATAAGAGATGTACAAAGGTATGCAAAGGATGGGAAATAGGAGGGAGGTGTTTCTCCCTCTAGGATGACACTGTAATCCTAGGCCGTCCAATGAAACAAATTGTGCACAGATTAAGGGCAAACGAAAGGAAGCACTTCTTCACAATGTTAAACTCTGCAATTCACTAACGCAACATGCAGTAATAGCTACCAAATTAAAAGAGAATTAGGCAAATTCATAGCAGATAAGGTTATGATTGACCACCAACTATGATGACTGTGTGCTGCTTGCACTTGCTATGGGCAGTATACTCCTCGTTGCCAGTTCCTGTGAATCACCTGAAGAGTGCTATTGTACTCCAGCTCCTGGTTGCAAATTTCCCAGAGGCATCTGCTTGGTCACTGGGGGAATAGGATGCTGGACTAGGTGGGTTAAGGGCCTGATCCACCAGCTAGGCCAGGGATAGGCAACCTAAGGACGTGGATGTGGCCCAATCGCCTTCTCAATCTGGCCCGCGGACAGTCTGGGAATCAGCATGTTTTTACATGAGTTGAATGTGTCCTTTTATTTAAAATGCATCATTTTATTTAAAATGCATGGGTTATTTGTGGGGCCTGCCTGGTGTTTTTTACATGAGTAGAGTGTGTGCTTTTATTTAAAATGCATCTCTGGGTTATCTGTGGGGCATAGGAATTTGTTCATTCCCCCCCCCAAAAAAATATAGTCCTGCCCACGACATGGTCTGAGGGACGGTGGACCGGCCCATGGCTGAAAAAGGTTGCTGACCCCTAAGCTAGGCTCTTCTTCATTCATGTTCAAGGTTTCATGAGCAAAACTCAGTCAAGCCAACCCACTTCCTCAGGCGGCACCCTGAGAAGCACAGGGATAAGAGTCAGGACCTCTGTTACAAGGAAGGATGCACTCCAGCTACCCCCAACATCTCTACCTGGTGACCTTTCTCCTACCTCAACCGGATGCATGGTGGTCGCTTCCTCTCCAGGGTAAAGCAGGGAGGATCCACAGTGTTGCTCCAATGCCATTGCACAGCCTGTGAAAGGGAAGTGGTGGTCACTGAAGACGACATTCCTAATTTGCCCAAATACACAAGAGTGTGGCAATCAAACATGACCTCAGAAGCTAAAGAGTTTTTGGAGAGATTTATTTTAAGTACCTCAACAGAAGACCAGTAAAAGCCTTCGAACATATGAAAGGTACGAGCAAAAGATTATGAAACAGAAATCAGCAGCACATCACACATTGAGGAAACGTATAAATGAGGGAGAAATAAGCAACAGCATATGCAAATGATGGTTCTGGAATTGTAAATTTATAAATAAATATACAACTTAACTTTTAAACTTATGTCTACTCAGAAAAAGAATATGGAAGGTTAAAATAATCTACAATTTAACCATTGCTGAATTCTCCATAGGCCTGCCTAAACTCCACCAAAATACACAGTCACTGAACTGACAAAAAAAACCCTCAGCTACCAAGAGTGAAATTGCAGGCCTTAGATAAGTGGTATTAGAGATAAATATTGTATCTAGGATATAGGATCCAGAAAATTCAAAACCAGAGAATCAAGCCACGTAAAATTATCCCAAGTTACATGAGGAACAGCTGCATTAGGTTTTCCATTGTTTTAGGGTGTCTTGACACCCCCCAAGCTCTGTTAGGGTACAAGGAAACACAAGGTCTTGTAGTAGGCAGTGTGGATTTGCCCTGTCAGGTGATAAAGGGAAGGAGCATATAGAAAAGCATTATTTTAGGGGAAAATATATACAGAAATGCATTATATTAGGACAAATATAAATATTAGGGAAACTATGTGTTCATATGTGCCTGGCGTGCTCTGGTCCATGGGGTCACGAAGAGTCGGACACGGCTAAACAACTAAACAACAACAAACAACAACAACATGTGTTCATTAGTAGAAATCTGCACTAAAATGCCGGCAAATTTGCAAGAGGCCCTTCTTTTCATAAGATGTCAATGTCTGGGTGACTAAATTTAATACTGGGCAAAAGGAGACACACAGAGAAAACTATAATTGAAAGAAATTGCCCACACCTAATGGCTTTTTGAAAATCCTTCCCCAGGACCTCTCCCTGCTACCCCAAATTTTGTGTGTCAAGAGCAAACCTGCCCAGCACCTTTCACAGCAGGCAAAAGGGACGCAGAGAGAGGTAGGAAAGAAGGGAAGAGCTGTAAGGGTAACAGCACTTATTATTTAGCTTTCTTTGTTATTAAGAATGAGGCCTTTGTGCATAATAGTTTCTGGATGGGTTTGTGGATTTTAGCTGTGCTCGTATCTTTATTTTAATCCGTGTGCCACTTGCATATTTTCTGATAAAGTGTTTAGATATTTTGAAAATAAAATAGTAGATACATTCTGAGGGACCGACATTTTTCTATGAAATATTCTGAGTGCAGAGGAACACTTTTGATTCTCTATTTAAAAACCTTTTTTTCTCTCTCTCTCGGGTTCAGCTGCTCGGGGTCCGCCTTGCCTTCGTTCTCCTCCTCCGAGGCTCTTCTCCTGTCCTTTGGGAGTCCCAGCTCTTCCCTTCTCCTTCTCGGTCTCTCCTTCCTCGCATCTGACCCGAAGGAGAAAGGACGGGAGAAGATCCTCCGGGATCAGGACAGAAGCCCCTCTAGGCCAAGCACTCGCCTCCCTCCGGAAGGACAGACGCGGGACAGGAAGCGGAAGCGCCTCCTCTGGCGACAAACTCCCCTTCCGCTCTAGGAATCTGGGCTCCGTGGCTCCAGTTAACCCTTGCTGAGCCGATCAGCAGTAACCTGTTGTCTGCTCCAGGCGGAGAGCGAGGAGAGGCGCCCCGATTTTGTCTGGAAAGCCCTGCAGGATCAGGCCCCGAGTGCACGATCCTCTCCTTCAGCAGGTGCCTCATGCAGGATCCAGTGACCATGGGCAGCCTTAGTACCATACAATCATCATCATCAATTCATCATTATTATAATTATTGAGAGTCTGAGATCGTAGAACAGATAATATTTACCATTAAAGAGATTTAAGAGGCATTAAACTTCCCTATGATGAAAATATACGGATATGAATAACTATTTTAAAATATAGCAAATAGTCCTAAAAAGATGTAACCAGGTCTTCAATTCTTTTCCCTGAACTGTACCAGCTTGTCATTGTAAGGAGAACCAGTTCTGAACAGGACCTTGGTTTTTTCCCCCTTTCCCCTCATTCTGGGAGCCTACTTTGCTTATGAGCAAGTTATGTCTCAAATAAATAGTATCGTGTTTAGGAGGCTTACACCTATATAAAATACATATATATATATATATATATACACACACACACACACACACACACACACACACACACACACACACGTTAAAATGCACAATAATTTGATCTCAACATCCTTAAAACAGCCTTACTTCTGCTTAAAATACACCAAGGAAGGAGAGTCCACAACCTCCCAAGAGAGACCAGGAGACTGTTCCAATGTCCAACCGCTCTTACTGTCATAAAGTTCTTCACATTTACTGGTAGTTGGTATTCCCTTTGGTTCAAGTCCTACCCTACAGAGTACGGTAGGAGAAAACATGGTTGTTCTCTCTTCCATGTGATAGCCTTTTAAAATACAGTGGTACCTCGGGTTCAGTACTTAATTCGTTCCGGAGGTCCGTTCTTAACCTGAAGCGTACTTAACCCGAGGTACCACTGTATTTGAAGATCTTATATCCTCTCAGTCTCTTCAGGCTAAACATACCCAACTCCTTCAAGTGACCCTCCTAAGGCTTTCCAGCTTGTCAGAATTCTTAAATTGTGGTGCCTAGAATTGGACACAATATTTCAGATGTGGTCTGACCAAGGCAGAATAGAGTGGTACTATTATTTCCCTTGACATTATTTCTGTGGATGCAGCCTAGAATATCATTTTCTTTCTTGTTAAGCTTGTGGTCTACTAAAGCTCCTGGATCCTTTTCACATGCACTGCTAGAAAGTCAAATGTCCCCTATCTTCTGTTTGTGCTGCAGGTTCTTTTATTCTATTCAGTTCAATAAAATGCACATAATGTCCTTGGGAGCAACTCTCTTCTGAAAATTCCTTGAGCTGGAGGTTAGGGCAAAGGAGGTGGGTGAACCACTCGCAGCACAAATATATCCCACCGAGAACCCTCCCCTAGTCTGGACATTTCAGAAGCATAAAACTTGAAACCTTCATGAACGTGAAGAAACATGCAGTCAGAAACAGTGTCCCTTTAACACACTAACATGGAAAAAAGTATGGAAAATTAATGAACCTTCTACCTTGTTGTGGTTTCTTGACAAAGTCCTGAGGTTTATTATACAGTCATAGAATCATAGAGTTGGAAGAGACCACAAAGGCCATCCAGTCCAACGCACTGCCAAGCAGGAAACACCATCAAAGCATTCCTGACAGGTGGCTGTCAAGCCTCTGCTTAAAGACCTCCAAAGAAGGAGACTCCACCACACTCCTTGGCAGCAAATTCCACTGTCAAACAGCTCTTACTGTCAGGAAGTTCTTCCTAATGTTTACGTGGAATCTTCTTTCTTGTAGTTTGAATCCATTGCTCCGTGTCCGCTTCTCTGGAGCAGCAGAAAACAACCTTTCTCCCTCCTCTATATGACATCCTTTTATATATTTGAACATGGCTATCATATCACCCCTTAACCTTCTCTTCTCCAGGCTAAACATACCCAGCTCCCTAAGCCGTTCCTCATAAGGCATCATTTCCAGGCCTTTGACCATTTTGGTTGCCCTCTCTGGACATGTTCCAGCTTGTCAGTATCCTTCTTGAACTGTGGTGCCCAGAACTGGACACAGTATTCCAGGTGGGGTCTGACCAGAGCGGAATACAGTGGTACTATTACTTCCCTTGATCTAGATGCTATACTCCTATTGATGCAGCAGTCGTAGCTTTGTTTTCGAACTGTTTGTTCTCCAAAGCAAACCCGGAAGTGAGTGTTCTAGTTTACTAACGTTATTTGGAACCTGAACGTCCGACACAGCTTCCGATTGAGTGCAGGAAGCTCCTGCAGCCAATTGGAAGATGCACCTTGGTTTTGGAACATTTTTGGAAGTCGAACGGAATTCCAGAACGAATTCCATTCAAGAACCAAGGTACGACTGTACATGTTTTTAATGAGCATTTATTTGTAAGGGGCTAAATGTAGTAAAAACAGAATAAACACAGACTTAATGACAACTGAAAACAGAAACAAATAGCAATGTCTTGGACAATGAAACAATTAGAGGAGCTATCAAATATCCAGAATATTTCTGGCCTTCCTGACAGGGGCTGAGAGAGACCTTTCGTCCATGAAGAGGGTGATACTTACCGGTAATGTATGTCAGCAGAATACCAGGTAAAGCATTTCCATCTATGAAAGATATCAGCCTGGTGACATCAAAGGGAAATTCACAGCACATGAATAAATCTTGGGGAAGGGAGAAATATGGAACAGCATACGTAACGAATGATTACATGCAAAAAAAAAAAAAAAAAAAAAGAACATGGATATGTAAATTTTATTCAAAAGAACAATCTGCAGCATAGCCACTAGAAGGAATTGGTCTATTTTATTATTATTTTGTAATTTCAGAAGAGATGAGATCAATGTCAGATCCTATAGGCAGGATGCGGATAAAAAAGGCTGGGAAACTGAAATGGGGAAGTAGGGACCCCACCTGGAACTAAACAAAAATATGGAACAATAAAAATTTATACATACAAGATTCAAAAGCAAAGTCTCTTCCAAGCTGTTTATTAATTAATTATTTACATTTCTGTTCATAATCCAGAGCCCCAGCCCAATGTGGACAAACAATAGGAAGTTCAGTTCTTTATTGGCAAAGCATCAGCGAAGGATATAATTAAAAATATGGTGGACTAACAGGGGCCACCATATACCAATGCACAGGCTCACAAGAGACCTCAGGTTCTTCTACTAACGCAGAGCTTTCCAAACTTTTCATGTTGGTGAAACGATTTCTAGACATGTGTCATTTCGCGACAACGTAATTCAGTTTTACTAGCAAACGGAAGGTTAAATGAACCCCTTTCCAGCCCTGGGAGGAACTCAGGTCGGTTCACAGGATACAATCACAACATAAAAATGCAAAATATATAATCATAACAAAAACAACACCCCGCAAACAAACCCACATTCTAAAAGGGCATTAGATGTCAATCAGCCAGTAACCTGGTTAAGGAGAAAGTCTTTTGCCTAGTGCCTAGGTGAGCCTCCCCGAGGAAAATATTCCACAAATGGGGAGCCACTGCACAACAGGCCCATTCTCATGTTGCCACACTCCAGGCCTCTCATGGAGGAGGTACATGAAGAAGGGTCTCAGAAGATGACCTCAGGGTCCAGGTAGGTTCATATGGAAAGAGGCGGTCCTTGTTGCTATTGCTTTATGCCGCTCGTTTTAAGTGGGTGAGGGGGTTGAGGAGTGTCCAATGGCAGGACTCTTTCTGGGACCTTCTCTTCCACCTCGGAGACTTCCTGCAACCCCTCTCCTGCCTTCAGCTTGGCTTTCCTCTACGACCACCTCTTGCCTCATGGGTGGCACTGAACCTCCCTGTAAATCTTCCACTACCCATCCTACCCACCACTCAAACCCCTGCCCATCCCTCACACTGGCTTACAGAAGGCCACAAACTGCTTCCATATTGAAAAAGCAAGCTGAAAGCAAAAACCCTTTCTCCTCTAAAATGGAAGGTATACTGGGCTCGAAAGGCCTCAGAAGAAACAAGGGTCTATTGTAAAAGCTGGAGATAAGGAAGGAAATTCTAACACTTGGTTTGCTCTCTGCCGGAGCTCTTGAGATCAGTGGATATTTTTCTACCTTCCAAGCTTAAGATGTTTCCCTTCTATGAATTATTTGATGTGAGTTAAGGGAATATCTGTAAGTGAAGTTCTTTCCACACTCCAAGCAATTATAAGGTTTCTCCCCGGTATGAGTTCTTAGATGTTGAGTAAGGTGACCACTCTGACTAAAACTCTTGTCACACTTCAAACATTTATAAGGTTTTTCCCCTGTATGAGTTCTTAGATGTTGAGTAAGGGAGCCACTAAAGCTCTTTCCACACACCAAACATTTATAAGGTTTCTCCCCAGTATGAGTTCTTAGATGTTGAGTAAGGTGACCACTCTGACTAAAACTCTTGTCACACTCCAAACATTTATAAGGTTTTTCCCCTGTATGAGTTCTTAGATGCTGAGTAAGGGAGCCACTAAAGCTCTTTCCACACACCGAGCACTTATAAGGTTTCTCCCCGTATGCCTTTTTTTGTGAAAAGTAAGGGAATCTAGGCGACTGAAGTTCTTCCCACACACCAAACATTCATGAGGTTTGTACCCTGTATGAATTCTTTGATGTTTAGAAAGGGACGAACTGACAGTGAAGCTCTTTCCGCACTCCAAACACCTATAAGGTTTCTCCCCTGTATGTGTTCTTTTATGCATGGCGAGGTGACTATTCTGACTGAAGCTCTTTTCACACTCCAAACACTTATAAGGTTTTTGCCCCGTATGAGTTCTTAGATGCTGAGTAAGGTGAACACTCTGACTAAAACACTTGTCACACGCCAAGCATTTATAAGGTTTTTCCCCTCTGTGAGTCCCTCGATGTTGCAAAAGGTGGCCACTCCGGCTGAAACTCTTTCCACACTCCATACATTTATAAGGTTTCTCCCCTGTATGAATTCTTATGTGTCTTTTGAGCTGGCTATGCACACTAAAGCTCTTTCCACATTCCGAGCATTCATAAGGTTTTCTCCCGGCATGCCGCCTTTTATGAAAAGTAAGGGACTTGATGCGACTGAAGTTCTTGCCACACTCCAAACATCTATAAGGTTTGTCCCCTGTGTGAGTTCTTTGATGCCGAGTAAGAGTGGCATTGTCACTAAAGCTCTTTCCGCACTCCAGACATCTGTAAGGTTTATCCCCTGTATGAGTTCTTTTATGTCTTGTGAGCACGCTACACTGAATAAAGCTTTTTCCACATTCCAAACATTTATAAGGTTTCTCCCCAGTATGAATTCTTTGATGCCTAATGAGAGAGTCGCTGTGCCTGAAGCTCTTTCCACACTCCCTACATTTATGAGGTTTCTCACCCGTATGAATTCTTTGATGCAGAGCAAGGTGTTCTTTCCGACTGAAGCTTTTTCCACACTCCCAGCATTTATATGGTTTTTCTGCTGTAAGACATCTTTTATGAAAAATAAGGTTGGCTCTGCCACCGAAGTTCTTTCCACCCTCCAAACATTCTTTAGGTTTGTCCCCTGTGTGTGCTATCTGATTTTCGTTAACCTGAGAAGCAGTGGGTTCCCTCCCCGCCTTCTGTGTTCGTCTGCCCTCTTTTCTGTTGGTTCCATCTTGAATCCTTAACTTCTGTTGCTCCTCAGCTCTTTCCAGTGGCCCTTCAGATGGGTCCCGCTCAGCCACGATCCCCCAAACATCTCCTGGTGGATTAAAAAGAAAACCTGGTAAAATGCACACCCGCCCATACTGGACTTTAATGTGGCCTTGAATCTACTTGTGTCTGTATTTTTTTGATTTTACATCATCCACAGAACATCCTCATCCAACAGATACCCCACCTTTCCTTTTCTTAAGTTTGGGTGGATAAAGAGGGTTTTCTTTTTTTTAAAAGTGTTTTAAAAAGTACTCAGTTCTTATGACAGGAATGGGGAATATTTGTCCCTCCAGATGCTGCTGAACTACAACTCCTATCAGCCCCAGCAAACATGGGCAACAGCTAAGTTGTGGCTCGGTGGTATAAGGAAGGCTGAAGCTTCTTGCTCCTGCCACAAGGATTAGAACAGGCATCCCCAAACTTCGGCCCTCCAGATGTTTTGGACTACAATTCCCATCATCCCTGACCACTGGTCCTGTTAGTTAGGGATCATGGGAGTTGTAGGCCAAAACATCTGGGGGGGCCGCAGTTTGGGGATGCCTGGATTAGAACCTCTGGACCTCCGGATACTGTTACACTGCAGCTCCCATCAGCCCTGGCAACATTGCCAGTGGACAGAGAGGGTGACGGGAACTGTGGTTGAGCAATGCCTGGGAGGGGAAAAGGGGTCCACACACCTGTCTTACGGTGCAAGGAGACCATTGGGAATGTGCCTGCTTAGGTGGCAGAATAAGATTTGCAGTGGCTGCCAGGGCCAGACAGCCAATACCTCTCATCCTTATTTCCTTTCCGTTTCAGAAGCAAAATCCAGACATAATTATGCTGCAGAATAAGAGGTGAGCATTCATTGGAAAAGTTGCTGAACATTTCGGCTCCCTAACGTCAAAAACCCAGAGTGAGTGTTCAAAAACCCAAGTGAGTGTTCCGGTTTTCAAACAATTTCCGGAAGCCGAATGTCTGGCGTGGCTTTTGATTGAGTGCCGGAAGCTCACCTTAGTTTTCTAACAGTTCCAGGAGTCGAACGTACTCACGGAATGAATTAAATTCGACAACCAAGGTACAAATATAAACATTAACACCAGACGTTGCAGGTATAGCAGGCAAGAAAAGAAAAGCTAAGGAAGGAAACAGCAGCTCTTCATGCAAGCAACTCCAAATCTTTGGTTTGGATTGACTAACATTCTGAGACTACAACTGCTGCAGAATTTGGTGGCCAGATTGCCAACTGCTGCAAGAGACTCTGAGCATATAAAACCAATTCTGACAAGATTGCACTGACTACCAGTTAGTTTTCGTCTTCAGTTCCCTTTTCATCTCTTCTTTCAGGAATCAGCCCACACCCTACATTCATCGTCTGAGGTCCTTCTCACTGTGCCCTTCTCCTAGCGAAGTGCCAAGTGTGCCAACACAAGCATGGGGCTTTGGGTGGTAGCTTCCGCCTAGGCAATGCTCTGCCCAGGGAGGCTCCCCAGGAGCCAATCACTGGCTACTTTTAGGAGTGAGGCAATAATATTTCTTTTCGGCCAGACTTTGGGTCTTTACCTTAAGGAATTATAGTTGCTTTTGAGTTGACCTTTCATGAAAAAGCAACTAAATGCAATGAATAATAATGCATAATATCTGCCACGCCATCATTCTGTCATGTATACTGCTAAGCAAGCTATGTGATTAAGCAGTCTATGACTGACCCAAAAGCAATTAAGTTGCAACCAGCGCACACGAGACCCCTTCAGACTTTGTTTCCATGCCATGCAGTTGTAAGCACAATCCTATCCAAAAAGGCAAGTTCACCACTCGCTCAATCGGAACCAGAGACCTCATTGACCAGGGGGGGAAAAGAATCAAGGTAAGTCACTCTTAACACTTGTATTGTTTTTAACACTTGATTGGGAGCCGCCCAGAGTGGCTGAGAAAACTCAGCCAGATGGGCGGGTACAAATAATAAATTATTATAATATTATTATTATTAACCAAATACAGTGGAACCTCAGGTTGCGGACATAATCCGTAACGGAGGCACCTCCGCAACCCTCAGCATTCACATTCTGAAGTGCCGTGTCTGCGCAGGTGCAATTTGGCGCTTCTGCGTAAGCACAAAGCGCGATTTAGCGCTCCTACGCATGTGGCGAAACCCGGAAGTAACCCGTTCCGGTACTTCCGGGTTTCCTGCTGTCCACAACCCAAAAACACATAACCTGAAGCATCCGTAACATGAGGTATGACTGTAAAAAAAATCCTTCCAGTAGCACCTTAGAGACCAACTAAGTTAGTTCTTGGTACGAGCTTTCGTGTGCATGCACACTTCTTCAGATATGTATCTGAAGAAGTGTGCATGCACACGAAAGCTCATACCAAAAACAAACTTAGTTGGTCTCTAAGGTGCTACTGGAAGGATTTTTTTATTTTGTTTCGACTACTGCAGACCAACACGGCTACATACCTGTATCTAACTCTTAACCAATGTGTCTATTCTTTGACCCAAAGGGTTCTTCAGATGTTCTTTTGTACAGGGGAAATTAAGAACACTCTAGTGACCAACAGGAGTTCACACCTTCAAGGGGGAAAGGATCCTTACCCACAGAAGCCACCATCTCATAAATCTCCATCATGACTTCCTTGTACAGCGCCCTTTGGCCTGGATCCAGCAGGGACCATTCGTCGTCGGTGAAATGCAAGGACACCTCATCAAAGCTCATTGATCCCTAGAAAAGGAAAACAATTCCCTTATTCGTAGTCCATCCAGGGTAAGGTGTGGAAAAATGGGCAACTGGAGATCAGAAATCACCCAATGCCAATGGAATCTACCAAATTTAAATAGTGCACCTTCAAGCAAAAAATTCCCAACTTAACATGTCTGTAAATGGGATTGGAATTGGTGATGACTGAGAAGTGACATTTGGGATCAAAGCTCAGTAAAGATATTGGCACAGGGTGTGAAAGTAGTGAAGGGCAGCTGCCCTTAGAAAATGGTATGGTTCCAGCTGCATGACCTAAAAAATAATATTGTAGACTCAGAAAACGTTGGGAAAAGAACAAACAAAATAATTAATGGGTTTGAAAAATATGAGGAATTACTAATCTGGAAGAAAGGCGCTTATGGGGAAATATGATAGAGATGTATAAAGGTATGCATGGTGTTTAGAAATAGGAGGGAGGTGTTTCTCCCTCTAGGATGGCATTGTAGTTCAAGGCCGTCCAATGAAGCTAATTGTGCACAGATTAAGGACAAACTAAAGGAACCACTTCTTCACAATGTTAAAACTCAGCAATTCACAAACGCAATATGCAGTAATGGTCACCAAATGAAAAGAGAATTAGGCAAATTCAAATCAGATAAAGCTACAACTACCAGCCATGATGACTGTGCGCTGCCTCCACTTATTTTGGGCAGTATATTCCTCACTGCCTGTTCCTGGGAATCACCTGAAGAGTGCTGTTGTACTCAGCTCTTGGTTGCAAATTTCCCAGAGGCATCTGCTTGGTCAATGTGGGAATAGGATGCTTGGCTAGGTGGGTTAATGGCCTGATCCACCAGCTAGGCTCATCTTAGGTCATGTTAGAGGTTTCATGAGCAAAACTCACTTGAGCCAACCCATTTCCTCAGAGGCAGCAGCCTCAGAAGCACAGGTACAAGAGTCGGGCCTCTGCAAGAACATTCTCTGTAACAAATACACCCACTCCAGCTATCCCCAACATCTCTCCCTGAGTATCTTTCTCCTACCTTAGCTGGACGCATGGTGGCAACTTCCTCCCCTGAGTAATGTAAGGAGAATCCACAATGTTGGGTCTGATGCCACTGCACAACCTGTGAAAGGAAAGAAGGTCGCCAAAGAATTCATGAAAACATTGAAAAAGATTTTCCTGATTTGCCCTAGCGAAAGATTATAAAACAGAAATCAGCAGTACATTACATGCTGAGGCAATGTGGAAATATAACTAAAAGAATAGGCAAATGGTGCATATGGAAACACAAAATATTAATATAAAAGTTAACTTTTTAACGTATGTTTGTCTACTCAGAAAAACAATAGGCAAGGATAGAATGGATCTCATGGACAGCTGAGAGAACTCAGTCAGTGCAGCACTAAACTCTTAATCTCCGGTTGTGGATTTGAGCTACAAAGTAAAGTGCAAACCTGCCCAGCACCTTTCACAGCAGGCAAGAGAGAGGAGTGAAGGAAGGGTGGGGGAGGGAGGGAGGGAGTTTATTATTTAAAACAGATGCCTTTGTGTATATTAGTTTCTGCATGCTTCTGTGAATTTTTGCTGTGTTCTATCTTTCTTTTCACCTGTGTGCCACTTGCATACTTTTCTGATAAAGGGTTTAGATGTTTTGAAAATAAATTAAAATAGTTACAAGATACATTCAGAGGGACCGACATTTTTCCATGAAATATTTTCAGTGCAGAGGAACACTTTCCTGAGGAAGAGTTTAGATATTTTGAAAACATTTAATAGCTACAGCTGCAGCTGTCCAGGAAACATTATTAAGGACCAGCAATTTATTTTAAAATGAAATATTTTCAGTGCAGGGGAGCAGGGCCTTCGTTCTCTACTAAAAATAACCTTTCTCTCTCTCTCTCTGGGGTTCAGCTGCGCGGGGTCCGCCTGGCCTCCGTCCTCCGAGGAGCCCCTATTCTGCCCTATGGGAGCCCCAGCTCTTCCCTTCTCCTTCCTTCCTTCCTTCCCTCCTCCTCCCCGCATCTGACCCGGAGGCGGCAGGAGGAGAGGCAACCTTCCCTGCGGAGAAACAACCGGAGAAGATCTCCCCCGGGAGGACGAGGAGGACAGAGGCCCCTCCAAGCCAAGCAGCCGCCTCCCTCCGCAAACCCAGCGCCCACGACAAGAAGGAAGGGGGGAAAAAGAAAGGCGGGCCGGGACAGGAAGCGGAAGCTCCTCCTCTGGCGCCGGACTCCCCTTCTGCTCTAGGAATTTCGGCTCTGTGGCTCTGGTTAACCCTTGCGGAGCCGAGCAGCAAGAACCCTCTTGGCTGCTACGGGCAGAGCGCGAGCAGTGGCGCGCCGATTTTGTCTGGGAAGCTTTGCAGGATGAGGCCCCGAGTATAGGCTCCTCTCCTCCAGCAGGTGCCCCATGCAGGACCCAGTGACCATTGAGAGCCGGAGTATCATTATTATATATATATTTATATATTTATATGACATGAGTCTGACCTAACTGCGGGAGGCAGTGGAAGACAGGAGTGCCTGGCGTGTTCTGATCCTTTTTTGAATGCTGGCAGTCAAGGTAGCTTTCAGAGAAAACAGAAAAAACTAACATAAGATATAGCTAATAATCATAAAAAGAAGCAACTAGGGGGTCATCCCTCTTGGACCTGGTACTCACCTACAGGGAGAGACTGAAGTGTTGCTATTAAATTAAATTTGTATACCTTCCTATACCAGAAGGTCTCGGGACAGTTCACAAAATAAAATCACAATATAAAAACAGAAAATACATAATAAAAACAACCCAATAACCCCCATCCCCCCCAAAAAAAGTACTGGGATCTTTGTGAAGTGACCATTTCCTGGTAAAAAGTGATCCTGTCCTCCTAAGGTTTCATGAAACAGAGGCAAAGGAAAGCTGAGTGGAGTCAGAGAGGCAAGTGACATCTAGAAATATCCGTAGATCCCCTCCCTCCCCTAAAAGGACACATATTTAAATCGGAGCCAGCCAGAACCCATAAACATCCTCATTACCATTTATATTATTATGTTTATAACCTGACTTTTTCCAGGACTGGAAGTCAAGGCAGCTTACCAATAAAATAGAAAAAGCCAAAAACATAGAAAGCAAAACCCTAAAGAAGTGATTAAACTCCAAGAGAGTTAAAATATGTATGGACATAAATAAGTATTAAAAATACAGATATTAACAATAATAAAAGGACAGCAACATCAGCCCTTTCCTCAAAAACAGCCAGTTCCCAGAAGCTTGTTGGCATAAGGTACCGGTAGTCTTCACCTGCCTGCAGCAGATCTGGCTTCTCTAGAGCAGGAGTTGTAAAGTGTGGGACTAGCCTCATTCTCCATGAATGTGCCTCATCTATATATATAAAAATGTTCCCATTGCGTGTTTGTCCGAAACACCCTTGCTGCGTAACCGCTGGACCAAATTGCATCAAATTTGGACACAGCGTTCCATTACCATGGCATAGTAATCTGGCATAATAAAAATTCAGAAAAACCACACCTGTCATACCTAAAATAAAGTTTAAACACAAAAAAAACTGTCGCGGCTATTATATGTCATCAACAAAACAGCGCCCTCTAGCAACGGCTATACTGGTACTACAGCTACAAAAGCAAAAAACGGGCGCAGCTTTTAGACATCACAGCAAAACCTCAGAGCTCCGTTGGCCATTTGCAAGCTCGCAAACCGGTAATTCAAAAGGGGGGCCAAGAAGAGGGTAATAGAAAAGAGGGGGGGTGAGAAGAGGGCAGCCCGGACCTCGCCGCCACTACCGCTTTGAAAGTTAGGCCGACACTGTCACCACAGCCCGGGTCGCCGCCGTTAACGCCATCAAATGCAGGCCCAGCCCAACCGCCACCGTGAAAGGCAGGCCCCGGCCTTTCTCCACAGCCGCTCACGACGACACAGTCAGAGCCAGCCTGGGCCGCCCACTGCCCACTTCCCCACCGCAGCTGCCATGAAAGGCAGACTGGACACCATCCCCACAGCCGCTGCCGGCCCTCTCCCACCACCCACAGACGCAGCCATCAACACCACAGCATTCACACACATAGCCACAGCAAGGCATGGCCAGGTCAGCTAGTCCTCTATGAAAGCCAACATGCTTCCTGGGGAACAGATTCTGTAGTTCACATTCTGATTCCCTCAAGTTCTGGAGTTAATGACTGGGGGACAGAAATGCTTTCCTGTCCACTTTTTCTATTGCATGTACAGTGGTACCTCGGGTTACGAACTTAATTCATTCCGGAAGTCCATTCTTAACCCAAAACTTTCTTAAACTGAGGCGTGCTTTCCCATAGGCCATGCTGCAGCCAGAGCCCTCCCCCCGGCAGCGGAAGGCATTTGTATTCCAGGGAAAAGTTCTCAAACCAGAGCAACTACTTCCGGTTTTCGGAGTTCTTAACCCGAATTGTTCATAGCAGGACTGTTTGTAATCCGAGGTACCACTGTATTATTTTAATTTGTAACACCTATAAAAGCAAAGGGCTGACTGTCCTGGACACACAGTGATAAGGGAATCTCTTTCCATACCTACAGCAGTCATACTTTGTATCCTCTCTCTGTGAATTTAATTTTCTTCAACCAGAAAAGCACCATTCATTCCCCACTTTATGTGTTTCTCTCCCCTCCTGTCTGTTGGCTACATTGTGAACCCCTTATTTATGTTACTCCTCCTGCTCTGCAGTCCTTTATCCAAATATCTCCTGAAAGACTTAGTAAGTTTCCAAGCAAAATTCAAACTGTTCATATTGACCTTTAAAGCCCTAAACGGCTATGGCCTGTAGACCTGAAGGAACATCTCCATTCCCATTATTCAACCCAGACACTGAGGTCCAGCACCGAGGGTCTTCTGGTGGTTCCCGCAACGTGAGAAGTTACAGCGAACCAGGCAGAGGGCTTTCCCGGTAGTAGCTCCCACCCTGTGGAATGCCCTCCCATCAGATGTCAAGGAGATGAATAACCTTTAGAAGACATCTGAAGGCAGCCCTATATAGGGAAGTTTCTTAATGGGAGATGTTTTTATATATGTTCGGAGTCACCCAGAGTGGCTGGGCCAACCCTGTTAGATCGGCAGGGTACAAACAATAAAATTATTGTTGTTGTTGAGTAAAAAATAAAAGAAAGCTGGTAAAAGACTGTGTATATGCTTGACTGTATAAGAATTCATCCACACTGGACTTTAAGGTGGTCTTGAAACTGCGTGTGTTTTGTTTGCCCCATCTACACCCCTTCCTCATCTAATGCAAGCCCACCCTTCACCCTCCTATGTTCAGACTGCCATGATGCAAGGAGAAGCCAATAAATCAAGAAAATTGATTACAAAACCCTGTTACTCAACTGTGGACACCATGAAGCACATTAGGAGGCAAACTGAGTTCAAAAGGCCTCAGAGAAAGCAAAAGCCTATGATTTAAAAGAGTGATGTAAGCAAAATTAAAATCAAAGATAAAGAAGCAAATTCTAACACGGTGAATAATCTTTGGTTTGCTTATTGTAGGAGCTCTTGATGTGCTTGAAGATCTTTCCCCACTCCAACCCCTTTTAAGATGTTTCCCTATGAATTATTTGAAGACGAGTAAGGGAGCGAATCTAATTGAAGCTCTTCCAACACTGCAAACATTTGTAAGGTTTATTATTTGTATGAGTTACTTTATGTCTTGTGAGGCAGCTACTCTGAATGAAGCTCTTTCCACATTCCAAGCATTTATAAGTTTTATCTCCTGTGTGACTTGTTTGATGCAAAGTAAGGGAGTCTTTGTGACTGAAGCTATTTCCACACTCCAAACAATCATAAGGTTTCCCCCCCAGTATGAGTTATTTTATGTCTAGTGAGGTGAAAACTCCGAGTGAAGCTCTTTCCACATTCGAAACATTTATAAGGCTTTTCTCCTGTGTGATTTCTTTGATGAAAAGTAAGGGAGTCACTCCGACTGAAGCTCTTTCCGCACTCAAAGCATTTATGAGGTTTCTCCCCTGTATGAATTCTTTGATGAAAAGTAAGGTGACCATTCTGACAAAAGCTCTTTCCACACTCCCAGCATTTATAAGGTTTCTCTCCTGTATGAGTTCTTCGATGCAGAATATGGTTGTGTTTCCGACTGAAGCTCTTTCCACACTCCCAGCATTTATAAGGTTTCTCTCCTGTATGAATTCTTCGATGCAGAATAAGGTTGCCTTTCCGAGTTAAGCTCTTCCCACACTCCCAGCATTTATATGGTTTTTCACCCGTGTGCACTCTTTGATGTGAAGTAAACGTTGAGCGATTAGGGAATCTCTTTCCACACACATTACATTCATACTTCTCTCTGTGAATTTCATTCTCATTAACAGTGGGATCCCTCCCCACCTCCTGCATTTGGGTCCCCTCTTTTATGTTGCTTCCAACTTGAACCTGCAGTTTCCGTTGCTCCTTCTGCTCCTCCACTCTTTCACGTTGTACTTCTGATGTTTCTCCTTCAGTCAGGATCCCCCAAACATTTCCTAATGGATAAAAAACGCAAACTGGTAAGATGCTGTGTCTCTATAAGGCCTCATCCACACAGGACTTTCAATGCTGATTTGAAGCAGCTTGCATCACTATTTTTCATTTTGCATCATCCACAGAAAATCCTCCTAATCTAAGTGGCAGCTTGCCCCAACCTCTCTTAAATTCAGAAACATGATGTAGAACAGTTTTAACCTTTTCCCGGCCGTGGCCCCCTTCTGACCTTGTTTCGTTCCTGTGGCCCCCCATCCCATCCTACCGGTAGAAAGGTAGGTATTTAAATGTTTTGTTTGTAAATAGGACATGTTTTATTTTTATAAATTATAAATACATAAAATGATAGGAGCATAATGAAATATTGTTGAAGCAGATAAGCATAAGAATCATAGACCTGGAAGGGACCCTGAGGGTCATCTCTCTAGTTCAACCCCTCCAACGTAGGAAGCTCAGCTAAATCCATGACAGATGGCCATCCAATCTCTGCTTAGAAACCTCCAAGCAATGAGAGTCCAGAACCTCCCAAGGGAGATCCATCTTCCATGTATTATAAAAAGTCAACAACAATTATTTGATCCCAGTTATTTGACACAGAGCGGGAAACCTACAGACAACAGTATAAAAGCATACCTTCTAGCATTTCTCCGATGAAAATAGGGGCATCCTATTCCATAATAATGATTTTACTATTAATACCCTGCCCGTTTGACTCGGTTGCCCCAGCCACTCTGGGCAGCTCATAACATATATAAAAACAGAATAAAACATTAAACATTTTTTAAAAAAACCTTCCCTATACAAAGCTGCCTTCAGATTGCTTGGGGGTCGGATAATTCCATACCCTCCAACATTTCTCTGGTGAAAATAGGGATGTCCTAAAGAAAAGCAGGACATCTCCGCCGTATTAGGCAGTTGGCCCCCTACCTCTCTCGCCCTGATCTGGCCACAGTGATCCACGCGACGGTCACCTCCAGACTTGACTATTGTAACTCGCTCTATGCGGGGCTGCCCTTGAAGCTGACCCAGAAACTCCAGCGGGTGCAGAATGCTGCGGCGAGGCGCCTTATGGGGTCTTTGCCGCGGGACCACATTCACCCAGTGCTCTACCAGCTGCACTGGCTCCCGGTGGAGTACAGGATCAGGTTTAAGGTGCTGGTTTTGACCTTTAAAGCCCTATGCGGCCTAGGACCCTCGTACCTAAGGGACCGCCTCTCCTGGTATGCCCCGTGTAGGACCTTAAGGTCCTCAAACAATAACATGTTGGAGGTCCCGAGCCATAAGGATGCTAGGCTGGTCGCAACTAGGGCCAGGGCCTTCTCAGTACTGGCCCCGACCTGGTGGAATGGTCTGTCAGAAGAGACGAGGGCTCTGCGGGATCTGGCATCTTTCCGCGGGGCCTGCAAGACAGAGCTGTTCCGCCTGGCCTTTGGGTTGGTTTTAGTTTAACCCTGTTTGATTGGTGGGCTACTTAAAGATGAGGCTGCATTTTAAATTTTAAATCGTATTTTAACTTGCATTTTAATTGATTGTTTTGTATTTGTTGTGATTTTATGGGTGTTAGTCGCTCTGAGCCCGGTCTTGGCTGGGAAGGGCGGGGTATAAATAAAAATTTATTATTATTATTATTATTATTATTATTATTATTATTATTATTATTATTCCAGGATCAAATCAGAAAACTAGGACAACTTTTGTAAATCCGGAACTGTCCCTGGAAAATAAATACACTTGGGAGAGTCCACAAAAGGTACATCGGCAGTTCTGTATATATGGGAGTATTTTAAAAAGCAAGTGGTCCTCATCTTGTCTCAGGTGCCAAGGAGCAATCAGAGCTGCACCTTTAGGCTCCTGAAACATATCCTCTGCAGTCACATCCTCATCTATCCCACCCCTAAGGCCACATATGTGGGGCAGCAGGACACGGTTTGAGGAAAATGACTTCGTGGGCTAGAGAGGGACTGCTGCCACGACCCACAAGTCTCTCACTGCTGTCCTGACAGCTTGGCTACTGCAAACTGAAAAAATCTGTCTCCATACTGAGATGAAGCCCATTCAGTCCCTCATCTGGCAATTGCTGCAGCTACCAGCGAGTGTCAGAAGATTCAGGAACCAACACGACGTTATACTATGGAAATGACTGAAAAAGAATTTTTATCACACCACCATTCATGGGTGTAGCCCCCCAGATCAAGTAAAACATTAGAAATACATAACTGACCAATCACGCGGAACTGCCCCCTAACAAAAGTCCTGCCCCCCTACCAAGTCCTGCCCCACCAAAAAAAATCCTGCGCCCATGCCACCATTGAAAAACATTCCTTTCCTTTTCTACCTTTTATCTCTCACAGCTCAGAACTCTTACCCTGCAATCTTCCTTGTTTTCTTGCCAGGGGATCTTCCTCACTCCCAACATCTCCCCTTCTCTATTCCCTGCAACTCCCCAGATCCCTGCAACTCACCAGATTCCTTTGGGGGTCCTGGGAGGGAACATTCAAAGGTTTGGGGAGACAGCCTGACCAGGTCAACCATCCATCTTCCTCCTTCCATCCTCACTAGGTTTGCAGGATCTCCCTCTTTCATCCTTCCTGAGGAGCAAAAAGGCACACAGGGAGTTCTACACATATGGGAGAAATTTAAAAAAGCAAGTGGTCCTCACTGACCTGGTGCAAAAAGATATTGTCATCCAGTGGAGCACTGGCTACCTAGACAAAACACTATACCCCCCACCCTTACTTTTGAGTTAGGCCCACTGAACTCAGGGCAGCATTCTTCTGCATAGGCACGTCACTATTTACTAGATGCAAGTCGGAAGTACCAGAGGAATCCACTAGGCTCGTTTTCTTGCCAGGGGATCTTCCTCACTCCCAACATCTGCCCCTCTCCATTCCCTGCAACTCCCCAGATCCCTGCAACTCACCATATTCCTTTGGGGGTCCTGGGAGGGAACATTCAAAGGTTTGGGGAGACAGCCTGACCAGGTCAACCGTCCATCTTCCTCCTTCCATTATCGCTATGTTTGCAGGATCAGCCTCTTTCATCCTTCCTGAGGAGCTCTGAAGGCAAAACATGCAGCATTTTCCTGGGATGGAAAAAGAAGCAAAGGGACCCTCAGAGGCCCTCCAGGGATTTTCCTGCCCTAGATATTCTCCTGCCCCTGGGGAAGCTCAAATGGGGCATCCCCTCTGCAGCAGTCCCCAACAGTTTTTAAACATGTTTTGGGATTCCAAATTAATCTGTCTGATGCTAGAGAGAGAGGGAGCCATGTTGTAGTGCTCCTTGTGTGTTTATATGTAAATAAAGTAGATTAGCCAAAATGCTGAGTTGCTGAGGTCTGTTACGCAACTGTGCAAACTCTGCGGATCCCTAAGTGTGCTGATGTTTCTTGGCATCAGTCGCTGTGATGTTCGGGCAGAAGAAAGCTATAAAGCTCCCAAATGACAGACCAGGAGGGAGAGAACATGCCAGCCGGGCATGTGTCTCTGCCAAGGTCCTACTCTTGAGTAGGAGATCCTAACATTTTCTTGCCACAGAGTTTCCTTGTTTCCACTCTCCATTCCTTGGTTCTGATTTAAAAGAGAGGTAGAGCTGGGTGTCATCCGCATACAGTGGTACCTCTAGTTACGAACTTAATTCGTTCTGGAGGTCCGTTCTTAACCTGAAACTACTGTTCTTAACCTGAGGCGCGCTTTCACTAATGGGGCCACTTGCTGCCGCCGTACCGCCAGCACATTATTTCCATTCTCATCCTGGGGCAAAGTTCTCGACTCAAGGTAACTACTTCCAGGTTAGCGGAGTTTGTAACCTGAGGCGTTTGTAACCTGAGGCGAGGTACCACTGTACTGATGAACACCCAGCCCAAACCCCCTGATGATCTCTCCCAGCGGTTTCATATAGATGTTAAAAAGCATGGGGGAGAGGATGGAACCATAAGGCACCCCACAAGTGAGAACCCAGGGCTCTGAACACCCATCCCCCAACACCACTTTCTGGACACGGCCCAGGAGGAAGGAGCAGAACCATGTATAACAGTGCCCCCAGCTCTCAGCTCCTCTAGACGGTTCAAAAGAATGTCATGGTTGATGGTATCTCTGGCCGTTGAGAAATCCAGCAGAACTAGGAAACAGCTCTCACCTTTGTCCTAGCCCGCCAGAGATCATCGACCAGCGCGATCAAGGCAGTTTCAGTCCCATGATGAGGCCTGAATCCCGATTGGAAGGGAGCCAAATGGTCCGCATCCGCCAGGTGTGCTTGGAGTTGTCCAGCCAGATGGGCGCTTAATCAACTTGCCCAAGAATGGGAGATTTAAGACTGAGCGATAGTTGGCCATATTGGCTGGGTCCAAATATTTCTTTTCGGAAGTGGTTTAATAACCACCTTTTTCAGCGTCTGACAAGGCTCCCTCACAGAGGAAAGCATTCACCACACCGCAGAGCCCATCACCCAGCCCTTCCCGGCACTTTTATGAGCCAGGATGGGCAAGGATCAAGGAGACAGGTGGTTGGTTTCACTGGTTCAAGCAATTTGTCCACATCCTCAGAGGTAACAGATTGGAATTGATCCCATGCAACTTGACTAGACAGGACTCTAGCACTCTCCCACCCCGGCCTTGTTCCCATGGTGGAGTCTACCTCTTTCCGAATCTGAGCCACTTTATTTGTAAGAAACTTTGCAAAATCACTACAGATCTTGGAGCTTGGGGTCCTTACCAGGCCTGATGGCGAAGGTGGTTCCGTTAGATTGCAAACCACCTGAAAGGGTCTCCTGCTACTGTTTACTGCAGAAGCAATAGAGGCGGTGAAGAAGGTCATATTCGCCATCACTATTGCCACTTGGTAGGCTCGATACTGAGCTCTAACCTGTGTCTGGTCCGATTCAGAATGAGTTTTCCAACACTGGTGCTCTAGCTATCTCAGTGAATGTTTCAATAAGATGCCTGATGTAAGCTAATGACTTCCTAAAAATCACTCCAAACCCCGCCCACCCCTGCCCATATGACCTGGGCTGCTGTGTGTACAAGAAACCTGGTGGACAAGCAGTGGCCAGAACAGGCTCATTGGCTTGATCCAACCAAGTTACATATGCCAGGTCAAGTCCTCCATCCATGTTCAAGTCGTGGATGACAGCGGTGTTGTGAATCACTGACCTGAAAATGCACAAAGGAAAAAAGAACGGCCGTCCGCTGGTGGGCCGCGCCCTTACCTGCTTGTGATTGGACAAGCATATTGTCAATCAGGATTTTTAGATTTTTAAAAATTGATTCCCCCCCTTTTATTCTCACTTCCCTCTGTGGCCCCCTAGACTCATGCTGTGCCCCCCTTTATGTAACTTTCACCTACGGCCCCCTTGGAATATCCCTCCCCTGTTGGGAAACACTGATGTAGAGAAAAAGGATAAAGGGTTTTGGGGTTTTTTAAATTGAAAGTTCTTAAGGCAGAATTTGGGAACCTTTGGCTCTCCAAATGCTGCTGAAATAAGTCCCATCAGCTCCAGGAAACATGGACAGAGTCAACAGAGAGGATGTTGTGATCCAGCAACTTCAGGGAGGGAGCAAGGCGTCCCCACACTCATCTTATGGGGAAAAGGAGGTCCTTGGGAGCATTCCTACTCAGGGGGCAGAATAAGATTCACAGAGGCTGGCTGGGCCGGAGATCCCTTACCCCTCATTACTGTTTCCTCTCCCTTCCACAAGCAGAATTCAAAATAATTGTGCTGCAGAATAATTGGTGCACATTTCCTGGACAAGGGTCTTAGAACATGTTTGGGAGCCAGAACCGTACGGTGGGTGTCACGTGCTATTTCCCCCAACAGGCTTGAGGATCTCCCCCCTCTCGCACACAGCCCTCCTGTGTTGGCTCAGTTGCCAAATCAGCTGGCTCCTCCAATTCTCCCTGTGAGTCGTTGGGGACAGAGAGGAGGTTCAGATCCCTGCCACTCCATCCATTCTGTCCCATACACTGATTAGAAGCTATGCACTTAAGCAGGCTAGGACTCTCCCCCAATGCAATAAATCGCAACCAGCACACAGCAGACCTCTTCAGCCTTTTGTTTCCGTTCCAAGCTGTTGTAAGCACAACCCTATCAAAAAGTTCACCCCTCGCCCAATCCGAACAAGCGACCTCCCTGACCAGAAAGAAGAGAAATCAAAGCAAATAACACATAGCTGATAGGTCCATTCTTTGAGGGCTCCCTGTGGGCATCCGGTTGGCAAGCGTGAGAACAGAATCCTGGACTACATGGGCCTTTGCTTTGAACCAACAAGGTTCTTTGAATGTTCCTTTGTCCAGGAGAAATTACAAAGTGCTTTCTAGTGATGTCATTGATGGTACACCAACAATAATTCACACCTTCACTAGCTATGGATTAAGGAGAAAAGGGTCCTTACCCACAGATGCCATCATCTCATGAATCTCCACCATGACCTCCTTGTACAGAGCTCTCTGTCCCGGATCCAGCGAGGCCCATTCCTCCTTGGTGAAATGCACAGACACCTCATCAAAGCTCACCGATCCCTGGAAGAAGAAAACCATTCCCTTCTTTGTAAGCACTCCCAAGGCAAGGTGTTGTCATAAGAAAATACCTCCAATTCCCTTTATAGGGTATCTAGAGCCCACCCAGAGTCTCTCAGGGGATCCAAATCGGTCAAAGGAAGCAGAGGCCAAGCAGAGTATATTGATAGTAAGGCGGCTGGAAAGCCTGATCTTTATTAAGGGAAATAAAGTGTTGCAACAGGATCCCCACTCACCAGAGGGAGGGTGTGGCGTTTGCCCTCTTATGCTAGTGACGTCATACTGGGATGAGAGGGAAAGAGTTAACTAATTGTAAATGACTGTCCAATGAGAATCCAGGGGGCAGAGTTAACTGTGTATAAGATTTAAGCACAGAGGAGTTCAGTCAGTTGATTTCAGTCAGTGAGTCAGTTGGGAGCCGGGGCATAGCTGTCAACTTTCAGATGTGAAAATAAGGGATCAGTAGCCTCACCTGTCCTGGGGACAGTCTACGGTTATCGGGGACAGTCCACGGCGTGCTAAGCCCCCCAGGCTACAAATTTACACCAGGCTACACACCATCATCTTTCCCCACCTCAGGGTCTCTTTTCCAGGGAGTCTTCTCTTCTCATGCGATGCTTCAGGATCTGTCCTTCCGGTGAGCAGCCAGGGCCGATGTCCTTCAGAATGGATCTGTTTGATCTTCTTGCAGTCCACGGGACTCCAGCACCACAATTCAAAAGCGTCAATTCTTCATGTGGGGATTGATCAGGTTCACTCTTTTGGCTCTCTGGCATCCATTAATGACTTATACAAACGTGTTGCAGACTTTGCATCCTTTAACACTCTTTTGGAAGGAGTGTATTTGTGGGCTGGGCCAGAGTGGTTGATTTTACATGCAAGCAAAGCACAAACAGTGCTGTTGTCTAATGACATCCTATTCTCTGTAAATATTGGTGAGCAACGCAGCCGAGCAATGCAGCTGAGGAGCCTCCCTGGCCGGCAGAGAGGGAGAGGAGCTGCTTCCTTTGAAATCCGGGAAATTTACGGGATATCTAACAATCCGGGATAGCAGCGGGAAACGGCGCTGAATAAGGGAATTTCCCGCCTAACAAGGGAAACAGCAAAAACCGGCGCTGGAATAAGGGATTTCCCTGCCTAAAAAGGGAAGGTTGACAGCTATGAGTCGGGGTGGTTAAGGAGTTCAGGCTGGGAGTTGAGTGAGGCTAGTCAGAGAGTCAGTGTGAGAGCTTTAGTCAGTCAGACAGTGTGTGAGAGTGAGTTGATAACCTAGACAATTCGGGTTTGAGAACTTGGAGGAGGTTAGTTCGGATTGGGAACTTGTAGGGTAGGAAGGAAGCCTAGGGCTTGCTGATCAGAAGGTCGGCGGTTCGAATCCCTGCGACGGGGTGAGCTCCTGTTGCTCAGTCCCTGCTCCTGCCAACCTAGCAGTTCGGAAGCACGTCAAAGTGCAAGTAGATAAATAGGTACCACTCCGGCGGGAAGGTAAACGGCATTTCCTTGCGCTGCTCTGGTTCGCCAGAAGCGGCTTTGTCATGCTAGCCACATGACCCAGAAGCTGTACGCTGGCTCTCGGCCAATAAAGCGAGATGAGCGCCGCAACCCCAGAGTCGGACACAACTGGACCTAATGGTCAGGGGTCCCTTTACCTTTAGGGTAGGAAGGTATAGGACGGTATAGGAACTAGCAAAGAAATATTGACAAGATATCACCTAAGAACAGTGATGGCTAACCTTGACACTCCAGATGTTTTGGGACTACAACTCCCACCATCCCTGACCACTGATCCAGTTAGCTAGGGATGATGGGAGTTGTAGTTCCAAAACATCTGGAGTGTCAAGGTTAGCCATCACTGACCTAAGAACTTAAGTAAAGCACTGTATTCGAAACCATAAGCTTGTTACTGAGTGAAAAAATAAACTTGTTCTTTTTGGTTCAATTTTAAAAAGCTGACTGGACTCATTGATTACCAGGGAGTACCTGGTTGGTGGCAGCGGGGCAGGGATCAACAGTCCGTTAAACGACCAGGGGTCCCTGTGTGAACGCCACAGAGGGGAATCCCGAAGGCCCTTTAAAGACTTTTGAAATTGCCCGCCCTCTTGCCCAAGACCAGCCCCCAAAACATCATACATACATTCCTCCTCCTCCTCGTCCTCCTTTCTCCATCTCTCCTTCCCCGCATCTGACCTGCAGGCGGCAGGAGAGGCCGCCTCCCCTGCGGAGAAAGAACCGGAAAAGCTCCTCCGGGAGGAAGACGAAGACAAAGGCCCCTCCAGGCCAAGCAGCTCCGTTCCTATGACAACACTGAAAGGAAGGAAGGAAAGGCTGGGGACAGAAAGCGGAAGCTCCTCCTCCTGTAGTGCAGGACTCCCCTTCCACTCTAGGAATCCTGGCTCTGTGGTCCGGTTAACCCTTGCGGAGCCGAGCGGCAGGCGCCTCTTGGCTGCTCTGGGCGGAGAGCGAGCAGTGGCGCCCCGATTTTGCCTGGAAAGCCCTGCAGCCGCAGGATCAGGCCCCGGGGGCAGGATCCTCTCCTCCAGTATGTGCCCCATACAGGATCCCGTTACCATTGAGAGCCTTAGTGTTTATTGTATTAATATGCCTCCTTTTTTCCAATACTGGGAGTCAAGGTGGCTTTCAGATAAAACAGGAAAACTAATATAATCCTTAAAAATGAATGCTACTCTAATAAATAAATATATATAGATAGAAAGAGCTATTAAAGATATAGCTAATAACAATAAAAAGAAGTAACAAGGGGCTCTACAGGGAGGAACCGATCCACGAAGTTCAAGTATTTTATTATTTTAAAAAAATTCCTTCCAGTAGCACCTTAGAGACCAACTAGGTTTGTTCTTGGTATGAGCTTTCGTGTGCATGCATACCATACCAAGAACAAACCTAGTTGGTCTCTAAGATGCTACTGGAAGGATTTTTATTATTATTATTTTGTTTCGACTATGGCAGACCAACACGGCTACCTATCTAACTTTATTATAATTGTTGTAGCGTGGGGTTAATGATTTCAGCAAGTGATTTCAGCTCTCTGACATAGTCAGGCAGGAGACAGCGTCTTCATGTAACAACTTCTTTATTCAGGCAACAAGACAAGACTGAGGGAACTGAGGGTAGGGAAGCTACATTTATAGGGACAGAGGACTGGCTAGGAAAAGATGCATTTTGGAGGGAACAATCTCAAGCAATCACACTGCTGCTTTTGGGTGGGAACCAATAAAGCTGAGGATCCAATTCCAGCAGCTTGAATGAACCAATAGTAGCTGTTCCTTCTGGAACAGGAATGCAGTTACTTTACAGACAATAGTAATACAGATATGATAACCTTTGAATCAATACACAACAATATTATTATTATTATTAGTAGTAGTATTTATTAGTATTTATATATTAAATTTGTATACCGTCCTATACGCACATGTCTCAGGACAGCTCACAATATAAAATCACAATGTAAAAACAGGAAATACATAATCAAAACAAAAACATCCCAACACCCCTGCCCCCCCAAAAAACAAGTACTGTGATCTTTGTGAGGAAGTGACCATTTCCTGGCAGAATGTGATCCTGTCCTCCTGGGTTTCACTTTAAAAAGGCTGATTTCCAGCAAGTGACATCTAGAATTCCCCCCCCCACCCCCAAAAAGGACACATATTTAAAGCAGAGCCAGCTTGGCCAGAA
This sequence comes from Darevskia armeniaca, assembly GCA_034641395.1. Taxonomy (NCBI): domain Eukaryota; kingdom Metazoa; phylum Chordata; class Lepidosauria; order Squamata; family Lacertidae; genus Darevskia; species Darevskia armeniaca. The sequence continues at coordinate 98,547 of JAWWNF010000113.1, forward strand.
CCCATAGACATCCTCATTACAATTTATATTAATATTATTATATTTATGGCCTGACTTATTCCAGGAATGGAAGTCAAGGCAGTTTACTGATAAAATAGAAAAAGAAGTGATTAAACTCCAATAGATTTTTTAAAACACTTTGCTGACATAAGGAGGGGTTCAACTGCCGGCAGCTGATCTGGCTTCTGTAGAGCAGGAGTTGCAAAGTCTGGGACTAGCCTAATCCTCCATGAATGGGCCTCATCCTCGTTCCAAGCCACTATGCTTCCTAGGGGAACAGATTCTGTAGTTCATGTGCTGTAGGAAGGATCTTATCTCAAGTTGTGGAGTTAATGACTGGGGGACAGAAACGCTTTTCTATCCACTTTTTCTAACCCATCCATTATTTAAAATTGTAACACATATAAAAGCATCACGAAACAACAAACATTAAAAACTTCCCGACCCAGGGCTGCCTTAAGATGAGGAGTTCCACAGGGTTTGGTTTGACCAATATCTACATGACCAGTGTAGGAATGATAAAATACAACTAAAATCAGCGCAGGCCCTTAAAATCTCCAGTTTCTTTAGGAAAAACCTCTTAAAATTATTACATAGATGTGTAAGTGTGGAGTACGGAACATTAAATGCAAGGAATGTTTTATGTGCCAAAGGATATAAACTATGTATTTGTACATTTAACTCTCCTCAGGAAAACAATCTGCAGCATAGCAACCATATGGAACGTTTCTGTGTTTTGCAGCTTCTAGGAATACCTGAGAGATGAATGTCAGATCCTATGGGATGGATGCAGAAGAACAAAGATGTGTAGGAAAAACTGGAAAATGAAAATGGGGAAGTAGGCACCCCACCTGGGAATAAGCAAGAATATTAAACAATAAAATTATATACACATAGATATATAATTATATATGTGTTTGTGCACGCATGCTACAAAAGCAGGATCTTGTTGTTGTTGTTTATTATTATTATTTATTAACATTGTGTTTATGATCCAAAGCCCCCCAAAGCTTCAAGCCCAAGGAGTTGACTGTCTCGGACACACAGCCCAAACAGGACAAGCAATTTGTAGTTTTTTTATTAGGAAAGCACTCCGATCAACAAGGGTTGGAGCAACATCAGGACCACAGGTCCAGCACCGAGGGCCTTCTGGTGGTTCCCTCAATGTGAGAAGTTACAGGGAACCAGGCAGAGGGCCTTCCCGGTAGTAGCATCCACCCTGTGGAATGCCCTCCCATCAGATGTCAAAGAGATGAGTAACCTTGATAACCTTTAGAAGACATCTGAAGGTAGCCCTATAGAAGGAAACCTTTTAATGGGAGATGTTTTTATATATGTTGGGAGCTGCCCAGAGTGGCTGGGGCAACCCTGTTAGATGGGCAGGGTACAAATAATAAAATCATTGTTGTTGTTGTTGAATAAAAAAAGAAACCTGGTGAAAGGCCGCGGATAAATGCTTTGTATGTTCCTGACTATAAGAACTCATCCATACTGGACTTTAAGGAGGTCATGAAACTGCTTGTGTCTCTATATTTTATTTTGCATCAACCACACAACAGCCCCTCCTCATCTAATGCAAGCCCACCCTTTGCCCTCCTTCATTCAGACTGCCATGATGCAAGGAGTAGTCAATAAACCAAGGAAATCTAATACAAAACCCTGTTACTCAACGGTGGACATTAGCAGGCAAACTAGGCTCAAAAGTCCTAAGAACAAGCAAAAGCTTTGATTAAAAAGAGGGAGGTAAGCAAAATGAAAAACAAAGATAAAGAAGCAAACTCTAACACTGAGCACAATCTTTGGTTTGCTTCCTGTAGGAGGTCTTGATATGCTTGAAGATCGTTCCCCACTCCAACCCCTTCTAAGATGTTTCCATATGAGTTCTTTGATGCCGAATAAAGTAGCTACTTCGACGAAAGCTCTTTCCACACTGCAAACAATCATAAGATTCATCCCGTGTATGAGTTCTTAGATGCTTAGTTAGGGCGCTGCTGTGACCAAAGCTCTTGCCGCACTCAAAGCATTTATAAGGTTTCTCCCCTGTATGAGTTCTTTGATGCAGAGTAAGGTTTTCTTTCCAACTGAAGCTTTTTCCACACTCCCAGCATTTATATGGTTTTCCCCCTGTATGAATTCTTTGGTGCTTATATAGGGAACCACTCTGACTAAAGCTCTTGTCACACTCCAAACATTTATAAGGCTTCCCACCGGTATGAGTTATTTTATGTCTAGTGAGGTGACTACTCCGAATGAAGCTTTTTCCACATTCCAAACATTTATAAGGTTTCTCCCCTGTGTGACTTCTTTCATGCAAAGTAAGGGAGTCTGTGCGACTGAAGCGCTTTCCACACTCCAAACACTCATAAGGTTTGTCCCCTGTATGAATTCTTTGATGCTTCGTGAGGGAGTCACTGTAACTGAAGCCCTCGCCACAGTCCAAACATTTGTATGGTTTTTCACTTGCATGTGTTCTTTTATGTTTATTCAGATGGTTCCTCTGAGGGAAGCTCTTTCCACACTTCAAGCATTCATACGGTTTGTGCCCTGTGTGGGTTGCGTGATGTATATTAAGGGAGCCACTATCACTGAAGTTCTTTCCGCACTCAAAGCATTTATGAGGTTTATCACCTGTATGAGTCTTTTGATGTGAATAAAGGTTCGCAGTGGATCTGAAGCTCTTTCCACACTCCCAGCATTTATGAGGTTTCTCACCTGCATGAGTTCTTTGATGCAAAGTAAGGCGACCACTCTGACTGAAACTCTTTCCGCACTCAAAACATTTATAAAGTTTCTCTCCTGTATGAATTCTATGATGCAAAGTAAGGGAGCCACTACGACTGAAGCTCTTTCCGCACTCCCAGCATTTATATGGTTTTTCACCCGTGTGCACTCTTTGATGTGAAGTAAACGCTGAGCGATAAGGGAATCTCTTTCCACACACATTACATTCATACTTCTCTCTGTGAATTTCATTCTCATTAACAGTGGAATCCCTCCCCACCTCCTGCATTTGGGTCCCCTCTTTTATGTTGCTTCCAACTTGAACCCGCAGTTTCCGTTGCTTCTTCTGCTCCTCCACTCTTTCACGTTGCACTTCTGATGTTTCTCCTTCAGTCAGGATCCCCCAAACATCTCCTAATGGATTAAAAACGAAAACTGGTAAGATGCTGTGTCTCTATAAGGCCTCATCCACACAGGACTTTTAATGCTGACTTGAAGCTACTTGCATCTCTATTTTTCATTTTGCATCATCCACAGAAAATCCTCCTAATCTAAGTGGCAGCTTGCCCCAACCTCTCTTAAATTCAGAAATATGATGTAGAACAGTTTTAACCTTTTCCCGGCCGTGGCCCCCTTCTGACCTTGTTTTGTTCCTGTGGCCCCCCATCCCATCCTACTGGTAGAAAGGTAGCTATTAAAATGTTTTGTTTGTAAATAGGACATGTTTTATTTTTATAAATTATAAATACATAAAATGATAGGAGCATAATGAAATATTGTTGAAGCAGATCAGCATAAGAATCATAGACCTGGAAGGGACCCTGAGGGTCATCTCTCTAGTTCAACCTCTGAAATTCCAGAAAGATTGGAGTAAATTTGCAGAATATATAAGAGAACATTGTAAAAACCTGAAGACACTAACAGGATTGACATAGCTCCTATAACATAGGGCATTAATAAGTCTCAGACCATAAATAATAGAAGGACTTGATATGTATTAATGGGCAGAAACTGATACCGTATTAGAAAGGCGTATATAATTTACGAGGAATCAGAAAACCAGTTGAAGGGAGGGAGGGAAATCACGAGCTCGGCGGAGCAAATGTATTTGATTGATTATTGTAATGTGGTTATATTATATGTTTTATTAATTAAATAATTATTTTTTTTTAAAAAAAACATAATAATCATAGACCTGTAAGGGACCTACCGGTAGAAAGGTATCTATTTAAATGTTTTGTTTGTAAATAGGACATATTTTATTTTTATAAATTATAAATACATAAAATGATAGGAGCATAATGAAATATTGTTGAAGCAGATAAACATAAGAATCATAGACCTGGAGAAGACCCTGAGGGTCATCTCTCTAGTTCAACCCCTCCAACGTAGGAAGCTCAGCTAAATCCATGACAGATGGCCATCCAACCTCTGCTTAGAAACCTCCAAGGAAGGAGAGTCCAGAACCTTCCAAGGGAGATCCTTCTTCCTTGTATTATAAAGTCAACAACACTTATTTGATCCCAGTTATTTGACACAGAGCGGGAAACTTACAGACAACAGTATAAAAGCATGCCTTCTAGCATTTCTCCCAATGAAAATAGTGGCATCCTATTCCATCATAATAATTTTACTATTTATACCCTGCCCATCTGACTCAGTTGCCCCAGCCACTCTGGGCAGCTAATAACATATATAAAAACAGAATAAAACATTAAACATTTTTTTTAAAAAACCTTCCTAAACAGGGCTGCATTCAGATGGTTGAGGGTCGGATAACTCAATACCCACCAACATTTATCTGGAAAAAATATGGATGTCCTAAGGAAAAGCAGGACATTCCAGGATCAAATCAGAAAACTAGGACAACTTTTGTAAATCCGGGACTGTCCCTGGAAAATAAATACACTTGGGAGAGTCCGCAAAAGGCACACCGGGAGTTCTGTATATATGGGAGTATTTTAAAAAGCAAGTGGTCCTCATTTTGTCTCAGGTGCCAAGGAACAATAAGGGCTGCACCTTAAGGCTCCTGATACATATCCTCTGCAGTCACACCCTCATCTATCCCACCCCTGAGGCCACATATGTAGGGCAGCAGGACACGGTTTGAGGAAAATGGCTTCGTGGGCTAGAGAGGGACTGCTGCCACGACCCACAAGTCTCTCACTGCTGACCTGGCAGCTTGGCTACTGCAAACTGAAAAAATCTGTCTCCATACTGAGATGAAGCCCATTCAGTCCCTCATCTGGCAATTGCTGCAGCTACCAGCGAGTGTCAGAAGATTCAGGACCCAACACGACGTTATACTATGGAACTGACTGAAAAAGAATTTTCTTCACACCACCATTCATGGGCATAGCCAAGGAGGGGTGGGGGCAGCCCCCCCAGACCAAGTAAAACATTAGAAATACATTACTAACTGACCAATCACGCTGGTTCTGCCACCCGAACAAAAGTCCTGTCCCCCCAACAAAAATCCTGCGCCCATGCCACCATTGAAAAACATTCTTTTCCTTTTCTACCTTTTATCTCTCACAGCTCAGAACTCTTGCCCTGCAACCTTCCTCGTTTTCTTGCCAGGGGATCTTCCTCACTCCCAACATCCCTCCAGATCCCCCTCTCCATTCCCTGCAACTCACCAGATTCCTTTGGGGGTCCTGGGAGGGAACATTCAAAGGTTTGGGGAGACAGCCTGACCAGGTCAACCGTCCATCTTCCTACTTCCATCCTCGCTAGGTTTGCAGGATCTGCCTCTTTCATCCTTCCTGAGGAGCAAAAAGGCACACAGGGAGTTCTGTATATATGGGAGAATTTTAAAAAGCAAGTGGTCCTCACTGACCTGGTGCAAAAAGATATTGTCATCCAGTGGAGCACTGGCTACCTAGACAAAACACTATACCCCCCACCCTTACTTTTGAGTTAGGCCCACTGAACTCAGGGCAGCATTCTTCTGCGTAGGCACTTCACTATTTACTAGATGCAAGTCAGAAGCACCAGAGGAATCCACTTGGCTAGGAGCCGGGTGAATTTCGTGCTGCGTCCTGCAGAGCCAGACCAACACTGCCGACGGGACCTGTGCCCCAATCTGCTAGGCGGTGGGGTGGATTGCACCCCACCTCTTGCAGAGTCAGACCCAGGCTGCCACGTGGCCCAGCACTGGGGGCAGCTACAAGCAGTGGTCAAAAAGGGAGCCTCAGCGACTGACCTCTCCAGTTGGAAGCAAACCAGAACTGCTCCAAGAAAATGCATAAAGGGAGAAAAGAAGAAGTGCAGCCTCCCCTGCGGAGAAAGAAAGGGAGAAGAACTTCCGGGAGGAAGAAGAGGAGGAAGTAAGAGGCTCGGGCAAATCAGCTGCGTCCCATTGGAAGGAAGGACAGACGCTGAACAGGAGGCGGAAGCTCCTCCTCCTCTCCTGCAGGACTCCCTTTCCGCTCTAGGAATCTCGGCTCTGTTCCCGTTAACCCTTGCAGAGCCGAGTGGCAGGAGCCTCTTGGCTGCTGGGGTCGGAGAGCGAGCAGTGGCGCCCCGATTTTGCTTGGAAAGCCCTGCCGCCGCAGGATCAGGCCCCGGGGGCAGGATCCTCATGCAGGATCCTGTGACCATTGAGAGCCTTATTATTATTATTATTATTATTATTATTATTATTATTATTATTGGCAGCCTTCATATCATGGAATCATCATCATCATCATCATTTAATGTCCTGCCTTTCCCCCAAATTGAGAGTTAGAGATAGTAGAAAATATAATCCTTACCATTAAAGAGGGGTTAAACTCTCATAGGGTGAGAATATATGTATATGAATAACTATTTTAAAATATACAAATACTGTAATCAAAAAAGAAGTAACCAGGTCTTCTCCTCCCTCCCCTGACAGCTGTGTCATTGTAAGAAGAACCAGGTTTGAACAGGTAACTTGGCTTTTTCCCTTTCCCCTCATTCTGAAAGCCTATTTTGCTGATCAGAAAGTTACAATGTCTCAAAGTATGTAAATAAATAGTGTCATGTTTAGGAGACTTACACCTATAAAAATAGATACATATATATGCATTAAAATACACAACAACCATTTGATCTCCACATCCTTAAAACATCCCTAGTTCAAATATACAATAAAACAAGCAAGTTGAAAGGCATTTGAATCAGAACCACAATAATAATAATTATTTATTATTTATACCACGCCCATCTGGCTGGGTTTCATATTAAAAACAATACAGCATCAAGCATTAAAAACTTCCCTAAACAGGGCCGCCTTCAGTTGTGTTTTAAAAGTAAAATAACTGCTTATTGCCTTGACATCTGCTGGGAGGGCATTCCACAGGGTAGACGCCACTACCGAGATGGCCTTCTGCCTTCTTCCCTGTAACCTAACTTCTCGCAGCGAGGGAACTGCCAGAAGGCCCTCAGCACTGGACCTCAGTGTCCGGGCTGGATACTTGGAAAAACGGGGGGAAGAAAACAAGCAGCCCTTTTGACCACAGAACCAATAAAGCAGGGGTGGCCAACTCCCAAGAGACTGAGATCTACTCATAGAGTTAAAAACTGGCAGTGATCTACCCCCCTTTTTGGGGGGTTTCGGTCAAAGATGTTGAGTTTTTTCAGGGAGGAGGTAAAATGTTGAGCTTTTTTTACGGGAGCCACAGTTGTTCAACTTCTTTGGAGGGAGCCAATGATCTACCAGTGATCTACCGCAGACAGCCAGTGATCTACCGGTAGATCACGATCTACCTGTTGGACATGCCTGCAATAAAGCATCAGTCACTTCTGGTTCTTAAAACCTGGTTGTTTACTCAAGCAACCCATCTGTTCATGATCACTCTGAAAACCTCTTGGTGGAGTCCATGCTTCCAATCTTTCTTCTGGCAGTTGAGCCAGTCTGTCTGAGTATACAGTCATACCTCGGGTTACAGACGCTTCAGGTTGCGCATTTTCGGGTTGCGCACTGCACTGAACCTGGAAGTACCGGAACGGGTTACTTCTGGGTTTCGGCGCTTCGAGCATGTGCAGAAGCGCTAATTCACATTTGCACATGCGCAGAAGTGCCGAATCGCGGGTTGCGAATGCTGCAGGTTGCAAACGTGCCTCCCGCACGGATCACGTTCACAACCCAAGCGTCTACTGTAGTTGGAAAGGGACACAAGGGTCATCTAGTCCAATCCCCTGCAATGCAGGAATCCCAGCTAAAGCATTCATGACAGGTGGCCATCTAACCTCTGTTTAAAATCCTCCAAGGAAGGAGTCCACCACTTCCCAAGGGGTCTTACCATCAGAAAGTTCTTCCTCAAGTTTAGTCAGTATCCCCTTTCTTGTAACTTGAAGCCATTGGTTCAAGTCCTACCCTTCAGAGGAAGAGAAAACAAGCTTGTTCCCTCTTCCATGTGATAGCCTTTTAAGATATTTGAAGATGGCTATCATATCCAATATACCTGAAGGAGTGTCTCCACCCCCATCGTTCTGCCTGGACACTGAGGTCCAGCGCCGAGGGCCTTCTGGCGGTTCCCTCACTACAAGAAGCCAAGTTACAGGGAACCAGGCAGAGGGCCTTCTCGGTAGTGGCACCCGCCCTGTGGAACGCCCTCACTTCAGATGTCAAAGAGAACAACAACTACCAGACCTTTAGAAGACATCTGAAGGCAGCCCTGTTTAGGGAGGCTTTTAATGTTTAATAGATTATTGTATTTTAATGTTCTGTTGAAAGCCGTCCAGAGTGGCTGGGGAAACCCAGCCAGATGGGCGGGGTAAAAATAATAAATTATTATTATATTATTATTATATCTCCTCACAGTCTCCTCTTCAGGCTAAACATACACAGCTCCTTTTAAGACTTTCCAGCTTGTCAAAATCCTTCAGTTGTGATGCCCAGAATTGGACACGGTATTTCAGATGTGGTCTGACCAAGGTAGAATAGAGCGGTACTAATACTTCCCTTGACACTAATTCTGTTGATGCAGCCTAGAATAGCATTAATTTATTTGTTTATTTTTTGCTCCTGCTGCATCACACAGTTGACTCGTGTTAAGCTTGTGGTCTACTAAAGCTCCTGGATCCTTTTCACATGCACTGCTAGAAAGTCAGATGTCCCCCATCTTCTGTTTGTGCTGCAGGTTCTTTCATTCTATTCAGTTCATTAAAAAGCACATAGTGTCCTTGGGAGCAACTCCCTTCTGAAGGTTCCTAGGGCTGGAGGTTAGGGCAAAGCAGGTGGGTGAACCACACGCAGCACAAATATATCCCACCAAGAACCCTCCCCTATAATTAATATACTTAATGTATGTCAGCAGACTACCAGGTAAAGCATTTCCATCTATCAAATATATCAGCCTGATAACAGAGTGGCTGGGGAAACCCAGCCAGATGGGCAGGGTATAAATAATAAATTTATTATTATTATTAAAGGGGAAGGGAGGGATATGGAACAGCATATGCAATGAATGATTACGTGCAAAAAAGAAGAAAAAAAGAACATGGATATGCAAATTTTACTCAGAAGACCAATCTGCAGCATAGCCACTACAAGGAATCGTTTGATGATGATGATGATGTAATTTTGGGAAAGAGACGAGAGGTAAATCTACTGGTAGGATGCAGATGAAAAGAAGGCTGGGAAACTGAAATGGGGAAGGAGGCACCCCACCTGGAACTAAGCAAAAATATGGAACAATAAAATTTTATACATACAAGATTCTTCCAAGCTGTTAATTAATTAATTAAATTTCTGTTCATAATCCAGAGCCCCAGCCCAATGTGGACAAACAATAGGAAGTTCAGTTCTTTATTCGCAAAGCACTCAGTTACATCAGCGAAGGATATAATTAACACTTCTGCTATTGTTAAAGATAAAGCATGGTCCTCTAATAGGGGCCACCATATACCAATGCACAGGCTCACAAGAGACCTCAGGTTCTTCTACTAACCCAGAGCTCTCCAAACCTTTCTCTCCCCCCCCCCCAATATTTCCTTTATTCATTCAAGATAATGCATATACATGTACATATTTCATCCCTCTCTAATATACATGTATAGCTATGGTTTTCCCAGTAGTAATGTACGGAAGTGAGAGCTGGACCATAAAGAAGGCTGATCGCCGAAGAACTGATACTTTTGAATTATGGTGCTGGAGGAGACTCTTGAGAGTCCCATGGACTGCAAAGATGATCAAACCTATCAATTCTTAAGGAAATCAGCCCTGAGTGCTCACTGGAAGGACAGATCCTGAAGCTGAGGCTCCAATACTTTGGCCACCTCATGAGAAGAGAAGACTCCCTGGAAAAGACCCTGACGTTGGGAAAGATGGAGGGCACAAGGAGAAGGGGACAACAGAGGACGAGATGGTTGGACAGTGTTCTCGAAGCTACCAACATGAGTCTGACCAAACTGTGGGAGGCAGTGGAAGGCAGGAGTGCCTGGCGTGCTCTGGTCCATGGGGTCACGAAGTTTCGGACACGACTAAACAACAACAAGTACAAGTACAAATTTATTGAACGGTCACAGACCAAATCGATTCATACAGCTAGTCAACAAAACATACACAATACAGGCCGACAATGCTGCCTTTGAGCCTCTTCTCTCACCGCTCTCCGAGCAGGCAGCGGCGTTCTTCCTCTCCTAACCGAATGGGTTTTAAGAAGGGTAGAAGCAGGCTGGAACAGGGCCAAAGCTCACAGAACAGCCAGCAACAACAACAACATGTACATACTTCATTCTTTACATATTCACAATATTTCTAATAAACTGTACACTGGTACCTCGGGTTAAGTACTTAATTTGTTCCGGAGGTCCGTTCTTAACCTGAAGCACCACTTTAGCTAATGGGACCTCCTGCTGCCGCTGCGCCGCCAGAGCACGATTTCTGTTCTTAGCGGAGTTCTTAACCTGAAGCGTACTTAACCCGAGGTACCACTGTATATGCAAAAGGAAGAGAAAAACAAAAAATTGCATACATCTACTTGTTCTACTCAGTTCCACCACTGTGACTTCCCTCCACCACAACCCGACATCCTTCATTCTTTATAATCTTACATTGTTTTTATGTTAATCACCTTTCACCCATATAAAATTTTTGTCGTACTCTTAATTTGCCTTTACAAGCCTAATCCAAACATATCAACAGATTTTCTTTGGAACAATGTTTTTTCATATATTCCTCAAAACATTGCCATTCCTTCCTTAATTTCTGATTTGATTGGTATTTTATGGCTGCTGTTAATTTGGCCAGTTCTATGAATTCACATAATTTATTTAGCCATTCTTCTTTTGAAAGGATAATAACTCCTTTCCAGTTTTTAGCTATAAGTAATCTGGCTGCAGCCATGGCATATAGAAATATTCTTTTCTTGTGTGGGATGTCTTTCTCTACAATGCCAACTATTTCATGTTGGTGACACGCTTTTTAGACATGGGTCATCTTGCAACACAGTAATTCAGTTTTACTAGCAAACAGGAGATTAAACGAACCCATTTCCAGCCCTGGGAGGAACAACAGACCTACACACAGTAGCTGGCACTGTAACGTGTCATGGTACCCAGTTTGGAGAGCTCTGTACCAAAATGGGCTAGATTTCTGCAATGCATTATATGTGGGGCTCTTTGTGAAGAAAACTCAGAAACCACAGTTGCGGCAGAACTGGGGGCCAGATTGCTGACTGGTTCAATATGCTCTGAGTATATAAAACACATTCTGAAGCGACTGCACTGACGGCCATTTCTTCAATTTTCTTCAATTCCATTTTCATCTCTTCCTGCGTAGAGTGCCCTATCTGGGTGGATGGAGCAGCCAAGTAATTTCGTTGTCCCTGAAGGGGACAATGACAATAAAATATATTGTATTCTATTCTATCTATCAGCCCACAACCTGCATTCATCACTTCGCACTGTGCCCTCCTCCAAGCATGGGACTTTTAGTGGTGGCTCCCACCTAAGAAATGCTCTGCCCAGGGAGGTACCCACAGAGCATCACCCCAGGAGGCTACTTTGAGGAGAGAGGCAACATTATTTATTTTCAGCTAAGCTTTGACTTTTAAATTGCAGAATTTGAGATATCATTTGCCTCTTTAAGGTGTTCGGGTGTGCCTTTTATGTATATATAAATTTTGGGGTTTTAGTTAGATACAGACTCATAGCTTCTCCCCACCTGAATGCAATTCAGTAATGACTTTTATACATGCCTCTGCACATACAAACATTCCTGAGATAAAGGATGGATGAGTCAGCAGGCAGACACCTGGCCGTTGACTGTTGCTAGGTTACGTAGTGCACCTGGTGCTCTATTTCTCAACATCCGGATGTGGGGGAATGTGCTGGCTCAAGACAGAGACGAGACAATTAGTGGAACTGCTCTCATTTTTCAAATTACACCAACACGCCTGATCTGGTGTGCACAAGCAACCAGCGACTTCTTTTGCATGACACCTCCAGCTAATATTATTTATACCTAAACTCACCATTTTATTACGATTTGTATACTGCCCTATACACACAGGTTTCAGGGCACTTCACAGGATAAAATCACAATATAAAAATGCAAAATATATAATCAAAACCAAAAACAACTCCCCCCAAAAAATAAAAAACACATTTTAAAAGGGCATTAGATGCCCTGAGGAAAGTATTCCACAAACGGGGAGCCACAGCCGAAAAGGCCCCGTTCTCGTGTTGCCACGCTCCAGGCCTCTCATGGAGGAGGTACGTGAAGAAGGGCCTCAGAAGATGACCTCAGGGTCCAGGTAGGTTCATATGGAAAGAGGCGGTCCTTGTTGCTATTGCTTTATGCCGCTCGTTTTAAGTGGGTGAGGGGGTTGAGGAGTGTCCAATGGCAGGACTCTTTCTGGGACCTGCTCTTCCACCTCGGAGACTTCCTGCAACCCCTCTCCTGCCTTCAGCTTGGCTCTCCTCTACGACCTCTTGCCTCATGGGTGGCACTGAACCTCCCTGTAAATCTCCCACTACCCATCCTACCCACCACTCAAACCCCTGCCCATCCCTCACACTGGCTTACAGAAGAAAGGCCACAAACTGCTTCCATATTGAAAAAGCAGGTTGAAAGCAAAAGTCCCTTCCTCCTCTAAAATGGAAGGCGTACTGGGCTCGAAAGGCCTCAGAAGAAACAAGGGTCTATTGTAAAAGCTGGAGATAAGGAAGGGAATTCTAACACTTGGTTTGCTCTCTTAGGAGCTCTTGAGATCACTGGATATTCTTCCACCTTCCAAGCTTAAGATGTTTCCCTTCTATGAATTATTTGATGTGAATTAAGGGAATCTCTGTGACTAAAACTCATGTCACACTCCAAACATTTATAAGGTTTCTCCCCTGTATGAGTTCTTAGATGCTGAGTAAGGGAGCCACTGAAGCTCTCTCCACACTCCCAGCATTTATAAGGTTTCTCCCCGTATGCCTTTTTTTGTGAAAAGTAAGGGAATCTAGGCGACTGAAGTTCTTTCCACACACCAAACATTCATGAGGTTTGCACCCTGTATGAATTCTTTGATGTTTAGAAAGGGACGAACTGACAGTGAAGCTCTTTCCGCACTCCAAACATCTATAAGGTTTATCCCCTGTATGTGTTCTTTTATGTATGGTGATGTGACTATTCTGACTGAAGCTCTTTTCACACACTGAACACTTATAAAGTTTCTCCCCTGTATGCCTTCTTTTGTGCAAAGTAAGGGACTCTAAGCGACTGAAGTTCTTTCCACACTCCAAGCATTCATAAGGATTGTCCCTTGTATGAGTTCTTTGATGTTTAGAAAGGGACGAGCTGACAGAGAGGCTCTTTCCACACTTTAAACATATATAAGGTTTCTCCCCTGTATGAGTTCCAGGATCCCCCAAACATCACCTGGTGGATTAAAAAGAAAAGCTGGTAAGATGCTGTAAAATGCACACCTGCCCATACTGGACGTCTGGATACTGTTACACTGCAGCTCCCATCAGCCCTGGCAATATTGCCAGTGGACAGAGAGGGTGATGGGAACAGTGGTTAAGCAATGCCTGGGAGGGGTTTGCTTCCTGTCGGAGGTCTTGATGTGCTTGAAGATCTTTCCCCACTCCTTCTAAGGCGAGTCCCAATGTGTTCTTAGATGCTTAGTTAGGGACTTGCTGTGACCAAAGCTCTTGCTCTTTCCACACTCCCAGCATTTATGAGGTTTCTCACCTGCATGAGTTCTTTGATGCAAAGTAAGGTGACCACTCTGACTGAAACTCTTTCCGCACTGAAAGCATTTATAAGGTTTATCTCCTGTATGTATTCTTTGATGCAAAGTAAGGGAGCCACTACGACTGAAGCTCTTGCCGCACTCAAAGCATTTATAAGGTTTCTCCCCTGTATGAGTTCTTTGATGCGCAGTAATGTCCCAACTGAAGCTTTTCCCACATTCCCAGCATCTATATGGTTTTTCCCCTGTATGAATTCTTTGGTGCTTAGTTAGGGAACCACTGTAACTAAAGCTCTTGTTGCACTCCAAACATTTATAGTGTTCCCCCCCGGTATGAGTTCTTTTATGTCTAGTGAGGTGACTACTCCGAATGAAGCTCTTTCCACATTCCAAACATTTATAAGGTTTCTCCCCTGTGTGTCTTCTTTCATGCAAAGTAAGGGAGTCTTTGCGACTGAAGCGCTTTCCACACTCCAAACACTCATAAGGTTTGTCCCCTGTATGAATTCTTTGATGCTTTGTGAGGGAGTCACTGTAACTGAAGCCCTCGCCACAGTCCAAACATTTGTATGGTTTTTCACTTGCATGTGTTCTTTTATGTTTATTCAGAAGGTTCCTCTGAGGGAAGCTCTTTCCACACTTCAAGCATTCATACGGTTTGTGCCCTGTGTGGGTTGCGTGATGTATATTAAGGGAGCCACTATCACTGAAGCACTTTCCGCACTCAAAGCATTTATGAGGTTTCTCGCTTGTATGAGTTATTTGATGCCGATTAAGGCTGTCTTTCCAACAGAAGCTTTTGTCACATTCCAGCATTTATATGGTTTTTCACCCGTGTGCACTCTTTCATGTGAGGTAAGTGTTGAACGATAAGGAAATCTCTTTCCACACACAGTACAATCATACCTCTCTCTGTGAATTTGATTTTCATTAACCTGAGGAGCAGTGGATTCCCTCCCCACCTCCTGCATTTGGGTCCCCTCTTTTCTGTAGGTTCCAACGTGAACCCGCCGTTTCCGTTGCTTCTTCTGCTCCTCAGGTCTTTCAGGTGGCACTTCTGACGGTTCTCCTTCAGTCAGGATCCCCCAAACATTTCCTAATGGATTAAAAACGAAAACTGGTAAGATGCTGTGTAAGAAACTGGTAAGGCCTCATCCACACAGGAATTTAATGCTGACTGGAAGCCGCTTGCATCTCTATTGTTTATTTTGCATCATCCACAGAAAATCCTGCTAATCTAAGTGGCAGCTTACCCTTACCTCTCTTAAATTCATAAACATGTAGAACAGAGTTTCCCAACCTTTTCCCGGCCGTGGCCCCCTTCTGACCTTGTTTCCTTCCTGTGTCCCCCCTATCCCATCCTACCGGTAGAAAGGTAACTATTTAAATGTTTGGTTTGTAAATAGAACATGTTTTATTTTTATAATTTATAAATACATTATGATAAGAGCATAATGAAATGTTGTTGAAGCAGATAAACATAAGAATCATAGACCTGGAAGGGACCTCAAAGGTCATCTCTCTAGTGCAACTCCTCCAACATAGGAAACTCAGCTAAAGCATCCATGACAGATAGCCATCCAACCTCTGCTTAGAAACCTCCGAGGAAGGAGAGTCCAGAACCTCCCGAGGGAGATCCATCTTCCATGTATTATAATTTTTTAAAAATTTTATTAAATGAATCAAAGCAAGATATTACATAAAGAATATTAACAAATAATACAAAGAAAGAATTAAAATAAAAGCAAAGTAAGAATAAAAGATAATAAAGAAAAGAAAAAGTAAAAAGTAAAAAAGGGTTAGAAAATAGAAAATAAAGAAATCAAAGAAAAATACATCAATACCATTAATACCTATTTACATAAATAATAATAATAACAATAATAACAATAATAACAATAATAATAATAGACTTCCACCAATCTCACAACACTTCCTTTTCCATTAAATATGCTTATCTGTATTTCAAGATTGTTCTCATCTTTTTACATACCGGTATATATGGAGGGTCTGCAAAAGGCATACCGGGAGTTCTGTATATCCCAGTTATTTGACACAGAGTGGGAAACTTACAAACAACAGTATAGAAGAATACCTTCTAGCATTTCTCCGATGAAAGTAGGGGCATCCTATTCCATCATAATAATTTTACTATTTATACCCTGCCCATCTGACTCAGTTGCCCCAGCCACTCTGGGCAGCTCATAACATATATAAAAACAGAATAAAACATTAAACTTTTTTTTAAAAAACCTTCCTAAACAGGGCTGCATTCAGATGGTTGAGGGTCGGATAACTCAATACCCACCAACATTTCTCTGGCAAAAATAAGGATGTCGTAAGGAAAAGCAGGACATTCCAGGATCAAATCAGAAAACTAGGACGACTTATGTAAATAAGGGACTGTCCCTGGAAAATAAATACACTTGGGAGAGTCCACAAAAGGCACATCGGGAGTTCTGTATATATGGGAGTATTTTAAAAAGCAAGTGGTCCTCATCTTGTCTCAGGTGCCAAGGAGCAATCAGAGCTGCACTTTCAGGCTCCTGATACATACCCTTTGAAGTCACATCCTCACCCGTCCCACCCCTGAGACCACATTTGTGTGGGAATGTTCAGGGAGGCAGGAGAGGATATATTGTTTAATAATATCCTTCCCAACTTGCGTTAGCAAGTTCTATAATTTAGCAGAGTAACATTCCCCTTTTAAACTTTCACAGCGGATAACGTTTTTGCCAGGCTTGCTTAAGCCTCTAAAATAAGTTTCCTGGTAAATCCCCTTTTATTCCCTCCTAAAAAAAATAGACACGACACAGTCTAGTAAAAGAAAAGGTATAAAATAGTTTACTCACTCATTCTGTTCACAGATGGATCCCAGAAGGCAGATTTAAGTTTCAAAATATATGCATGTGTGGAACTGCTGACTGGCAGCTTGGCTGCTGCAAACCGAAAAAATCTGTTTCCATACTGGGATGAAGCCCATTCAGTCCCTCATCTGGCAATTTAGGAAAGCTTTTAATGTTTGACGGACTCTTGTGTTTTAATATTTTGTTGGCTGGGGAAACCCAGACAGATGGGCGGAGTATAAATAATAAAAATATATTATATTGTATTATTTATTAATTATTATTATTATTATTATTATACTATGGAACTGACTGAAAAAGAATTTTCTACACACCACCATTCATGGGCGTAGCCAGGGGGGCAGCCTCCCAGATCAAGTAAAACATTAGAAATAACTAACTGACCAATCACGCCGGTTCTGCCCCCCTAACAAAAGTCCTTCCCCCCAACAAACATTCCTTTCCTTTTCTACCTTTTATCTCTCACAGCTCAGAACTCTTGCCCTGCAGACTTCCTCGTTTTCTTGCCGGGAAGCTTCCTCACTCCCAACATCCCTCCAGATCCCCCTCTCCATTCCCTGCAACTCACCAGATTCCTTTGGGGGTCCTGGGAAGGAACATTCAAAGGTTGTGGGAGACAGCCTGACCAGGTCAACCGTCCATCTTCCTCCTTCCATCCTTGCTAGGTTCGCAGGATCAGCCTCTTTCACGGAGGAGCTCAGAAGGCAAAACAAGCTGCAGGTTCCTTGGGAGGGAAGGAGAAGTAAAAGGAGCCTCAGAGAAGTTGCAGGGATTCCTCTGTCCTAGATATTCTCTTGATAAGCCCAAATGGGGCATATATATACATATACATATACATATACATACATACATACATACATATATACATACATATATATATATATATATATATATTCCCCAATCTGGTTGTGTTCTCACAGCCACCCTGTCTGGCTGCTGAGAAGACCAGCTGGTCTGGTCGTAGTGTATCTCCTCCTCCTACCCATGATCACTGATATCAGTGTGCCTCCCGCCCCCCAAGGAACCTGCCCTAGCCATTCTCTCCCCTTCAAAACAGAACACAAACTATACAATAAATCAATAGAACAGGAGTAACTAATTAAAAACAACTATTTACAATTATTCTGAAATTAAACTAGTCCCCAGCGCTAACTAAACATTTATCCCACACCCAAGAAAGCAAAAACAAAATGAAAAACCAAAAATTTAAACACCACAGATTAAAAACTATTTAAAAACATTTAAATGCATATTCAACATTTCCCCAACCCCAGAGCTTGTTCCAATGAGTCTGGGCTCATAAGGCCTCCCAGGAGTCTCTTATGGTCGCCGCTCCCAAGGCCAGGTGGGAAAAGACCCTGCAGGGAGTGGCCTTCAGGACTCGCAGCAGGACCATAGATAAAACACTATAGCCCCACACAACCTTAGCATGCACTGGGGCAGTTACAAGCAGTAGTTAAAACTGGAGCCTCAGGGATCGCCCTCTCCAGGTGGAAACAAAGTGGGACTGCTCTGAGAAAATGCACAAAGGGGGAAAAAGAAGAGCTAGGCCGCCCGTGGTGGGCCGCCCCATTACCTGCTTGTGATTGGCCAAGCAGATAGTCAATCAGGATTTTTAATTTTCAAAAAATTATTCCCCACCTTTTATTCTCACTTCCCTCTGTGGCCCCCTAGCCTCATGCTGTGCTCCCCCTTATGTAATTGTCACCTAGGGCCCCCTTGGAATATCCTCCCCACCTGTTGGGAAACACCTGTCTTATGGGGAAAAGGAGTCACTTGGGAATATTCCTACTCAGGTGGCAGAATAACATTCAGATGCTGGCTGGGCCGGAGATCCATTACACCTCACGACTCTTTCCTCTCTCTGCCACATGCAGAATCCGGAAGTAACTGTGCTGCAGGATAACGGGTGCACATTTACTGGACAAGTGTCTTGGAGCATGTTTGGGAACCAGAACCATAAGGGGGATGTTGGGTGTCATTTTCCCCAACAGGCTTGAGGACCTCCCCCCTCTCGTGCAAACCCCTCCTGTGGAGGCTCAGTTCCCAAATCACCTGGCTCCTCCTATTCTCCCTGTGAGTCCATTCTGTCATGCACACCGCTTAGCAAGCTATGCACTTAAGCAGACTAGGACTCTCCCCAAATGCAATAGATCCCAACCAGCACACAGCAGACCTCTTCAGCCTTTTGTTTCCGTGCCATGCTGTTGTAAGCACAACCCCATCACAAATGCAAGTTCACCAACGTGTCCATTCTTTGATGGCTGTATCAGAGACAAGGGATCCTGTGGGCACCTGGTTGGCAACCGTGGGAACAGAATCCTGGACTACATGGGTCTTTGCTTAGATCCAACAGGGGTCTTGGGATGTTCTTTGGCGCAGGAGGAAGCCCGATCTTTATGAATGGAAATAAAGTGTTGCAATAGGATCCCCCTTCACCACACGCAGGAGGGAGTTGCATCCCGAAGCCCCTATAAAGACTTTTGCAATCGCCCACCCTGTAGCCCAAGACCAGCCCCCAAAACATCATACATACATTCCTCCTCCTTGTCCTCCCTCCTCCGTCTCTCCTTCCCCGCATCTGACCCGGAGGCGGCAGGAGAGGCAGCCTCCTCTGCGGAGAAAGAACCAGGGAAGATCCCCCCGGAAGGAAGACGAAGACAAAGGCCCCTCTAGGACAAGCAGCGGCAGGCCCGGGACAGGAAGCGGAAGCTCCTCCTCCGCTGGCGCCGGACTCCCCTTCCGGTCTAGGAATCTCAGCTCTGTGGCTCCTGTTAACCCTTGCGGAGCCGAGCGGCAGGAACCTCTTGGCTGCTCGGGGCGGAGAGCGATGAGAGGCGCCAGCATTCTCTCCGGAAAGTCCTGCAGGATCAGGCCCCGAGGGCAGGTTCCTCTCCTCCAGCAGGTGCCCCATGCAGGATCCCGTGACCATTGAGAACCATAGTATCATCATCATCATTAATGTCCCGCCTTTTCCCCAAATTGAGTCGAAGATCGTAGAAAAGATCATCTTTACCATTGAAGAGATTAAAGAGACATTAAACTCTCACAGGGTGAGAATATATGTATATCGATTTTAAAATATATCAAATACTGTAATCATAAAAGAAGTAACCAGGTCTTCACCCCCCTTCCATGATCTGTGACAGCTGTGTCATTGTAAGAACAACTAGTTTTGAACAGGTAACATGGCTTTTTCCCTTTCCCCTCATTCTGGAATCCTATTTTGCTGATTAGCAAGTTACAATGTCTCAAAGTAAATAAATAGTGGCGTGTTTAGGAGGCTTACACCTATATAAAATACATACATATTTATGCATTAAAATACACAATACCCATTTGATGGCAACATCCTTAAAACATCCCTAGTTCAAATACAAAATAAAACAAGCAATTTGAAAGGAATGAACATTAGAATCAGAACCATAGATCTGTATAGTTGGAAAGGGACCCAAGGGTCATCTAGTCCAACCCCCTGCAATGCAGGAATCTCAGCTAGAGCATCCATGACAGGTGGCCATCAGCCTCTGCTTAAAATCCTCCAAGGAAGGAGTGTGCCACCTCCCAAGGGAGACTGTGTTCCAATGTCGAACAGCTCTTACCATCAGAAAATTCGTCCTCACGTTTAGTCGGTATCCCCTTTCTTGCAATTTGAAGCCATTGGTCCTATCCTTCAGAGCAAGAGAAAAGCAGCTTGTTCCCTCTTCCATGTGATAGCCTTTTAAAATATTTGAAGATGGCTACTATCATATCTCCTCTCAGTCTAAACATACCCAGCTCCTTCTAAGGCTTTCCAGCTTGTCAAAATCCGTAGATTGTGATGCCTAGAATTGGACATGGTATTTCAGATGTGGTCTGACCAAGACAGAAGAGAGTGGTACTAATACTTCCCTTGACACTAGTTATGTGGATGCAGCCTAGAATAGCATTAGCCATTTTATTTATTTTTTGCTCCTGTTGCATCACACGGTTGACTCATGTTAAGCTTGTGGTCTTGATCTGAGAGATTAGACAAAAATTGAAAACCTGGAGCAAGGGTTCGCTGTCATGTTTTCAATAAGCATTTATTCAAAAGGGCTAGTAAAAACAGAATCACCCAGACTTCATAACAACTGAAAACAGAAACAAATAGCAATGCCTTCGACAATGAAACAATTAGAGGAGCTATCAAATATCCAGCTTTCATCCATGAAGAGGGTGATCTGAGAAGCTACACTTTTTGGAAAGATATTACTTAACGTACGTCTGCAGAATAGCAGGTAATGCATTTCCATCTATGAAAGGTATCAGCCTGATAACATCAAAGAGAAATTGAATACACATGAATAAATGTTGAGGAAGAGAGGAATATGGAACAGCATCTGCAACAAATGATTATTGGGGGGGGGTGGACATGGATATGTAAATTTTACTCAGAAGAAATAACCTGCAGCATAGCCACTACAAGGAATTGTATTATTATTATTATTATTATTATTATTATTATTATTATTATATTTCAGAATAGAGATGAGAGGTAAATGTCAGATCTTATAGGCAGGATGCGGATTAAAAAAGGCTAGGAAACTGAAATGGGGAAGGAAGCACCCTACCTGGAACTAAGCAAAAATATGGAACAATAAAATTTAATACATACAAGATTCAAAAGCAAGGTCTCTTCCAAGCTGATAATTAATTACTTAAATTTCTGTTCATAATCCAGAGCCCTAGCCCACTGTGGACAAACAATATGAAGTTCAGTTCTTTATTGGCAAAGCACTCGGTTACATCAGCAAGGAGTATATATTTAACACTTTAGGTTCTTCTACTAACGCAGAGCTTTCCAAACTTTTCATGTTGGTGACACGCTTTTTAGACATGCATCATTTTGCAACATAGTAATTCAGTTTTACTAGCAAACAGGAGGAACAACAGACCTACACACAGTAGCTGCCACTGTAACGTGTCATGGTACCCAGTTTGGAGAGCTCTGTACCAACATCTCGGCTAGATTTCTGCAATGCATTACATGTGGGGCTCTTTGTGAAGAAGACTCAAACCGCAGTTGCAGCAGGAACTGGGGGCCAGATTGCTGACTGGTTCAAGATGCTCTGAGCATATAAAACCAATTCTGAAGCGACTGCACTGACAACCATTTCGTTTTTTCCTTCAATTTTCATCTCTTCCTTCAGGAATCAGCCCACAACCTGCACTCATCACTTTGTGTTGTGCCCTCCTCCAAACATGGGACTTTTAGTGGTGGCTTCCACCTAAGAAGTGGATGGGACCCAGGTGGCACTGTGGGTTAAACACAGAGTCTAGGGCTTGCTGATCAGAAGGTCGGCAGTTCGAATCCCTGCGACGGGGTGAGCTCCCGTTACTCAGTCCCAGCTCCTGCCCACCTAGCAGTTCGAAAGCACGTCAAAGTGCAAGTAGATAAATAGGAACCACTGCAGCGGGAAGGTAAACGGCGTTTCCGTGCTCTGCTCTGGTTCGCCAGAAGCGGCTTTGTCATGCTGGCCACATGACCCGGAAACTGTACGCCGGCTCTCGGCCAATAAAGCGAGATGAGCGCCGCAACCCCAGAGTTGGACACGACTGGACCTAATGGTCAGGGGTCCCTTTACCTTTACCTAAGAAATGCTCTGCCCAGGGAGAGCATCACCCCAGGAGGCTACTTTGAGTAGGGAGGCAACAATATTTATTTTCAGCTAAGCTTTGACCTTTAACATGCAGAATTTTAGATATTGTTTGCATCTTTAAACAGAGACTAGGCAATTAGTGCAACTGCTCTCATTTTTGAAATTACACCAACATGCCTGATCTGGTGTGCACAAGCAACCGGTGACTTCTCCTGCATGACAACTCCAGCTATTATTATTTATTATTACACTCACCATTTTATGTAATCTGTATACTGCCCTAATCACGCAGGTTACAGGGCAGTTCACAGGATAAAATCACAATATAAAAACGTGAAATATATAATCAAAACAAAAACAACTCCCCCCCCAAAAAATACCCCCAAAAACACATTTTAAAAGGGCATTAGATGCCCCGAGGAAAGTATTCCACAAACAGGGAGCTACAGCCAAAAAGGCCCCGTTCTCGTGTTGCCACGCTCCAGGCCTCTCACGGAGGAGGTACGTGAAGAAGAGCCTCAGAAGATGACCTCAGGGTCCAAGTAGGTTCATATGGAAAGAGACGGTCCTTGTTCCTGTTGCTTTATGCCCCTCGTTGTCAGTAGAGACAGTCGGTGAGGGGATGGAGAAGAATCCAATGGCAGGACTCTTTTCTGGGACCTTCTCTTCCACCTTGGAGCCTTCCTGCAACTCCTCCCCTGCCTTCATCTTGGCTCTCCTCTACAACCTCACGGGTGGCACTGAACCTCCCTATAAATATTCCACTATCCATCCTACTCACCACTCAAATTCCTGCTGGCTTAAAGAAGCAAGGCCACTGTAAGGACTCTGGGATGTCTCCTCAAGAGTAAACAGTCAGCCCACGTTGTCTGCTAAACTAATTGTCTTTATTTACAAATGTACACATCAGAGCTCCTAAGATTCATGAACGCTTGAGTCGGTCGCAGATTCAGGGAGTGGCATTTCACAACTCCGCCCCCAGCATAGAAGTTTGGGGAACCCAAAGCGCCTCCTCTTCTCCTTCCACTTTGTACCCCTGCACACCTGCGGTCTGGCACTGGTCTGATCTGTCAGGCTCTCAGCCCCTCCCCTTGGTGTTGCCAGGTCTCTGTTAGCATCTTCAACCTCCTGCACCGCAATGTCTGCCTACAGTTCCCCTTCCCTGCCACTGCTGCTTTCCTGGCTCTGCTGGGAACTGCTCTCTGACATGATTTTCTGTCTCCATCCGCCTCCCCCCCCCCCCCCCGTCCGCTGAGCTCTGGGCGAGGGCAGGTCCCTGACAGCCACAAACTGATTCCATACAGTTTGTGAAACAGTTTCTGAAAGCAAAAACCCCTCCTAAGATGTTTTCCTATGAGTTCTTTGGTGCTTAGTTAGGGAGCTAATGTGACGAAAACTCTTGTCGCACTCAAAGCATTTATAAGGATTCTCCTCCGTATGAGTACTTTGATGATCAATAAGGTGGCAACTCTGACTGAAGCTCTTTCCACATTCAAAACATGGATAAGGCTTTCCCCCTGTATGAGTCCTTTGGTGCCGAGTAAGGGAGCCACTCTCACGGAAGCTCTTTCCACATTCCCAGCATTTATAAGGCTTTTCCCCTGTGTGACTTCTTTGATGCAAACTAAGGGAGTATTTGTGACTGAAGCTCTTTCCGCACTCCAAACACTCATGAGGTTTGTCCCCTGTATGAATTCTTTGATGCTTCGTGAGGGTGCCTTTGTGTCTGAAGCCCTTCCCACAGTCCAAACATTTGTGAGGTTTTTCACCTGCATGAGTTCTTTTCTGTCTAGTGAAGGTCCTCCTCTGATGGCATTCCCGGGTGTGGATTTTATGCCTATTAAGGGAGCTTCTCTGACTGAAGCTCTTTCCACACTCCAAACACTCATAAGGTTTGTCCCCTGTATGAATTCTTTGATGCCTTGTGAGGGTGCCTTTGTGCCCGAAGCCCTTCCCACAGTCCAAACATTTGTGAGGTTTTCCACCTGCATGAGTTCTTTTATGTTCAGTGAGAAGGCTCCTCTGATGGAAGCTCTTTCCACACTTCAAGCATTCATACGGCTTGTCCCCTGTGTGGGTTGTAGGATGCATATTGCTTTTTCTACAATCCCAGCATTTATATGGCTTTTCACCCAAGTCCGCTCTTTGATGTGAAGTAAGCATTGAGCGATAAGGAAATCTCTTTCCACACACTGTACATTCATCATACACCTCTCTCTGAATTTGATTTTCATTAACCTGAGAAGCGGCGGATTCCCTCCCCATCTTCTGCATCTGGGTGCCCTCTTTTTTGTAGGTTCCAACTTGAACCCGCAGTTTCCGTTGCTCCTCCTCCTCCTCTGCTCTTCCACGTTGTACTTCTGATGGTTCTCCTTCAGTGAGGAACTCCCAAGCATCTCCTAATGGATTAAAAAGGGAAACTGGTAAAATGCTGTGTCTCATCCACAGAACTTGAAGCTGCTTGCATCTGTATTTTTTATTTTGCATCATCCACAGAAAATCCTCCTAAGTGACAGCTTGACTTTACATCTCTTAAATTCAGAAACATGATGCAGAGCAGAGTTTCCCAACATTTTTCCGGCCGTGGCCCCCTTCCGACCTTGTTTCCTTCCTGTGGCCCCCCAACCCACTGGTCCCACTGGTAGAAAGGTAACTATTTAAATGTGGGGGTTTTTTTGTAAATGGAACATGCTTTATTTATAATATTTTATAATTTATACAAAATACAACTAAATAAATAGATAGGAGCATAATGAAATATTGTTGAAGCAGAAAAACATAGAACCATAGAGCTGGAAGGGAACCCAAGAGTCATCTAGTCCAACCCCCGCAACGTAGGAAACTCAGCTAAAGCATCCATGACAGATGGCCTTCCAATCTCTGCTTAAAAACCCCAAGGAAGGAGAGTCTAGAACCTCCCGGGGGAGATTCATCTTCCATGTATTATAAAAAGTCAACAACACTTATTTGACCCCAGTTGTTTGACACAGAGGGGGAAGCCTACAGAGAACAGTCCAAAAGCACTTCTTCCAACAATTATCTGATGAAAATAGGGACGTTTAATACAATTAAACCCATCTGATTGGTTGCCCCAGCTACTCTGGGCGGCTTCCAACAGATATATAAACATAATAAAATATTAAAGATTTTTAAAAAACCTCCCTGTACAGGGCTGCATTCAGATGGCTCAGCAGGAGGATAATTCCATACCCTTCGACATTTCTCTAGTGAAAATAGAGACGTCCTAAAGCAGTGATGGCTAACCTTGACACTCCAGATGTTTTGGAACTACAACTCCCATCATCCCTAGCTAACAGGATCAGTGTCAGGGATGATGGGAGTTGTAGTCCCAAAACATCTGGAGTGTCAAGGTTAGCCATCACTGTCCTAAAGAAAAGCGGGACATTCGGGATCAAATCAGAAACTGGGATGGCTTCTGTAAGTCCAGGACCAGCCCTGGAAAATAGGGACACTTGGGAGGGTTTGCAAAAGGCACACATGGAGTTCTGTATATATGGGAGAATTTTAAAAAGCAAGTGGTCCTCACTGACCTGGTGCGAAAAGATCCTGTCATCTGGAGGAACACTGGCTGCCTAGACAAAACACTATAGCCCTCCCCCCACCCTTACCTTGGAGTTAGGCCCACTGAACTCAGTGCTGCTTTCTTCTGAGTAGACACTTAGCTATTTACTAGATGTTCCCTTGTGGGCTGCCCCCTTACCTACTAGTGACTGGCCAAGCAAATAGTCAATGCAGATTTTTAAAGGGGGGAAAAATAATTTCCCCCTTTTATTCTCACTTCCATCAGTGCCCCCCCTCAGCATCGTGCTGTGCCCCCCCCCCCATTTACATAATTTTCACCTGGGACCACCATGGAATATCCTGGGGCCCCAGTTGGGAAACACTAATATAGAGAAACCGGATAAAGAGTTTTGGGTGTTTTTCATTTTTTAGTTGAAAGTCCTTAAGGCAGGAATTGGGAACCTTTGCCTCTCCAAACGCTGCTGAAATAAGCCCCATCAGCTGCAGCAAACATGGAGAGTCGACAGAGAGGATGTTGTGATCCAGGAACACCTGGGAGAGAGCAAAGCGTCCCCACATCCGTCTTATGGGGAAAAGGAGGCCCTTGGGAACATTCCTACTCAGGGGGCAGGATTCACAGAGTCTGGCTCGGCCGGAGATCCCTTACCCCTCATGACTCTTTCCTCTCCCTTCCATAAGCAGAATCCAGAAATAACTGTCCTGCAGGTAACAGGTGCACATTTCCTGGACAAGGGTCTTAGAACATGTTTGGGAGCCAGAACCCTAAGGTGCGTGTTGGGTGTCATTTCCCCAACAGGCTTGAGAACCTCCCCACTCTCGCACACAGCCCTCCAGTGTAGGATCAGCTCCCAAATCACCTGGCTGCTCCTATTCTCTCAGTGAGAGATTTTACTTTCTTAGGTTCCATGGTCACTGCAGATGGTGACAGCAGTCACAAAATTAAAAGATGACTGCTCCTTGGGAAAAAAGCAATGACAAACCTAGGCAGCATCTTAAAGAGCAGAGACATCACCGTGCCGACAAAGGTCCGTATAGTTACAGCTATGGTTTTCTCAGTAGTGATGTATGGAAGTGAGAGCTGGACCATAAAGAAGGCTGATCGCCGAAAAATTGATTCTTTTGAATTATTGTGCTGGAGGAGACTCTTGAGAGTCCCATGGACTGCAAGAAGATCAAACCTATCCATTATTAAGGAAATCAGCCCAGAGTGCTCACTGGAAGAACAGATCCTGAAGCTGGAAAGATGTTGGGGAAGATGGAGGGCACAAGGAGAAGGGGATGACAGAGGACAAGATGGTTGGACAGTGTTCTCGAAGCTACTAACATGAGTCTGACCAAACTGTGGGAGGCAGTGGAAGACAGGAGTGCCTGGCGTGCTCTGGTCCATGGGGTCACAAAGAGTCGGACACGACTAAACAACAACAAAATTCTCTCTGTAAGTCGGTGGGGACAGAGAGGAGGTTCAGAATCATGCCACTCCATCCATTCTGTCCTGCACACTGCTTAGCCAGCTACACACTTAAGCAGACTATGACTCCAGATGCAATAAAGCACAACAAGCACTCAGCAGACCTCTTCAGCCTTTTGTTTCCATCCCATGCTGTTGTAAGCACAATCCTATAAAAAATGCAAGTTCACCCCTCTCCCAATCTGAACAAGCGACCTCCCTGGCCAGAAAAAAGGGAAATCAAGGCAAGTAACTCATAGCCAATGGGTCCATTCTTTTATAGCTTCCTGTGGGCATCTGGTTGGCAAGCGTGAGAACAGAATCCTGGACTACATTGCTTTGATCCAACAGAGTTATTCAAATGTTATTTAGTCCAGGAGAAATTACCAATGCGCCTTCTAGTGATCTCACTGATGGTACACCAACAATAATTCACACCTTCGCTAGCTATTGATTAAGGGGAAAAGGATCCTTACCCACAGATGCCATCATCTCACGAATCTCCTCCATGACTTCCTCGTACAGAGCTCTCTGTCCCGGATCCAGCAAGGCCCATTCCTCCTTGGTGAAATGCACAGACACCTCATCAAAGCTCACCGATCCCTGGAAGAAGAAAACCATTCCCTTCTTTGTAAAGTGTTGTCATAAGTATAATACTTCTAATACCCTTCTGGAGTATCTAGAGCCCACCTATAGTCCCTCAGGAGATCTCTATCAGTCGGAGGAAGCAGAGGCCAAGCAGAGTATACTGAAGGTAAAGCGGCTTGTAAGCCTGAACCTTATGAATGGAAATAAAGTGTTGCAATAGGATCCCCCTTCACCACACGCAGGAGGGAGTTGCATCCCGAAGTCCCTATAAAGACTTTTGCAATCGCCCACCCTGTAGCCCAAGACCAGCCCCCAAACCTCATACATACATTCCTCCTCCTCCTTGTCCTCCTTCCTCCGTCTCTCCTTCCCTCCTCCATCCCTCCCCACATCTGACCCTGAGGCTGCAGGAGAGGCAGCCTCCCTTGCGGAGAAAGAACGGGAGAAGCTCTTCCGGGAGGAAGAAGAGGAAGGCAGAGGCCCCTCCACGTCAGCCAGTTGCGTCACACAGGAAGGAAGGGCAGGCCCGGAACAGGAAGCAGAACATTCTCCTCCTCCACCGCAGGACTCCTTCCCGCTCTAGGAATCTCGGCTGTGTGACTAGGCTTAACCCTTGCGGAGCCGAGCGGGAGGAACCTCTTGGCTGCTCCGGGCGGAGAGCGAGGAGTCCTGATTTTGTGTAGAAATCCCTGCAGGATCAGGCCCCAAGTACAGGATCCTCTCCTCCAGCAGGTGCCCCACGCAGGATCCGGTGACCATTGAGAGCCATAGCATATGCCTCCCTTTTCCCAAGACTGGGAGTCAAGGTGGCTTTCAGATAAAACAGGAAAACTAACATAATCCTTAAAAAGTAAATAGAATCCCCGCGACGGGGTGAGCTCCGTTGTTCGGTCCCTGCTCCTGCCAACCTAGCAATTCGAAAGCACGTCAAAGTGCAAGTAGATAAAGAGGTACCGCTCTGGCGGGAAGGTAAACAGCGTTTCCGTGCACTGCTCTGGTTCGCCAGAAGTGGCTTAGTCATGCTGGCCACATGACCTGGAAGCTGTACGGCCAATAAAGCGAGATGAGCGCCGGAACCCCAGAGTCGTCTGCGACTGGACCTAATGGTTAGGGGTCCCTTTACCCGCAGATCTCAGGGCAGTTCACAAAATAAAATCACAATATAAAAACAGAAGATACACTATCAAAACAAAAACTACCCAATAGCTCACCCCCCCCAAAAAAAGAACCCAAGTACTGGGATCTTTGTGAGGAAGTGACCATTTCCCGGTAGAAAGTGATCCTGTCCTCCTGGGTTTCATGCTCAGTGGAGACAGAGACTCACTCTGGACTTTAAGAAGGCTTATTTCCAGCAAGTGAGATCTATAAGCCCCCCCCCCCCCAAAGGACACATATTTGAAGCAGAGCCAGCTTGGCCAGATCCCATGGACATTCTCATTACCATTGTTGCGAAACTGCTAGGCTGACTGAAAACTCAGAGGAATGAGTTCAAAGTTTGAGCCTTCAGCAGGGCCATCTTAAGCATATCTGGTGCCATGGTGCAAAGATCCCTCTGGTGCCCCCTCTTTCCCTTTTTTAAGGGGGGGGGCCCAAAGTTGTTGACCTTGTTTAGGGAGTGCCCTTCCCGCACACACTGAAATTGAGATCTGTCAAAGAGAGCCACCCCACCCCATGCAGGTGATGCTGTTGCTGGTCAGTAGGGCTAATGGGTGGTATTCAACTAAGTTTTACTCAAATTAATGAACATGACTATGTTTGGTCCATTAATTTAAAGAAGTCTACTCTGAGTAAAATTTCTTGAATTTCATGCAATGTCCTTTTAACAACTGTGTTTTTTAACTGCTTAGTGATACAAATTGGCAGCCTATTCTTGTTCCCTTTGCCATTGAGGTGAAGAACTGAAATACACAGGCTCTCCCTTTGAAACCAAAGAATGTCTCGGATTTGCAAGATGCAAATTGACTCCCTACTCCCAGGCAAATCTACTTGGGGTGCGAATTGGATTCGAGCTCACAGCTCCTTCTTTTATGTGGCTGTTGTCCAACTGGTGAGGATTCTTACTGTGCCAAGGAGAGCTCAAACCAGGCGTCCCCAAACTGCGGCCCTCCAGATGTTTTGGCCTACAACTCCCATGATCCCTAGCTAACAGGACCAGTGGTCAGGGATGATGGGAATTGTAGTACAAAACATCTGGCGGGCCGAAGTTTGGGGATGCCTGGCTCAAATGAACAACAATGGGAACAGGAGGAGGTGCTGCTAAAAAGATATATTAAAAAGCAAAACATTTGAGGCCATTTATCAAAATAATTTTCACAACTTGCCAGACGGAAGTGAACTAAAGAGTGTCACAAGAGGAAGAGGGGGTTAGGATTAAATGCTGGTCTAAAGCCTGGGGATAAAAGACAGAGGGAGAAAGAGAGAGAGAGAGAAATACGTGGCAAGTTCTGTGGGGAGAATCCATCTGATGGAGGGTTGAAGAAGGAAGAGCTTGCAGAAAAAGCCTGGCAGATCTCTCCCCCACCCGTCCTACCCATCCCTCACCTCCATCCTGTCTTAAGGGAAGGAGCTTCGCTGGGGCTGTGAGACGGGGAAGGAGCCGAAGGGAGAGGAGCAGTTTGGACTCCAGCCGCTGCCCTGAGAGGCCTGCGCCGTGGTGCAACATGCCAGTAAGCCCAAAGGGAAAGACGGCTCTGGCCTCGAGCAACAGGTTCCCTTTTGCCTTTCAACAGATAGCATTGAATATTCATATACTGCAGCAAAATGTAACCAATCATTTGGGACAGCACCCTTCCTCGATTCCTTATAAGCTTACTTCCTATTATTGCAAAGAGCTCAGCATTGCACAGAAACTGTTAGGCACTCTGCGATTTCCATATAAGGCTTCTTCTCCTTTTCTTGCTTTCAGCGTTTCGGGTATATTGCAATGTAAGCTTAACCAGTGGGGTGGGTTTGCTGCCTACGTGTCTGACTGCTGAACAGGATATGGCTGCCACACCATTTATATTAATATTACCGTATTACATTTATGGCCTATCTTTTTCCAGGACTGGAAGTCAATGCAGCTTACCGATAAAATAGAAAAAGAAGTGATTAAACTCCAGGAGAGTTAATATATATATATATGGATATAAAGAACTATTAAAAATATTGATATTAACAGTAATAAAACGACAGCAACACCAGCCCTTTCCTAAAAAACAACCAGTTTCCAGAAGCTTGTGGGCATATGAAGGTTTTCACCTGCCAGCAACCCATCTGGCTTCTCTAGGGCAGGAGTTGCAAAGTCTAGGACTAGCCTCACCCCCCATAAATGGGCCTCATCCTCTATTAAAGCCACCATGTTTCCTGTGGGAGAAGATTCTGTAGTTCACGTTCTTTATGAAGAAGCAGTATCTTATCTCCTCAATTTCTGGAGTTAATGACTGGGGGACAGAAACGCTTTTCTGTCCACTTTTTCTATAGCATGCATTATTTATTTATTTAAAAAATAATATTTATTAAATTTTCCATTTTAACATTCCAATCAAATCACATAATATATTCCAAATTATACACATTTCCATTCATTTTGAAATTTTTGATTGGA
This sequence comes from Darevskia armeniaca, assembly GCA_034641395.1. NCBI lineage: Eukaryota > Metazoa > Chordata > Lepidosauria > Squamata > Lacertidae > Darevskia > Darevskia armeniaca. Next base: position 130,073 of record JAWWNF010000113.1, read on the forward strand.
CTGGTTTCTTATAATAGGCGTTTATTTTGCCAATAAACAAAGAGGAGAGCGCAAAATATGGTCTGAAGCTCAACATAAAAAAAACTAAGATCATGGCCACTGGTCCCATCACCTCCTGGCAAATAGAAGGGGAATAAATGGAGGCAGTGAGAGATTTCACTTTCTTGGGTTCCATGATCACTGCAGATGGTGACAGCAGTCACGAAATTAGAAGACGCCTGCTTCTTGGGAGAAAAGCAATGACAAACCTAGACAGCATCTTAAAAAGCAAAGACATCACCTTGCCAACAAAGGTCCGTATAGTTAAAGCTATGGTTTTCCCAGTAGTAATGTACGGAAGTGAGAGCTGGACCATAAAGAAGGCTGACCGCCGAAGAATTGATGCTTTTGAATTATGGTGCTGGAGGAGACTCTTGAGAGTCCCATGGACTGCAAGAAGATCAAACCTATCCATTCTTAAAGAAATCAGCCCTGAGTGCTCACTAGAAGGACAGATCCTGAAGCTGAGGCTTCAGTACTTTGGCCACCTCATGAGAAGAGAAGACTCCCTAGAAAAGACCCTGATGTTGGGAAAGATTGAGGGCACAAGGAGAAGGGGACGGCAGAGGATGAGATGGTTGGACAGTGTTCTCGAAGCTACTAACATGAGTTTGGCCAAACTGCGGGAGGCAGTGGAAGACAGGAGTGCCTGGCGTGCTCTGGTCCATGGGGTCACGAAGAGTCGGACACGACTGAACGACTGAACAACAACAACATTTTGCCAAAACTAAATATTCATTCAATTTACAAATCCATTCCTCCTTTGTGGGTATGATTTGTGATTTTCATTTAGTAGCTATCACTCCTCTACCAGTTGTGCTGGCGTATAGGAATACCCCCCCCCCCGTATCTCTTCATCTAACAGTCCAAGAAGGTATGCCTCTGGTTTCTTTATTAATGATTCTTTCAACATCTTCCTTAATTCTTCATGTACTACTGTCCAGAACTTCTTAATTTCCCCACACCTCCACCACATATGTATTGTTGTTCCTATTTCTCCACCACATCTCCAACAGAAGTTGGATTTCAATTTACATATCTTGGCCAACTTAACTAGTGTTAAATACTACCTATACTCTCTCGTGTCCTTTAACCCTTCCATGAACTCCCTCTCTTTTTCTCCCCCACCAAAAGACACGAATGGTGCACTCGCAGGAAGCCCAGAGCGCCCCACAGATTCCTGGTGGAGGAAATGGGGGGATCCGTTGTGAGGGGAGCCAGACCTGCCTGTGTTCGCCTGGGAAGCGGATACAGAATTGACACCACTTACTGACCTGCATTGCAGAATCCTGGTGTGACTCAGGAGGGGTCTCTCCCACATATCGGGGAGCCAAAAGAGGGGTACAACTGCTCTGCCACTGAGCTGCGCCCCTCCCACCTCATTAGCAAAGCTTGTTCGAACACCAGCCCCTATTTTTAAAAGCCACCCATAATGACGACACTGGACTTCCTTTTAGGGTTGTCATAAATTAATGTTCCAAGCCCCAAACGCACGTAATAACTCCGGTCTACTTTTGAGGCCTGTTGTAACGGGTTATAGGTAGGTAGCCGTGTTGGTATGCCATAGTCAAAACAAGATGAAAAATAAAACAATTCCTTCAAGTAGCACCTTAGAGACCAACTAGGTTGGTTCTTGGGATGAGCTTTCATGTGCATGCACACTTCTTCAGATACACTGAAACAGAAGTCACCAGACCCTTATATATAGTGAGAGGGTGGGGAGGGGTATTACTCAGAAGGGTGGTGGCTGATAGGTGCGGTAAAACAGTTGAGGACTGTTAAGGACTGCAGTTGGTCTTACAGGAAAAAGCAAGGGGTGAGATGGCTAAAAATAGCTGTATCATGTATAATGAGATAAGAATCCAATATCTCAATTCAGACCAGGTCTTTCCATGGTTTTAAGTCTGGTAATTAGTTGCAATTGTGTGTAACGGGGACACTCTACACCATGCATCCCCAAACTTCGGCCCTCCAGATGTTTTGGACTACAATTCCCATCATCCCTGACCACTGGTCCTGTTAGCTAGGGAGCATGGGAGTTGTAGGCCAAAACATCTGGAGGGCCGCAGTTTGGGGATGCCTGCTCTACGCCATCGCCCTGTTCCCCCACGTTGTGAAATGGCTCTGAAAATGAACGGATCGCCCCCTCTCCCGAGAAGGGATGAAAAGAGGTAAAGGGGGAATGTAAGCTGTGCCACCTTCGTGCCCCGGAGGACTTTTTCGGAGCTTGTGGGGAGGGTGGGGGGGTCTCTTTCCCTGCCGTCTCCGAGGATCGAACCTGGGACCTTCTCAGGAAAGAAACAGCGTAACAGAGCAGGTTTGGAAGGAGGAGACTTTGTGAGTTGTGGGAGGGAGGTGCCACTCATTCCTCCCCAAGGGTCAGTGAGCTCCGCTTCCTAGAGAGGCAGGAAGATTTGGAGAGGGGAGGGGAGAGCCAAGGTTGGAGGGGAGGGGCCGCCATTCACATTCCCGGAAGAGGAGCACGTGTGCAGCGGAGGAGGAAAAAGAGGTGCAATATATATATATATATATATATTAGGGGGGGGGGATTCGCGGTTGTGGGGAGGGGGAGAAGGATGTGCTTTTCCTCCCCCTGAATCTGCAAACAGGGCAGCTGAGAAGGGAGGGCAGGCTTTTGGGCGAGGGGGGGGATGAAAGGAAAGTAGAGGAATGCTCCCCCCTCCCCCCTCTTTCTGTAGATCAGTCCAGCGGGGGAGGGGCTGATTTAGGCACTGCTTGTTTAGTCCCCAAAGGGGCGCGTCCTTGGAGAGCCCCCAGCCCTTTTTATTGCAGGAAAGGAAATCGGAATAGAATAGCGAGCGATGGAAGCGGAGGGCCGGAGAGGACAAAGAGGTAGGGCTGCGGGGGGGGGGCGATGGGCGGGGAGAGAAAGGGGGCAGAGACCCCTCCGAAGAGCAACTCACTTGCTTGCGGGGCGCTATCTGTAGAGGCCCCGATCCATGCAATCCGGCTGCAGATCGGAGACCCTCCATTGGCAGGGTTTGCATTGCAAGATCTCCTTTGCAGCGCCCCATCCTCTGTGAGTCAAGAGATGCTCAGCTGCCCTCCCCCCCACGGGCGCTTTTGCAGGAATGAAATGGGAGGTCCCCCCCAAGGCCTGGGACTTGAACCGAGGCCTCAGTTCCGCACCTCCCTGTGAGTTCCGGGTTCTCTCTGGCAGGAATCCCTGGAGCGCTGAGTGCCTTGAAGGGTTGCCTTTGTTTGGAGAATTAGAGAGAGGGAGTCCATGGAAGGGTTAAAGGAGGCGATAGAGGTCTGGATAGAGACCCCCCACCCTGCCTCCCTCCTCTCCCCCCTCCTTGCTTATCTGGCGAGGCCCCTCTGGAAGGGAGTAATTTGGCAAGAAGGGTGAGCCGGCCAGGGGGGCCTCTGGGCAAAGGAGACCCTCAGGGGCGGAGAGATGAGGACAGAGGAAGTTAGGGGGCTGAGGGAGGGAGGGAAGCATCCCTGGGGGAAGAATCGAAGCCATCTTGGAGAAAGAGAGGTATCTGAAGAAGTGTGCATGCACACGAAAGCTCATACCAATAGCAAACTTAGTTGGTCTCTAAGGTGATACTGGAAGGAAATTTTTAATTTTTAATTTTGTTTTGGAGAAAGAGCGAGAGACTTGGGGGCTGCATGCCTTGACTTCTCCCTCCTGCCCAGGAATCTGCCATGACTTCAAGTCGACCAGGGAGAGATCCCGGAACAGGAGACCAAATCCACCCACCCTCTCCTCCCTTGAAGCTCGGTCCTTGCCCTGCCATAAGTCTGAGATTAGCTGCTGGATTGGGCGTTGGGGGCTGTTATAGTGAGTTAAACCATTGGGGGAAAGAGTAAAGGGAGGATGCCCACTTTATTATTTCTGCCCTTTGAGGCTTTTATCAACTACAGTCTGACCCACATGCCTGTGTTTCTGTGGAGAAACATCTAAAGGGTTCCTACCCAGATATAACTGTTCCCCACTCCTCTCCATTCCACCAGGTTTCCATTATTCACACTATATCAGTTCTCATGTCTGTGGTATTTAAGGGATTGGGAAATGGTGGGAATTCCAACCCCAACAGCCCCAACATTCCACTCCCAACATTCATAGGTCCACTGCAGAGTATGTCAAGCACTTTGGTGCTTCTCCGCTCTGTGCAAGGAGCAAATGAAGGTTTTACAGCTTTCTGAGTCACACAGCTTATGCACTTTGTTGGTGCTGTGTTGCTCTTTGTTACCTGCAGTCCCCTTGCAAGTTCTCTTTTCTGTACGTCCTGAATGGCGTTGGTGTCCCAGCCTTCTATGCAACAGCTCCAGGTCCACCACATCTTTCTAGTTTGAGCGTGACACCTTAGCACTGATTCTCTGACAAACCAACTTTATGCCATTTATTAGATTGGCTTGAACATACACCTCACCATTCTTAGTCAAATTTCATTTTCCATTCCCAAATGGAATGGAATGGAATGGTTATCTGGAAATCTTAGCTGTCCAAACCGGACACACTAACCACATTGCAACTGAGTTGTGGAACATAACACTTTCTCCACAGTACTATCCAGAACTTCATTGACAACTTGCACCTTTAGCTTCAAAAACATTGCCACCTGCCATTTCAATGTGAGATTCTGCAATCTCATTAATGTCATTAAAATATTCCCTTTTATACGAAAAATAGCTAGAAGCTCCTGAATTTAAAATCCACTTATTACATTTATTTTCACGATTCTGAACAGTCAAATTCTTTTCCTATAGTAGCAAAGTGCGTTTAGATCTCCCCTTCTTTTCTTTATCTTGTTTATAAGGAAGGAGTTTCTTTGCCTTTCGAACCTTACAGGTCCTTGCACTGTGGCCTTCTTTGTTACAATGAAAGCACACAATTTTTCTGGGTGTGTCTCTGGTCTTTGCAACCTGTTTAGACGCATAATTAGTGTTTCCATACATGTACTCTAAATCCTTTAAGATTTGAGACACATGATCTCTTGCAGTCAATCATGGATAACTTGCTCATCATGGTGCCCATCTAAAATGATGGTTCTGGCTTTACTATTCTTCAGCTTCCATGCTCTAATCTTGGCTAAATCCCCTTCACTTGAGCCAGTAGGCTTAGGATTTTCAATACAGTGGTACCTTAGGTTAAAAACACTTCTGGTTAGAATCTCTGCTAACGCGGAAGTAGTACCTCAGGTTAAGAACTTTACCTCAGGATGAGAACATAAATTGTGTGGCGGTGGCAGAGGGAAGCCCCATTAGCTAAAGTGGTACCTGAGGTTAAGAACGGTTTCAGATTAGGAGCGGCCCTTTGGAATGAATTACCGTAAACTGCTTTCCTTCTGCATCTCCAGCTCTCTCCATGCTATTCAAGGCTGAAAGATGGAGGTCCAACCCCAAGAACATTCTCCTACCTGAGCACTCCTTCAGCCGACCACAAGCACCAAGCCTTGTCACTAGACTTTTATATGGGTCTCCCAAAATGGTCAGTATGCACGCCCTGAGGCCAAAGGGACTGTGCAGGTGATTAATAAAGATCTGGAGGTTGAAGGGGACAAAATGTGGAGGATTATTGTGCAGAGGATGAAGAACTTCATGGTGAACTGAGGACCCTGATAAATAGTGGGCAGGTTCATGGACATAGAGCAGTTCCCTTTCCTGTGAGAAACCTCTTTATTTATAAAGGAAATACCACAGTTCAGCTGTATTGTAAGATAATGCTCCTTCATTAACAATGATTAAGGGTTATGAAAGGTTGATGATGCATTAAAATTATTTGACGTTATTTCATTTGCATTTCCCAAAAATTTGGAACATAGGGAGGACAGGACTGAATGTATGAGATGTTAAAATAAGAGCAGGTGCGGATTGATGTGTGTAATATTCCTTTCTTCTCTTTGTAGAAAACAAATAGGATTTCCTCTCCTCTCCGCCCTCCAAAGCAGACAACTGAGAATGCAGTCAGAATTCTCTGGGGCCATGTCCAATGCAAATAACGAAGACACCATTTAAATGCATGGAGTATGGAAAGAGAAAGGAGAAACAATTTGAAAGTATGGAGTGTGGAAAGAGCTTCACTGATAGTAGAAAACTTAGAATTCATCATCGCAGTCACACGGGGGAGAAACCATTTGAATGCGTGGAATGTGGAAAGAGCTTCAGTCAGAGTGGACACCTTAAAATTCATCAACGGACTCATACGGGGGTGAAACCATTTAAATGCGTGGAATGTGGAAAGAGCTTCAGTCAGAGTGGACACTTTAGAAATCATCAACGGACTCACACGGGGGAGAAACCATTTAAATGCATGGAGTGTGGAAAGAACTTCAGCCAGAGTGGACACCTTAGAATTCATCAACGGAGTCACACAGGGGAGAAACCATTTGAATGCATGGAGTGTGGAAAGAACTTCAGTAAGAGTGGAAACCTTCGAATTCATCAACAGACTCACACGGGGGAGAAACCATTTAAATGCATGGAGTGTGGAAAGAGCTTCACTGATAGTGGAAAACTTAGAATTCATCAACGGAGTCACACAGGGGAGAAACCATTTAAATGCATGGAATGTGGAAAGAGCTTCAGCCAGAGTGGAGACCTTAGAATTCATCAACGGAGTCACACGGGGGAGAAACCATTTAAATGTATGGAGTGTGGAAAGAACTTCACTGATAGTGGAAAACTTAGAATTCATCATCGCAGTCACACGGGGGAGAAACCATTTGAATGCATAGAGTGTGGAAAGAGCTTCAGTCAGAGTGGATACCTTAGAATTCATCATCGCAGTCACACAGGGGAGAAACCATTTAAATGCATGGAGTGTGGGAAGAGCTTCAGTCAGAGTGGACTTCTTACAAAACATCAACAAACCCATTCAACGGAGAAACCATATAAGTGCTAAGGAAGTGGATAAAGGTTCAGTTGTAGTGGAAGTCTTTCAAACCATCAGAAGACTCGGAGTGTTAAGAGCTGTACAGTGGAAACTCTACAAGCCATCAAGTAACTCAAAGAGGAGAAACGGTTTAAATAGAAGGAGTGTGGAATCTTCTTTGGTTATTATGGAATGCTTTCCAAAACATCTGCTGACTTGTATGGGGTGGAACTACTTACAGCAGGGGTCAGCAACCTTTTTCAGCCATGGGCCGGTCCACCGTCCCTTAGCCCCTGTGTTGGGCCGGGCTATACCCTGTTTCTCCTAAAATAAGACGTAGCCATAAAATAAGCCATAGCAGGATTTCTATGCATTTGTGAATTATAAGCCATACCCCAAAAATAAGACATAGTTACGTGGCGCCTCTCCCTTAAGATGGCCTGGATAGGCGTGGCTATGCAGCGTACCAACGTGGAGCAGTTAAAATAAGACATTCTCCGAAAATAAGCCATACTGTATTTTTTTGAGGGGAGAATATATGATGGTGTCTTATTTTAGGAGAAACACGGTATTTTGGAAAAAAAATGAACAAATTCCTACAGCCCACAAATAACGCAGAGATGCATTTTAAATAAAAGGACTCAAAATACTCATGTAGAAATACGCTGTCCACTGGCTTGATTGAGAAGGCGATTGGGCCTCATCCGGCCTACGGGCCTTAGGTTACCTACCCCTGATTTAGAGTGCAGAACATGTTTCTCTCTGAGTTGTGAAGGAAAGTGTCATCAGTAACGGGAAATCAATCTTAAATACATGCACCGTATATGTTTTGCTTTGTTTTTTGATAAAATTAGAAGGATTTTTACTTACCGGTATTTATTCACTTGTGTTTATATAGTTTGTGGGGTTTTGTTTTTGTTTTTTTGATTTTATTTCCTATTAGGGTTTGCTTTTATATTTAGTTTTTTGTATTGTGTTGGTATTTGTTGGAATTTGAAACTGTATTGGTATTTGTACTCAATTATAATGCTGTAATATTATTATAATCATAATATTTATGTTTGGTTGTAATTGAGTTTCAATAAAAAAAATGCATGCAGCGTATGTGAGCTTTTTTTTGTATGTAACGTTGTCTAGACCTGTATTTAAAGTAATGAGGGTAACATTTCACAATACTAAGCATAATATAATATTGAATGTACTGTTAGATAGGGAAGGGGAGTGTGTGAGTCTGGAGTATTGCTGCCGAATGAGGATGGACTGAGAGGGAGCTGGTTTTGGTGTTTGGTGGAGGGGTTGGAAATGTTTGTATCTGGGAATGGAGAGTTGCACAAAGTGGAGCTGAGACTGGGGGTGTTGCTTTGGGAGCAGAGTTGGTTAGATTAATATTATAGGAACAGCAGCATTACTCCCACTGTTATAATTGCAGTAACGGAATCATGAAGACACAGAAAGACTGAAAGCACCTACTTATATGACCAAGGTAATATTGAAACCCTCACCTTTTCTTTTGATTAAAGGTAGATAGCCGTGTTGGTCTGTCATAGTCAAAACAAAATAAAATAAAAAAATTCCTTCCAGTAGCACCTTAGAGACCAACTAAGTTTGTTCTTGGTATGAGCTTTCGTGTGTATCTGAAGAAGTGTGCATGCACACGAAAGCTCATACCAAGAACAAACTTAGTTGTTTGAACAAACTTGGTCTCTAAGGTGCTACTGGAAGGAATTTTTTTATTTTATTTTGTCTTTTCTTTTGATTTATAGATATATTGTGCATAGATACGTTTGGTGGCAGGATAAATAAAAGGGGTATTTGGTGGCATAACCAGGAAAGGCTCTGTTCCTAGCTGCACGTCTTGCATGAGGAGGGAGGGGGGCTCTAGGTTCTTTCAAGTACCTTCTTTCTGTTAATATTTCTTTCCCATATGAGATCTGTAGTAATGGGGGGGGGCACAACTCACCAGCCACACCCACCCCAAAGCAGGGTAAGGGGTTTGCACTCTAAACCCCCACAAAACCTCAGTAACGCTGCCACCACCCCTTTTGAAGTATGGCTGTCAGTCTTAGGTACAGGGAAGAAAAAGGGGAAAGCCCTGACCATTCCAGCCTGCACAACCCCCGTCTACTATAGTCACGGGCAAAAATTCAACAGGTAGGGTGCCCAAGCGGAAAGCACCAGTTTAGCTTTGTCAGTCAAGAGGAAGCAAAACATAGACAAAACGTCCTTTCAGAGATTTATTAAAAGAACTTTAAACTAAATCATAATCATACAATCCTCAAGCCTCAGGTTACAAGAATACAAAATAAAAAAGGTATTTAATATCATTAGCTATTCCTTATACTCACAACTCAGAACTTAAAAGAGAAAAAGTCCCTCTCCTCATTGGCAAGGACACGGCATCAAAGTTAGGAGGCAGAGTTCACAGTGGTGACTAGTAGCCCAGACGGCTAAAAGCGACTCCCATAACAATTCACTAAGATTATATACAAACCTACCCCACGTGGGGTTTCAGAAATTAGCCATCCGGCTTAGAGATCCAATTACTTGTTGGCCTATCAGAAAGTAAAAACCATATATCTTCTAGGTGTCAGGGAACCACACAGCTGCAGTTTTAATTGCATTTCAAAGTAATCAGATAAAGACCCCTCCCTCCAATTTCCCCGGACAGGGGTGAGGCTCTTAACACAGCTGAAATCGTGTTCCGCTCTTCTTACACATAAATCAGGTGTGAACCACTCCCCAGTCCACCGGCAAGAGGCGGCAACCCAGAACCAGCATTCCCCAATTAAAGAGACATTTGAGATATTACAACTCTACTGCAGTTCTAAACCAAAGATAATAAATGTGATTTTGTTGCTTCACTACAGATCAGATCAATTGGTCTTTATCTGAAACAGGTCCTGCCAACCTAGCAGTTTGGAAGCACGTCAAAGTGCAAGTAGATAAATAGGAACCGCACTGGCGGAAAGGTAAACGATGTTTCCGTGCGCTGCTCTGGTTCGCCAGAAGCGGCTTTGTCATGCTGGCCACATGACCCGGAAGCTGTACGCCGGCTCTCAGCCAATGAAGCGAGATGAGCGCCGCAACCCCAGAATCGGACACAACTGGACCTAATGGTCAGGGGTCCCTTTACCTTTACTGACCTGCACTGCAGGATCCTGGTGTGAGTCAGGAGGGGTCTCCCCCACATAGCGGGGAGCTGAAAGAGGGGTACAACTGCTTTGCCACTGAGCTGCGCCCCTCCCGCCTCATTAGCAAAGCTCAAGTTCAAACACCAGCCCCTATTTTTAAAAGGCACACGTAATGACGACATTGGACTACACTTTAGGGTTGTCGTAAATTACTGTTCCAAGCCCCAAACATGTGTAACAACTCCGGTCTACTTTGCAGGGCTGTTGTAACGGGTTACAGGTAGGTAGCCGTGTTGGTATGCCGTAGTCAAAACAAAATAATAATAATAAAAGATTCATTCCAGTGGGGAGGGGTATTACTCAGAATGGTGGTGGCCGATAGTTGCGGTAAACCAGTTGACGACTGTTAACAACTGCAGTTGGTCTTACAGGAAAAGCAAGGGGTCAGATGACTAAAAATAGCTGTATCATGTATAATGAGATAAGAATCCAGTATCTCAATTTAGACCAGGTCTTTCCATGGTTTTAAGTTTGGTAATAAGTTGCAATTGTTTGGTAATAAGTTATATCAACGGGGACACTCTACGCCAGGCACCCCCACATTTAGGCCCGCCAGATGTTTTGGACTACAATTCCCATCATCCCTGTCCACTGCTCCTGTTAGCTAGGGATCATGGGAATTGTAGGCCAAAACATCTGGAGGGCCGCAGTTTGGGGATTCCTGCTCTACGCTATCGCCCTGCCTCTCCAACGTTGTGATTAGGTCTGAAAATGAACGGGCCGCCCCCTCTCCCGGCAAGGGATTAAAAGAGCTAAAGGGGGAATGTAAACTGACACCTTCGTGCCCCGGAGGACTTTTTCGGAGGTTGTGGGGAGCGGGGGGGGGGGTCTCTTTCCCTGCCGTCTCCGGGGATCGAACCTGGGACCTTCTCAGGAAAGAAACAGCGTAACGGAGCTGGTTTGGAAGGAGGAGAATTTGTGGGTTCTGGGAGGGAGGTGCCACTCATTCCTCCCCAAGGGTCAGTGAGCTCCGCTTCCTAGAGAGGCAGGAAAATTTGGAGGGGGGAGGGGAGAGCCAAGGTTGGAGGGGAGGGGCCGCCATTCACATTCCCGGAAGAGGAGCACGTGTGCAGAGGAGGAGGAAAAAGAGGTGCATAAATTTTTTTTTAGGGGGGCTGGTTGGGAGAGATCTGGGGTTGTGGGGAGGGGGAGATGGATGTGCTTTTCCTCCCCCTGAATCTGCCAACAGGGCAGCTAGGAAGGGAGGGCAGGCTTTTGGGCGAGGGGGGGGAATGAAAGGAAAGTAGAGGAATGCTCCCCCCTCGCCCTTCTTTCTGTGGATCAGTCCAGCGGGGGAGGGGCTGATTTAGGCACTGCTTATTGAGTCCCCAAAGGGGCGCGTCCTTGGAGAGCCCCCAGCCCTTTGTATTGCAGGAAAGGAAATCGGAATAGAATAGCGAGCGATGGAAGCGGAGGGCCGGAGAGGACAAAGAGGTAGGGCTGGGGGGGGGGCGGGGAGAGACACCCCCCCCGAAGAACAACTCACTTCCGTGGCGCTATCTGCAGAGGCCCCGATCCATGCAATCCGGCTGCAGATGGGAGACCCTCCATTGGCAGAGTTTGCATTGCAAGTTCTCCTTTGCAGCGCCCCATCCTCTGAGAGTCAAGAGATGCTCAGCTGCCCTGCCCCCCCCCCCCGGGCGCTTTTGCGGGAATGAAATGGGAGCCCCCCCAAGGGCTGGGACTTGAACCGAGGCCCCAGTTCCGCACCTCTCTGCGAGTTCCGGGTTCTCCCTGGCAGGAATCCCCGGGGCGCCGCGATCCTGGCTCCAAGCAGGTGCCGAGGTGTGTCTTGATGGGTCCCCTTTGTGTGGAGAATCAGAGAGAGAGAGAGAGTCCATAGAAGGGGGCCATAGAGGCCTGGATAGAGACCCCCACTTTGCCTCCTTCCTTTCCCCCCTCCTTGCTCATCTGGCGAGGCCCCTCAGGATGGGAGTAATTTGAAAAGAAGGGTGAGCCGGCCAGGGGGGCCTCTGGGCAAAGGAGACCCTCAGGGGCGGAGAGATGAGGGCAGAGGAAATTAGGGGGCTGAGGGAGGGAGGGAAGCATCCCTGGGGGAGGAATCGAAGCCATCTTGGAGAAAGAGAGGTATCTGAAGAAGTGTGCATGCACACGAAAGATCATACCAAGAACAAACTTAGTCTGTAAGGTGCTACTGGAAGGAATTTTTTAATTTGTTTTGGAGAAAGAGAGAGAGACTTGGGGGCTGCATGCCTTGACTTCTCCCTCCTGCCCAGGAATCTGCCATGACTTCAAGTCGACCAGGGAGAGATTCCCAAACAGGAGCCGGAATCCACCCACCCTCTCCTCCCTTGAAGCTTAGTCCTTGCCCTGCCATAAGTCCCAGATCAGCTGCTGGATTGGGTGCTGGGGGCTGTTATAGCGAGTCAAGCCATTGGCGGAAAGAGGAGAGGGAGGATGCCCACTTTTAATTTCCGCCCTTTGGGGCTTTTATCAACTACAGTCTTACGCACATGCCTGTGTTTTGTGGGGAAACATCTAAAGCACGGGTGTCAAACTCCGGCCCTCCAGATGTTTTGGAACTACAATTCCCATCAGCCCTAGCTAACAGGACCAGTGGTCAGGGATGATGGGAATTGTAGTCTCAAAACATCTGGAGGGCCGGAGTTTGACACCCCTGATCTAAAGGGTTCCTACCCAGAGATAACTGTTCCCCTCTCCTCTCCATTCCACCAGGTTTCCATTATTCACACTATATCAGTTCTCATGTCTGTGGGGATTGGGAAGATTGCTATGGAAATGGGTGGAGGGTGGGGGTGCCCCCAGCAGCCTGTGTAATTATTATTATTACAATTGTTATTGTTAGTTGTTTATTGAATCCCTCCCCAAACATAAATGCATATCCACCTGTGGATTTGTACTCAGTGGTACATCCCGCCCAATTTGCATCAGTAAACCCAAACTTTTCAGGATTACTAACAGCTGGCAACCTCAATTTGCAATTCATTGTGCCCTTCAAATACCATACCCCCATTTTCACATCTCCACAGTCATATTCAGTGGGGGCATTTACTTTCCTACTAAGAATTCCCACAGCATTAGCTAAATCAGGTCTACAAGTCGTAACAAGATACAAAAGTCTAACAATTGCTGACCTGTATTCTATGTTGTCAGGCAATGGTTTCAAATCCTGCTGATTCTTTAAGAAGTCAGTAGCCATGGGACTTGCAACTGGGTGTGCATCTTGCACTTGTGAATTCTGGATGATTAATAAAGATCTGGAGGTTGAAGGGGACAAAATGTGGCCCAAGGGCTGGAGGATTATTGTGAAAAGGATGAAGAACTTCATAACCATAACCATATTTGACGTTATTTCATTTACATTTCCCAAAAATTTGGAACAAGTGGAGGACAGGAGTGAAAGTATGAGATGTTAAAATAAGAGCAGGTGTGGATTGATGTGTGTAATATTACTTTCTTCTTTTCGTAGAAAACAAATAGGATTTCCTCCCCTCTTCACCCTCTAAAGCAGACAACTGATAAGGCAGCCAGAATTCCCCGGGCCTATGTCCAATGCAAATAACGAAGACACCATTTAAATGCATGGAGTGTGGAAAGAGAAAGGAGAAACGATTTGAAAGTATGGAGTATGGGAAGAGCTTCAGTGACAGTGGAACACTAAGAAAACATCAACAGACTCACATGGGGGAGAAACCATTTAAATGTATGGAATGTGGGAATAGTTTCAGTGAGGGTGGACACCTTATAATTCATCAACAGAGTCACACGGGGGAGAAACCATTTAAATGCATGGAGTGTGGAAAGAGCTTCAGTCAGAGTGGAGTCCTTAGAACTCATCAACGGACTCACACGGGGGAGAAACCATTTAAATGCATGGAGTGTGGAAAGAGCTTCAGTCAGAGTGGAGTCCTTAGAACTCATCAACGGAGTCACACGGGGGAGAAACCATTTAAATGCATGCAGTGTGGGAAGAGCTTCAGTGGCAGTGAAACACTAAGAATTCATCAACGGACTCACACGGGGGAGAAACCATTTAAATGCATGGAGTGTGGAAAGAGCTTCAGTCAGAGTGGAGTCCTTAGAACTCATCAACGGACTCACACAGGGGAGAAACCATGTGAATGCATAGAGTGTGGAAAGAGGTTCACTAATAGTGGATACCTTAGAATTCATCAACGGACTCACACGGGGGAGAAACCATTTAAATGCATGGAGTGTGGAAAGAGCTTCAGTCAAAGTGGACACCTTAGAATTCATCAACAGAGTCACACAGGAGAGAAACCATTTAAATGCATGGAGTGTGGAAAAAGTTTCAGTCAAAGTGCACACCTTAGAATTCATCAACGGAGTCACACAGGAGAGAAACCATTTAAATGTATGGAGTGTGGAAAAAGTTTCAGTCAAAGTGCACACCTTAGAATTCATCAACAGAGTCACACAGGAGAGAAACCATTTAAATGCATGGAGTGTGGAAAAAGTTTCAGTCAAAGTGCACACCTTAGAATTCATCAACGGAGTCACACAGGAGAGAAACCATTTAAATGTATGGAGTGCGGAAAGAGCTTCAGTGACAGTGGAACACTAAGAAAACATCAACAGACTCACACTGCGGAGAAAGCATTTAAATGCATGGAGTGTGGAAAGAGCTTCAGTCAAAGTGCACACCTTAGAATTCATCAACGGAGTCACACAGGAGAGAAACCATTTAAATGCATGGAGTGTGGAAAAAGTTTCAGTCAAAGTGCACACCTTAGAATTCATCAACGGAGTCACACAGGAGAGAAACCATTTAAATGTATGGAGTGCGGAAAGAGCTTCAGTGACAGTGGAACACTAAGAAAACATCAACAGACTCACACTGCGGAGAAAGCATTTAAATGCATGGAGTGTGGAAAGAGCTTCAGTCGGAGTGACGTCCTTAGAATTCATCAACGGAGTCACACGGGGGAGAGACCATTTAAGTGCATGGAGTGTGGAAAAAACTTCACTGGAGTGGACACCTTAGAATTCATCAACGGACTCACACGGGGGAGAAACCATTTAAATGTATGGAGTGTGGAAAGAGCTTTAGTCAGAGTGGACACCTTAGTATTCATCAACGGAGTCACACGGGGAAGAAACCATGTAAGTGCTAAGGAAGTGGATAGAGGCTCAGTTGTAGTGGAAGTATTTCAAACCATCAAAAGACTCGTAGTGTTAAGAGCTATAAGAGTGGAAACTCTACATGCCATCAAGTAGCTCAAAGAAGAGAAACAGTTTAAATAGAGGGAATGTGGAATCTGCTTTGGTTATTATGGAATGCTTTCCAAAACATCTACCAACTTCCATGGGGTGGAACTATTTCGAGTGCAGAACATGTTTCTCTCTGAGTTGACATTTTCCTTCACATCAGTAACAGGAAATCAATCTTAAATGCATGCAACGTATGTGAGCTTTTGTTTTTTTGTATGTAACATTGTCTAGACCTGTATTTAAAGTAATGAGGGTAACATTTCACAATAGTAAGTATAATATAATATTGGATGTACTGTTAGATAGGGAGGGGGAGTATGTGAGTCTGGAGTGTTGCTGCTGAATGAGGATGGACTGAGAGGGAGCTGGTTTTGGTGTTTGGTGGAGGGAGTTGGAAATGTTTGTATCTGGGAATGGAGAGTTGCACAAAGTGGAGCTGAGATTGGGGATGTTGCTTTGGAAGCAGAGTTGGTTAAATTAATATTATAGGAACAGCAGCATTACTCTCACTGTTATATAAACAGAAAAACTGCAAGCACCTGCTTATATGACCAAGGTAATATCGAAACCCTCACCTTTTCTTTTGATTTATAGATATATTGTACATAGATGTTTGGTGGCAGGATAAATAAAATGGGTATTTAGTGGCTTAACCAGGAAAGGCTCTGTTGCTAGCTACACATCTTGCATGAGAAGGGGGGGGGGGTGCATAGGGAAGAAGGGGCCATATCTCAAAACAATGTGCTGGTGGGGGGGCCAAGTGACACAAGTGTGTGGGGAATGCTGTTCCCAAAATGACGCGGGGGACAAACAATATGGATGAGTATAATGTGGAAGGAGGTTCAGGCAGTTCCCCAACCGAGATTGCTAAGGTCAACTTCCTCCAAATCCACCAGCTGCCCAAAGCAGGAGCCACCTCTGGGCCCTGAGAGTGGAAAGCCTCCGTCCACCTTTGCAACTGGACATGCTCCTAGGAAATTCTCCTGCACAATGCGTATTTTTGGTGGGCTTCTGGTTTCCTGCTGATCTGAATGGCGGTGTGATCCTTGTTGTCTTAACAAAGGCAACCGTTCCGTGGCTGTTGTCCACAGGGGCGTTCCGTGCCTCTTGGCTACCCGGGGCGGGAAGCCAAGAGGCACCCCCCGGGGGGCGGGGCGTCGTGGTGTGTACGTGCGTCATGACGCACGCGCACAGCGCGATGCCCCGCCCCCGGGGATGCCGGGCGGCGGCTTTGGGAATCTCCCGAAGCCGCTGCTCGGCACCTGTTGGTGCGGCAGCTGCTCGTGCCGCCACACCAAGGGGGTGCCAGGCGGGCAGCGGCTTCGGGACTCCTGAAGCCGCTGCTGGCACCCCCTTGCAGCGCCAGCACAAGCGCCGCCGCTCCAAGGGGGTGCCGGGCGGGCAGCGGCTTCGGGACTCTTGAAGCCGCTGCTGGCACCCCCTTGCAGCGCCGGCACGAGCGCCGCCGCTCAAAGGGGGGGGCCGGGCGGGCAGCGGCTTCGGGACTCCTGAAGCTGCTGCCGGCACCCCCTTGCAGTGCCGGCACGAGCGCCGCCGCTCCATTTGGTCCAGTCGTGTCCGACTGTGGGGTTGCGGCGCTCATCTCGCTTTATTGGCCGAGAGCCGGCGTATAGCTTCCGGGTCATGTGACCAGCATGACAAAGCCACTTCTGGCGAACCAGAGCAGCGCACGGAAACACCGTTTACCTTCCCGCCGGAGAGGTTCCTATTTATCTACTTGCACTTTGATATGCTTTCGAACTGCTAGGTGGGCAGGAGCTGGGACCGAGCAACGGGAGCTCACCCCATCACAGGGATTCGAACCGCCGACCTTCTGATCAGCAAGCCCAAGGCTCTGTGGTTTAACCCACAGTGCCACCTGGGTCCCTTGCACCTGGGTCCCTAACGATGATAGTCCTCTCCAAATAGAGACCCTTGCACTCAGTGGCTGATTCAATTACGTTATCTTGTCTCCTTCCAGAGCATGTCTGTTTTTAAAGTCCAAATTCATATCTATCTAAAAAACAGGAACTGCAGCTCATGGTGACTGCGTTGGAGAGTTACTGATACGTGCAGTGCTGTGCACTCAGCGTTCCCCGCCCCGCATCTTAGATGTGAGCAACAGATATTGGACGATCTGCGAGTGAGAGCTCGACCCCAGGGGGGGCGGGGCTTGCAAGGATAATTACTCCCAAATCCTCCTTAATTATCTGCACGCCGTTCGCCACAGCAGCTCCGGACTGAAAGTTTTATTGTTTACCTTTTATAAATTAATGGTGTCGCAACACCTCCTCATTCCTGGCTATGTGGAGGGGGAAATGTTCAGATAAAACATTATCTCTGGGGGCATCAGGTATAAAAGGGCTGTTTAGTGGCATAACCAGGAAGGACTCTCCTCCTAGTTGCACATCTTGCATGAGGAGGGAAGGTGGCAGAGCAGAGTGGGCAGTGCCAGAGAGACCTCAGTGCAATGGGGAGGTGGCCGAAGTGTGTGTGAAATGCTTCACGGTAAGCTCCTATCAAATTATCCCCAAGATAGCACACATAGGGGAGAAATCCTATGGGTATCTATAGTGTGCATTTGGCAGGTCCCAAACTTAAGGGTCAACCTTCTGCAAATCCACAAGCTGCCTGGAGGCAGGAGCCACCTCTGGGCATTGAGGCAGCTAGCAGGAACTTCCTTTGAACGTCATAGGGGCGCATGGACCTGGTGTGGCCAGTTTTCAGGGCTCTTTCCAGGAACGGTTTCATCCATCCATTCACAAGTGAGGCCTGGTTTGCTCTCCAAGGGGTGGGGAAGGGAGGGAGAGGCCCACACCCCCAGGGGTTTAGCCTGTATCTGGACTGCACCACTTCAGCCTGCAAGGAAGACCCTGTTTTCTGAGACACCTTGATTCCACCACTTGGGGAAGCAACCAAGTCAGGGGGGAGGAGATATCCAGCCAGGACCTTCCTCCCTTGGGAGAAGGGGTGCACTGGAGAGCAGCCCATCCTGTGAGCTGCCTCCCCTGAAGTCTGAGGCGGGACAGATCCAGCCGAGCCATAGATCCACCACTCGGGAGGATGAGGACTGAGAATTTGGGTGCAATTTACACTATTAAAGGGACCCGGGTGGCGCTGTGGGTTAAACCACAGAGCCTAGGGCTTGCTGATCAGAAGGTCGGCGGTTCGAATTCCTATGACGGGGTGAGCTCTCCTTGTTCGGTCCCAGATCCTGCCCACCTAGCAGTTCGAAAGCACCTCAAAGTGCAAGTAGATAAAGAGGAACCGCTCTGGTGGAAAGGTAAACGGCGCTTCCATGTGCTGCTCTGGTTCACCAGAAGTGGTTTAGTCATGCTGGCCACATGACCTGGAAGCTGTACGCCAGCTCCCTCGGCCAATAAAGTGAGATGAGCACCGCAACCCTAGAGTCGGTCACGACTGGACCTAATGGTCAGGGGTCCCTTTACCTTTACTGACCTGCATTGCAGGATCCTGGTGTGACTCAGGAGGGGTCTCCCCCACATAGCGGGGAGCTGAAAGAGGGGTACAACTGCTTTGCCACTGAGCTGCGCCCCTCCCGCCTCATTAGCAAAGCTGAAGTTCAAACACCAGCCCCTATTTTTAAAAGGCACACGTAATGACGACATTGGACTACACTTTAGGGTTGTCGTAAATTACTGTTCCAAGCCCCAAACATGTGTAACAACGCCGGTCTACTTTGCAGGGCTGTTGTAACAGGTTACAGGTAGGTAGCCGTGTTGGCATGCCGTAGTCAAAACAAAATAAAAAATAAAAAAAAATCCTTCCAGTAGCACCTTAGAGACCAACTAAGTTTGTTCTTGGTATGAGCTTTCGTGTGCATGCACACTTCTTCAGATACACTGAAACAGAAGTCACCAGACCCTTATATATAGTGAGAGGGTGGGGAGGGGTATTACTCAGAAGGGTGGTGGGAATGGTTGTTTGCCTGATAGGTGTAGTAAACCTGTTGACTTCTGTTAACTGCAATTGCTCTAAACAGAAAAAAGCAAGGGGTGAGATGGCTAAAAATAGCTATATAATGTATAATGAATTAAGAGTCCAATACTGTATCTCAATTCAGATCAAGTCTCTCCATGCATTTAAGTTTGGTAATAAGTTGCAATTGTTGTAACGGGGACACTCTACGCCACGGCCCTGCCTCCTCCACGTTGTGACATGGGTCTGAAAATGAACGGAGTGCCCCCTCTCCCGGCAAGGGATGAAAAGAGGTAAAGGGGAAATGTAAGCTGTGCCACCTTCATGCCCCGGAGGACTTTTTTGAGGGGTGTGTGTCTCTTTCCCTGCCGTCTCCGGGGATCGAACCTGGGACCTTTTCAGGCAAGAAACAGCGTAACGGAGCTGGTTTGGAAGCAGGAGAATTTGTGTGTTCTGGGAGGGAGGTGCCACTCATTCCTCCCCAAGGGTCAGTGAGCTCCGCTTCCTAGAGAGGCAGGAAGATTTGGAGGGGGGAGGGGAGAGCCAAGGTTGGAGGGGAGGGGCCGCCATTCACATTCCCGGAAGAGGAGCACGTGCGCAGAGGAGGAGGAGGAAAAAGAGGTGCAAAATATATATATTTTTTAAGGGGGGGGGGAGAGATTTGGGGTTGTGGGGAGGGGGAGAAGGATGTGCATTTCCTCCCCCTGAATCTGCAAACAGGGCAGCTGGGAAGGGAGGGCAGGCTTTTGGGCGAGGGGGGGGGGAATGAAAGGAAAGTAGAGGAATGCTCCCCCCTCGCCCTTCTTTCTGTGGATCAGTCCAGCGGGGGAGGGGCTGATTTAGGCACTGCTTATTTAGTCCCCAAAGGGGCGCATCCTTGGAGAGCCCCCAGCCCTTTGTATTGCAGGAAAGGAAATCGGAATAGAATAGCGAGCGATGGAAGCGGAGGGTCGGAGAGGACAAAGAGGTAGAGCTGCGGGGGGGGTGTGTGTGCGATGGTCGGGTAGATAAAGGGGGCAGAGACCCCCGAAGAACAACTCACTTCCGGGGCGCTATATGTAGAGGCCCCGATCCATGCAATCCGGCTGCAGATCGGAGAGCCTCCATTGGCAGGGTTTGCATTGCAAGATCCCCTTTGCAGCGCCCCATCCTCTGGAGAGTCAAGAGATGCTCAGCTGTCCTGCCCCCCCCCACAGGCGCTTTTGCGGGAATGAAATGGGAGCCCCCCCAAGGGCTGGGACTTGAACCGAGGCCCCAGTTCCGCACCTCTCTGCGAATTCCGGGTTCTCCCTGGCAGGAATCCCTGGGGAGCCGAGCGCTTTGATGAGTTGCCTTTTTTTGGAGAATCAGAGCGAGTCCATGGAAAGGTTGAAGGAGGGAAGCATCCCTGGGGGAGGAATCGAAGCCATCTTGGAGAAAGATAGAGGGACTTGGGGGCTGCATGCCTTGACTTCTCCCTCCTGCCCAGGAATCTGCCATGACTTCAAGTCGACCAGGGAGAGATCCCCGAACAGGAGCCGGAATCCACCCACCCTCTCCTCTCTTGAAGCTCAGTCCTTGTCCTGCCATAAGTCCCAGATCAGCTGTTGTATTGAGCGCTGGGGGCTGTTATAGCGAGTGAAACCATTGGGGGAAAGAGGAGAGGGAGGATGCCCGTTTTATTATTACCGCCCTTTGATGTTTTTATCAACTACACTCTTTCCCACATGCCTGTGTTTCTGTGGAGAAACATCTAAAGGGTTCCTACCCAGAGATAACTGTTCCCCACTCCTCTCCATTCCACCAGGTTTCCATTATTCACACTATATCAGTTCTCATGTGTGTGAGATCTAAGGGATTGGGAAATGGGTGGGAATTCCACCCCCCAACAGCCTGTGTAATTATTATTATTATTACAATTGTTACTGTTAGTTGTTTATTGAATCCTTCCCCAAGCATAAATACATATCCACCTGTGGATTTGTGCTTCATGGTACATCCGGCCCAATCTGCATCAGTATACCCAAACTTTTCAGGATTACTACCGGTAACAGCTGGCAACCTCAATTTGCAATTCATTGTGCCCTTCAAATACCATACCCCTGTTTTCACATCCAGACAGTCATATTCAGTAGGAGCATTTACCTTCCTACTAAGAATTTCCACAGAATTCGCTAAATCAGGTCTACAAGTGGTAACAAGATATAAAAGTTTACAAATTGCCGACCTGTATTCTATGTTGTCAGGCAGTGGTTTCAAATCCTGCTGATTCTTTAAGAAGTCAGTAGCCATGGGCATTGCAACTGGGGGTGCATCTTCCATTTGCAAATTCAGGATAAGGTCATGAATCTTTTGCCTGACAACATAGAATACAGGTTTCACTCTTTTCCTTGATGAAATCCACTCTCACTCTTTTCCTTGATGAAATATGCAACATAATACTTCGAGAAATCAAAAAGAAATATTAGTATGTACCTGTTCTTCTCTAGTGAGGGAACATTCATAGGTTCACTGCAGAGTATGTCAAGCACTTTGGTACTTCTCCGCTCTGTGAAAGGAGGAAATGAAGGTTTTACAACTTTCTGAGTAACACAGCTTATACACTTTGTTGGTGCTGTGTTGGTCTTTGTTACCTGCAGTCCCCTTGCAAGTTCTCTTTTCTGTTGGTGTCCCTGTGTCCCAGCCTTCTATGCAACAGCTCCAGATCTGCCACATCTTTCTAGTTTGAGCATGACACCTTAGCACTGATTCTCTGACAGCTCAACGTTATGCCATTTATTAGATTGGCTTGAACATACACCTCACCATTCTTAGTCAGATTTCATTTTCCATTCCCAAAGGTTATCTGGAATCTGGAATCTTTAGCTGTCCAAACTGAACACAGTAACCACATTCCAACTGAGTTGTGGAACATACAAAACTTTCTCCACAGTAGTATCCAGAGCTTCATTGTTCACATTAAAATTTAAATTCACAGAACATGCACCTTTAGCTTCAACAACATTGCCAGCTACGATTTCAAATGTGAGATTCTGCAACATCATTGTCATTAAAATATTCCCTTTTATACGAAAAATGGCTAGAAGCTCCTGAATCTAAAATTCACTTGCCGGTATTACATTTATTTTCACGATTCTGAAGTCAAATTGCTTTTAGATCTCCCCTTCTTTTCCTTATCTTGTTTATAAGGAAGGAGTTTCTTTGCCTTTCGAACCTTACAGTTCCTTGCACTGTGGCCTTCTTTGTTACAATTAAAGCACACAATTGTTCTGGGTGTGTCTCTTGTCTTTGCAATCTGTTTAGACACATAATTAGTGTTTCCATACATGTGCTCTAAATCCTTTAAGATTTGAGACGCATCATCTCTTGCAGTCAATCATGGATAACTTGCTCATTTATGGAGCCCATCTAAAATGATGGTTCTGGCTTTACTATTCTTCAGCTTCCATGCTCTAATCTTGGCTAAATCCCCTACACTTGAGCCAGTAGGCTTAGGATTTTCAATACAGTGGTACCTCAGGTTAGAAACACTTCTGGTTATAATCTCCGCTAACCCGGAAGTAGTACCTCAGGTTAAGAACTTTACCTCAGGATGAGAACAGAAATTGTGCAGCAGCGGAAGTGGGAGGCCCCATTAGCTAAAATGGTATCTCAGATTAAGAACGGTTTCAGGTTAGGAACGGATCTCCGGAATGAATTACAGTAAGCTACTTTCGTTCTGCATCTCCAGCTCTCTCCATGCAATGCAAGGCTGACAGATGGAGGCCCAACCCCAATAACATTCTCCTACCTGAGCACTCCTTCAGCCAACCACAAGCACCAAGCCTTGTCACTAGACTTTTATATGGGTCTCCCAAAATGGTCAGTATGCACGTCCTGAGGCCAAAGGGACTGTGCAGGCCATTAATGAAGATATGCAGGTCGAAGGGGACAAAATGTGGCCCAAGGGGGGAGGATTATTTTGCAGAGGATGAAGAAGTTTATGGTGAACTTAGGACCCTGATGAATAGTGGACAGGTTCATGGACATAGAGCAGCTCCCTCTCCTGTGAGAAACCTCTTTATTTAAAAAGGAAATACCACATTTCAACCGTATTCTAATATGATGCTGTTTCATTAACAATGATTAAGGGTTATGAAAGGTTGATGATGCATTAAAATTATTTGACATTTTCCCATTTCCATTTCCCAAAGATTTGGAACATATCGAGGACAGGAGAGAATATATGAGATGTTAAAATAAGAGCAGGTGCAGCTTGATGTGTGTAATATTCCTTTCTTCTCTTCTTGGAAAGCAAATAGGATTTCCTCCCCGCTTCGCCCTCCAAAGCAGACAACGGAGAAGGCAGCCAGAATTCTCTGGGGCCATGTCCAATGCAAATAACGAAGAAACCATTTAAATGCATGGTGTGTGGAAAGAGAAAGGAGAAACAATTTGAAAGTATGGAGTGTGTGAAGAGCTTCAGTGACAGTGGAACACTAAGAAAACATCAACAGACTCACACTGGGGAGAAACCATTTAAATGTATGGTATGTGGAAAGTGCTTCAGTCGGAGTGGAAACCTTAGAATTCATCAACGGACTCACACGGGAGAGAAACCATTTAAATGCCTGGAGTGTGGGAAGAGTTTCAGTGACAGTGGAACACTAAGAAAACATCACTGGAGTCACACGGGTGAGAAACCATTTCAATGCATGGAGTGATCCGTGTTGTCTTAACAAAGGCAACCGTTCCGTGGCTGTTGTCCAGCCTGCTGCTGGATGTGGCCCAATACATAAAACAGTGTTGGGGAGGCTGTGTCTTAAGACCACGCCTTTCTTTTTTGGTGGGGAGAAGATACTTGTCCCCAGGTGACTGCTCAGTGTCCCAGTAAGGCTTCTTTTTGGGGGGGGGGGAGCATTCTTCTCTGGTTCCTCTCAGGCAGCAAATTTCTTCAGTTCCACATCTGCGCTTTGAAGAAGATCTTACAATGCAAACATAGGGAGGAGTCTCCCCACCCCAGCCCTTCTCTACCTTCCTATCGCCCTTCAGCCCCCCCTCCCCTCAGCCCTGTTTGTAGATGCGAGGGGAGAAGCACACTCTTCTTTCCTCCACAAACCTCCCAATTATGTGGCCCCTCTTCCTCCTCCTCTCCAGGCCTCCTCTCTTCCGAAAATGAGGATGGAGACCCTTCCCCTCTAACCTTGTCTCTTTCTTTTCTTTTCTTTTAAAAAAACCTGTTTCCTCTCTAGGAAGCGGAGCTCATTGATGCAGGGGGAGGAATGAGTAGCAAAAAGGGATTCTTCCCCCACCCCTCCTCCCAGGAAACATAATTTTCCTTCCCTCCAAACAAGCTCTATTATTCTATTTCTTTCCTGAAAAGGTCTCAGGTTCCATTTCCGGCAGCAGAAAAGTTAAAGGTAAAGGGATCCCTGACCATTGGGTCCAGTCATGACCGACTCTGGGGTTGCGGTGCTCATCTCGCGTTATTGGCCGAGGGAGCCGGCATACAGCTTCCACGTCATGTGGCCAGCATCACTAATCCGCTTCTGGTGAACCAGAGCAGCGCACAGAAACACGGATTACCTTCCCTCTGGAGCAGTACCTATTTATCTACTTGCACTTTGACGTGCTTTCAAACTGCTAGGTGGGCAGGAGCTGGGACCGAGCAAGGAGAGCTCACCCCATCACGGGGATTCGAACCGCCGACCTTCTGATCGGCAAGCCCTAGGCTCTGTGGTTTAACCCGCAGTGGGGGGGGGGGAATCCTCCTCCTTGGGGCATGAAAGTCGCACAGCTCGGCACCCCCGCCCCTCTGGAGTAACCTCCCTCCTGCCTCCATTTTAACTCTCCGCTATGCAGTGCAGACCCACGCAGAACTCGCACTAGGACCCGGCAATCAAAGTCATGCGCAAATCTTCTCCAGCGACTCCCCCAATAAATAGGCAGGGGGGGATGTCCTCAATGAAGCCCCAAAGAGCAAGACGCAAGAAGCAGCTCCATCACGTCCGCTTCCCACAGACGGGGGGGGGGGGGTGTGCTCTAAGGCCGTAGTTCTATGGGCCCACAAAGTGTTTCCAGGCCGGAGGGTGGGAAGTTTTGGGCAGGGGAGGAGGGGCAACAGTGGACAACGCCCCCCTTTATATTGCAGAAAAGGAAATCAGAGTAATATCAGCAAGGGGGGAAGAGTTCAAGAGAGGACACAGAGGTAAGAAGGCCAAGTGGGGGAAGGAGGAGAAGGGGTGGAGGGAAAGGGGCAGAGACTCCTGCCCTGGGACCCATCGACAGGGGCCCAGATCCATGCAGCTCTACTGCAAAAGCGGGGGTGCCTCTGAAAATGGGAGGACGCAGTCACAGGCAGGGCAAGAATGGGTGAGTTTAGTCCCCTTTTCTTCAGAGTCGGTGATCGAGCAGCAGAACCAGGAACTTCGCAGTCTGAGAATGAGCGGGGAGACAACCTTGAGGGGGGTTGCTATGCAATCAGGAGGAGGAAGGCATTGTTTAGAGGACTCTTCATTTGAGGAGGGGGTTAAATGCAACGGAAGGGCAAGGGAGGGAAGACCGGACATTGCCACCCTTCGTAGGAGGCGTGGACTGAGCAACCCGTAGCCAAGAGTAGCTGGCGCAGTGCTGCTCCTCTCTGTCAATTGTAAATAAACCTATAAACCTACTGAAGAAGGCTCAGTAATTCTTCTCGGAGCTTGCTTGCCTGCCTGAGATCGTAACACCCTGTGGCAACCCCAAGGCTGCTGTCTCTAACCAGCTGAACTATCCCTCAATCTGACGGCACGTACACGGGCCTCTCCTGTTGAACCATGAATGGGCAATACCGGACTCGACAAGACAAGAGGGAAGCTCAGTTATCTGCTCGTGAATGGGGGAATATTTCAACAAGTGACTAGGTGAATAGAACAGGGCCGGGACTGTGGGAAACAGAACAGAGCAGAATGTGATCACAAGCACCCCAACTAGAGGACATGGGGCACTGACCCCTATAGTTAAAGTGGGGGTGGAGATTTGCATCGAAAAAGTCTTGCTGGGGGCCACACTTCTGGGACCAGGATGGAATCTGTCCCCACCCTTTGTAACATGCAGCTGGGCTCACTTGCTAGAGCCAGCTGGAGGGCTTGGCTCCACAGGAAACTGGGTGCAACCCACCAGCTCCCTTCCTGTGCCTGAGGGTGGCCTGCACTGCTTCTTCTGTCAGGGGTGGGGTTACTTCTGAAGCGCGAAGCATGTGTGTCATGGCCTCTTCCTCCATGTCCACCTCACGTCCTGTCCTGGAAGGTACCTTGTGGCTCTGCCACCCATTAGCTGCTGGGAAGAAGAGTGACTTTTGTGGGTCCCTTTTAGATCCAGGAGAAGGACCTGGTTTGGCCAGTTTTCAGGGCTCTTTCCAGGAAATGCTGAACCCATCATTCACAAGTGCTGCCTGGTTGAAGACAAAAGGAGATACCCACAATCTCCCACTCCCCAGGCCAAGTGAACTACCCTCCTTAGTCTCTCCAGTATCCAAATCCACCGAGGCTGGGTGGACATTGTTCTCTTAATGGTTTCCATACCAATGGTTTCCACACCATCTATTCCACACTCTAGAGTCATGAAGGTGAGCAATAACAACTATGCAGTTTGGCAGATGAGTGAGGTTGGTATCTGACCACACGCTTCAGGGATTATGGCTGGCCTCAAGTCCCCCTTCTGGGGGTCATTTCTCTCTGTGCAATGTTGGAATTATGAACATCCACCACAGGAGTGATTTTATATGAATTTATAAACCCTTCCCCACACCTCTACCACATATGTATTATTGTTCCTATTTCTCCACCACATCACCAACAGAGGTTGGATTTCCATTTAGATATCTTGGCTAAATTAAGTGGCGTTAAATACCACCTATGGAACATCTTTACTCTCTTTCGTCATTTAACCCTTCCGTGAACTCCCTCTCTTTCTTTCCCCCACCGAAAGATACGAAAGGTGCACTGCCGGAAGCCTAGAGCGCCCCATGGATTCCTACCAGAGGAAATGGGGGGATCCATCATGAGGGGAGCCAGAACTGCCTGTGTTTGCTTGTGCCGCTACCTGACCTGCATTGCAGGATCCTGGTGCGAGTCAGGAGGGGTCTCTCCCACATAGAGGTGAGCCGAAAGAGGGGTACAACTGCACTGCCACGGAGCTGCGCCCCTCCTGCCTCATTAGCAAAGCTTGTTCAAACACCAGCTCCTATTTTCAAAAGCCACCCGTAATGACGACACTGGACTGCCTTTTAGGGTTGTCGTAAATTAATGTTCCAAGCCCCAAACGCGCGTAACAACTCCGGTCTACTTTACAGGGCTGTTGTAACGGGTAACAGGTAGGTAGCCGTGTTGGTATGCCATAGTCAAAACAAGATAAAAAATAAAACAATTCCTTCCAGTAGCACCTTAGAGACAAACTAGGTTTGTTCTTGGTATGAGCTTTCGTGTGCATGCACACTTCTTCAGATGAAACAGAAGTCACCAGACCCTTATATATAGTGAGAGGGTGGGGAGGGTTGTTACTCAGAAGGGTGGTGGGAATGGGTGTTTGGCCGATAAGTATGGTAAACCTGTTGACGACTGTTAAGGACTGCAATTGCTCTTACAGGAAAAAGCAAGGGGTCAGATGGCTAAAAATAGCTGTATCATGCATAATGAGATAAGAATCCAATATCTCAATTCAGATCAAGTCTCTCCATGCATTTAGGTTTGGTAATAAGTTGCAATTGTTGTAAAGGGGACACTCTACGCCACGGCCCTGCCTCGCCCACGTTGTGAAATGGGTCTGAAAATGAACAGGCTGCCCCCTCTCCCGGCAAGGGATTAAAAGAGGTAAAGGGGGAATGTAAACTGACACCTTCGTGCCTCGGAGGACTTTTTCGGAAGTTGTGGGGAGGGTGGGGGGTCTCTTTCCCTGCCGTCTCCGAGGATCGAACCTGGGACTTTTTCAGGAAAGAAACAGCGTGAAAGAGCTGGTTTGGAAGCAGGAGAATTTGTGTGTTCTGGGAGGGAGGTGCCACTCATTCTTCCCCAAGGGTCAGTGAGCTCCGCTTCCTAGAGAGGCAGGAAGATTTGGAGGGGGGAGGGGAGAGCCAAGGTTGGAGGGGAGGGGCCGCCATTCACATTCCCGGAAGAGGAGCAGGTCTGCAAAGGAGGAAGGAAAAGAGGTGCCAAATATTCTTTTTTTCTGGGGGGAGAGATCTGGGGTTGTGGGGAGGGGGAGAAGGATGTGCATTTCCTCCCCCTGAATCTGCAAACAGGGCAGCTGGGAAGGGAGGGCAGGATTTGGGGCGAGGGGGGGGAATGAAAGGAAAGTAGGGGAAATGCTCCCCCCTCGCCCTTCTTTCTGTGGATCAGTCCAGCGGGGGAGGGGCTGATTTAGGCACTGCTTATTCTGTCCCCAAAGGGGCGCGTCCTTGGAGAGCCCCCAGCCCTTTGTATTGCAGGAAAGGAAATCGGAATAGAATAGCGAGCGATGGAAGCGGAGGGTCGGAGAGGACAAAGAGGTAGGGCTGCAAGAGGGGGGGAAGGGTGCGATGGGCGGGGAGAGAAAGGGGGCAGAGACACTCCCCGAAGAACAACTCACTTCCGGGGCGCTATCTGTAGAGGCCCCGATCCATGCAATCCGGCTGCAGATCGGAGACCCTCCATTGGCAGGGTTTGCATTGCAAGATCTCCTTTGCAGCGCCCCATCCTCTGGACAGTCAAGAAATGCTCAGCTACTCTGCCCCCCCCCCACGGGCGCTTTTGCAGGAATGAAATGGGAGGTCCCCCCCAAGGGCTGGGACTTGAACCGAGGCCCCAGTTCCGCACCTCTCTGCGAGTTCCGGGTTCTCCCTGGCATGAATCCCTTGGGTGCCACGATCCTGGCTCTGCGCAGGTGCCGAGGCGTGCCTTGATGGGTTCCCTTTGTGTGGAGAATCGGAGAGAGAGAGACCATGGAAGGGGGAGATAGAGGCCTGGTTAGAGACCCCCACCCTGCCTCCCTCCTCTCCCCCCTCCTTGCTCATCTGGCGAGGCCCCTCTGGAAGGGAGTAATTTGAAAAGAAGGGTGAGCCAGCCAGGGGGGCCTCTGGGCAAAGAAGACCCTCAGGGGCCGAGAGATGAGGGCAGAGAAAGGGGGCTGAGGGAGGGAGGGCAGGCTTTTGGGCAAGGGGAGGAATAAGGGAAAGTAGGGTCATGCTCCCCCCTCCCCCTTCTATCCTGTGGATCAGTTGAGCGGGGGGGGGGCTGATTTAGGCAATGCTTATTTAGTGGTCAGGTGTCCCTTTACCCTTTTACCTTTTATTTAGGGACCCAGGTAGCGCTGAGGGTTAAACCACAAAGCCTAGGATTTGCTGATCAGAAGGTCAGCGGTTCGAATCCCTGTGACGGGGTGAGCTTCCGTTGCTCGGTCCCAGCTCCTGCCCTCCTAGCAGTTCGAAAGCACATCAAAGTGCAAGTAGATAAATAGGAACCGCTCCGGCGGGAAGGTAAACGGCGTTTCCGTGTGCTGCTCTGGTTCGACAGAAGCAGCTTTGTCCTGCTGGCCACATGACCCGGAAGCTGTACCCCGGCTCTCTGCCCATAAAGCGATGAGCACTGCAACCCCAGAATCAGAAACGACTGGACCTAATGGTCAGGGGTCCCTTTACCCTTTTACCTTTTATTTAGAATAGAATGGGAATAGATTAGCGAGCGATGGAAGCGGAGGGTCGGAAAGGACAAAGAGGTAGGGCTGCAAGGGGGTGGTGGTGCAATGGGCGGGGAAAGAAAGGGGGTAGAGACCCCCGAAGAACAACTCACTTGCTTGCGGGGCGCTATCTGCAGAGGCCCCGATCCATGCAATCCGGCTGCAGATGGGAGACCCTCCATTGGCAGGGTTTGCATTGCAAGATCTCCTTTGCAGCGCCCCATCCTCTTGAGAGTCAAGAGATGCTCAACTGCCCCCCCCCCATGGGCGCTTTTGCAGGAATGAAATGGGAGGCCCCCCCACGGGCTGGAACTTGAACCGAGGCCCCAGTTCTGCACCTCTCTGCGAGTTCCGGGTTCTCCCTGGCATGAATCCCTTGGGTGCCACGATCCTGGTTCCGCGCAGGTGCCGAGGTGTGCCTTGATGGGTCCCCTTTGTGTGGAGAATCAGAGAGCTGGAGTCCATGGAAGGGTTAAAGGAGGCGATAGAAGCCAGGAGACCCCACCCTGTCTCCCTCCTCTCCCCCCTCCTTGCTAATCTGGCGAAGCTTCTCTGGAAGGGAGCCCCTCTTGGCAAGAAGGTTGAGCCGGCCAGGGGGGCCTCTGGGCATAGCAGACCCTCAGGGGCGGAGAGATGAGGGCAGAGGAAGTTAGGGGGCTGAGGGAGGGAGGGAAGCATCCCTGGGGGAAGAATCGAAGCCATCATGGAGAAAGAGAGAGAGACTTGGGGACTGCCTGCCTTGACCTCTCCCTCCTGCCCAGGAATGTGACTTCAAGTCTACCAGGGAGAGATCCCCGAACAGGAGCCGGAATCCACCCACCCTCTCCTCCCTTGAAGCTCAGTTCTTGCCCTGGCATAAGTCCCAGATCAGCTGCTGGATGGGGCGCTGGGGACTATTATAGCAAGTCAAACCATTGGGAGAAAGAGGAGAGGGAGGATGCCCACTTTTAATTTCCGGCCTTTGAGGCTTTTATCAACTACAGTCTTACCCACATGCCTGTGTTCTGTGGGGAAACATCTAAAGGGTTCCTACCCAGAGATAACTGTTCCCCACCCCTCTCCAGGTTTCCATTATTCACACTATATCAGGTCTCATGTCTGTGGGATTTAAGGGATTGGGAAGATTGCTATGGAAATGGGTGGGAATCCCCCCAATATCCTGTGTAATTATTATTATTATTACAATTGTTATTGTTAGTTGTTTATTGAATCCCTCCCCAAACATAAATGCATATCCACCTGTGGATTTCTAGTCAGTGGTACATCCGGCCCAATTTACATCAGTAAACCCAAACTTTTCAGGATTACTAACAGCTGGCAACCTCAGCTTGCAATTCATTATGCCCTTCAAATACCATACCCCCATTTTCACATCTCCACAGTCATATTCGGTGGGGGAATTTACTTTCCTACTAAGAATTCCCACAGCATTAGCTAAATCAGGTCTACAAGTCGTAACAAGATACAAAAGTCTACCAATTGCTGACCTGTATTCTATGTTGTCAGGCAATGGTTTCATGTCCTGCTGATTCTTTAAGAAATCAGTAGCCATGGGCCTTGCAACTGGGTGTGCATCTTGCACTTGCGAATTCTGGATGATTCATAAAGATCTGGAGGTGGAAGGGGACAAAATGTGGCCCACGGGCTGGAGGATTATTGTGCAGTGGATGAAGAACTTCATGGTGAACTTAGGACCCTGATGAATAGTGGACAGGTTCATGGACATAGAGCAGCTCCCTTCCCTGTGAGAAACCTCTTTATTTAAAAAGTAAATACCACAGTTCAACCATATTCTAAGATAATACTGCTGCATTAATGATGATTAAGGGTTATGAAAAGCTGATGATGCATTACCATTATTTGACGTTATTTCATTTACATTTCCCAAAAATTTTGAACATGTGGAGGACAGGAGTGAATGTATGAGATGTTAAAATAAGAGCAGGTGAGGATTGATGTGTGTAATATTTTCTTCTCTTCGTAGAAAACAAATAGGATTTCCTCCCCTCTTCACCCTCCAAAGCAAACAACTGAGAAGGCAGTCAAAATTCCCCGGGCCTATGTCCAATGCAAATAACGAAGACAGCATTTAAATGTATGGCGTGTGGAAAGAGAAAGGAGAAACAATTTGAAAGTATGGAGTGTGGGAAGAGCTTCAGTGACAGTGGAACAGTAAGAAAACATCAACAGACTCACACTGCGGAGAAAGCATTTAAATGCATGGAGTGTGGAAAGAGCTTCAGTAAGAGTAGAGACCTTAGAAATCATCAACGGAGTCACACGGGGGAGAAACCATTTAAATGTATGGAGTGTGTAAAGAGCTTCAGTCAGAGTGCACACCTTAGAATTCATCAACGGAGTCACACGGGGGAGAAACCATTTAAATGTATGGAGTGTGGAAAGAGTTTCAGTCAAAGTGGACACCTTATAATTCATCAACGGAGTCACACGGGGGAAAAACCATTTAAATGCATGGAGTGTGGAAAGAGTTTTAGTGAGGGTGGACCCCTTAGAAATCATCAACGGAGTCACACAGGAGAGAAACCATTTAAATGTATGGAGTGTGGAAAGAGTTTCAGTCAAAGTGGACACCTTAGAATCCATCAACGGAGTCACACAGGAGAGAAACCATTTAAATGCATGGAGTGTGGAAAGAGCTTCACTGGTAGTGGAGACCTTAGAATTCATCAACGGACTCACACGGGGGAGAAACCATTTAAATGCATGGAGTGTGGAAAGAGCTTCAGTCAAAGTGCACACCTTAGAATCCATCAACGGAGTCACACAGGAGAGAAACCATTTAAATGCATGGAGTGTGGAAAGAGCTTCAGTGACAGTGGAACACTAAGAAAACATCAACGGAGTCACACAGGTGAGAAACCATTTCCATGCATGGAGTGTGGAAAGAGCTTCAGTAAGAGTGGAGACCTTAGAATTCATCAACGGAGTCACACTGGAGAGAAACCATTTAAATGCATGGAGTGTGGAAAGAGCTTCAGTCAAAGTGCACACCTTAGAATTCATCAACGGAGTCACACAGGTGAGAAACCATTTAAATGCATGGAGTGTGGAAAGAGTTTCAGTCGGAGTGGACTCCTTAGAATTCATCAACGGAGTCACACAGGGGAGAAACCATTTCCATGTATGGAGTGTGGAAAGAGCTTCAGTCAGAGTGGACACCTTAGAATTCATCAACGGAGTCACACGGGGGAGAAACCATTTAAATGCATGGAGTGTGGAAAGAGCTTCAGTCAGAGTGGACACCTTAGAATTCATCAACGGACTCACACAGAGGATAAACCATTTAAATGCATGGAGTGTGGAAAGAGTTTTAGTGAGGGTGGACCCCTTAGAAATCATCAACGGAGTCACACAGGAGAGAAACCATTTAAATGTATGGAGTGTGGAAAGAGTTTCAGTCAAAGTGGACACCTTAGAATTCATCAACGGAGTCACACAGGAGAGAAACCATTTAAATGCATGGAGTGTGGAAAGAGCTTCACTGGTAGTGGAGACCTTAGTATTCATCAACGGACTCACACGGGGGAGAAACCATTTAAATGCATGGAGTGTGGAAAGAGCTTCAGTCAAAGTGCACACCTTAGAATCCATCAACGGAGTCACGCAGGAGAGAAACCATTTAAATGCATGGAGTGTGGAAAGAGGTTCAGTGACAGTGGAACACTAAGAAAACATCAACGGAGTCACACAGGGGAGAAACCATTTCCATGCATGGAGTGTGGAAAGAGCTTCAGTAAGAGTGGAGACCTTAGAATTCATCAACGGAGTCACACGGGGGAGAAGCCATTTAAATGCATGGAGTGTGGAAAGAGCTTCAGTCGGATTGTACTTCTTACAAAACATCAACAAACCCATACAGGGGAGAAACCATGTAAATGCTAGGAAAGTGGATAGAGGTTCGGTTGTAGTGGAAGTATTTCAAACCATCAAAAGACTCGGAGTGTTAAGAGCTGTAAGAGTGGAAACTCTTTGTTGTTGTTCAGTCATTCAGTCGTGTCCGACTCTTCGTGACCCCATGGACCAGACACGCCTATCCTTCACTGCCTCTCGTAGTTTGGCCAAACTCATGTTAGTAGCTTCGAGAACACTGTCCAACCATCTCATCCTCTGTCGCCCCCTTCTCCTTCTGCCCTCCATCTTTCCCAACATCAGGGTCTTTTCTAGGGAGTCTTCTCTTCTCATGAGGTGGCCAAAGTACTGGAGCCTCAACTTCAGGATTTGTCCTTCTAGTGAGCATTCAGGGCTGATTTCTTTAAGAATGGATAGGTTTGATCTTCTTGCAGTCCATGGGACTCTCAAGAGTCTCCTCCAGCACCATAATTCAAAAGCATCAATTCTTCGGAGATCAGCCCTCTTGATGGTCCAGCTCTCACTTCCGTACATTACTACTGGGAAGACAATAGCTTTAACTATATGGATGTTAGTATTTTCACCCCTCCCTTATCTGAAAATCTCCTGACTCAGTGGAGAGAGAAAGGGGAGGAGCTTACTGTGTTACTGTGATCCTAACTGGCTGCTCTGAGGAGAATTCTGAGAATGGCTGCTGTTTCCCCCCCCCCCCGAGGTGACTGAAGTGAGAAGCTTTAAACTCACTCAGTCTATGTATTCTGTAAATATGTTTAGCTTGAAGAAATAAAAGAAGGATTACTTCTAAAACCTCTGGAACTAGATCTGGTTATTGGTTACTGAGTTGGTGCTCACAGCTAGCTGTTGTGAGTCCGAGTTTTAGGAAGCAGGCCGTGAAGGTGTTCCAGTTTGTCCTGCCTGTGAAGAGTGGCTTGTGGACAGAAGACGTGGAAGACACACCTGGCCTATTTCCCACAACGGACCTTTGTTGGCAAGGTGATGTCTCTGCTTTTTAAGATGCTGTCTAGGTTTGTCATTGCTTTTCTCCCAAGAAGCAGGCGTCTTCTAATTTCGTGACTGCTGTCACCATCTGCAGTGATCATGGAACCCAAGAAAGTGAAATCTCTTACTGCCTCCATTTCTTCCCCTTCTATTTGCCAGGAGGTGATGGGACCAGTGGCCATTATCTTAGTTTTTTTTTATGTTGAGCTTCAGACCATATTTTGCACTCTCCTCTTTCACCCTCATTAAAAGGTTCTTTAATTCCTCCTCACTTTCTGCCATCAAGGTTGTATCATCAGCATATCTGAGGTTGTTGATATTTCTTCCGGCAATCTTAATTCCGGTTTGGGATTCATCCAGTCCAGCCTTTTGCATGATGAATTCTGCATATAAGTTAAATAAGCAGGGAGAGAATATACAGCCTTGTCGTACTCCTTTCCCAATTTTGAACCAATCAGTTATTCCATATCCAGTTCTAACTGTAGCTTCTTGTCCCACATAGAGATTTCTCAGGAGATGGATGAGGTGATCAGGCACTCCCATTTCTTTAAGAACTTGCCATAGTTTGCTGTGGTCAACACAGTCAAAAGCTTTTGCGTAGTCAATGAAGCAGAAGTAAATGTTTTTCTGGAACTCTCTAGCTTTCTCCATAATCCAGCGCATGTTTGCAATTTGGTCTCTGGTTCCTCTGCCCCTTCGAAATCCAGCTTGCACTTCTGGGAGTTCTCGGTCCACATACTGCATAAGCCTGCCTTGTAGAATTTTTAGCAAAACCTGGCTAGCGTGTGAAATGAGCGCAATTGTGCGGTAGTTGGAGCATTCTTTGGCACTGCCCTTCTTTGGGATTGGGATGTAGACTGATTTCCAATCCACTGCTGAGTTTTCCAAACTTGCTGGCATATTGAGTGTAGCACCTTAACAGCATCATCTTTTAGAATTTTGAATAGTTCAGCTGGAATATCATCACTTCCACTGGCCTTGTTGTTAGCAAGGCTTTCTAAGGCCCATTTGACTTCACTCTCCAGGATGTCTGGCTCAAGGTCAGCAACCACACTACCTGAGGTGTACGAGACCTCCATATCTTTCTGGTATAATTCCTCTGTGTATTCTTGCCACCTCTTCTTGATGTCTTCTGCTTCTGTTAGGTCCTTTCCACTTTTGTCCTGAATTGTGGTAATCTTTGTACGAAATGTTCCTTTCATATCTCCAATTTTCTTGAACAGATCTCTGGTTTTTCCCATTCTGTTGTTTTCCTCTATTTCTTTGCATTGCTCGTTTAAAAAGGCCCTCTTGTCTCTCCTTGCTATTTTTTGGAAATCTGCATTCAATTTCCTGTATCTTTCACTATTTCCCTCGCATTTTGCTTGCCTTCTCTCCCCCGCTATTTGTAAGGCCTCATTGGACAGCCACTTTGCTTTCTTGCATTTCTTTTTCATTGGGATGGTTTTCGTTGCTGCCTCCTGTATAATGTTACGAGCCTCCATCCACAGTTCTTCAGGCACTCTATCCACCAAATCTAAATCCTTAAACCTGTTCTTCACTTCAACTGTGTATTCATAAGGAATTTGATTTAGATTGTATCTTACTGGCCCAGTGGTTTTTCCTACTTTCTTCAGTTTAAGCTGGAATTTTGCTATAGGAAGCTGATGATCTGAGCCACAGTCAGCTCCAGGTCTTGTTTTTACTGAGTGTATAGAGCTTCTCCATCTTTGGCCGCAGAGAATATAATCAATCTGATTTCGATGTTGCCCATCTGGTGATGTCCATGTGTAGAGTCGTCTCTTGTGTTGTTGGAAAATAGTGTTTGTGATGACCAGCTTGTTGTCTTGACAGAACTCTATTAGCCTTTGCCCTGCTTCATTTTGAACTCCAAGGCCAAACTTGCCAGTTGTTCCTTTTATCTCTTGACTCCCTACTTTAGCATTCCAATCCCCTATAATGAGAAGAACATCCTTCTTTGGTGTCATTTCTATAAGCTGTTGTAAGTCTTCATAGAATTGGTCAATTTCAGTTTCTTCAGCACTGGTAGTTGGTGCATAAACTTGGATTACTGTGATGTTAAAAGGTCTGCCTTGGATTCGTATCGAGATCATTCTATCATTTTTGAGATTGCATCCCAGTACAGCTTTCGCCACTCTTTTGTTGACTATGAGGGCCACTCCATTTCTTTTACGGGATTCCTGCCCACAGTCGTAGATATGATAGTCATCCGAACTGAATTCGCCCATTCCCGTCCATTTTAGTTCACTGATGCCCAGGATGTCAATGTTTATATGTGGTGCTAATGCTCTTGCTCTCCTGTTTTGTTAACGCAGGGAGGGAGGATTGACTTTATATTTTATGTTTGTTATCTGTGCAATTGGAAATCCAATTAAAATTCTTTTTAAAATAACAGCAACAACAACAACACATCACCATAATAACATTGTGCTTTTTGAACACAGTCCTGCTCATAGAACCCTATAACACAGACCATATTATCATAACTAAATATCATAACTAAATATAGTTATGATAATATGGTCTGTGTTATAGGGTTGTATGAGCAGGACTGCAAATTAGGCAACAATGCTAAGTAATATCTAAAGTTGGGGTTTAATTGTTGTAACACCCCCACCCAGGACCTTGGGGTAAAGGATGCGTAATAAATTGTAATAATCATGAACGTATAAGCATAATGCTTGGGTCAGCATTCAGGATCAGTGTAATCGATGGGTTTAGTGTTGAAGAGTTACTTATCTTTTGTATTTGATTCTGGCTCAAGCCCCCATCCAGGAAAAAACAAAACTGAAGCTCCAGTTTTCAAGACTTGAGTTTGGAAATCTGCCCTCCCCTGCTTCAATATTTGCTCCACAAAGGAAGAGTGCATTTTCCAGTCTTGGTCTCCCCTTTCTAGAAGCTTCTGATCTATTTTTAAATAAACTCGCCAAAATCTACACTTCCGACATGGGCTGCCCAAAAGACGGGATTTTCCTGATGACCAAATCCTAGCTTTGTCTGGGAAATTCAGGACGTATGGCAACCCTACCCTTTCTGACCAAAGCTTCACCCTCTATACCTTGTGCTCAGGGTGAAGCAGGCTCTTACTTTTGGAATTTATGGAGGGTGGCTGGGGAATAGGAGGCACAAATACCCAAGAGCTCCCCTGGTCTGCCTATTTATTGAGCATTCATCCTGACTTGCTTCCACAAAGCTTAAGTGGACATTAGACTATGCCACCCCAAACTTTTCAATGCATTTCTCCATCGCTTTCTTAACTGCAAAACACACACAAGCACACACAAAAAACACAGTTTAAAGTAGATTTGTTGCACTGATGCAACAGAGCACTTTTTAATTCTGGCCGTCTAAGAAGCGAGAGCTGGACCATCAAGAAGGCTGATCGCCGAAGAATTGATGCTTTTGAATTATGGTGCTGGAGGAGACTCTTGAGAGTCCCATGGACTGCAAGAAGATCAAACCTATCCATTCTTAAAGAAATCAGCCCTGAGTGCTCATTAGAAGGACAGATCCTGAAGTTGAGGCTCCAGTACTTTGGCCACCTCATGAGAAGAGAAGACTCCCTAGAAAAGACCCTGATGTTGGGAAAGATGGAGGGCACAAGGAGAAGGGGACGACAGGGGATGAGATGGTTGGACAGTGTTCCCCCCCACTCCCAGCTATTACAGCTTGACATAAGAGTGGCTTGCATAAAGCCATCCACCCATGACCTAGGCAAGACTTGAATCAGGGGTTCATTGGCTCAGAGCAACTCTTAGCTGCTATGTGCACCAGCTCTGTTTATATATCATATTCACTTCTTAGCATGCCAAGACTGTTGTTCTACCCAGAGCAATGCCCAATGGCAATGTTCCACGACTGCAGACAGTTAACAAACATCTTTTTGTCCAGGCTCATAATAAGCTGTTTAGATCTAGTCTATATGAAAGGGCCCGAATAAAATTGTTAGTAGAAAACGGGGTAAGAATAGAAGCCAAGGGAGACTCCGCGACAGGGAGACTCCGGGACCAGAGGGAGGAGGCGGTGGGAAAAGACTGGAAGAAATTTAAAATATACCGGTATATAAAGAAGTATTGTAAGATTGAGAACTAGGGGAAAGTTGGAATAAGAAGTAGATTGCAGATTAGATTTAGGTTTAAATAAGAAATGTATGATGTATGATTTAAGATGATAGAAGGTTGAAATATTAGTAATTAATAGGAATAATAAAAGACGAGAGGAAATCACTAAAGAGGATAGACAGTGGAATGCAGTAAGGAAGGCGGGAGGAAGTCACAATAAGAGGATAAGGAAAAAGGAAGGGAAAAATATGTTTTTATTGCATATTGTATGTTATTGTATGTTTTATGTGTTTTTAGTTTAATGTAGTTTAATGTTAGTAGAATTTTGTTATATTTGTGTTAAAAACCCAATAAAAATATTATTAAAAAAAAGAACAGAAGCCAAGGGAGGATAATTACCATACAAGTGAACGTCAAAGGTGTGGACAGGACTTTCTACATTCCCATCAGTTCCTTGTATTTGGAGACCTTGTTTGTGAATAGGGAAAAGCTGATGTGAAGCTTGAGAGCAGGAATGTAAAGCACTTGACATTTATTTTAAACATGTTATAACAAAATAAGAGTTTTCTATGTCGTGCCCTTTTTTTGTACCATGCTTTCATAGTGAATCTCTCGTTTTGCCTCTAATCTGGGTTTCACTCTCTGCTCCCATCTCCTCACACAAATGCCAATTGATGCTCTCTTTTCTTTCCATTATGGCCTGGCTAATTATGGCATCTATGGCTTGCAAATACAATTGCTCAGGGAAAGGTCTGCTAATTAATAGGATTAATTTGATGGTGTCACAGATTCTCACGGGTTTACAATCTGGAGACAATGGCAGTTTGTTGCTGTTGGCACCAAACTCATCCTATATAACAGGCATGGCCAACAGGTCGATCGCGATCTACTTGTCGATCCCCAGGACGTTCCTGGTCGATCGCAGGTAGATCGTGAGTTCCTTAGTGATTGGCAGCCTAAAAGGGAAAAAAAGCTCTCCTCCTAAAAAAAGCTCAAAGACTTCTCTTTCTCCCCCTCCCAAAATCTCAATAACAATGGGCAATTGCAGGGAGAGCTCTTTCCCTCTTGCCTGCAAAGAGTTGGCCACTGTGTGTGTGTGTGTGTGTGTGTGTGTGTGTGTGTTGCGCAGGATGGTCCCGGCGGGGGCGGGGCGTGGTCTAACCCCCTTAACGCTTCCCTCCACCTTGCTGGGGAGAGAAGGCTTACAGACTTTCTTTTTAAAAGCAGAGGAGGGAGGGAGGGAGAGAGAGAGAGAGAGATGCACCCCCCAGCGCCTCCTCAGAAAGAAGGCTTACAGACTTTCTTTTTAAAAGCAGAGGAGGGAGGGAGATAGGGAGGGAGGGAGAGAGAGAGAGAGAGAGATGCACCCCCAGCGCCTCCTCAGAAAGAAGGCTTACAGACTTTCTTTTTAAAACAAAATAAAAAAATTCCTTCCAGTAGCACCTTAGAGACCAACTAAGTTTGTTCTTGGTATGAGCTTTCGTGTGCATGCACACTTCTTCTTTTTAAAAGCAGAGGAGGGAGGGAGGGAGGGAGAGAGAGAGAGAGAGAGAGAGAGATGCACACACCCCCCCAGCGCCTCCTCAGAAAGAAGGCTTACAGACTTTCTTTTTAAAAGCAGAGGAGGGAGGGAGGGAGAGAGAGAGAGAGAGAGATGCACCCCCCCAGCGCCTCCTCAGAAAGAAGGCTTACAGACTTTCTTTTTAAAAGCAGAGGAGGGAGGGAGAGAGAGAGAGAGAGATGCACCCCCCAGCGCCTCCTCAGAAAGCAGCAGCCTGCAAGCCAGATAACCCAGTGAGAGTCTCTCTCAGGCTCCCCAGCGGCAGAATTTCCCCCTTTTGGGAGTTGGCAGCGTGATGTCCTTTGCCCCCCACCCCGATCATTTTTTATCACTTTCCTAATATGCAAGACCATCTGGAAAAAACCTGACTTTGTTTTTCAAACAGAGAAGTATGTGGCCGAAATTGATTCTGTTATTATGGAATTAGAAAAAAGATTTGTCAACTTCCAAAAAATTGAATTAATTGTAGAGTACATGTCATTTCCATTCAAATCTGATTTGGACATTCAAAAAATTGCAGTCGTTATCAGTACAAATTACTCATTGTGCAAAACATCTCTTGAAAATGAGATATTAACTCTGAAAAATGACATTTTTCTGAGGGCCCGTGCAGAAGAAGAATCATTTTGAAAGTTTGTGCCTAGACAGAAATTTTCAAATTTGAGAAGATGCAGTGAAATTTTACACTCATGTTTTGGTTCTACTTATTTGTGTGAATCTGCATTTTCATATTTAAAAATGATGAAGAGTAAGCAACGTTCAAACATGACAGATGAGCACCTTAAGGATTCCCTGAAGCTGGCCCTGACACAGTACTCGCCTGATATCGAACACTTGGTTACCGAAATGGTGACGCAGGTGTCACACTAACAATGGATGAAGGCATGTATTTTTTAAGAAATCATGATAGGTAGGTTAAAGGAGTGGGTAAAGGAGTTTGTGGGGTGTACAGTTTTGTGAGTGCTTTTATGCAACTCTCTCCAAGAAATCTCTAAAAGTTTCTGTTGTCCTCCATAAGAAAAGTATTTGGGCAGTGCTCCCCCCAAAAAGGTTACCAAATCTGGTCACCCCCTTTTCCTTCTCCCTAATAAAAGCTCAACAACTTTGAGCTGAACCCAAAAAAACAGGGGTAGATCACTGCCAGATTTTAATTCTGAAAGTAGATCACAGTCTCTTGGGAGTTGGCCACCTCTGCTATATAATAATCTTGCTATGTCCCTGCGTCCACCAATTTTCCATGTGTCACGGAAGTGCGCTACTGCGCATGACACACGCGGACGCAGGGATTGGCCAGCGGACAGGAAGTGACGGCCGCCCGCCTGCCTCCCTCACAGCCCCGCCGGAGGACGGCCGGCCCGGCCTGGAGGCGGCGGCGGCGAGGAGAACGAGGAGCCCAGGCCAGGCCATGGCGGCGGCGCCGGGGCCTCGGCCAACCAGCTCGCCCTGGTGCTGCTGCTCTTGAGGAGGGGCGGCAAGGTGGGCGCTGGTGGGCGCCGCGGAGCAGCCGGAGCACGCTCGAAGCGGGGGCCGGGAGCAGGGCGCGCCGGGGCCCCGCGAGCCGCTCTGCCGCCTCCTCCTCCTCTAGCGCCCGTTAGTCAACGGGCTAACTTCAACTAGTTCTCTATAATAAGGCTTTGACGGAACCTGGGATGTTTCATTTGATCTTTTATTCATTCTCAAAGCAAGTGCTGGCTCCAAGATGTTGTGAAAACTTAGGCAAGATAAATTTCATTACTCGAAAGTAGTGCTGGCTCTGAGGACCCCTCCCCCCCTTTACTTAGAAGAGGTGGTGGTGTTCCAACTAAGAATTATCCCATTGCACCTCTGACATTCTTCAGTGATTCATGCAAAGGGAAAATGGTGGAGCTGTTGGAATGGACGATGAAAGCTTTCCCAACATTGGGGTCCTAGAAAATGCCTAATCTCACCAGCCACTGGAGCCAGGCTTGCTCAAACAACATTTATTCCATGCCACTTCCTTTAAGGATGTTCTTTCTAGCAGTCTCTTATCACAAGAAGGTGGCCTGCTTCACCTGAAACACTCAAATGCAGTATAGCACTTTGTGAAAAAGCAAGGAGGAACCAGGGGAAGGTATTGGGATCACATGCTACCCCTTCAACCTCCTTTTACTGTACAGCTGAGGGAGGAAGTTGGCAGCATGTAATTTCACTTTCAGAGAATCCTGGCTTGTTGTTACAGAAAAGGAAGGTCGTTAACCTTATAAAAGGCAAGTGGTGATTGGCTGAGTTACTGATGGGGCAGTGCCAATTGCAAGAAGCCTCTTATTCTTGCCAAGATTTAGGAAAACCAAACAGAGGGTAGGGTCTTCATTGGCAGCTGGCAAAGGGTCAGGTACATAATTAGGTATTAGTGTACACCTGAAGTTCTCATACTTCACTGACATGTGTACAGGCAATCTTTTCAACAATGCCAAGGTTTGCTTCCTTGCAATGAAGAATCCTAAGTGTTCGATTTCCCTTTCTCACCTTCTATGTATATATCTAC
This sequence comes from Darevskia armeniaca, assembly GCA_034641395.1. NCBI lineage: Eukaryota > Metazoa > Chordata > Lepidosauria > Squamata > Lacertidae > Darevskia > Darevskia armeniaca. Next base: position 172,944 of record JAWWNF010000113.1, read on the forward strand.
CCAGTTTGATGCAGTAGAATGAAGCCCTTTGAAGCCTTAGGTTGAAAACGGAAGGTGAGGTGAGTTATTTGCAAAGGTTTTAGTTAGATGTGTGCAGGTTAAGTCATTTGGAAAGTGTTTTGATTGTGCTTTTTGTGGTGTTTCAATTAAGTAATTGTATTTATTATACACTGTTATTACGCACTGCACTGGCATATACTGGTAGCTCAACGAAGAGAAACGATTTAAATAGAAGGAGTGTGGAATCTGGTTTGGTTATTATGGAATGCTTTCCAAAACACCTACCGACGTCCGTGGGGTGGAACTATTTCGAGTGCAGAACATGTTTCTCTCCGAGTTGCCACTTTCTTTCACATCAGTAACAGGAAATTAATCTTAAATGCATGCAGCGTATGTGAGCTTTTGGTTTTTGTATGTAACTAGCTGACCCGGGCCACGCCTTGCTGTGGCTGATTTTATGCTTATTACCATCAGTAGCAGCCGCAGCCAAAATACCCCCCCCCCCGGCTATGGGTTTTGTCCACACACCCCGTTGTTGTCTCATCCCTGTGATTTCTCCCATCCTGTAGTGACCCATGAAATATCCAGTCCCCCCTCCTCCCGAGTCCATAGCTGTCAAGTTATCCCTTATTTTAAGGGAAATTCCATTATGTCGAATAGGCTTCCTCGTGAGAAAAGGTAAAACTTGACAGCTATGCGAGTCATCCCTGTGACTTCCCCCACCCTGGGCCAGCCCATGACCTATTTGGGCCCCTCCTCCCCCCACCCCCCACCCAGCTCCACTCGGGATAGTCTGTAAAGTAGAGGCGAGGCCTAGTGAGGCCTAGTCTGCAGGCTGTAAAGTAGAGGCGAGGCCTGGGGGGGGAGTGTTTTTGGGTTGCGGCCTGTGGCTGTGGCTCTGGGTTTGGCCGTTTGCCTTTGTCTGGTAATGGCTCTGTGGGTTGTCTGGTAATGGCTGCCTTGGTGGTTTCAGTTGCTTGGTTGATGACGTCATTATTTGGCGCCACCCTTCAGAGCTTTTGCTTGTGACAGGGCGCGGTCTGCCTTTTTATTGGATGCTGCTGCTGCTGTCTTCAGAGCTTCTGGTGATAATGTATAATGCCTGTGACAGATTTTTTTTTGCGTTTTTTCTTTATTTTAGGTATGACAGGTGTGGTTTTTCATAATTTTTATTATGCCAGATTACTTTGAGATGGTAATGGAAACGCTGTATCCAAATTTTATGCGATTTGGTCCAGCGGTTACGCAGCAAGAGTGTTTCGGACAAATGCGCAATGGGAACATTTTTATATATATAGATGTTGTCTAGACATGTATTTAAAGTAATGAAGGTCACATTTCACAATAGTACGCATAATATAATATTGAATGTACTGTTAGATAGTGAGGGGGAGTGTGTGAGTCTGGAGTGTTGCTGCTGAATGAGGATGGACTGAGAGTGAGCTGGTTTTGTTGTTTGGTGGAGGGAGTTGGAAATGTTTGTATCAGGGAATGGAGAGTTGCACAAAGTGGAGCTGAGACTGGGGGTGTTGCTTTGGAAGCAGAGTTGGTTAGATTAATATTATAGGAACAGCAGCATTACTCCCACTGTTATAATTGCAGTAATGGAATCATGAAGACACAGAAAGACCAAAAGCAGCTACTTATATGACCAAGGTAATATTGAAACCCTCACCTTTTCTTTTGATTTATATATATATATCTATATATATATAAATGTGCCCATTGTGTGCGCGCCAGACACACCCTTGCTCCGTAACCGCTGGACCAAAGTGCATCAAATTAGGACAAAGTGTTCCATGACCATCAAGGAAGGATCTGGCAGAATTAAATTTCCAAAAAACCACACCTGTCATACCTAAAATATAGAATAAACGCTAAAAAATTGGCCAGCACTGAAGACACCAGCAGCATCCAATAGAAAGGCAGATTGCGTGCTGTCACCAGCAAAAGCTCTGAAGGGTGGCGCCAAATAATGACATCATCAACCGAGCTACTGAAACCACCAAGGCGGCCATTACCAGACAACCCACAGAGCCATTACCAGGGAAAGGCAAACGGCCAAACCCAGAGCCACAGCCACAGGCCGCAATCCAAAAACACTCCCCCCCCCCCCGCAAACGCTCCCACAACAATCAACTCAACTAGCCCAAACCCTCAGCTGCAAAAACCCACTGGAGTACTCCAGTAAAAAACTCTTCAAAAAAATTCTTAATACATGTCCAGCCACTTTGTGGTGGTTTTGGTTGTTTATGGTTTATATTATCACCACAGTGATACTTTGTACTGTTTGTGTTTACCTTTATCTTCGCAGCCACTGACGTAGTGACTTGGTTCATATTTAGCTATTCCATATCTTTCAATTTGCCAGAGGGGTTTATATCTTGAAACTTTCTGTCTGGAATATCTTTTAAGGTTTGTCTTTCCTGTTGTAATCCATTATTTCCAGTATCCCCCCTCCGATAACTTAATTTTTGCTGCGCAATCCACTCCACCATCTTTCATTGGCATTTTGCCTTGCTGACTTCCAGCTTTCCATTACTAATTACCATCCATTAATAATTATATCCCATTAGGAATTATTTTCTTTCTTCAGTGAAGAGTTGCCACATTATAAAACAACGTAGCGCATGTATAGAGAAAGAACAAAGGCTATTAGGATTTCGCGCTCCCCAATGCTGATTTTATGATTGATATATTTCAGACGCCTGTCTGAGCGGAGCGTGAGAAAGGAAGACTGTCTTATCTTTCCTCTGGTGTGAGACTGTGAAACTGTACTTTCACTTTTACGTCGTTCTGTTTTGTTCTCGGAGCTGATAAGACCAGATGCCATTATGCGTTTGTCTGTAAATATTATGTAAATAAATAGTAGTTTAGAACTACGATGCCTCTTTCTTTTGCTGTGTTATGCCAGAAGGCTGGTGTGCATAAATCAAGCTGGTTTATGTCGCTGGAGCGCCCTGGAGAAGAAGGGGGTGCCTTTTCCAGAGCTATGTTCACTGGACGATGCGTGGAGGTTGGGGTGGGCTGGGCTGCAGATAGGCCAGAGCGTTTTCCAACAAAGGCTTCCCTTCACCCACCTTCCAATCCGGTAACGATGATAGTCATCTCCAAATAGAGACCCTTGCAGTCAGTGGCTGATTCAATTAGGCTAGCTTGTCTCCTTCTTCCAGAGCATTTCTGTTTTTAAAGTCCAAATTCATATCTATCTAAAAAAACAGAGGAAGTGCCGCTCATGGTGACTGCGAGTGAGAGCTCACCCCCTCGACCCCGGGGGGGGGGCTTGCAAGGATAATTACTCTCAAATCCTCCTTAATTATCTGCACGCCGTTCGCCACGGCAGCTCCGGACTGGAAGTTTTATTTTTTACCTTTTATAAATTAATTGTGTCGCAACACCTCCTCATTCCTGGCTATGTGGTGGGGGAAGTGTTCAGATAAAACATCTCTGGGGGCATCAGGAATAAAAGGGCTGTTTAGTGGCATAACCAGGAAGGACTCTCCTCCTAGTTGCACATCTTGCATGAGGAGGGAAGGTGGCAGAGCAGAGTGGGGAGTGCCAGAGAGACCTCAGTGCAATGGGGAGGTGGCCGAAGTGTGTGTTAAATGCCTCACTGTAAGCTCCTATCAAATTATCCCCAAGATAACACACATAGGGGAGAAATCCTATGGGTATCTATAGTGTGCGTTTGGCAGGTCCCAAACTTAAGGGTCAACCTTCTGCAAATCCACAGGCTGCCTGGAGGCAGGAGCCACCTCTGAGCATTGAGGCAGCCAACATTGGGAGGAGTCTCCCTGTTGCATCCTTGTGATTTTTGCCATTCTCCATTATCCCTAAGTGGACAAGTCATGACTCCTTTTGACTTTTTCCTTTATTATCTAGGTTCTTTCAAGTACCTTCTTTCTGTTAATATTTCTTTCCCATATGAGATTAATTGGTCTCTATCTGAAACAGGTCCTGCCAACCTAGCAGTTCGAAAAAACCTCAAAGTGCAAGTAGATAAATAGGAACCGCACTGGCGGAAAGGTAAACAACATTTCCGTGCGCTGCTCTGGTTCGCCAGAAGCGGCTTTGTCATGCTGGCCACATGACCCGGAAGCTGTACGCCGGCTCTTGGCCAATAAAGCGAGATGAGCGCCGCAACCCCAGAGTCGGACACGACTGGACTTAATGGTCAGGGGTCCCTTCCTCCTCCTCTCCAGGCCTCCTCTCTTCCGAAAATGAGGATGGAGACCCTCCCCCTCTAACCTTGTCTCTTGTTCCTGAGGGTGGCCTACACTGCTTCCTCTGTCAGGGGTGGGGTTACTTCTGAAGCGCGAAGGGTGTGTGCCATGGCCTCTTCCTCCATGTCCACCTCACTTCGTCCTGTCCTGGGAGGTACCTTGTGGCTCTCCCACCCATTAGCTGCTGGGAAGAAGAGTGACTTTTGTGGGTCACTGTTAGATCCAGGAGAAGGACCTGGTGTGGTTAGTTTTCAGGGCTCTTTCCAGGAAAGGCTGAACCCATCATTCACAAGTGCTGCCTGGTTGAAGACAAAAGGATATACCCACAATCTCCCACTCCCCAGGCCAAGTGAACTTACCCTCCTTAGTCTCTCCCAGTATCCAAATAGACCGAGATTGGGTGAACATTGTTCTCTTAATGGTTTCCACACCATTTGTTCTGTTAATGGTTTCAACACCATCTAGAGATTCCACACTCTAGAGTCAGGAAGGTGAGCAATAACAACTATGCAGTCTGGCAGATGAGTGAGGTGGGTATCTGACCACACGCTTGAGGGATTATGGCTGGCCTCAAGTCCCCTTCTGGTGGCCATTTCTCTCTGTGCAAAGCAATGTTGGAATTATGAAAATCCACCACAGGAGTGATTTTATATGAATTTCTAAACACTTCCCCACACCTCTACCACATATGTATTATTGTTCCTATTTCTCCACCACTTTACCAACAGAAGTTGGATTTCCATTTATATATCTTGGCTAAATTAACTGCCGTTAAATACCACCTATGGAACATCTTTACTCTCTTGCGTCATTTAACCCTTCCGTGAACTCCCCCTCTTTCTCTCCCCCACTGAAATATAGGAAAGGTGCACTGCCGGAAGCCTAGAGTGTGGGAGATGAGTAGGAATGTGGATGAGGGAATATTGTTTAATATTTCCTATCCCAGCTTGTGCTAACAAGCTCCAAACTTGCAGAGTTTCTCATCCCCAATAAAGCGCAGCAAAAACGTGGCGTTTAAGTTCCTATGAACTTCTAGAACAAGGCAGATCCTGGCATATATTTCCCCTGGTTCCCTCTTAAAAGAAAATACACGACACATAAGCTTATAAAAGTATAAAGGTTTTACTCACAGACATCCAAGGTTACAAGTCTCAGAAGGCAGGCTAGCTTAGATTAAATGTATGTACATGTGGAGACTCTCCTAAGGGAGAAGGCTCCATGTGGCTTCTCTTGGCTGGAAGCCAAGAGAGCATCTTGTCTTGAGATGTTGCATCTTCGAAGTCCAAGGGAAGAGAGAGAGAGAATGCCTCTCACTGTGTCTTTCAGTAACTGCAGGTGAGGCCACTCCCACTTCTGGTCACACAAAGGAAATGATTTTTTTAAAAAAATAATTTTTATTGTTTTTTTTGGGGTGCCTGGCCCCGATTCAGGCCAGGTCACATACAACATAGACAATAACCAAAGACTCCCTCTCGCCTCCCACCATTGATTTCAGCTGTTTACACATTCAATCTTAACAGGTTCTTAATTCAATATCAACTATTTCTTCTTAAAATTAAATCAATACACTTACTTCTCACATCTTTAGCATACTTATATTCATTTTCAAAACACGTCCCTTTCTCCTCCCCCAGTCCCAGGGCACGTAGCTTTGATTTTAACTCCACTTATCATTCAAAATGTAAATAAAACATAAAACATAAAACACCTATCCTTTATCATGCAAGATATACCTTAAACAATATCATTTACTCAATCCCTAGCGTGTCCATAGTTCCAAGCCTTAAATCCAAAATTTAATTACTTCTTTTATTATAATTATCCTATTCCTCTCGGTTCCGAAATCCAATACCAATGTCTTTCATACAGAGTGACATCCAAGGTGGCAATCATCCAGGTCTCAGGGCCGTCTTTCAATTTCAGATTCAAGTCGTCTCGTCTTCTTTTCCGCTGCCTGTCTTTAATTTTGGGTTTGCTAGCTTGTCTTATGTTGCTTTTCTTGTTTCTTGAAGTAGCAGCACCCTTTGTCATACGTTTATGAAGTCTTTTGTTACAGCTGGTTGTTGCAAAAATAATCCTTTGTGTTTTGGCCTTGACGTAGACTTTTTCCTCTGAAGTTGTTTGTAGGTCCTGACCAATCTGAGCAATGTTTAGACTTTGCCTTATCTCCTTCACTGAGCTTCTCATGGTGCTCAGCTCAGCTTTCATCTCTCTCAGTTCAGTTATACATTCAGCTCTGAATTCCTTCAGCATTTCCATCAATGTCCACAAGTTAGTTTCCTGTTCCTTCGCCATTTTAGACACAGTTCAAAATATAAGGTTCACTTTCCCTTTAAAACTTTTAACACTTTTTCCTTAATCATAAAGTTCCAAATTTCAAACTTCTTTAAGATCCACTTTTCTGCTACAGCCCCCAAGTCCAGGGGAGTCGAAGGGGTTAAATTAAATCCACACATCAAAGAGTTCAATTCAACACTTCTCAATGCTTCTGTAACAGTTTCCTGTTACATTGTCTCAATGGCAGGGAACAGACCTCCGTTTTGATGTTCCGAGCCAGCCTAATTCAAATTCAAATTAAGGTCCTTTTTAGTTACTCACATCTCCAGTCCGAATTACTTTCTTTTCTTGGAGGAATCAGCACGCTCACAGCAGTCAATCTTGCAGCTGCTCCAGACAGGGGATTTCACGTCCGATGAGCCCCGCCTCCCACTCAGCCTCGGGAGCCCTTTCTCAGGTCTCCCGGGGAGCAGGCATGGCGTTAAGGGCTCTGCCAGACAGTTGAGACCCCGGGACGCCCTTCCCGGGGGTTTTGGGGGCCACTGCGCTGGCGTGGTCACCCCTTTTCCCGGTCTGGAGGGGGAATGTCAGAGCCGACATGTCCCCCCGACCTTCTGCTGCGGCAACGCCGACCGGAAGTCCCAAAGGAAATGATTTCAGTCTTGGCACAGGAAACTCGACCTGGAGGACCAAGACCCCTTTTGTGTACACTCTAGGAATGTTGTGATTGACTGCACCAGTGTTATACATCCCACATAGAGCGCCCCATGGATTCCCACCAGAGGAAATGGGGGGATCCATTACGAGGGGAGCCAGAACTGCAATTCCTTCCAGTAGCACCTTAGAGACCAACTAGGTTTGTTCTTGGTATGAGCTTTCGTGTGCATGCACACTTCTTCAGAAACACTGAAACAGAAGTCACCAGACCCATATATAAAGTGAGAGGGTGGGGAGGGGTGTTACTCAGAAGGGTGGTGCGAATGGGTGTTTGGCCGATAGGTGTGGCAAACCTGTTGAGGACTGTTAAGGACTACAATTGCTCTTACAGGAAAAAGCAAGGGGTCAGATGGCTAAAAATAGCTGTATCATGCATAATGAGATAAGAATCCAATATCTGTCGTGTCCCCAATGGTAACTGTAGCTAGCTGTCAAGAACGCACGCCACTCCGAGAAGTCAGCGGAAGAAGTCTTGAAGTTTATTGTACAGCACACAGGGATACGTGGAAAGTCCGTGAGGATTCTGAGGAGGCCATCTCAGAATCCCCCTTTAATGCACCTTGCTGGGTGACTCCCAGTTCCCCCCTCCCTTCTGCCCTAAAGGTCCGGGGGTGATCCACTTCCCCACCCGGGATGGCTTGGACAAAAGAGTTAACTGCTCTGGTCTACCTGCACTATTCATGGGTGCTTTTTACATTGTTATTGTGATGCTGCCGGTTCCGCCGCTGATGGCTCGTTAGCGGTCGTTACGAGCCAGCGGTCGTTATCGCCCATCCTGGGGTTGTTTACCCCGTGGGGCATGCCTGGGCGAGGTCGGGCCTTGCTGCACTCGGTTTAACCCCTGTGTGCCTGGCTCCGCTGTTGCCCCCTTTCCTGGCCCGCTGCATGGTTCCCCTTCCTGGCGCCCGCATGGCGCGACCCCACTGTCTAGTCGGGTCGCAACATCATCTCAATTCAGATCAAGTCTCTCCATGCATTTAGGTTTGGTAATAAGTTGCAATTGTTGTAAAGGGGAGACTCTACGCCACGACCCTGCCTCCACCACTTTGTGAAATGGGTCTGAAAATGATCAGGCCGCCCCCTCTCCCGGCAAGGGATTAAAAGAGGTAAAGGGGGAATGAAAACTGACACCTTCATGCCCCGGAGGACCTTTTCGGAAGTTGTGGGGAGGGTGGGGGGTCTCTTTCCCTGCCGTCTCCGGGGATCGAACCTGGGACCTTCTCAGGCAAGAAACAGCGTAACAGAGCAGGTTTGGAAGAAGGGGAATTTGTGTATTCTGGGAGGGAGGTGCCACTCATTCCTCCCCAAGGGTCAGTGAGCTCCGCTTCCTAGAGAGGCAGGAAGATTTGGAGAGGGGAGGGGAGAGCCAAGGTTGGAGAGGAGGGGCCGCCATTCACATTCCCGGAAGAGGAGCAGGTCTGCAGCACAGGAGGAAAAAGAGGTGCCAAATATTATTATTTGGGGGGGGGAGGGGAAGAGATTGGGGGTTGTGGGGAGGGGGAGAAGGATGTGCTTTTCCTCCCCCTGAATCTGCCAACAGGGCAGCTGGGAAGGGAGGGCAGGCTTTTGGGCGAGGGGGGGGATTGAAAGGAAAGTAGGGGATTGCTCCCCCTCCCCCTTCTTTCTGTAGATCAGTCCAGCGGGGGAGGGGCTGATTTAGGCACTGCTTATTCTGTCCCCAAAGGGGCGCGTCATTGGGGAGCCCCCAGCCCTTTTTATTGCAGGAAAGGAAATGCGAGGGGGGGGGAAGGGTGCGATGGGCAGGGAGAGAAAGGGGGTAGAGACCCCCGAAAAACTCACTTCCGGGGCGCTATTTGTAGAGGCCCCGATCCATGCAATCCGGCTGCAGATTGGAGACCCTCCATTGGCAGGGTCCTCCATTGGCAGAGGGCCCTCCATTGGCATTGGCAGATTGGAGACCCTCCATTGGCAGATCTCCTTTGCAGCGCCCCTTCGTCTTGAGAGTTAAGAGATGTTCAGCTGTCCTGCCCCCCCCCCCCATGGGCGCTTTTGCGGGAATGAACTGGGAGGCCCCCCAAGGGCTGGGACTTGAACCGAGGCCCCAGTTCCGCACCTCTCTGCTAGTTCCGGGTTTTCCCTTGCAGGAATCCCTGGGGCGCCGCAATCCTGGCTCCAAGCAGGTGCCGAGGCGTGCCTTGATGGGTCCCCTTTGTGTGGAGAATCGGAGAGAGGGAGACCATGGAAGGGGGAGATAGAGTCCTGGATAGAGAGCCCAACCCTGTCTCCCTCCTCTCCCCCCTCCTTGCTCATCTGGCGAGGCCCCTCAGGATGGGAGTAATTTGGCAAGAAGGGTGAGCCGGCCAGGGGGGCCTCTGGGCAAAGGAGACCCTAAGGGCGGATGGATGAGGGCAGAGCAAGTTAGGAGGCTGAGGGAGGGAAGCATTCCTGGGGGAGGAATCGAAGTCATCTTGGAGAAAGAGAGGTATCTGAAGAAGTGTGCATGCACACGAATGCTCATACCAATAGCAAACTTAGTTGGTCTCTAAGGTGCTACTGGAAGGAATTTTTTAATTTTTAATTTTGTTTTGGAGAAAGAGAGAGAGACTTGGGGACTGCATGCCTTGACTTCTCCCTCCTGCCCAGGGAATCTGCCATGAGGAATCGACCAGGGAGAGATCCCTGAACAGGAGACCAAATCCACCCACCCTCTCCTCCCTTGAACCTCAGTCCTTGCCCTGCCATAAGTCCCAGATCAGCTGTTGTATTGGGTGCTGGGGGCTGTTATAGTGAGTCAACCCATTGGGAGAAAGAGGAAAGGGAGGATGCCCATTTTATTATTTCCGCCCTTTGAAGCGTTTATGAACTACAGTCTTACATATATGCCTGTGTTTCTGTGGAGAAACATCTAAAGGGTTCCTAACCAGAGATAACTGTTCCCCACTCCTCTCCATTCCACCAGGTTTCCATTATTCACACTATATCAGTTCTCATGTCTGTGGGATTTAAGGGATTGGGACATGGGTGGGAATTCCACCCCCAACAGCCTGTGTAATTATTATTATTATTACAATTGTTACTGTTAGTTGTTTATTGAATCCCTCCACAAGCATAAATTACATATCCACCTGTGGATTTGTGGTCAGTGGTCATTCCGGCGCAATCTGCATCAGTATACCCAAACTTTTCAGGATTACTAACAGCTGGCAACCTCAATTTACAATTCGTTGTGCCCTTCAAATACCATACCCCTGTTTTCACATCCAGACAGTCATATTCAGTAGGAGCATTTTCCTTCCTACTAAGAATTCCCACAGAATTAGCTAAATCAGGTCTACAAGTGGTAACAAGATATAAAAGTCTACAAATTGCCGACCTGTATTCTATGTTGTCAGGCAGTTCTTTCAAATCCTGCTGATTCTTTAAGAAGTCAGTAGCCATGGGCATTGCAACTGGGTGTGCATCTTCCATTTGCAAATTCAGGATAAGGTTATGAATCTTTTGCCTGACAACATACAGGTCTCACTCTTTTCCTTGATGAAATCCACTGTCTCACTCTTTTCCTTGATGAAATATGCAACATTATACTTTGAGAAAGCATCAAGAAATATTGGTACCGGTATGTACCTGTTCTTCTCTAGTGAGGGAACATTCATAGGTCCACTGCAGAGTATGTCAAGCACTTTGGTGCTTCTCCGCTCTGTGCAAGGAGGAAATGAAGGTGTTACAGCTTTCTGAGTAACACAGCTTATGCACTTTGTTGGTGCTGTGTTGCTCTTTGTTACCTGCAGTCCCCTTGCAAGTTCTCTTTTCTGTAGGTCCTGAATGGCGTTGGTGTCCCTGTGTCCCAGCCTTCTATGCAACAGCTCCAGGTCCGCCACATCCTTCTAGTTTGAGCGTGACACCTTAGCACTGATTCTCTGACAAACCAACTTTATGTCATTTATTAGATTGGCTTGAACATACACCTCCCCATTCTTAGTCAGATTTCATTTTCCATTTCCAAAGGTTATCTGGAAACCTTAGCTGTCCAAACTGGACACACTAACCATATTACAACTGAGTTGTGGAACATACAAAACTTTCTCCACAGTAGTATCCAGAGCTTCATTGTTCACATTAAAATTTAAATTCACAGAACATGCACCTTTAGCTTCAAAAATATTGCCACCTACCATTTCAATGTGAGATTCTGCAATATCATTAATGTCATTAAAATATTCCCTTTTATACGAAAAATGGCTAGAAACTCCTGAATTTAAAATCCACTTATTACATTTATTTTCACGATTTTGAACAGTCAAATTCTTTTCCTATAGTAGCAAAGTGCGTTTATATCTCCCCTACTTTTCTTTTTCTTGTTTATAAAGAAGGAGTTTCTTTGCCTTTCGAACCTTACAGTTTCTTGCACTGTGGCCTTCTTTGTTACAATGAAAGCACACAATTTTTCTGGGTGTGTCTCTGGTCTTTCCAATCTGTTTAGACGCATAATTAGTGTTTCCATACATGTGCTCTAAATCCTTTAAGATTTGAGACACATCATCTCTTGCAGTCAATCATGGATAACTTGCTCATCATGGAGCCCATCTAAAATGATGGTTCTGGCTTTACTATTCTTCAGCTTCCATGCTCTAATCTTGGCTAAATCCCCTTCACTTGAGCCAGTAGGCTTAGGATTTTCAAAACAGTGGTACCTCAGGTTAGAAACACTTCTGGTTAGAATCTCCGCTAACCCGGAAGTAGTACCTCAGGTTAAGAACTTTACCTCAGGATGAGAACAGAAATTGTGCGGCGGTGGCAGTGGGAGGCCCCATTAGCTAAAGTGGTACCTCAGGTTAAGAACGGTTTCAGGTTAGGAGCGGACCTCTGGAATGAATTACCGTAAGCTGCTTTCCTTCTGCATCTCCAGCTCTCTCCATGCAATGCAAGGCTGACAGATGGAGGCCCAACCCCAAGAACATTCTCCTACCTGAGCACTCTTTTTTTTTAATTTTATTGGGTTTTACAATTTTTAAAAGCACATAACATACATAGTGGTTAAATTCTCATACTTCCCCCCTCTCACCCTGGGAAGCCACAATCCAACCCCCTCTCTCACAGGGGTAAACATGTTCATTGTACATTTAACCTTACTTTATTTTGCTAACATTGCCTAGGCCTGACCCCATACCTGGGTCAGATTCTATCTTTCTCACCAATTTTCGGTTGAATTCATCTTAAATCCTCTTTAACAGGTTAATACTTCTATAATTTATAACATATAAAACCAATACATTTATTTATTAATCCTAATTTTAAGCCTAAACCTACTAATACTTCTGCACCTCCTCATTTATTATCATCTACCCTCTATACTAAACACATTTTTTTTACCCCAAAAATAAAACTTCCCTCCCTTCCTCCCATCGGTTTCAGATTTATTAGCCATATTTGTCCCTTAATTAATAAACATATTCCATTAATCTTCATTTATAATCCCTTTGCCAGATCCCATTTCCATAAACATCCTTCTTAAAGCCAGAAAATTAAATCCTTTCAAAAATAATTCTTAATTCAGCCCACCCCCTGCCTTGGTGGGATCCACCTCCAATAATTCCCCCACCCCTGTGGTCCTTGCCTTTTCTTTCACAGCAATTTTGTCTTACTCTTCTTACTCTTCTTTCTTCGAACCAGTCCTTTCACCTGTTTCAAAATTCTTTCTTTTTGTCGTCTCCTGATTGGTTTTCCCTTTTTCTTCACCGATCCATTTGTTTTCTTCTTTTCCTTTTGTTTCTTGGATCCCACTTTTGTATCCGCTGTCTGCTTCCGTCTACGTGATGATAGTTCTTTTGATTTACAGTTGTTGGTGTAGCTTGTTTCTTCATTTCCCAGCAGTTCTACTTCCTGTACATCTGGCGCTTCCTTGTTCAGAAAATTGTTTGGTCTTGGGTTTGGTATTCCGAGCGTATCATAGATTTCTTGCACCAAGGCTAATATTTTCCTGTCCCGCTCCGACAGCTGCTCCGCCATTCCAAGGTCACAAACAATTTTGAAGTCACAATCATAAGGTATTTGTAATCCAACAGTTTTTTTGCTTTTTCCTGCTAAATCCTCCAAAACCCGGGAGAAAGAGGCTTCTTTTTTCTTTTTTCCCCAAGTCAATAATTGTATCAATTATCCTGGGCTCTGCTACAGAAGTTACCTCTGAGCAGCCTCTTTCACTAAGCTTAGGTAGAAACTTTAACTGTTTCCTTTTGCTTCAACATCAAAGGGACCGACTTCCGTTATTTTAAGCCCCTTATTTTTGCCAATTTTTCTGCAAATTAGTTGCCAAAATGTCTATTACTCACTTTTAAATCCTTCTTTTGGAAGAATTGATCACTGATTGCCATTCAGTCCCGCAGCTTTGCGCCTCAAAGTTAGCGATCTTAGTCCGTGTGTCGAAGCTCCACCCCCTCACCCTCGGGGGCTCAAAACAGAGCCTTACTGGGGAGGGGGGAGCCTGCTTCTGACACCCGCCGGACGACGAGCCCCCAAACCACCCAGTTTGGGGTTCTTATCGGGAGTCCACTGCGCTGGAGCGGAATCTCCCTTCTTTGAAGCGCCGAGGTCCGCTCCGCTGACCTTCGACTGAAATGGCGCCGCGACCAACCGGAAGTCCTACCTGAGCGCTCCTTCAGCCGACCACAAGCACCAAGCCTTGGCACTAGACTTTTATATGGGTCTCCCAAAATGGTCAGTATGCAAGTCCTGAGGCCAAAGGGACTGTGCAGGTGATTAATAAAGATCTGGAGGTGGAAGGGGACAAAATGTGGAGGATTATTGTGCAGAGGATGAAGAACTTCATGGTGAGCTGAGGACCCTGATGAATAGTGGGCAGGTCCATGGACATAGAGCATTTCCCTTTCCTGTGAGAAACCTCTTTATTTAAAAAGGAAATACCACATTTCAACCGTATTGTAAGATAATGCTCCTTCATTAACAATGATTAAGAGTTATGAAAGGTTGATGGTGCATTACCATTATTTGATATTATTTCATTTGCATTTCCCAAAAATTTGGAACATATGGAGAACAGGAGAGAATGTATGAGATGTTAAAATAAGAGCAGGTGCGGATTGATGTGTGTAATATTCCTTTCTTCTCTTTGTAGAAAACAAATAGGATTTCCTCCCCTCTTCGCCCTCCAAAGCAGAAAACTGAGAAGGCAGTCAGAATTCTATGGGTCCATGTCCAATGCAAATAACAAAGACACCATTTAAATGCATGGGGTGTGGAAAGAGAAAGGAGAAACAATTTGAAAGTATGGAGTGTGGGAAGAGCTTCAGTGACAGTGGAACACTAAGAAAACATCAACAAACTCAAACTGGGGAGAAACCATTTAAATGTATGAAATGTGGAAAGAGGTTCAGTCAGAGTGGACACCTTAGAAATCATCAACAGACTCACACGGGGGAGAAACCATTTAAATGCATGGAGTGTGGAAAGAGCTTCAGTCAGAGTGGAACACTTAGAATTCATCAACGGAGTCACACAGGGGAGAAACCATTTAAATGCATGGAGTGTGGAAAGAACTTCAGTCAGACTGGACACCTTAGAATTCATCAACGGACTCACACGGGGGAGAAACCATTTCAATGCATGGAATGTGGAAAGAGCTTCAGCCAGAGTGGAGACCTTAGAATTCATCAACGGACTCACACGGGGGAGAGACCATTTAAATGCATGGAGTGTGGAAAGAACTTCAGTGGGAGTGGAAACCTTAGAATTCATCAACTGACTCACACAGGGGAGAAACCATTTGAATGCATGGAGTGTGGGAAGAGCTTCCATCGGAGTGACGTCCTTAGAATTCATCAACGGACTCACACAGGGGAGAAACCATGTAAGTGCTAAGGAAGTGGATAGAGGTTCAGTTGTAGTGGAAGTCTTTCAAACCATCAAAAGACTCGGAGTGTTAAGAGCTGTACAGTGGAAACTCTACAAGCCATCAAGTAGCTCAAAGAGGAGAAATGGTTTAAATAGAAGTAGTGTGGAATCTGCTTTCCAAAACATCTGCCGACTTGCATGGGGTGGTACTACTTAGAGCAGGGGTCAGCAACCTTTTTCAGCCATGGGCCCATCCGACCATGTGGTGGGCCGGGCTATACCCTATTTCTCCTAAAATAAGACGTAGCCATAAAATAAGCCGTAGCAGGATTTCTACGCATTTGTGAATTATAAGCCATACCCCAAAAATAAGACCTAGTGACGTGGCACCTCTCCCTTAAGATGGCCTGGATAGGCGTGGCTATGCAGCGTACCAACGCGGAGCGGTTAAAATAAGACATCCTCCGAAAATAAGCCATACTGTATTTTTTTGAGGGGGGGAATATATGATGATGTCTTATTTTAGGAGAAACACGGTATTTTGAAAAAAAAATGAACAAATTCCTACGGCCCACAAATAACGCAGAGATGCATTTCAAATAAAAGCACACATTCTACTCATGTAAAAACACCAGGCAGGCCCCACAAATCACCCAGAGATGCATTTTAAATAAAAGCACACATTCTACTCGTGTTGAAACACGCTGATTCCCGGACCATCTGCGGGCCGGATTGAGAAGGTGATTGGGCCGCGTCTGGCTCATGGGCCTTAAGTTGCCTACCTCTGGTTTAGAGGACTCTTTGTTTGAGGAAGGGGTTAAATGACCCCTATAGTTAAAGTGGGGGTGGAGATTTCCATCAAAAAAGTCTTGCTGAGGGCCACTCTTCTGGGACCAGGATGGAATCTGTCCCCACCCTTTGTAACATGCAGCTGGGCTCATTTGCCAGAGCCACCTGGAGGGCTTGGCTCCTCAGGCAAGTGGGTGCAACCCACCAGCTCCCTTCCTGTGCCTGAGGGTGGCCTGCACTGCTTCCTCTGTCAGGGGTGGGGTTACTTCTGAAGCAGGAAGGGTGTGTGCCATGGCCTCTTCCTCCATGTCCACCTCGTGAGAAAGAGGTGAAAACCAGCACGTCGTCCTGTCCTGGGAGGTATAATAATAATAATAATAATAATAATAATAAACTTTTATTTATACCCCGCCCTTCCCAGTCAGGAACCGGGCTCAGGGCGGCTAACAATCATAAAAACCACAACAAACCACAAACAATCAATTAAAAACACAGGTACCTCGTGGCTCTCCCACCCATTAGCTGCTGGGAAGAAGAGTGACTTTTGTGGGTCCCTTTTAGATCCAGGAGAAGGACCTGGTGTGGCCAGTTTTCAGGGCTCTTTCCAGGAAAGGTTGAACCCATCATTCACAAGTGCTGCCTGGTTGAAGACAAAAGGAGATACCCACAATCTCCCACTCCCCAGGCCAAGTCAACTACCCTCCTTAGTCTCTCCCAGTATCCAAATACACTGAGGCTGGGTGGACATTGTTCTCTTAATGGTTTTGAGTCTGGTACTCTAGAGCAGTGGTCCTCAACCCCTGGTCCGTGGCCCAGTACCGGTCCGTGAATCAAATGGTACCGGGCCGCCCAAGGAACATTAAATTATTTCCATTTTATTTACTGTGGTGTTAAAATGTTAAATCACTTTATATTCATTTTTTGGTGTAACTATATTTTATTTTGAAGGCATGTTTAAATACAATTAAATTAAAATTATTTCATCAAAACAATCTAAAATATAAACAATCAATGTCCCCCCCTCAGCGGGCCGCATTAAAATTATCAAACGTTGACCTGTCCGCGGCGATAAAAAGGTTGGGGAGCACTGCTCTAGAGTCAGGAAGGTGAGACAACACCTATGCAGTTGGGCAGATGAGTGGGGTGGGTATCTGACCACACGCTTCAGGGATTATGGCTGGCCTAGGCCTGACCTCAAGTCCCCCTTCTGGTGGCCATTTCTCTCTGAGCAAAGCAATGTTGGAATTATGAAAATCCACCAGAGGAGTGATTTTATATGAATTTCTAAACTTTTCCCACACCTCCACCACCTATGTATTCTTGTTCCTATTTTTCCACCACATCACCAGCAGAGGTCGGATTTCAGTTTATATATCTTGGCTAACTTAACTGGCTTTAAATACCACCTATGGAACATCTTTACACTCTTGCGTCCTTTAACCCTTCCATGAACTCCCTCTCTTTCTCTCCCCAACCAAAAGATATGAAAGCCCAGAGTGCCCCACGGATTCCTACTGGAGGAAATGGGGGGATCCGTCACGAGGGGAGCCAGAGCCAGACCTGCCTGTGTTCGCCTGGGAAGCGGAAGCAGAACTGGCGCCGCTATCTGACCTGCATTGCAGGATCCTGGTGCGAGTCAGGAGGGGTCTCCCCCACATAGCAGGGAGCTGGAAGAGGGGTACAACTGCTCTGACAGTGAGCTGCGCCCCTCCCGCCTCATTAGCAAAGCTAGTTCAAACACCAGCCCTTATTTTTTAAAGGTACCCGTAATGACGACACTGGACTACCTTTTAGGGTTGTCATAAATTAATGTTCCAAGTGCCAAACGTGTGTAACACCTCTGGTCTACTTGGCAGGGCTGTTGTAATGGGTTATAGGTAGGTAGCCGTGTTGGTATGACATTGTCAAAACAAGATAAAAAATAAAACAATTCCTTCCAGTAGCACCTTGGAGACCAACTAGGTTTGTTCTTGGTATGAGCTTTTGTGTGCATGCACACTTCTTCAGATACACTGACACAGAAGTCACCAGACCCTTATATATAGTGAGAGGGTGGGGAGGGGTATTACTCAGAAGGGTGGTGGCTGATAGGTGCGGTAAACCAGTTGACGACTGTTAACAACTGCAGTTGGTCTTACAGGATAAAGGAAGCGGTGAGATGGTCAAAAATAGCTGTATCATGTACTATAATGAGATAAGAATCCAATATCTCAGTTCAGACCAGGTCTTTCCATGGTTTTAAGTTTGGTAATTAGTTGCAATTGTGTGTAACGGGGACACTCTACGCCAGGCACCCCCAAACATTCGGCCCGCCAGATGTTTTGGACTACAATTCCCATCATCCCTGACCACTGGTCCTGTTAGCTGTGGATCATGGGAATTGTAGGCCAAAACGTCTGGAGGGCCGCAGTTTGGGGATGCCTGTTCTACACCATCGCCCTGCCTCTCCAACGTTGTGAAATGGGTCTGAAAATGAACAGGCAGCCCCCTCTCCCGGCAAGGGATTAAAAGAGGTAAAGGGGGAATGAAAACTGACACCTTCGTGACCCGGAGTACTTTTTCGGAGGTTGTGGGGAGGGTGGGGGGGTCTCTTTCCCTGCCGTCTCCGGGGATCGAACCTGGGACCTTCTCAGGAAAGAAACAGCGTAACTGAATTGGTTTGGAAGGAGGAGAATTTGTGGGTTCTGGGAGGGAGGTGCCACTCATTCCTCCCCAAGGGTCAGTGAGCTCCGCTTCCTAGAGAGGCAGGAAGATTTGGAGAGGGGCGGGGCCGCCATTCACATTCCCGGAAAAGGAGCAGGTCTGCAGCGGAGGAGGAAAAACAGGTGCAAATTTATTTATTTATTTTGGGGCGGGGGAGAAAATTGAGGTTGTGGGGAGGGGGAGAAGGATGTGCTTTTAGGCGGGGGGGGGAATGAAAGGAAAGTAGAGGAATGCTCCCCCCTCGCCCTTCTTTCTGTGGATCAGTCCAGCGGGGGAGGGGCTGATTTAGGCACTGCTTATTTAGTCCCCAGAGGGGGCGCATCCTCGGGGGGCCGCCAGCCCTTTGTATTGCAGGAAAGGAAATCGGAATAGAATAGCGAGCGATGGAAGCGGAGGGCCGGAGAGGACAAAGAGGTAGGGCTGCGGGGGGGGGGCGATGGGCGGGGAGAGAAAGGGGGCAGAGACCCCCGAAGAACAACTCATTTCCGGGGCGCTACCTGCAGAGGCCCCGATCCATGCAATCCGGCTGCAGGTGGGAGACCCTCCATTGTCAGGGTTTGCATTGCAAGATATCCTTTGCAGCGCCCCATCCTCTGGAGAGTCAAGAGATGCTCAACTGCCCCCCGGGCGCTTTTGCGGGAATGAACTGGGAGCCCCCCCCCCAAGGGCTGGGACTTGAACCGAGGCCCCAGTTCCGCACCTCTCTGCGAGTTCCGGGTTCTCCCTGACAGGAATCCCTGAGGCGCCACAATCCTGGCTCGGCGCAGGTGCCTAGGGGTGCCTTGATGGGTCCCCTTTGTTTGCAGAATCAGAGAGAGGAAGTCCATGGAAGGGTTAAAGGAGGCGATAGAGGCCTGGATAGAGACCCCGACCCTGCCTCCCTCCTCTCCCCCCTCCTTGCTCATCTGGCGAGGCCCCTCTGGATGGGAGTAATTTGGCAAGAAAGGTGAGCCGGCCAGGGGGGCCTCTGGGCAAAGGAGACCCTCAGGGGCGGAGAGATGAGGGCAGAGGAAGTTAGGGGGCTGAGGGAGGGAGGGAAGCATCCCTGGGGGAGGAATCGAAACCATCTTGGAGAAAGAGAGAGAAACTTGGCTGCCTGCCTTGACTTCTCCCTCCTGCCCAGGAATCTGCCATGACTTCAAGTTGACCAGGGAGAGATCCCTGAACAGGAGCCGGAATCCACCCACACTCTCCTCCCTTGAAGCTCAGTCCTTGCCCTGCCATAAGTCCCAGATCAGTTGCTGGATCGGGCGCTGGGGGCTGTTATAGTGAGTCAACTCATTGGGAGAAAGAGGAAAGGGAGGATGCCCATTTTATTATTTCCGCCTTTTGAAGCGTTTATCAACTACAGTCTTACCCACTTGCCTGTGTTTCTGTGGAGAAACATCTCTAAAGGGTTCCTACCCAGAGATAACTGTTCCCCACTCCTCTCCATTCTTCCAGGTTTCCATTATTCACACTATATCAGTTCTCATGTCTGTGGGATTTAAGGGATTGGGAAATGGGTGGGAATTCCACCCCCAACAGCCTGTGTATTTATTATTATTATTACAATTGTTACTGTTAGTTGTTTATTGAATCCTTCCCCAAGCATAAATGTACTTAGTGGTACATCCGGCCCAATCTACATCAGTATACCCAAACTTTTCAGGATTCCTAACAGTTGGCAACCTCAATTTTCAATTCATTGTGCCCTTCAAATACCGTACCCCTGTTTTCACATCTTTGTTGTTGTTCAGTCGTTCAGTCGTGTCCGACTCTTCGTGACCCAATGGACCAGAGCACGCCAGGCACACCTATCCTTCACTGCCTCTCGCAGTTTGGCCAAACTCATGTTAGTAGCTTCGAGAACACTGTCCAACCATCTCATCCTCTGTCGTCCCCTTCTCCTTGTGCCCTCAATCTTTCCCAACATCAGGGTCTTTTCTAGGGAGTCTTCTCTTCTCATGAGGTGGCCAAAGTACTGGAGCCTTAACCTCAGGATCTGTCCTTCTAGTGAGCACTCAGGGCTGATTTCTTTAAGAATGGATAGGTTTGATCTTCTTGCAGTCCATGGGACTCTCAAGAGTCTCCTCCAGCACCATAATTCAAAAGCATCAATTCTTCGGCGATCAGCCTTCTTTATGGTCCAGCTCTCACTTCCGTACATTACTACTGGGAAAACCATAGCTTTAACTATACAGACCTTTGTTGGCAAGGTGATGTCTTTGCTTTTTAAGATGCTGTCTAGGTTTGTCATTGCTTTTCTCCCAAGAAGCAGGCGTCTTCTAATTTCTTGACTGCTGTCACCATCTGCAGTGATCATGGAACCCAAGAAAGTGAAATCTCTCACTGCCTCCATTTCTTCCCCTTCTATTTGCCAGGAGGTGATGGGACCAGTGGCCATGATCTTAGTTTTTTTGATGTTGAGCTTCAGACCATATTTTGCGCTCTCCTCTTTCACCCTCATTAAAAGGTTCTTTAATTCCTCCTCACTTTCTGCCATCAAGGTTGTATCATCAGCATATCTGAGGTTGTTGATATTTCTTCCGGCAATCTTAATTCCGGTTTGGGATTCATCCAGTCCAGCCTTTCTCATGATGAATTCTGCATATAAGTTAAATAAGCAGGGAGACAATATACAGCCTTGTCGTACTCCTTTCCCAATTTTGAACCAATCAGTTATTCCATATCCAGTTCTAACTGTAGCTTCTTGTCCCACATAAAGATTTCTCAGGAGACGGATGAGGTGATCAGGCACTCCCATTTCTTTAAGAACTTGCCATAGTTTGCTGTGGTCGACACAGTCAAAAGCTTTTGCGTAGTCAATGAAGCAGAAATAAATGTTTTTCTGGAACTCTCTAGCTTTCTCCATAATCCAGCGCATGTTTGCAATTTGGTCTCTGGTTCCTCTGCCCCTTCGAAATCCAGCTTGCACTTCTGGGAGTTCTCGGTCCACATACTGTTTAAGCCTGCCTTGTAGAATTTTTAGCAAAACCTTGCTAGCGTGTGAAATGAGCGCAATTGTGCGGTAGTTGGAGCATTCTTTGGCACTGCCCTTCTTTGGGATTGGGATGTAGACTGATCTTCTCCAATCCTCTGGCCACTGCTGAGTTTTCCAAACTTGCTGGCATATTGAGTGTAGCACCTTAACAGCATCATCTTTTAGAATTTTAAATAGTTCAGCTGGAATATAATCATTTCCACTGGCCTTGTTGTTAGCAAGGCTTTCTAAGGCCCATTTGACTTCACTCTCCTGGATGTCTGGCTCAAGGTCAGCAACCACACTACCTGGGGTGTATGAGACCTCCATATCTTTCTGGTATAATTCCTCTGTGTATTCTTGCCACCTCTTCTTGATGTCTTCTGCTTCTGTTAGGTCCTTTCCACTTTTGTCTTTAATTGTGGTAATCTTTGTACGAAATGTTCCTTTCATATCTCCAATTTTCTTGAACAGATCTCTGGTTCTT
This sequence comes from Darevskia armeniaca, assembly GCA_034641395.1. Classification (NCBI taxonomy): domain Eukaryota; kingdom Metazoa; phylum Chordata; class Lepidosauria; order Squamata; family Lacertidae; genus Darevskia; species Darevskia armeniaca. The sequence goes on from JAWWNF010000113.1 coordinate 194,908, forward strand.
CCCATTCTGTTGTTTTCCTCTATTTCTTTGCATTCCTCGTTTAAAAAGGCCCTCTTGTCTCTCCTTGCTATTTTTTGGAAATCTGCACTCAATTTCCTGTATCTTTCACTATCTCCCTCGCATTTTGCTTGCCTTCTCTCCCCCGCTATTTGTAAGGCCTCATTGGACAGCCACTTTGCTTTCTTGCATTTCTTTTTCATTGGGATGGTTTTTGTTGCTGCCTCCTGTATAATGTTACGGGCCTCCATCCACAGTTCTTCAGGCACTCTATCCACCAAATCTAAATCCGTAAACCTGTTCTTCACTTCAACTGTGTGTTCATAAGGAATTTGATTTAGATTGTATCTTACTGGGCCAGTGGTTTTCACATCTAGACAGTCATATTCTGTAGGAGCATTTACCTTCCTACTAAGAATTCCCATAGAAGTAGCTAAATCAGGTCTACAAGTGGTAACAAGATATAAAAGTCTACAAATTGCCGACCTGTATTCTATGTTGTCAGACAGTGGTTTCAAATCCTGCTGATGCTTTAGGAAGTCAGTAGCCATGGGCATCGCAACTGGGTGTGCATCTTCCATTTGCAAATTCAGGATAAGGTCATGAATCTTTTGCCTGACAACATACAGGTCTCACTCTTTTTCTTGATGCAATATGCAACATGATACTTCGAGAAATCATCAAGAAATATTAGTATGTACCTGTTCTTCTCTATTGAGGGAACATTCATAGGTCCACTGCAGAGTATGTCAAGCACTTTGGTGCTTCTCCGCTCTGTGCAAGGAGGAAATGAAGGTTTTACAGCTTTCTGAGTAACACAGCTTATGCACTTTGTTGGTGCTGTGTTGCTCTTTGTTACCTGCAGTCCCCTTGCAAATTCTCTTTTCTGTAGGTCCTGAATGGCGTTGGTGTCCCAGCCTTCTATGCAACAGCTCCAGGTCCACCACATCTTTCTAGTTTGAGCGTGACACCTTAGCACTGATTCTCTGACAGCTCAACATTATGCCATTTATTAGATTGGCTTGAACATACACCTCCCCATTCTTAGGCAGATTTCATTCTCCACTCCCAAAGCTTATCTGGAAACCTTAGCTGTCCAAACTGGACACACTAACCACATTACAACTGAGTTGTGGAACATACAAAACTTTCTCCACAGTAGTATCCAGAGCTTCATTGTTCACATTAAAATTTAAATTCACAGAACATGCACCTTTAGCTTCAACAACATTGCCACTTACGATTTCAATGAGAGATTCTGCAATCTCATTAATGTCATTAAAATATTCCCTTTTATACGAAAAATGGCTCAAAGCTCCTAAATTTAAAATCCACTTATTACATTTATTTTCACGATTCTGAAGTCAAATTCTTTTCCTATATTAGCATAATTAGTGTTTCCATACATGTGCTCTAAATCCTTTAAGATTTGAGATGCATCATCTCTTGCAGTCAAACATGGATAACTGCTCATCATGGAGCCCATCTAAAATGATGGTTCTGGCTTTACTATTCTTCAGCTTCCATGCTCTAATCTTGGCTAAATCCCCTTCACTTGAGCCAGTAAGCTTAGGATTTTCAATACCGTGGTAGGTTACAAACACTTCTGGTTACAATCTCCGCTAACCCGGAAGTAGTACCTCGGGTTAAGAACTTTACATTAGGATGAGAACAGAAATTGTGCAGCAGCAGCAGTGGGAGGCCCCATTAGCTAAAGTGGTACTTCAGGTTAAGAACGGTTTCAGGTTAGGAACGGATCTCCGGAATGAATTACAGCAAGCTGCTTTCCTTCTGCATCTCCAGCTCTCTCCATGCAATGCAAGGCTGACAGATGGAGGCCCAACCCCAAGAACATTCCCCTACCTGAGCACTCCTTCAGCCAACCACAAGCACCAAGCCTTGTCACTAGACTTTTATATGGGTCTCCCAAAATGGTCAGTATGCACGTCCTGAGGCCAAAGGGACTGTGCAGGCCATTAATGAAGATCTGCAGGTCGAAGGGGACAAAATGTGGCCCAAGGGGTGGAGGATTATTGTGCAGAGGATGAAGAACTTTATGGTGAACTTAGGACCCTGATGAATAGTGGACAGGTTCATGGACATAGAGCAGCTCCCTCTCCTGTGAGAAACCTCTATACTTAAAAAGGAAATACCACAGTTCAACCGTATTCTAAGAAGATGCTGTTTCATTAACAATGATTAAGGGTTATGAACGGTTGATGATGCAGTACCATTATTTGACATTTTTGCATTTCCATTTCCCAAAAATTTGGAACATATGGAGGACAGGAGAGAATGTATGAGATGATAAAATAAGAGCAGGTGCTGATTGATGTGTGTAATATTCCTTTCTTCTCTTCTTAGAAAACAAATAGGATTTTCTCCCCCTTCGTCCTCCAAAGCAGACAACGGAGAAGGCAGCCAGAATTCTCTGGGGCCATGTCCAATGCAAATAACGAAGACATCATTTAAATGCATGGAGTGTGGAAAGAGAAAGGAGAAACAATTTGAAAGTATGGAGTGTGGGAAGAGTTTCAGTGACAGTGGAACACTAAGAAAACATCAACGGACTGACACGGGGGAGAAACCATTTAAATGCATGGAATGTGGAAAGAGTTTCAGTGACTGTGGAGTACTAAGAAAACATCAATGGACTCACACGGGGGAGAAACCATTTAAATGCATGGAGTGTGGGAAGAGTTTCAGTAGGAGTGAACACCTTAGAATTCATCAACGGACTCACACGGGGGAGAAACCATTTCAATGCATGGAGTGTGGAAAGAGCTTCAGTCAGAGTGGACAACTTAGAATTCATCAACGGAGTCACACTGGGGAGACACCATTTAAATGCATGGAGTGTGGAAAGAGCTTCTGTCGGAGTGGACAACTTAGAATTCATCAACAGTCACACTGGGGAGAAACCATTTGAATGCGTGGAGTGTGGAAAGAGCTTCACTGAGAGTGGAAACCTTAGAATTCATCAACGGACTCACATGGGGGAGAAACCATTTAAATGCATGGAGTGTGGAAAGAGCTTCAGTCGGAGTGGAGAACTTAGAATTCATCAACGGACTCACACGGGGGAGAAACCATTTAAATGCATGGAGTGTGGAAAGAGCTTCAATCAGAGTGGACACCTTAGAATTCATCATCGCGGTCACACAGGAGAGAAACCATTTAAATGCATGGAGTGTGGAAAGAGCTTCACTGGGAGTGGAAAACTTAAAATTCATCAGTGGACTCACAAGGGGGAGAAAGAGTTTCAATGCCTGGTATGTGGAAAGAAGTTCAGTCAGAGTGGACACCATAGAAACAATCAACGGAGTCACACGGGGGAGAAACCTTTTAAATGCATGGAGTGTGGAAAGAGCTTCAGTCCGAGTGGACTTCTGACAAAACATCAACAAACCCATCCAGGGGAGAAACCATATAAGTGCTAGGCAAGTGGATAGAGGTTCAGTTGTAGTGGAAGTCTTTCAAACCATCAAAAGACTCAGAGTGTTAAGAGGTGTAAGAGTGGAAACTCTACAAGCCATCAAGTAACTCAAACTAAATAAAACTAAATAGAAGGAGTGTGGAATCTGCTTTGGTTATTAAGGAATGCTTTCCAAAACATCTACTGACTTCCATGGGGTGGAACTATGTAGAGCAGGGGTCAGCAACCTTTTTCAGCCGTGGGCCAGTCCACCGTCCCTCAGACCATGTGGTGGGCTGGGCTATATTTTGGGGGGGGGGGAATATGAACAAATTCCTACAGCCCACAAATAACCCAGAGATGCATTTTAAATAAAAGGAGACAAAATACTTATGTAATAATATGCTGTCTACGGTCCTGATTGAGAAGGCCATTGGGCCGCATCCAGCCCACGGGCCTTAGGTTGCCTACCCCTGATTTAGAGTGCAGAACATGTTTCTCTCCGAGTTGACACTTTCTTTCACATTAGTAACAGGAAATCAATCTTATGTATGTGAGCTTTTTTTGTTTTTATGTAACGTTGTCTAGACATGTATTTAAAGTACTGAGGGTAACATTTCACAATAGTAAGATTAATATAATATTGAATGTACTGTTAGTTAGGGAGGAGGAGTGTGTGAGTCTGGAGTGTTGCTGCCGAATGAGGATGGACTGAGAGGGAGCCAGTTTTGGTGTTTGGTGGAGGGAGTTGGAAATGTTTGTATCTGGGAATGGAGAGTTGCACCATGGGGTGCACCATTGTGGGGCGCTATTTGTAGAGGCCCCGATCCATGCAATCCGGCTGCAGATCGGTGATCCTCCATTGGCAGGGTTTGCATTGCAAGATATCCTTTGAAGCGCCTCATCCTCTTGAGAGTTAAGAAATGCTCAGCTGCCCTGCCCCCCACGGGCGCCTTTGCGGGAATGAAATGGGAGCCCCCCCCAAGGGCTGGGACTTGAACCGAGGCCCCAGTTCCGCACCTCTATGCGAGTTCCGGGTTCTCCCTGGCAGGAATCCCTGGGGTGCCACGATCCTGGCTCAGCGCAGGTGCCTAGGGGTGCCTTGATGGGTCCCCTTTGTGTGGAGAATCAGAGAGAGGGAGACCATGGAAGGGTTGAAGGAGGCGATAGAGGCCTGGATAGAGACTCCCACCTTGTCTCCCTCCTCTCCCCCCTCCTTGCTCATCTGGCGAGGCACCTCTGGAAGGGAGTAATTTGGCAAGAAGGGTGAGCCGGCCAGGGGGGCCTCTGGACAAAGGAGACCCTCAGGGGCGGAGAGATGAGGACAGAGGAAGTTAGGGGGCTGAGGGAGGGAGGGAAGCATCCCTGGGGGAGGAATCGAAGCCATCTTGGAGAAAGAGAGGTATCTGAAGAAGTGTGCATGCACACGAAAGCTCATACGAAGAACAAACTTAGTTGGTCTCTAAGGTGCTACTGGAAGAATTTTTATTTTTTATTTTGTTTTGGATAAAGAGAGAGAGACTTGGGGGCTGCATGCCTTGACTTCTCTGTCCTGCCCAGGAATCTGCCATGACTTCAAGTCGACCAAGGAGATATCCCCGAACAGGAGCCGGAATCCACCCACCCTCTCCTCCCTTGAAGCTCAGTCCTTACCCTGCCATAAGTACCAGAACAACACCATTGGGAGAAAGAGGAAAGGGAGGATGCCCATTTTATTAATTCCGCCCTTTGAAGCTTTTATCAACAACAGTCTGACCCACATGCCTGTGTTTCTGTGGGGAAACATCTAAAGGGTTCCTACCCAGAGATAAATGTTCCCCACTCCTCTCCATTCCACCAGGTTTCCACTATTCACACTATATCAGTTCTCATGTCTGTGCGATTTAAGGGATTGGGAAATGGGTGGGAATTCCACCCCCAACAGTCTGTGTAATTATTATTATTATTATTATTATTATTATTATTATTATTATTATTACAATTGTTACTGTTAGTTGATTATTGAATCATTCCCTAAGCATAAATACATATCCAAATGTGGTACATCCGGCCCAATCTGCATCAGTATACCCCAGGGTGGATAAAAATCAATGATTTTTTAAAAAAAAATCGGTTTTTTTTATTTAAATCGGATTTTTTTGATTTAAATTGGATTTTTAAAATAAAATGCTTTTGGAGGAAAAATCTTTCTAAATATAGTCTTCTATTTAAGTTACATTGTAGTCCAAAGGCTATTCATCAGGAAATAAGGATTTGTTTTAATTTCATCAAGTGTGCTAAAACTCAGTCAAAGTTTTTTTTTTTTATGTTTAACCACATCAGTTAACAAACATGGATACATTTGCTATCATGTTATTGTTTTAGTTAAATAAATTGTTTAAATGGTTATTAAGGAAATGATTATTTTTCTCCTTCCAATAAAGTACAGCAGAAAAGTTGTCCAAATATAAACAGTTAACTTATTAAACCTCACCATAATTTCATAATTATCTGTCTATGTATTTCTAGTAGTATAACCAAATCAGTAATTTTTGATATAACTGTAAAAACTACTCTGAAAATTCATTATTCCAAAAATGAAACCTTCATATGGTTGTAAATATTAAGATTATACCAGCAAGAATGAGTCTTTCTGTAAAAAAAATATTTAAATCAAGTCTTACTGACTAGTGATTTAAATCAAGCCTTACTGACTAGTGATTTAAATCATGATTTAAATCATGATTTAAATCAATTTGATTTAAATCAAATCCACCCTGGTATACCCAAACTTTTCAGGATTACTAACAGCTGGCAACCTCAATTTACAATTCATTGTGCCTTCAAATACCGTACCCCTATTTTCACATCCAGACAGTCATATTCAATAGGAGCATTTACCTTCCTACTAAGAATTCCCACAGAATTAGCTAAATCAGGTCTACAAGTGGTAACAAGATATAAAAGTCTACAAATTGCCGACCTGTATTCTATGTTGTCAGGCAGAGGTTTCAAATCCTGCTGATTCTTTAAGAAGTCAGTAGCCATGGGCATTGGAACTGGGTGTGCCTCTTCCATTTGCAAATTCAGGATAAGGTCATGAATCTTTTGCCTGACAACATACAGGTCTCACTCTTTTCCTTGATGCAATATGCAACATGATACTTCGAGAAATCATCAAGAAATATTAGTATGTACCTGTTCTTCTCTATTGAGGGAGCATTCATAGGTCCACTGCAGAGTATGTCAAGCACTTTGGTGCTTCTCCGCTCTGTGCAAGGAGGAAATGAAGGTTTTACAGCTTTCTGAGTAACACAGCTTAGGCACTTTGTTGGTGCTGTGTTGCTCTTTGTTACCTGCAGTCCCCTTGCAAGTTCTCTTTTTTGTAGGTCTGAATGGCGTTGGTGTCCCTGTGTCCCAGCCTTCTATGCAACAGCTCCAGGTCCACCACATCTTTCTTGTTTGAGCGTGACACCTTAGCACTGATTCTCTGACAGATCAACGTTATGCCATTTATTAGATTGGCTTCAACATACACCTCTCCATTCTTAGTCAAATTTCATTTTCCATTCCCAAAGGTTATCTGGAATCCTTAGCTGTCCAAACTGGACACACTAACCACATTACAACTGAGTTGTGGAACATACAAAACTTTCTCCACAGTAGTATCCAGAGCTTCATTGTTCACAATAAAATTTAAATTCACAGAACATGCACCTTTAGCTTCAACAACATTGCCACCTACGATTTCAAATGTGAGATTCTGCAATCTCATTAATGTCATTAAAATATTCCCTTTTATACGAAAAATGGCTAGAAGCTCCTGAATTTAAAATCCACTTATTACATTTATTTTCACGATTCTGAACAGTCAAATTCTTTTCCTATACTAGCAAAGTGCGTTTAGATCTCCCCTTCTTTTATTTGTCTTGTTTATAAGGAGTTTCTTTGCCTGTCGAACCTTACAGTTCCTTGCACTGTGGCCTTCTTTGTTACAATTAAAGCACACAATTTTTCTGGGTGTGTCTCTGGTCTTTGCAATCTGTTTAGACGCATAATTAGTGTTTCCATACATGTGCTCTAAATCCTTTTAAGATTTGAGACACATCATCTCTTGCAGTCAATCATGGATAACTTGCTCATCATGGTGCCCATCTAAAATGATCATAGAATCATAGAGTTGGAAGAGACCACAAGGGCCATCCAGTCCAACCCCCTGCCAAGCAGGAAACACCATCAAAGCATTCCTGCCAGGTGGCTGTCAAGCCTCTGCTTAAAGACCTCCAAAGAAGGAGACTCCACCACACTCCTTGGCAGCAAATTCCACTGTCGAACAGCTCTTACTGTCAAGAAATTATTCCTAATGTTTAGGTGGAATCTTCTTTCTTGTAGTTTGAATCCATTGCTCCGTGTCCGCTTCTCTGGAGCAGCAGAAAACAACCTTTCTCCCTCCTCTATATGACATCCTTTTATATATTTGAACATGGCTATCATATCACCCCTTAACCTTCTCTTCTCCAGGCTAAACATACCCAGCTCCCTAAGCCGTTCCTCATAAGGCATCGTTTCCAGACCTTTGACCATTTTGGTTGCCCTCCTCTGGACACGTTCCAGCTTGTCAGTATCCTTCTTGAACTGTGGTGCCCAGAACTGGACACAGTATTCCAGGTGAGGTCTGACCAGAGCAGAATACAGTGGTACTATTACTTCCCTTGATCTAGATGCTATACTCCTATTGATGCAGCCCAGAATTGCATTGGCTTTTTGAGCTGCTGCATCACACTGTTGACTCATGTCAAGTTTGTGGTCTACCAAGACTCCTAGATCCTTTTCACTTGTACTGCTCTCAAGCCAGGTGTCACCCATCCTGGATGTGTGCCTTTCATTTTTTTTGCCCAAGTGTAGTACTTTAGATTTCTCCCTGTTAAAATTCATCCTGTTTGCCTTGGCCCAGTTCTCTAATCTGTTAAGGTCATTTTGAAGTGTGATCCTGTCCTCTGGGGTATTAGCCACCCCTCCCAATTGGTGTCATCTGCAAACTTGATCAGGATGCCCTCAAGCCCATCATCGAAGTCATTGATAAAGATGTTGAATAAGACTGGGCCCAAGACAGAACCCTGTGGCACCCCACTAGTCACTTCTCTCCAGGATGAAGAGGAGCCATTGATGAGCACCCTTTGAGTTCGGTCAGTCAGCCAGTTACAAATCCACTGAATGGTAGCATTGTCTAGCCCGCATTTTATCAGCTTATTTACAACAATATCATGGGGCACCTTGTCAAAGGCCTTGCTGAAATCAAGATAGGCTACATCCACAGTGTTCCCTTCATCTACCAGGCTTGTAATTCTGTCAAAAAATGAGATCAGATTAGTCTGACATGACTTATTTTTCAGAAACCCATGCTGATCACAGCGTTCCTTTCTAGGTGCTCACAGACCGTTTGCTTAATGATCTGCTCTAGAATCTTTCCTGGTATTGATGTCAGGCTGACTGGGCGGTAATTGTTTGGATCCTCTCTTTCCCCCTTTTTGAAAATAGGGACAACATTTGCCCTCCTCCAGTCTGCTGGGACTTCACCTGTTTTCCAGGAATTCTCAAAGATTATTGCCAGTAGTTCTGAAATCACCTCTGCCAGTTCTTTTAATACTCTGGGATGCAGTTCATCTGGCCCTGGAGACTTGAATACATTGAAACCATACATGATGGTTCTGGCTTTACTATTCTTCAGCTTCCATGCTCTAATCTTGGCTAAATCCCCTTCACTTGAGCCAGTAGGCTTAGGATTTTCAAAACAGTGGTACCTCAGGTTAGAAACACTTCTGGTTAGAATCTCCGCTAACGCGGAAGTAGTACCTCAGGTTAAGAACTTTACCTCAGGATGAGAACAGAAATTGTGCGGCGGTGGCAGTGGGAGGCCCCATTAGCTAAAGTGGTACCTCAGGTTAAGAACGGTTTCAGGTTAGGAGCGGACCTCTGGAATGAATTACCGTAAGCTGCTTTCCTTCTGCATCTCCAGCTCTCTCCATGCAATGCAAGGCTGACAGATGGAGGTCCAACCCCAAGAACATTCTCCTACCTGAGCACTCCTTCAGCCAACCACAAGCACCAAGCCTTGTCACTAGACTTTTATATGGGTCTCCCAAAATGGTCAGTATGTATGCCCTGAGGCCAAAGGGAATGTGGAGGTTGAAGGGGACAAAATGTGGAGGATTATTGTGCAGAAGATGAAGAACTTCATGGTGAACTGAGGACCCTGATGAATAGTGGGCAGGTTCATGGACATAGAGCAGTTCCCTTTCATGTGAGAAACCTCTTTATTTAAAAAGGAAATACCACAGTTCAACCGTATTGTAATATAATGCTCCTTCATTAACAAAGATTAAGGGTTATGAAAGGTTGATGGTGCAAAACCATTATTTGATATTATTTCATTTGCATTTCCCAAAAATTTGGAACATATGGAGGACAGGAGAGAATGTTTGAGATGTTAAAATAAGAGCAGGTGCGGATTGATGTGTGTAATATTCCTTTCTTCTCTTAGAAAACAAATAGGATTTCCTCCCCTCTTCACCCTCCAAAGCAGACAAGTGAGAAGGCAGTCAGAATTCTCTGGGGCCATGTCCAATGCACATAACGAAGACACCATTTAAATGCATAGAGTGTGGAAAGAGAAATGAGAAACAATTTGAAAGTATGGAGTGTGGGAAGAGCTTCAGTGACAGTGGAACACTAAGAAAACATCAACAAACTCAAACTGGGGAGGAACCATTTAAATGTATGAAATGTGGAAAGAGGTTCAGTCAGAGTGGAGACCTTAAAATTCATCAATGGAGTCACACGGGGGGGGAAACCATTTAAATGCATGGAATGTGGAAAGAGTTTCAGTAGGAGTGGACACCTTAGAAATCATCAACGGACTCACACGGGGGAGAAACCATTTAAATGCATGGAGTGTGGAAAGAGCTTCAGTCGGAGTACACCTTAGAATTCATCAACGGAGTCACACAGGGGTGAAACCATTTAAATGCATGGAATGTGGAAAGAGCTTCAGTCAGAGTGGACACCTTAGAAATAATCAACGGAGTCACACGGGGGAGAAACCATTTAAATGCATGGAGTGTGGAAAGAGCTTCAGCCAGAGTGGAGAACTTAGAATTCATCAACGGAGTCACACGGGGGAGAAACCATTTAAATGCATGGAGTGTGGAAAGAACTTCACTGGGAGTGGACACCTTAGAATTCATCAACGGACTCACACGGGGGAGAAACCATTTAAATGTATGGAGTGTGGAAAGAGCTTTAGTCAGAGTGGACACCTTAGTATTCATCAACGGAGTCACATTGGGTTGAAACCATTTGAATGCATGGAGTGTGGAAAGAACTTCACTGATAGTGGAAAAAATAGAATTCATCAACGGAGTCACACGGCGGAGAAACCATCAACAAACCCATTCAGAGGAGAAACCATGTAAGTGCTAAGGAAGTGGATAGAGGTTCAGTTGTAGTGGAAGTCTTTCAAACCATCAAAAGACTCGGAGTGTTAAGAGCTGTAAGAGTGGAAACTCTACAAGCCATCAAGTAACTCAAAGAGGCGAAACGGTTTAAATAGAAGGAGTGTGGAATCTGCTTTGGTTATTATGGAATGCTTTCCAAAACATCTGCTGACTTGCATGGGGTGGAACTACTTAGAGCAGGGGTCAGCAACCTTTTTCAGCCATGGGCCGGTCCACCGTCCCTTAGACCATGTGGTGGGCCGGGCTATACCCTGTTTCTCCTAAAATAAGACGTAGCCATAAAATAAGCCGTAGCAGGATCTCTACGCATTTGTGAATTATAAGCCATACCCCGAAAATAAGACATAGTGACGTGGTGCCTCTCCCTTAAGACGGCCTGGATAGGTGTGGCTATGCAGCGTACCAATGCGGAGCGGTTAAAATAAGACATCCTCCAAAAATAAGCCATATTGTATTTTTTGAGTGGGGGAATATATGATGGTGTCTTATTTTAGGAGAAACATGGTATTTTGAAAAAAAATATATGATCAAATTCCTACGGCCCACAAATAACGCAGAGATGCATTTTAAATAAAAGCACACATTCTACTCATGTAAAAACACCAGGCAGGTCCCACAAATAACCCAGAGATGCATTTTAAATAAAAGCACACATTCTACTCATGTAAAAATACGCTGTCCACTGGCCTGATTGAGAAGGTGATTGGGCTGCATCCGGCCCACAGGCTTTAGGTTACCTACCCCTGATTTAGAGTGCAGAAAATGTTTCTCTCTGAGTTGTGAAGGAAAGTGTCATCAGTAACAGGAAATCAATCTTAAATGCATGCAACGTATATATTTTGTTTTGTTCTTTTTTGATAAAATTAGAAGGATTTTTACTTATTTATTCACTTGCGTTTATATAGTTCGTGGGGTTTTGTTTTTGTTTTTGCTTTTGTATTTTGCTTTTATTTCCTATTAGGGTTTGCTTTTGTATTTAGTTTTTTGTATTGTGTTGGTATTTGTTGGTATTTGAAATTGTATTGGTATTGGTATTTGTACTCAAATATAATGCTGTAATATTATTGTAATCATTATATTTATAATTGGTTGTAATTGAGTTTCTATTTAAAAAAAATGCATGCAGCGTATGTGAGCTTTTGTTTTTTGTATGTAACATTGTCTAGACGTGTATTTAAAGTAATGAGGGTAAAATTTCACAATAGTAAGCATAATACAATTTCGAATGTACTGTTAGTTAGGGAGGAGGAGTGTGTGAGTCTGGAGTGTTGCTGCTGAATGAGGATAGACTGAGAGTGAGCTGGTTTTGTTGTTTGGTGGAGGGAGCTGGAAATGTTTGTATCTGGGAATGGAGAGTTGCACAAAGTGGAGCTGAGACTGGGGGTGTTGCTTTGGGAGCAGAGTTAGATTAATATTATAGGAACAGCAGCATTACTCCTACTGTTATAATTGCAGTAATGGAATCATGAAGACACAGAAAGACCAAAAGCACCTACTTATATGACCAAGGTAATATTGAAACCCTCACCTTTTCTTTTGATTTATAGACATATCTATCTATCTATATATATAAATGTTCCCATTGTGTGCACGCCAGACACACCCTTGCTCCGTAACCGCTGGACCAAAGCGCATCAAATTAGGACAAAGTGTTCCATGACCATCAAGGAAGGATCTGGCAGAATTAAATTTCCAAAAAACCACACCTGTCATACCTAAAATATAGAATAAACGCTAAAAAAATTGGCCAGCACTGAAGACACCAGCAGCATCCAATAGAAAGGCAGATTGCGTTTTGTCACCAGCAAAAGCTCTGAAGGGTGGCGCCAAATAATGACGTCATCAACCGAGCAACTGAAACCACCAAGGTGGCCATTACCAGACAACCCACAGAGCCATTACCAGAGAAAGGCAAACGGCCAAACCCACAGCCACAGCCACAGGCCGCAATCCAAAAACACTCGCCCCCCCCCCGGCAAACGCTCTCACAACAATCAACTCAACTAGCCCAAACCCTCAGCTGCAAAAACCCACAGAGTCAGGCCAGGGCCAAGAAATTGAGATACAGGGCGGAGGCCTTGGCTCGCATTTACATACTAGCCCCAGCCAAGGCTAGGCCTTGCCTCTACTTTACAGCCTACAGACTGGGTCTTGCCTCTACTTTACAGCCTACAGACTAGGCCTCGGCTCCACTTTACAGCCTACAGACTAGGCCTCGGCTCCACTTTACAGCCTACAGACTAGGCCTCGGCTCTACTTTACAGACTAGGCCTCGGCTCCACTTTACAGCCTACAGACTAGGCCTCGGCTCTTCTTTACAGACTAGGCCTCGGCTCCACTTTACAGCCTACAGACTAGGCCTCGGCTCTACTTTACAGACTAGGCCTCGGCTCCACTTTACAGCCTACAGACTAGGCCTCGGCTCTTCTTTACAGACTAGGCCTCGGCTCCACTTTACAGCCTACAGACTAGGCCTCGGCTCTACTTTACAGACTAGGCCTCGGCTCCACTTTACAGCCTACAGACTAGGCCTTGCCACTACTTTACAGAGTAGGCCTCGGCTCCACTTTACAGCCTCCAGACTGGGCCTCAGCTCTACTTTACAGACTATCCCGAGTGGAGCCGAGTGGGGGGTAGGGGGAGGAGAGGCCCGAATAGGTCATGGGCTGACCCAGGGTGGGGGAAGTCACAGGGATGACTCAGGGGGAGGGGGGACGGAATACCTCATGGGTCACTACAGGATGGGAGGAATCGCAGGGATGAGACAACAATGGGGGGGAGGACAAAACCCTTACCCCGGGGACGGACGGACACATCCTCCCCCTTTAAGGACCCTGAGTCAGGCACAGCAAGGCGTGCCCGGGCCAGCTAGTTGTACATAGATATGTTTGGTAACAGGATAAATAAAAGAGGTATTTAGTGGCATAACCAGGAAAGGCTCTGTTGCTAGCTACACATCTTGCATGAGAAGGGAGGGGGGCACAGGGAAGAAGGGGCCATATCTCAAAACAATGTGCTGGTGGGGGGGGCACAGTGACACAAGTGTGTGGAGAATGCTGTCCCCAAAAGTATGCAGGGGAGAAACAATATGGATGAGTATAATGTGGAAGGAGGTTCAGGCAGGTCCCGAACCGAGAGTGCCAAGAGTCAGCTTCCTCCAAATCCACCAGCTGCCCCAAGGCAGGAGCCACCTCTGGGCCCTGAGGGTGGAAAGCCTCCGTTCCCCTTTGCAACTGGACATTCTCCTAGGAAATCCTCCTGCACATTGCGTATTATTGATGGGCTTCTGGTTTGCTTCTGATCTGAATGGCGGTGTGATCCGTGTTGTCTTAACAAAGGCAACCGTTTTGTGGCTGTTGTCCAGCTTGCTGCTGGATGTGCCCCAATACATAAAACAGTGTTGGGGAGTCTGCATCTAAGACCACACCTTTCTTTTTAGGTGCGGAGAAGATAGTTGTCCCCAGGTGACTGCTCAGTGTCCCCGTAAGGTTGCTGGGCGGGGGGGAGCACTGTTCTCTGGTTCCTCTCAGGCAGCAAATGTCCCAACCCCCCTCCTCAAGGCTGGCTCCAGGTCTGCGCTTCAAAAAGGATCTTGCAATGCAAACATTGGGAGGAGTCTCCCTGTTGCATCCTTGTGATTTTTGCCATTCTCCATTATCCCTAAGTGGACAAGTCATGTCTCCTTTTGTCTTTTTCATTTATTATCTAGGTTATTTCAAGTACCTTCTTTCTGTTAATATTTCTTTCCCATATGAGATTAATTGGTCTCTATCTGAAACAGGTCCTGCCAACCTAGCAGTTCGGAAGCACGTCAAAGTGTAAGTAGATAAATAGGTACCGCTCTGGTGGGAAGGTAAACGGCATTTCCGTACGCTGCTCTGGTTCGCCAGAAGCAGCTTTGTCATGCTGGCCACATGACCCGGAAGCTGTACACCGGCTCTCGGCCAATGAAGCGAGATGAGCGCTGCAACCCCAGAGTCGGACACGACTGCACCTAATGGTCAGGGGTCCCTTTACCTTTACTGACCTGCATTGCAGGATCCTGGTGTGAGTCAGGAGGGGTCTCCCCCACATAGCGGGGAGCTGAAAGAGGGGTACAACTGCTTTGCCACTGAGCTGCGCCCCTCCCGCCTTATTAGCAAAGCTGAAGTTCAAACACCAGCCCCTATTTTAAAAAGGCACACGTAATGACGACATTGGACTACACTTTAGGGTTGTCGTAAAATACTGTTCCAAGCCCCAAACATGTGTAACAACTCCGGTCTACGTTGCAGGGTTGTTGTAATGGGTTACAGGTAGGTAGCCGTGTTGGTATGCCGTAGTCAAAACAAAATAATAATAATAATAAAAAATTCCTTCCAGTAGCAGCTTAGAGATCAGCTATGTTTGTTCTTGGTATGAGCTTTTATGTGCATGCACACTTCTTCGGATACACTGACATAGAAGTCACCGGACCCTTATATATAGTGAGAGGGTGGGGAGGGGTGTTACTCAGAAGGGTGGTGCCTGATAGGTGAGGTAAACCAGTTGACGACTGTTAACAACTGCAGTTGGTCTTACAGGAAAAAGGAAGCGGTGAGATGGCTAAAAATAGCTGTATCATGTATAATGAGATAAGAATCCAATATCTCAATTCAGACCAGGTCTTTCCATGGTTTTAAGTTTGGTAATAAGTTGCAATTGTTTGGTAATAAGTTACATCAACGGGGACACTCTACGCCAGGCACCCCCAAATTTCGGCCCGCCAGATGTTTTGGACTACAATTCCCATCATCCATGACCACTGGTCCTGTTAGCTAGGGATCATGGGAGTTGTAGGCCAAAACATATGGCGGGCCGCAGTTTGGGGATGCCTGCTCTACGCCATCGCCCTGTTCCCCCACGTTGTGAAATGGCTCTGAAAATGAACGGATAGCCCCCTCTCCCGGCAAGGGATTAAAAGAGGTAAAGGGGGAATGTAAACTGACACCTTCGTGCCCCGGAGGAATTTTTCGGGGAGGGTGGGGGGGGGGTCTCTTTCCCTGCCGTCTCCGGGGATCGAACCTGGGACCTTCTCAGGAAAGAAACAGCATAACGGAGCTGGTTTGGAAGGAGGAGAAGTTGTGGGTTCTGGGAGGGAGGTGCCACTCATTCCTCCCCAAGGGTCAGTGAGCTCCGCTTCCTAGAGAGGCAGGAAGATTTGGAGGGGGGAGGGGAGAGCCAAGGTTGGAGGGGAGGGGCCGCCATTCACATTCCCGGAAGAGGAGCAGGTCTGCAAAGGAGGAGGAAAAAGAGGTGCAAATTTATTTATTTTGGGGGGGGGAAGAGATTTGGGGTTGTGGGGAGGGGGAGAAGGATGTGCTTATCCTCCCCCTGAATCTGCAAACAGGGCAGCTGGGAAGGGAGGGCAGGCTTTTGGGCGAGGAGGGGGGAATGAAAGGAAAGTAGAGGAATGCTCCCCCCTCGCCCTTCTTTCTGTGGATCAGTCCAGCGGGGAAGGGGCTGATTTAGGCACTGCTTATTTAGTCCCCAAAGGGGCGCGTCCTTGGAGAGCCCCCAGCCCTTTGTATTGCAGGAAAGGAAATCGGAATAGAATAGAGAGAGATGGAAGCGGAGAGGACAAAGAGGTAGGGCTGCAAGAGGGGGGGGAAGGGTGCGATGGGCGGGGAGAGAAAGGGGGCAGAGACCCCCGAAGAACAACTCACTTCCGGGGCGCTACCTGCACAGGCCCCGATTCATGCAATCCGGCGGCAGATCGGAGACCCTCCATTGGCAGCGTTTGCATTGCAAGATCTCCTTTGCAGCGCCCCATCCTCTGAGAGTCAAGAGATGTTCAGCTGGCCTGCCCCCCCCCACGGGTGCTTTTGCGGGAATGAAATGGGAGCCCCCCCCCACAAGGGCTGGGACTTGAACCGAAGCCCCAGTTCCGCACCTCCCTGTAAGTTCCGGGTTCTCCCTGGCAGGAATCCCTGGGGCGCCACGATCCTGGCTCCAAGCAGGTGCCAAGGCGTGCCTTGATGGGTCCCCTTTGTGTGGAGAATCAGAGAGGGAGACCATGGAAGGGGGAGATAGAGGCCTGGATAGAGACCCCCACCCTGCCTCCCTCCTCTCCCCCGTCCTTGCTCATCTGGCGAGGCCCCTCAGGATGGGAGTAATTTGGCAAGAAGGGTGAGCCGGCCAGGGGGGCCTCTGGGCAAAGGAGACCCTAAGGGGCGGGGGGATGAGGGCAGAGTTATTTAGGGGGCTGAGGGAGGGAGGGAAGCATCCCTGGGGGAGGAATCGAAGCCATCTTGGAGAAAGAGAGGTACTGTATTTTCCGGCATACAAGACGACTTTTGAACCCCAAAAAATCTCCAAAATCGGGGGTCGTCTTGTACACCGGATACAGCAGCGCAGCGCGGGGACTTGCTGAGCAGCGCTGGAATCGCGTCCGTGGCTCCGCAGAAGCGATTTCTGGCGCTGTGGACATTTTGGATATGGGCAGCACAGCACCAGAAATCGCTTCTGCGCATGTCCAAAATGTCCGCAGCACCAGAAATCGCTTTGCGGAGCCGTGGACACGCGCAGAAGCAATTTCTGGTGCCGCGCTGCCCATACCCAAAATGTCTGCAGCGCCAGAAATCGCTTCTGCGGAGCCGCAGACGCGATTCCGGCGCTGCTCGACATTTTTTGAGTTAAAATATAGAGTATATCCCAAACTCTATATTTTAACTCGAAAAACTGGGGGTCGTCTTATACCCACAGTCGTCTTGTACGCCGGAAAATACGGTATCTGAAGAAGTGTGCATGCACACCAAAGCTCATATGGTACCAAGAACAAACTTACTTGGTCTCTTAAGGTGCTACTGGAAGGGATTTTTTCATTTTTTATTTTGTTTTGGAGAAAGATAGAGAGACTTGGGGGCTGCATGCCTTGACTTCTCCCTCCTGCCCAGGAATCTGCCATGACTTCAAGTCGACCAGGGAGAGATTCCCAAACAGGAGCCCGAATCCACCCACCCTCTCCTCCCTTGAAGCTTAGTCCTTGCCCTGCCATAAGTCCCAGATCTAGTAGTAGTATCAAAAAGGCAACACTCAGACCGATGTATGCAGGGCACTTGTAAGACTTTATAATTTGAGAAATATAAACGAATACGACAGCGTTCCGGATGAATACACTGTTTCGACTTTTTGTCTTCTTCAGTCATAAACTAAAGAGAATAACAAACACATATAATAGAACCAATACATGAGCAACAGTGTCCAGCATAAACCAAACTCCTACATAATTCAAAAACTCTAATAAAAATTACTACTACTACTACTACTATTAATAATAATAATGACAACATACCTCAATGTATATACACTTTCAGTGGAACAGTGGTCATAAACATATGTAACCACTGTTACCTAACATGGGGAACAGAGAGCTTGATATACACAAACTCACTCACAGGTGGCACTTTAGTTAATCATAGAGAGCAGTCATTTAAAGCGACAGGACCACACAATTAAGTAAGTATAGCAGTATAGTCAAATAAAACAATTCAGATCTAATTCTGAATTCAGAGCTGAATAAGTCCCAGATCAGCTGTTGTTGTATTGGGCGCTGGGGGCTGTTATAGTGAGTCAACCATTGGGAGAAAGAGGAAATGGAGGATGCCCATTTTATTATTTCCGCCCTTTGATGTTTTTATCAACTACAGTCTTACCCACATGCCTGTGTTTCTGTGGAGAAACATCTAAAGGGTTCCTACCCAGAGATAACTGTTCCCCACTCCTCTCCATTCCACCAGGTTTCCATTATTCACACTATATCAGTTCTCATGTCTGTGGGATTTAAAGGATTGGGAAATGGGTGGGAATTCCACCCCCAACAGCCTGTGTAATTATTATTATTATTACAATTGTTACTCTTAGTTGTTTATTGAATCTCTCCCCAAGCATAAATACATATCCACCTGTGGATTTCTAGTCAGTGGTACATCCGCCCCAATCTGCATCAGTATACCCAAACTTTTCAGGATTACTAACAGGTGGCAACCTCAATTTACAATTCATTGTGCCCTTCAAATACCGTACCCCTGTTTTCACATCCAGACAGTCATATTCAGTGGGAGCATTTACCTTCCTACTAAGAATACCCACAGAATTAGCTAAATCAGGTCTACAAGTGGTAACAAGATATAAAAGTCTACAAATTGCCGACCTGTATTCTATGTTGTCAGGCAGTGGTTTCAAATCCTGGTGATTCTTTAAGAAGTCAGTAGCCATGGGCATTGCAACTGGGTGTGCATCTTCCATTTGCAAATTCAGGATAAGGTCATGAATCTTTTGCGTGACAACATACAGGTCTCACTCTTTTCCTTGATGAAATCCACTGTCTCACTCCTTTCCTTGATGAAATATGCAGCATTATACTTCGAGAAATCATCAACAAATATTAGTATGTACCTGTTCTTCTCTAGTGAGGGAACATTCATAGGTCCACTGCAGAGTATGTCAAGCACTTTGCTGCTTCTCCGCTCTGTGCAAGGAGGAAATGAAGGTTTTACAGCTTTCTGAGTCACACAGCTTATGCACTTTGTTGGTGCTGTGTTGCTCTTTGTTACCTGCAGTCCCCTTGCAAGTTCTCTTTTCTGTAGGTCCTGAATGGCGTTGGTGTCCCTGTGTCCCAGCCTTCTATGCAACAGTTCCAGGTCCACCACATCTTTCTAGTTTGAGCGTGACACCTTAGCACTGATTCTCTGACAGATCAACGTTATGCCATTTATTAGATTGGCTTGAACATACACCTCCCCATTCTTAGTCAAATTTCATTTTCCATTCCCAAAGGTTATCTGGAATCCTTAGCTGTCCAAACTGGACACACTAACCACATTACAACTGAGTTGTGGAACATACAAAACTTTCTCCACAGTAGTATCCAGAGCTTCATTGTTCACAATAAAATTTAAATTCACAGAACATGCACATTTAGCTTCAACAACATTGCCACCTGCCATTTCAATGTGAGATTCTGCAATATCATTAATGTCATAAAAATATTCCCTTTTATATGAAAAATGGCTAGAAGCTCCTGAATTTAAAATCCACTTATTACATTTATTTTCACAATTCTGAACAGTCAAATTCTTTTCCTATAGTAGCAAAGTGCGTTTAGATCTCCCCTTGTTTTCTTTATCTTGTTTATAAGGAAGGAGTTTCTTTGCCTTTCGAACCTTACAGTTCCTTGCACTGTGGCCTTCTTTGTTACAATGAAAGCACACAATTTTTCTGGGTGTGTCTCTGGCCTTTCCAATCTGTTTAGACGCATGATTAGTGTTTCCATACATTTGCTCTAAATCCTTTAAGATTTGAGACGCATCATCTCTTGCAGTCAATAATGGATAACCTGCTCATCATGGAGCCCATCTAAAATGATGGTTCTGGCTTTACTATTCTTCAGCTTCCATGCTCTAATCTTGGCTAAATCCTCTTCACTTGAGCCAGTAGGCTTAGGATTTTCAAAACAGTGGTACCTCAGGTTAGAAACACTTCTGGTTAGAATCTCCGCTAACGCGGAAGTAGTACCTCAGGTTAAGAACTTTACCTCAGGATGAGAACAGAAATTGTGCGGCGGTGGCAGTGGGAGGCCCCATTAGCTAAAGTGGTACCTCAGGTTAAGAACGGTTTCAGGTTAGGAGCGGAACTCTGGAATGAATTACCGTAAGCTGCTTTCCTTCTGCATCTCCAGCTCTCTCCATGCAATGCAAGGCTGACAGATGGAGGTCCAACCCCAAGAACATTCTCCTACCTGAGCACTCCTTCAGCCAACCACAAGCACCAAGCCTTGTCACTAGACTTTTATATGGGTCTATCAAAATGGTCAGTATGCAAGTCCTGAGGCAAAAGGGACTGTGCAGGTGATTAATAAAGATCTGGAGGTTGAAGGGAACAAAATGTGGAGGATTATTGTGCAGAGGATGAAGAACTTTATGGTGAACAGAGGACCCTGATGAATAGTGGGCAGGTTCATGGACATAGAGCATTTCCCTTTCCTGTGAGAAACCTCTTTATTTAAAAAGGAAATACCACATTTCAACCGTATTGTAAGATAATGCTCCTTCATTAACAATGATTAAGAGTTATGAAAGGTTGATGGTGCATTACCATTATTTGATATTATTTAATTTGCATTTCCCAAAAATTTGGAACATATGGAGGACAGGAGAGAATGTATGAGATGTTAAAATAAGAGAAGGTGCTGATTGTTGTGTGTAATATTCCTTTCTTCTCTTTGTAGAAAACAAATAGGATTTCCTCCCCTCTTTGCCCTCCAAAGCAGACAACTGAGAAGGCAGTCAGAATTCTCTGGGGCCATGTCCAATGCAAATAACAAAGACACCATTTAAATGCATGTGGTGTGGAAAGAGAAAGGAGAAACAATTTGAAAGTATGGAGTGTGGGAAGAGCTTCAGTGACAGTGGAACACTAAGAAAACATCAACAAACTCAAACTGGGGAGAAACCATTTAAATGTATGAAATGTGGAAAGAGGTTCAGTCAGAGTGGACACCTTAGAAATCATCAACAGACTCACACGGGGGAGAAACCATTTAAATGCATGGAGTGTGGAAAGAGCTTCAGTCAGAGTGGAACACTTAGAATTCATCAACGGAGTCACACGGGGGAGAAACCATTTAAATGCATGGAGTGTGGAAAGAGCTTCACTGAGAATGGAAAACTTAGAATTCATCAACGGAGTCACACGGGGGAAAAACCATTTAAATGCATGGAATGTGGAAATAGCTTCAGTCAGAGTGGACACCTTAGAATTCATCAACGGAGTCACACGGGGGAGAAACCATTTAAATGCATGGAGTGTGGAAAGAGCTTCACTGAGAGTGGACAACTTAGAATTCATGAACGGACTCACACAGGGGAGAAACCATTTAAATGCATGGAATGTGGAAAGAGCTTCAGCCAGAGTGGAGACCTTAGAATTCATCAACGGAGTCACACGGGGGAGAAACCATTTAAATGCATGGAGTGTGGAAAGAGCTTCACTGAGAGTGGAACACTTAGAATTCATCAACAGACTCACACAGGGGAGAAACCATTTAAATGCATGGAATGTGGAAATAGCTTCAGTCAGAGTGGACACCTTAGAATTCATCAACGGAGTCACACGGGGGAGAAACCATTTAAATGCATGGAGTGTGGAAAGAGCTTCAGTCGGAGTGGAATCCTTAGAAACCATCAACGGAGTCACACGGGGGAGAAACCATTTAAATGCATGGAGTGTGGAAAGAGCTTCAGTCGGAGTGGAATCCTTAGAAACCATCAACGGAGTCACACGGGGGAGAAACCATTTAAATGCATGGAGTGTGGCAAGAACTTTAGTGTGAGTGGAAACCTTAGAATTCATCAACGGAGTCACACGGGGGAGAAACCATTTGAATGCATGGAGTGTGGAAAGAGCTTCAGTCAGAGTGGACACCTTAGAATTCATCATCACAGTCACACGGGGGAGAAACCATTTAAATGTATGGAGTGTGGAAAGAGCTTCAGTCAGAGTGGACACCTTAGAATTCATCAACGGAGTCACACGGGGGAGAAACCATTTGAATGCATGGAGTGTGGAAAGAACTTCACTGATAGTGGAAAACTTAGAATTCATCAACGGACTCACACGGGGGAGAAACCATTTAAATGCATGGAGTGTGGAAAGAGCTTCACTGATAGTAGAAACCTTAGAATTCATCAACGGACTCACACGGGGGAGAAACCATTTCAATGCATGGAGTGTGGAAAGAGCTTCAGTCAGAGTGGACACCTTAGAATTCATCAACGGAGTCACGGGGGAGAAACCATTTAAATGCATGGAGTGTGGAAAGCGCTTCCGTCAGAGTGGAGTCCTTAGAAACCATCAACGGACTCACACGGGGGAGAAACCATTTGAATGAATGGAGTGTGGAAAGAGCTTCAGTCGGAGTGGAGTCCTTAGAAACTATCAACGGACTCACACGGGGGAGAAACCATTTGAATGAATGGAGTGTGGAAAGAGCTTCAGTCAGAGTGGACTTCTTACAAAACATCAACAAACCCATGCAGGGGAGAAACCATATAAGTGCTAAGGAAGTGGATAGAGGTTCAGTTGTAGTGGAAGTCTTTCAAACCATCAAAAGTGTTGCTGCCGAATGAGGATGGACTGAGAGGGAGCTGGTTTTGGTGTTTGGTGGAGGGAGTTGGAAATGTTTGTATCAGGGAATGGAGAGTTGCACAAAGTGGAGCTGAGACTGGGGGTGTTGCTTTGGAAGCAGAGTTAGATTAATACTATAGGAACAGCAGCATTACTCCCACTGTTATAATTGCAATAATTGAATTATGAAGACACAGAAAGACTGAAAGCACCTAATTTTAATTTTCTTTTATTGTCATTATCCACAAAATTACTTGGCTGCTCCATCCAACCCAGATAGGGCACTCCATGGAAAAACAAACAACTACATAAACACTGATTAAAACCATACACACTGATTAAAACCATACAATGATAAAACATAACAGGTAGAATTAGATGACTTCAAAGTCCAGGCTTCCCATTCAAGGCCGCGATCGCTCTAGAGAAGAAGCTGTTTCTAAGACCTACCTATATGACCAAGGTAATATTGAAATCCTCACCTTTTCTTTTGATTTATAGATATATTGTGCATAGATACGTTTGGTGGCAGGATAAATAAAAGGGGTATTTAGTGGCATATCCAGGAAAGGCTCTGTTCCTAGCTGCACATCTTGCATGAGGAGGGAAGGGGCCACAGGGAAGAAGGGGCCGTTCCAGAGCATCTCAAAGCAATGTGCGGATGACACAATGCACAGTGACACAAGTGTGTGTAGAATGCTATCCCCAAAATGACGCAGGGGAGAAACAATATGGATGAGTATAATGTGGAAGGAGGTTCAGGCAGGTCCCGAACCGAGAGTGCCAAGAGTCAACTTCCTCCAAATCCACCAGCTGCCCCAAGGCAGGAGCCACCTCTGGGCCCTGAGGGTGGAAAGCCTCCTTCCACCTTTGCAACTGGACATGCTCCTAGGAAATCCTCCTGCACAATGCGTATTATTGATGGGCTTCTGGTTTCCTTCTAATCTGAATGTCGGTGTGATCCGTGTTGTCTTAACAAAGGCAACCGTTCCGTGGCTGTTCTCCAGCCTGCTGCTGGATGTGGCCCAATACATAAAACAGTGTTGGGGAGGCTGTGTCTTAAGACCATGCCTTTCTTTTTTGGTGGGGAGAAGATAGTTGTCCCCAGGTGACTGCTCAGTGTCCCAGTAAGGCTTCTTTGGGGGGGGGGACATTCTTCTCTGGTTCCTCTCAGGCAGCAAATGTCTTCAGTTCCACATCTGCGCTTCAAAGAGGATCTTGCAATGCAGACATTGGGAGGAGTCTCCCCACCCCAGCCCTTCTCTACCTTCCTATCACCCTTCAGCCCCCCCTCCCCTCAGCCCTGTTTGTAGATGGGAGGGGAGGAGAAGCACACTCTTCTCTCCCTCCACAAACCTCCCAATTATGTGACCCCTCTTCCTCCTCCTCTCCAGGCCTCCTCTCTTCCGAAAATGAGGATGGAGACCCTTCCCCTCTAACCTTGCCTCTTTTTCTTTTTAAAAATCTTGTTTCCGCTCTAGGAAGCGAAGCTCATTGATGCAGGGGGAGGAATGAGTGGCAAAAAGGGATTTTCCCCCCACCCCTCCTCCCAGAAAACATATTTTTCCTTCCTTCCAAACAAGCTCTATTATTCTATTTCTTTCCTGATAAGGTCTCATGTTCCATTTCCGGCAGCGGAAAAGGTAAAGGTAAAGGGACCCCTGACCATTGGGTCCAGTCGTGACCGACTCTGGGGTTGCGGCGCTCATCTCACGTTATTGGCTGAGGCAGCTGGCGTACAGCTTCCGGGTCATGTGGCCAGCATGACAAAGCCGCTTCTGGCGAATCAGAGCAGTGCACGGAAACGCCGTTTACCTTCCCGCTGCAGCGGTTCCTCTTTATCTACTTGCACTTTGACGTGCTTTCAAACTGCTAGGTGGGCAGGAGCCGGGACCGAGCAATGGGAGCTCACCCTATCCGGGGATTCGAACCGCTGACCTTCTGATCAGCAAGCCCTAGGCTCTGTGGTTTAACCCACAGTGGAAAAGACCCCCCCTCCAAATCTCTGAAGAAACTCCTCCTCGAGGCATGAAGGTCGCACAGCTTGACACCCCCACCCCTCTAGAGTAACCCCCCTCCTGCCTCAGTTTTAATTCTCCGCTATGCGGTGCAGACCCACGCAGAACTCGCCCCAGGACCCCGCAATGCAAGTCATGCACAAATCATCTCTTGCGACTCTCCCAGTAGATAGGCGGGGTGTCCCCGATGGAGCCCCAAAGAGCAAGAGGGAAAAGGCAGCCCCGTCACGTCCGCTTCCCACAGACGGGGGGGGGGGGCGCTGCTCTAAGGTCATAGCTCTATGGGTATACGAAATGTTTCCAGGCCGGAGGGATGAGAGGCGGGAAGTTTTGGGCAGGGGAGGAGGGGCAACAGTGGATAACGCCCCCCTTTATATTGCAGAAAAGGAAATCGGAGTAATATCAGCAAGGGGGGCAGAGTTCAAGAGAGGACACAGAGGTAAGGAGGCCAAGTGGGGGAAGGAGGAGAAGGGGTGGAGGGAAAGGGACAGAGACTCCTGCCCTGGGACCCATTGACAGGGGCCCAGATCCATGCAGCTCTACTGCAAAAGCGGGGGTACCTCTGAAAATGGGAGGACGCAGTCACAGGCAGGGCAAGAATGGGTGAGTTTAGTCCCCTTTTCTTCAGAGTGTCAAGTCGCTGATAGAGTAGCAGAACTATGCAACCAGGAGGAGGAAGGCAGTGTTTAGAGCAGGGGTCAGCAACATTTTTCAGCTGTGGGCCGGTCCACCATCTCTCAGACCATGTGGTGGGCCGGACTATGTTTTTTTGGGGGGGGGGAATGAACAAATTCCTATGCCCCACAAATAACCCAGAGATGCATTTTAAATAAAAGCACACATTCTACTCATGTAGAAACACGCTGATTCCCGGACCATCTGCGGGCCGGATTGAGAAGGTGATTGGGCCGCGTCCAGCCCATGGGCCTTAGGTTGCCTACCCCGGGTTTAGAGGACTCTTCGATTGAGGAGGGGGTTAACTGCATCTGAAGGGCAAGGGAGGGGAGACCGGACATTGCCCCCCTTCGTAGAAGGCGTGGACTGAGCAACTCGCAGCCAAGAGTACCTGGCGCAGTGCTGCTCCTCTCTGTCAATTGTAAATAAACCTATAAGCCTACAGAAGAAGGCTCAGTAATTCTTCTCGGAGCTTGCTTGCCTTCCTGAGAACGTAACACCATGTGGCAACCCCAAGGCTGCTGTCTCTAACCAGCTGAACTATCCCTCGATCTGACGGCACATATACAGGCCTCTCCTGTTGAACCATTAATGGGCAATACCGGACTCGACAAGACGTAGAGTGAAGCTCAGTTATCTGCTCATGAATGGGGGAATATTTCAACAAGGGACTAGGTGAATAGAACAGGGCCGGGACTGTGGGAAACAGAACAGAGCAAAATGTGATCACAAGCACCCCAACTAGAGGACATGGGGCACTGACCCCTATAGTTAAAGTGGGGGTGGAGATTTCCATCGAAAAAGTCTTGCTGAGGGCCACACTTCTGGGACCAGGATGGAATCTGTCCCCACCCTTTGTAACATGCAGCTGGGCTCACTTGCCAGAGCCACCTGAAGGGCTTGGCTCCACAGGCAAGTGGGTGCAACCCACCAGCTCCCTTCCTGTGCCTGAGGGTGGCCTGCACTGCTTCCTCTGTCAGGGGTGGGGTTACTTCTGAAGCACGAAGGGTGTGTGCCATGGCCTCTTCCTCCATGTCCACCTCGTGAGAAAGAGGTGAAAACAAGCACGTCGTCCTGTCCTGGAGGGTACCTCGTGGCTCTCCCACCCATTAGCTGCTGGGAAGAAGAGTGACTTTTGTGGGTCCCTTTTAGATCCAGGAGAAGGACCTGGTGTGGCCAGTTTTCAGGGTTCTTTCCAGGAAAGGCTGAACCCATCATTCACAAGTGCTGCCCGGTTGAAGACAAAAGGAGATACCCACAATCTCCCACTACCCAGGCCAAGTCAACTACCCTCCTTAATCTCTCCCAGTTTCCAAATACACCGAGGCTGGGTGGACATTGTTATCTTAATGGTTTCAACACCATTTGTTCTCTTAATGGTTTCCACACCAATGATGTCAGGAAGTTACAGTTAGGTAGCCGTGTTCGTCTGTCATAATCAAAGCAAAATAAAAAAATAAAATAAAAAAAGAGTCAGGAAGGTGAGGAATAACAACTATGCAGTTTGGCAGATGAGTGAGGTGGGTATCTGAGCACACGCTTCAGGGATTATGGCTGGCCTCAAGTCCCCCTTCTGGTGGCCATTTCTCTCTATGCAAAGCAATGTTGGAATTATGAAAATCCACCACAGGAGTGATTTTATATGAATTTCTAAACTTTCCCCCACACCTCCACCACATATTTATTGTTGTTCCTATTTCTCCGCCACATCACCAACAGAGGTTGGATTTCAGTTTATATATCTTGGCTAAATTAACTGCCGTTAAATACCACCTATGGAACATCTTTATTCTCTTTCGTCATTTAACCCTTCCGTGAACTCCCTGTCTTTCTCCCCCCCCCCCCAAAATATACGAAAGGTGCACTGCCGGAAGCCTAGAGCGCCCCATGGATTCCTACCAGAGGAAATGGGGGGATCCATTGCGAGGGGAGCCAGAACTGCTTGTGCCACTACCTGACCTGCACGACACTGCCTCATTAGCAAAGCTTCTTCAAACACCAGCTGGACTTCCTTTTAGGGTTGTCGTAAATGAATGTTCCAAGCCCCAAACGCGTGTAACAACTCCGGTCTACTTTACAGGGCTGTTATAACGGGTTACAAGTAGGTAGCCGTGTTGGTATACCTTAGTCAAAACAAGATTAAAAAATAAAACAATTCCTTCCAGTAGCACCTTAGAGACCAACTAGGTTTGTTCTTGGTATGAGCTTTCGTGTGCATGCACACTTCTTCAGATACACTGAAACAGAAGTCCCCAGACCCTTATATATAGTGAGAGGGTGGGGAGGGGTGTTACTCAGAAGGGTGGTGGTGGGAATGGGTGTTTGGCTGATAGGTGTGGTAAACCTGTTGACGACTGTTAAGGACTGCAATTGCTCTTACAGGAAAAAGCAAGGGGTCAGATGGCTAAAAATAGCTGTATCATGCATAATGAGATAAAAATCCCTCTCCCGGCAAGGGATTAAAAGAGGTAAAGGGGGAATGAAAACTGACACCTTCGTGCCCCGGAGGACTTTTTCGGAGGTTGTGGGGAGCGGGGGGGGTCTCTTTCCCTGCCGTCTCCGGGGATCGAACCTGGGACCTTCTCAGGAAAGAAACAGCGTAACAGAGCTGGTTTGGAAGGAGGAGAATTTGTGTGTTCTGGGAGGGAGGTGCCACTCATTCCTCCCCAAGGGTCAGCGAGCTCCGCTTCCTAGAGAGGCAGGAAGATTTGGAGAGGGGAGGGGAGAGCCAAGGTTGGAGGGGAGGGGCCGCCATTCACATTCCCGGAAGAAGAGCAGGTCTGCAAAGGAGGAGGAAAAAGAGGTGCAGAATATTTTTTTTAGGGGGGGATTTGGGGTTGTGGGGAGGGGGAGAAGGATGTGCTTTTCCTCCCCCTGAATCTGCAAACAGGGCAGCTGGGAAGGGAGGGCAGGCTTTTGGGCGAGGGGGGGGGGAATGAAAGGAAAGTAGAGGAATGCTCCCCCCTCGCCCTTCTTTCTGTGGATCAGTCCAGCGGGGGAGGGGCTGATTTAGGCACTGCTTATTCTGTCCCCAAAGGGGCGCGTCCTTGGGGAGCCCCCAGCCCCTTTGTATTGCAGGAAAGGAAATCGGAATAGAATAGCGAGCGATGGAAGCGGAGGGCCGGAGAGGACAAAGAGGTAGAGCTGCGAGCGGGGGGGAGGGTGCGATGGGCGGGGAGAGGAAGGGGGCAGAGACCCACCGAAGAACAGAGGCCCCGATCCATACAATCCGGCTGCAGATCGGAGACCCTCCATTGGCAGCGTTTGCATTGCAAGATATCCTTTGCAGCGCCCCATCCTCTGAGAGTCAAGAGATGCTCAGCTGCCCTCCCCCCCCACGGGCGCTTTTGCAGGAATGAAATGGGAGCCCCCCCCCCAAGGCCTGGGACTTGAACCGAGGCCTCAGTTCCGCACCTCCCTGTGAGTTCCGGGTTCTCTCTGGCAAGAATCCCTGGAGCGCTGAGTGCCTTGAAGGGTTGCCTTTGTTTGGAGAATCAGAGAGAGGGAGTCCATGGACGGGTTAAAGGAGGCGATAGAGGCCTGGATAGAGACCCCCACCCTGCCTCCCTCCTCTCCCCCCTCCTTGCTCATCTGGCGAGGCCCCTCAGGATGGGAGTAATTTGGCAAGAAGGGTGAGCCGGCCAGGGGGGCCTCTGGACAAAGGAGACCCTCAGGGGCGGAGAGATGAGGGCAGAGGAAGTTAGGGGGCTGAGGGAGGGAGGGAAGCATCCCTGGGGGAGGAATCGAAGCCATCTTTGAGAAAGAGAGAGAGACTTGGGGACTGCCTGCCTTGACTTCTCCCTCCTGCCCAGGAATCTGCCATGACTTCAAGTCGACCAGGGAGAGATCCCCGAACAGGGGCCGGAATCCACCCACCCTCTCCTCCCTTGAAGCTCAGTCCTTGCCCTGCCATAAGTCCCAGATCAGCTGCTGAATCGGGCCGCTGGAGGCTGTTATAGTGAGTCAACCCATTGAGAGAAAGAGGAGATAGGATCCCCATTTTATTATTTCCGCCCTTTGAAGCGTTTATCAACTACAGTCTGACCCACATGCCTGTTTTGCTGTGGAGAAACATCTAAAGGGTTCCTACCCAGAGATAACTGCTCCCCACTCCTCTCCATTCCAACAGGTTTCCATTATTCACACTATATCAGTTCTCATGTCTGTGGGATTTAAGGGATTGGGAAATGGGTGGGAATTCCACCTCCAACAGCCTGTGTAATTATTATTATTATTATTATTGTTATTATTATTATTATTAAAATTGTTACTGTTAGTTTTTTATTGAATCCCTACCCAAGCATAAATACATATCCACCTGTGGATTTGTACTCAGTGGTACATCCGGCCCAATCTGCATCAGTATACTCAAACTTTTCAGGATTACTAACAGCTGGCAACCTCAATTTACAATTCATTCTGCCCTTCAAATACCGTACCCCTGTTTTCACATCCAGAGAGTCATATTCAGTAGGAGCGTTTACCTGCCTACTAAGAATTCCCACAGAATTAGCTAAATCAGGTCTACAAGTGGTAACAAGATATAAAAGTCTACAAATTGCCGACCTGTATTCTATGTTGTCAGGCAGTGGTTTCAAATCATGCTAATTCTTTAAGTGGTCAGTAGCCATGGGCATTGCAACTGGGTGTGCATCTTCCATTTGCAAATTCAGGATGAGGTCATGAATCTTTTGCCTGACAACATATAGGTCTCACTCTTTTCCTTGATGAAATCCACTGTCTCACTCTTTTCCTTGATGAAATATGCAACATTATGCTTCGAGAAATCATCAAGAAATATTAGTATGTACCTGTTCTTCTCTAATGAGGGAACATTCATACGTCCACTGCAGAGTATGTCAAGCACTTTGGTGCTTCTCCGCTCTGTGCAAGGAGGAAATGAAGGTTTTACAGCTTTCTGAGTAACACAGCTTATGCACTTTGTTGGTGCTGTGTTGCTCTTTGTTACCTGCAGTCTCCTTGCAAGTTCTCTTTTCTGTAGGTCCTGAATGGCGTTGGTGCCCCTGTGTCCCAGCCTTCTATGCAACAGCTCCAGGTCCGCCACATCTTTCTAGTTTGAGCGTAACACTTTAGCACTGATTCTCTGACAGATCAACGATATGCCATTTATTAGATTGGCTTGAACATACACCTCCCCATTCTTAGTCAAATTACATTTTCCATTCTCAAAGGTTATCTGGAAACCGTAGCTGTCCAAACTGGACATACTAACCACATTACAACTGAGTTGTGGAACATACAAAACTTTCTCCACAGTAGTATCCAGAGCTTCATTATTCACATTAAAATTTAAATTCACAGAACATGCACCTTTAGCTTCAACAACATTGCCACCTACGATTTCAATGTGAGATTCTGCAATCTCATTAATGTCATTAAAATATTCCCTTTTGTACAAAAAATGGCTAGAAGCTCCTGAATTTAAAATCCACTTATTACATTTATTTTCACGATTATGAAGTCAAATTCTTTTCCTATAGTAGCATAATTAGTGTTTCCATACATGTGCTCTAAATCCTTTAAGATTTGAGATGCATCATCTCTTGCAGTCAATCATGGATAACTGCTCATCATGGAGCCCATCTAAAATGATGGTTCTGGCTTTACTATTCTTCAGCTTCCATGCTCTAATCTTGGCTAAATCCTCTTCACTTGAGCCAGTAGACTCAAGATTTTCAATGCAGTGGAACCTCAGGTCACAAACACTTCTGGTTAGAATCTTCGCTAACCCGGAAGTACTACCTCGGGTTAAGAACATTTCCTGAGGATGAGAACAGATATTGTGCAGCAGCGGCAGCGGGAGGCCCCATTAGCTAAAGTGGTACTTTAGGTTAAGAATGGTTTCAGGTTAGGAACGGATCTCCGGAATGAATTACAGTAAACTACTTTCCTTATGCATCTGCAGCTCTCTCCATGCAACGCAAGGCTGACAGATGGAGGCCCAACCCCAAGAACATTCTCCTACCTGAGCACTCCTTCAGCCAACCACATGCACCAAGCCTTGTCACTAGACTTTAATATGGGTCCCCCAAAATGGTCAGTATGCAAGTCCTGAGGCCAAAGGGACTGTGCAGGTGATTAAAAAAGATCTGGAGGTTGAAGGGGACAACGTGTGGAGGATTTTTGTGCAGAGGATGAAGAACTTTATGGTGAACTTAGGACCCTGATGAATAATGGACAGGTTCATGGGCATAGAGCAGCTCCCCTTCCTGTGAGAAACTTCTTTATTTAAAAAGTAAATACCACAGTTCAACCGTATTCTAAGATAATACTGCTGCATTAACAATGATTAAGGGTTATGAAAGGTTGATGATGCAGTACCATTATTTGACATTTTTCCATTTCCCAATAATTTGGAACATATGGAGGACAGGAGAGAATGTATGAGATGTTAAAATAAGAGCAGGTGTTGATTGATGTGTGTAATATTCCTTTGTTCTATTTCTAGAAAACAAATAGGATTTCCTCCCCACTTCGCCCTCCAAAGCAGACAATGGAGAAGGCAGTCAGAATTCTCTGGGGCCATGTCCAATGCAAATAACGAAGACACCATTTAAATGCATGGAGTTTGGAAAGAGAAAGGAGAAACAATTTGAAAGTATGGAGTGTGGGAAGAGCTTCAGTGACAGTGGAACACTAATAAAACATCAACAGACTCACACTGGGGAGAAACCATTTAAATGTATAGAATGTGGAAAGTGCTTCAGTAGGAGTGGACACCTTAGAATTCATGAACGGAGTCACACAGGAGAGAAACCATTTAAATGTATGGAATGTGGAAAGTGCTTCAGTAGGAGTGGAAACCTTAGAATTCATCAACGGACTCACACGGGGGAGAAACCATTTAAATGCATGGAGTGTGGAAAGAGTTTCAGTCAGAGTGGACAGCTTAGAATTCATCAACGGAGTCACACGGAGGAGAAACCATTTAAATGCATGGAGTGTGGGAAGAGTCTCAGTGACAGTGGAGCACTAAGAAAACATCAATGGACTCACACAGGGGAGAAACCATTTAAATGCATGGAGTGTGGAAAGAGTTTCAGTCAGAGTGGACAGCTTAGAATTCATCAACGGAGTCACACGGGGGAGAAACCATTTAAATGCATGGAGTGTGGAAAGAGTTTCAGTCGGAGTGGACACCTTAGAATTCATGAACGGACTCACACAGGGGAGAAAACATTTCAATGCATGGAGTGTGGAAAGAGCTTCACTAATAGTGGACACCTTAGAATTCATCAACGGAGTCACACAGGGGAGAAACCATTTAAATGCATGGAGTGTGGAAAGAGCTTCAGTCAGAGTGGACACCTTAGAATTCATCAACGGAGTCACACGGGGGAGAAACCATTTAAATGCATGGAGTGTGGAAAGAGCTTCCGTCAGAGTGGAGACCTTAGAATTCATCATCGGAGTCACACGGGGGAGAAGCCATTTAAATGCATGGAGTGTGGAAAGAGCTTCAGTCACAGTGGAGACCTTAGAATTCATCATCGGAGTCACACGGGCGAGAAACCATTTCAATGCATGGAGTGTGGAAAGAGCTTCAGTCGGAGTGGACTTCTTACAAAACATCATCAAACCCATCCAGGGGAGAAACCACATAAGTCCTAGGGAAGTGGATAGAGGTTCAGTTGTAGTGGAAGTCTTGAAACCATCAAAAGACTCAGAGTGTTAAGAGCTGTAAGTGTGGAAACTCTACAAGCCATCAAGTAACTCAAACTAAATAAAACTAAATAAAAGGAGTGTGGAATCTGCTTTGGTTATTATGGAATGCTTTCCAAAACATCTACCGACTTCCATGGGGTGGAACTATGTAGAGCAGGGGTCAGCAACCTTTTTCAGCCGTGGGTCGGTCCACCGTCCCTCAGACCATGTGGTGGGCCGGGCTATATTGGGGGGGGGGAATATGAACAAATTCCTGCGGCCCACAAATAACCCAGAGATAAATTTTAAATAAAAGGACACAAAATACTCATGTAAAAATACGCTGTCTACAGGCCTGATTGAGAAGGCGATTGGGCCGCATCCAGCCCACGGGCCTTAGGTTGCCTATCCCTGATTTAGAGTGCAGAACATGTTTCTCTCCGAGTTGACACTTTCCTTCACATCAGTAACAGGAAATCAATCTTAAATGCATGCAGCGTATGTGAGCTTTTTTTGTTTGTCTGTAACGTTGTCTAGACATGTATTTAAAGTAATGAGGGTAAACATTTCACAATAGTAAGCATAATATAATATTGAATGTACTGTTGGATAGGGAGGTGCAGTGTGTGAGTCTGGAGTGTTGCTGAATGAGGATGGACTGAGAGGGAGCTGGTTTTGGTGTTTGGTGGACGGAGTTGGAAATGTTTGTATCTGGGAGTGGAGAGTTGCACAAAGTGGAGCTGAGACTGGGGCTGTTGCTTTGGAAGCAGAGTTGGACTAATACTATAGGAACAGCAGCATTACTCCCACTGTTATAATTGCAATAATGGAATTATGAAGACACAGAAACACTGAAAGCACCTACTTATATGACCAAGGTAATATTGAAACCCTCACCTTTTCTTCCTCCCCCGGCTGCAGCCAGGGATCGGCGCCCGACGGGAGGAGGACGGAGCTGGGCTTGGGTGGTGGTTTTTTGGGGGGGAGGGGCGCGCACTGGGAGTTGGGTGGGTGGGGGTCCCCCAAAGTAAGTTATATTGGCTCCTGCTGTTTAGGGTTCAGTTAAGCTCAGGACCTTTTTTCAGCTGGAACTTGCCAGAACTGAGTTCCACCACTTCTCAGGTGGCCCCCATTGCCTCATAAGAGAACAAGGGAGTTCTAGCCCCTCTTTTTCTAGAAAATAGCACTGTTTCTTTGCTTTCAAAAGTAATAGCCTTGCATTTATAAGGTTCCTCACACACTGAGAGAGGCGGCTGGCGGGCTCGAGGGGAAGGAGGGCGGCGGGGTTAAAAAGCAAAAGGAGGGTGGCCGCCGCTCCCCCCATATAATTTCTAGAGCCCGTTTTTGTAACGGGCTTAATTTACTAGTATAGATATATTGTGCATAGATATGTTTGATGGCAGGATAAATAAAAGGGGTATTTAGTGGCATAACCAGGAAAGGCTCTGTTCCTAGCTGCACGTCTTGCATGAGGAGGGAAGGGGCCACAGGAAAGAAGGGGCCGTACCAGACCATCTCAAAGCAATGTGCGGGGGGGGGGGCACAGTGACACAAGTGTTGTACTGTAGAATGCTATCCCCAAAATGACGCAGGGGAGAAACAATATGGATGAGTATAATGTGGAAGGAGGTTCAGGCAGGTCCCGAACCGAGAGTGCCAAGAGTCAACTTCCTCCAAATCCACCAGCTGCCCCAAGGCAGGAGCCACCTCTGGGCCCTGAGGGTGGAAAGCCTCCTTCCACCTTTGCAACTGGACATGCTCCTAGGAAATTCTCCTGCACAATGCGTATTATTGGTGGGTTTCTGGTTTGCTTCTGATCTGAATGGCGGTGTGATCCGTGTTGTCTTAACAAAGGCAACCGTTCCGTGGCTGCTGTCCAGCCTGCTGCTGGATGTGCCCCAATACATAAAACCGTGTTGGGGAGGCTGTGTCTAAGACCATGCCTTTCTTTTTTTTGGTGGGGAGAAGATAGTTGTCCCCAGGTGACTGCTCAGTGTCCCAGTAAGGCTTCTTGGGGGGGGGACATTCTTCTCTGGTTCCTCTCAGGCAGCAAATGTCTTCAGTTCCACATCTGCGCTTCAAAGAGGATCTTGCAATGCAGACATTGGGAGGAGTCTCCCCCCCCCCAGCCATTATGTGGCCCCTCTTCCTCCTCCTCTCCAGGCCTCCTCTCTTCCGAAAATGAGGATGGAGACTCTTCCCCACCCCACCCCAGCCCTTCTCTACCTTCCTACCTTCCTATCGCCCTTCAGCCCCTCCTCCCCTCAGCCCTGTTTGTAGATGCGAGGGGAGGAGAAGCACACTCTTCTCTCCCTCCACAAACCTCCCAATTATGTGGCCCCTCTTCCTCCTCCTCTCCAGGCCTCCCCTCTTCCGAAAATGAGGATGGAGACCCTTCCCCTCTAACCTTGTCTCTTTCTTTTCTTTTCTTTTCTTTTCTTTTCTTTTCTTTTCTTTTCTTTTCTTTTCTTTTCTTTTCTCTCTCGGAAGCGGAACTCATTGATGCAGGGGGAGGAATGAGTGGCAAAAAAGGATTCTTCCCCAACCCCTCCTCCCAGAAAACATAATTTTTCTTCCCTTCAAACAAGCTCTATTATTCCATTTCCTGAAAAGGTCTCAGGTTCCATCCCCGGCAGCGGAAAAGGTAAAGGTAAAGGGACCCCTGACCATTGGGTCCAGTCGTGACTGACCCTGAGGTTGCGGCGCTCATCTCGCGTTATTGGCCGAGGGAGCTTCCGGGTCATGTGGCCAGCATGACAAAGCCGCTTCTGGCGAACCAGAGCAGCGCACGGAAACACCGTTTACCTTTCTGCTGCAGTGGTACCTATTTATCTACTTGCACTTTGATGTGCTTCGAACGGATAGGTGGGCAGGAGCCAGGACCGAACAATGGGAGCTCACCCCAACCGGGGATTTGATCCGCCGACCTTCTCATTGGGAAGCCCTAGGCTCTGTGGTTTAACCCACAGTTGGGGGGGGAAACTCCTCCTCGGGGCATGAAGGTTGCACAGCTTGACAACCCCGCCCCTCTGGAGTAACCTCCCTCCTGCCTCCCTTTTAACTCTCCGCTATGCAGTGCAGACCCTCGCAGAACTCGCACCAGGAACCGGCAATGCAAGTCATGCACAAATCTTCTCCAGCGACTCCCCCAGTAAATAGGCGGGGGGGATGTCCTCAACGGAGCCCCAAAGAGCAAGAGGCAAGAAGCAGCTCCATCACGTCCACTTCCCACAGACGGGTGGCGGGGGGGGGGTGCTCTAAGGCCGTAGCTCTATGGGCCCACAAAGTGTTTCCAGGCCAGAGGGCGGGAAGTTTTGGGCAGGGGAGGAGGGGCAACATTGGACAACGCCCCCCTTTATATTGCAGAAAAGGAAATCAGAGAAATATCAGCAAGGGGGACAGAGTTCAAGAGAGGACACAGAGGTAAGGAGGCCAAGTGGGGGAAGGAGGAGAAGGGGTGGAGGGAAAGGGGCAGAGACTCCTGCCCTGGGACCCATCGACAGGGGCCCAGATCCATGCAGCTCTACTGCAAAAGCGGGGTGACTCTGAAAATGGGAGGACGCAGTCACAGGCAGCGCAGGAATGGGTGAGTTTAGTCCCCTTTTCTTCAGAGTCTCTGATAGAGCAGCAGAACCAGGAACTTCGCAGTCTGAGAATGAGCGGGGAGACAACCTTGAGGGGGGTTGCTATGCAACCAGGAGGAGGCAAGGGAGGGAAGACCGGACATTGCCACCCTTCGGACATTGCCACCCTTCGTAGGAGGCGTGGACTGAGCAACTCGTAGCCAGGAGTAGCTGGCGCAGTGCTGCTCCTCTCTGTCAATTGTAGATAAACATATAAACCTACTGAAGAAGGCTCAGTAATTTTTATCGGAGCTTGTTTGCCTGCCTGAGATTGTAACACCATGTGGCAACCCCAAGGCTGCTGTCTCTAACCAACTGAACTATCCCTCGATCTCACGGCACGTACACGGGCCTCTCCTGTTGAACCATTAATGGGCAATACTGGACTCGATAAGACGTAGAGGGAAGCTCAGTTATCTGCTCGTGAATGGGGGAATATTTCAACAAGTGACTAGTTGAATAGAACAGGGCCGGGACTGTGGGAAACAGAACAGAGCAGAATGTGATCACAAGCACCCCAACTAGACATGGGGCACTGACCCCTATAGTTAAAGTGGGGGTGGAGATTTCCACCCAAAAAGTCTTGCTGGGGGCCACACTTCTGGGACCAGGATGGAATCTGTCCCCCCCCCTTTGTAACATGCAGCTGGGCTCACTTGCTAGAGCCATCTGGAGGGGTTGGCTCCACAGGCAACTGGGTGCAACCCACCAGCTCCCTGCTTGTGCCTGAGGGTGGCCTGCACTGCTTCCTCTGTCGGGGTGGGGTTACTTCTGAAGCGCGAAGGATGTGTGCCATGGCCTCTTCCTCCATGTCCACCTCACGTCGTCCTGTCCTGGGAGGTACCTCGTGGCTCTCCCACCCATTAGCTGCTGGGAAGAAGAGTGACTTTTGTGGGTCCCTTTTAGATCCAGGAGAAGGACCTGGTGTGGCCAATTTTCAGGGCTCTTTCCAGGAAAGGCTGAACCCATCATTCACAGGTGCTGCCTGGTTGAAGACAAAAGGAGATACCCACAATCTCCCACTTCCCAGGCCAAGTCAACTACCCTCCTTACTCTCTCCAAGTATCCAAATACACCGAGGCTGGGTGGACATGGTTCTCCTAATGGTTTCCACATCATTTGTTCTCTTAATGGTTTCTACACCAATGATTTCAACGCCATCTGGAGATTCCACACTCTAGAGTCAGGAAGTTACAGGTAGGTAGCTGTGTTGGTCTGTGATAGTCAAACAAACAAACAAACAAACAAACAAACAAACAGGAAGGTGAGCAATAACAACTATGCAGTTTGGCAGATGAGTGAGGTGGGTATCTGAGCACACGCTTCAGGGATTATGGCTGGCCTCAAGTCCCCCTTCTGATGGTCATTTCTCTCTGTGCAAAGCAATGTTGGAATTATGAAAATCCACCACAGGAGTGATTTTATATGAATTTCTAAACTTTCCCCCACACCTCCACCACATATGTATTGTTGTTCCTATTTCTCCACCACATCACCAACAGAGGTTGGATTTCAGTTTATATATCTTGGCTAAATTAACTGCCGTTAAATACCACCTATGGAACATCTTTATTCTCTTGCGTCCTGTAACCCTTCAGTGAACTCCCTCTCTTTCTCTTCCCCACCGAAAGATACGAAAGGTGCACTGCCGGAAGCCTAGAGCGCCCCATGGATTCCTACCTGAGGAAATGGGGGGATTCATCACGAGGGGAGCCAGAACTGCCTGTGTTTGCTTGTGCCACTACCTGACCTGCATTGCAGGATCCTGGTGCGAGTCAGGAGGGGTCTCTCCCACATAGCGGGGAGCCGAAAGAGGGGTACAACTGATCTGCAACGGAGCTGCGCCCCTCCCATCTCATTAGCAAAGCTTCTTCAAACACCAGCTCCTATTTTTAAAAGCCACCCGTTATGACGACACTGGACTTCATTTTAGGGTTGTCGTAAATTAATGTTCCAAGCCCCAAACGCGTGTAACAACTCTGGTCTACTTTACAGGGCTGTTGTAACGGGTTATAGGTAGGTAGCCGTGTTGGTATGCCGTATTCAAACCAAAATAACAAAAATAAAAATAAAAATCCTTCCAGTAGTACCTTAGAGACCAGCTATGTTTGTTCTTGGTATGAGCTTTTGTGTGCATGCACACTTCTTCAGATACACTGAAACAGAAGTCACCAGACCCTTATATATAGTGAGAGGGTGGGGAGGGGTATTACTCAGAAGGGTGGTGGCTGATAGGTGCGGTAAACCAGTTGAGGACTGTTAACGCCTGCAGGAAAAAGCAAGGGGTGAGATGGCTAAAAATAGCTGTATCATGTATAATGAGATAAGAATCCAATATCTCAATTCAGACTAGGTCTTTCCATGGTTTTAAGTTTGGTAATAAGTTGCAATTGTTGTAAAGGGGACACTCTACACTCTACGCCAGGCACCCCCAAATTTCGGCCCGCCAGATGTTTTGGACTACAATTCCCATCATCCCTGACCACTGGTCCTGTTAGCTAGGGATCATCGGAATTGTAGGCCAAAACATCTGGAGGGCCGCAGTTTGGTGATGCCTGCTCTACGCCATCGCCCTGGCTCCCCCATGTTGTGAAATGGGTCTGAAAATGAACAGGCAGCCCCCTCTCCCGGCAAGGGATTAAAAGAGGTAAAGGGGGAATGAAAACTGACACCTTCGTGACCCGGAGGACTTTTTCGGAGGTTGTGGGGAGGGGGGGGGTCTCTTTCCCTGCCGTCTCCGGGGATCGAACCTGGGACCTTCTCAGGAAAGAAACAGCGTAACTGAATTGGTTTGGAAGGAGGAGAAGTTGTGGGTTCTGGGAGGGAGGTGCCACTCATTCCTCCCCAAGGGTCAGTGAGCTCCGCTTCCTAGAGAGGCAGGAAGATTTGGAGGGGGGAGGGGAGAGCCAAGGTTGGAGGGGAGGGGCCGCCATTCACATTCCCGGAAAAGGAGCAGGTCTGCAAAGGAGGAGGAAAAAGAGGTGCAAAATATTATTTTTTTGGGGGGGGAGATCTGGGGTTTGGGGGAGGGGGAGAAGGATGTGCTTTTCCTCCCCCTGAATCTGCCAACAGGGCAGCTGGGAAGGGAGGGCAGGCTTTTGGGCGAGGGGGGGGAATGAAAGGAAAGTAGAGGAATGCTCCCCCCTCGCCCTTCTTTCTGTGGATCAGTCCAGCGGGGGAGGGGCTGATATAGTCACTGCTTATTTAGTCCCCAAAGGGGCGCATCCTTGGAGAGCCCCCAGCCCTTTGTATTGCAGGAAAGGAAATCGGAATAGAATAGCGAGCGATGGAAGCGGAGGGCCGGAGAGGACAAAGAGGTAGGGCTGCAAGGGGGGCGATGGGCGGGGAGAGAAAGGAGGCAGAGACACCCCCCGAAGAACAACTCACTTCCG
Organism: Darevskia armeniaca; assembly: GCA_034641395.1. NCBI lineage: Eukaryota > Metazoa > Chordata > Lepidosauria > Squamata > Lacertidae > Darevskia > Darevskia armeniaca. Next base: position 235,330 of record JAWWNF010000113.1, read on the forward strand.
GGGCGCTATCTGTAGAGGCCCCGATCCATGCAATCCAGCTGCAGATGGGAGACCCTCTATTGGCAGGGTTTGCATTGCAAGATCTCCTTTGCAGCGCCCCATCCTCTGGAGAGTCAAGAGATGCTCAGCTGCCCCCCCCCCAAGGCCTGGGACTTGAACCGAGGCCCCAGTTCCGCACCTCTCTGCGAGTTCCGGGTTCTCCCTGGCAGGAATCCCTGGGGCGCCGCGATCCTGGCTCCACTCAGGGATCCCGCTGCCGTCCAGTGCCTTCGCTCCATAACGCGCACAGACTTTTTCCCTTTTTAGGAGAGAAAAAGTGTGTGTTATGGAGCGAAAAATACAGTAGTTGTTTATTGAATCTCTCCCCAAGCATAAATACATATCCACCTGTGGATTTGTACTCAGTGTTACATCCGGCCCAATCTGCATCAGTATACCCAAACTTTTCAGGATTACTAACAGGTGGCAACATCAATTTACAATTCATTGTGCCCTTCAAATACCATACGCCTGTTTTCACATCCAGACAGTCATATTCAGTAGGAGCATTTACCTTCCTACTAAGAACTCCCACAGAATTAGCTAAATCAGGTCTACAAGTGGTAACAAGATATAAAAGTCTACAAATTGCCGACCTGTATTCTATGTTGTCAGGCAGTGGTTTCAAATCCTGGTGATTCTTTAAGAAGTCAGTAGCCAGGGGCATTGCAACTGGGTGTGCATCTTCCATTTGCAAATTCAGGATAAGGTCATGAATCTTTTGCCTGACAACATACAGGTCTAACTCTTTTCCTTGATGAAATATGCAACATTATGCTTCGAGAAATCATCAAGAAATATTAGTATGTACCTGTTCTTCTCTAGTGAGGGAACATTCATAGGTCCACTGCAGAGTATGTCAAGCACTTTGGTGCTTCTCCGCTCTGTGCAAGGAGGAAATGAAGGTTTTACAGCTTTCTGAGTAACACAGCTTATGCACTTTGTTGGTGCTGTGTTGCTCTTTGTTACCTGCAGTCCCCTTGCAAGTTCTCTTTTCTGTAGGTCCTGAATGGCGTTGGTGCCCCTGTGTCCCAGCCTTCTATGCAACAGCTCCAGGTCTGCCTCATCTTTCTAGTTTGAGCGTGACACCTTAGCACTGATTCTCTGACAGCACAACGTTATGCCATTTATTAGATTGGCTTGAACATACACCTCCCCATTCTTAGTCAAATTTCATTTTCCATTCCCAAAGGTTATCTGGAAACCTTTGCTGTCCAAACTGGACACAGTAACCACATTACAACTGAGTTGTGGAACATACAAAACTTTCTCCACAGTAGTATCCAGAGCTTCATTGTTCACATTAAAATTTAAATTCACAAAACATGCACCTTTAGCTTCAACAACATTGCCACCTACAATTTCAATATGAGATTCTGTAATATCATTGTCATTAAAATATTCCCTTTTATACGAAAAATGGCTAGAAGCTCCTGAATTTAAAATCCACTTATTACATTTATTTTCACGATTCTGAACAGTCAAATTCTTTTCCTATAGTAGCAAAGTGCATTTAGATCTCCCCTTCTTTTCCTTATCTTGTTTATAAGGAAGGAGTTTCTTTGCCTTTCGAACCTTACAGTTCCTTGCACTGTAGCCTTCTTTGTTACAATTAAAGCACACAATATTTCTGGGTGTGTCCCTGGCCTTTGCAATCTGTTTAGGTGCATAATTAGTGTTTCTAGACATGTGCTCTAAATCCTTTAAGATTTGAGACGCATCATCTCTTGCAGTCAATCATGGATAACTGCTCATCATGGAGCCCATCTAAAATGATGGTTTTGGCTTTACTATTCTTCAGCTTCCATGCTCTAATCTTGGCTAAATCCTCTTCACTTGAGCCAGTAGGCTTAGGATTTTCAATACAGTGGTACCTCAGGTTACAAACACTTCTGGTTACAATCTCCGCTAACCCGGAAGTAGTACCTCAGGTTAAGAACTTTACTTCAGGATGAGAACAGAAATTGTGCAGCAGCAGCAGTGGGAGGCCCCATTAGGTAAAGTGGTACCTCAGGTTAAGAACGGTTTCAGGTTAGGAGCGGACCTCTGGAATGAATTACCGTAAGCTGCTTTCCTTCTGCATCTCCAGCTCTCTCCATGCAATGCTAGGCTGACAGATGGAGGTCCAACCCCAAGAACATTCTCCTACCTGAGCACTCCTTCAGCCAACCACAAGCACCAAGCCTTGTCACTAGACTTTTATATGGGTCTCCCAAAATTGTCAGTATGCACGCCCTGAGACCAAAGGGACTGTGCAGGTGATTAATAAAGTTCTGGAGGTTGAAGGGGACAAAATGTGGAGGATTATTGTGCAGAGGATGAAGAACTTCATGGTGAACTGAGGACCCTGATGAATAGTGGACAGGTTCATGGACATAGAGCAGTTCCCTTTCCTGTGAGAAACCTCTTTATTTAAAAAGTAAATACCACAGTTCAACCGTATTCTAAGATGATGCTGTTTCATTAACAATGATTAAGGGTTATGAAAGGTTGATGATGCAGTACCATTATTTGACATTTTTCCATTTCCATTTCCCAAAAATTTGGAACATATGGAGGACAGGAGAGAATGTATGAAATGTTTAAATAAGAGCAGGTGTTGATTGATGTGTGTAATATTCCTTTCTTCTCTTTGTAGAAAACAAATAGGATTTCGTCCCCTCTTCGCCCTCCAAAGCAGACAACTGAGAAGGCAGTCAGAATTCTCTGGGGCCATGTCCAATGCAAATAACGAAGACACCATTTAAATGCATGGAGTGTGGAAAGAGAAAGGAGAAACAATTTGAAAGTATGGAGTGTGGGAAGAGCTTCAGTGACAGTGGAACACTAAGAAAACACCAACAGACTCACAATGGGGAGAAACCATTTAAATGTATGGAATGTGGAAAGTGCTTCAGTAGGAGTAGAAACCTTAGAATTCATCAACGGACTCACACGGGGGAGAAACCATTTAAATGCATGGAGTGTGTGAAGAGCTTCAGTGACAGTGGAGCACTAAGAAAACATCAACGGACTCACACGGGGGAGAAACCATTTAAATGCATGGAGTGTGGAAAGAGCTTCAGTCAGAATGGAGACCTTAGAATTCATCAACGGACTCACACGGGGGAGAAACCATTTAAATGTATGGAGTGTGGGAAGAGCTTCAGTGACAGTGGAACACTAAGAAAACATCAACGAACCCACACGGGGGAGAAATCATTTAAATGCATGGAGTGTGGAAAGTGCTTCAGTCAGAGTGGACATCTTAGAAATCATCAACGGACTCACACGGGGGAGAAACCATTTAAATGTATCGAGTGTGAGAAGAGCTTCAGTGACAGTGGAACACTAAGAGAACATCAACGGACTCACACGGGGGAGAAACCATTTAAATGTATGGAATGTGGAAAGTGCTTCATTAGGAGTGGAGACCTTAGAATTCATCAACGGAATCACACAGGGGAGAAACCATTTCAATGCATGGAGTGTGGGAAGAGCTTCAGTCAGAGTGGAAACCTTAGAATTCATCAACGGAATCACACAGGGGAGAAACCATTTAAATGCATGGAGTGTGGGAAGAGCTTCACTGAGAGTAGACAGCTGAATATACATCATCAGACTCACACAGGGGAGACACCATTTAAATGCATGGAGTGTGGGAAGAGCTTCAGTCAGAGTGGACACCTTAGAATTCATCAACGGACTCACACGGGGGAGAAACCATTTAAATGCACGGAGTGTGGGAAGAGCTACAGTCAGAGTGGAAAGCTTAGAATTCATCAACGGACTCACACAGGGGAGAAACCATTTAAATGCATGGAGTGTGGGAAGAGCTTCAGTCAGAGTGGACACCTTAGAATTCATCAACGGACTCACACAGGGGAGAAACCATTTAAATGCATGGAGTGTGGGAAGAGCTTCACTGAGAGTAGACAGCTGAATATACATCATCATACTCACACAGGGGAGACACCATTTAAATGCATGGAGTGTGGGAAGAGCTTCAGTCAGAGTGGACACCTTAGAATTCATCGACGGAGTCACACGGGGGAGAAACCATTTAAATGCACGGAGTGTGGGAAGAGCTTCAGTCAGAGTGGAAAGCTTAGAATTCATCAACGGACTCACACAGGGGAGAAACCATTTAAATGCACGGAGTGTGGAAAGAGCTTCAGTCAGACTGGACACCTTAGAATTCATCAACGGACTCACACAGGGGAGAAGCCATTTAAATGCATGGAGTGTGGGAAGAGCTTCATTGAGAGTAGACAGCTGAATATACATCATCAGACTCACACAGGGGAGACACCATTTAAATGCATCAAGTGTGGAAAGAGCTTCAGTAGCAGTGGAACGCTGAATTTACATCATCAAACTTACACAGGAGAGAAACCATTTAAATGTATGGAGTGTGGAAAGAGCTTCACTGAGGTTGGAAATCTTATAAGACATGAACAGACTCACTCGGGTTCAAGCAAATCTTATTTTTCGCTCCATAAGACACACTTTTCCCCTCCCAAAAAGTAAGGGGGAATGTCTGTGCGTCTATGCAGCGAAGGCACTAGACGGCAGTGGGATCCCTCCACTGCAGTCGCAAGTGGAAGGATGCCTCTGCCACCGGAGACATGGCTCCCGTCTATCGCTCGCTGTAAAGCCGCTAGCTTTACAGCGAGCCACGAGGAGCTCCTTTCGGGCCACTCGCCCCTCCGCCGCCTCTGCTGCTCGCAAGAGCAGGCATAGGAGCTGCTGCTGGGAGAGGCACAGCGCAGCGCCTCTCCCAACCGTGACTCCTTTCGTGCCGCTCGTCCCTGCACCGCTGCCTTTGCCCGAGGGAAGCGGCTGGGCAGGTGAGCGAGCAAGTAGCAAGGGCGGCCACCTCTTCGTCCCCGCTGCCGCTGTGCTGGCTCTGAAGATTAGCAGCCAATTGTCTGCTTCTGCTTCCTCTCCCTACCCCCCCCCCACATCACCGACTCATTCGCTCCCAGCTAGGCTGCCCCTCTCCTTCAGGCTCTCCTCGCTCGGCGGCAACCTCAGCCTCAACCCCGCGTGCGTAACACACACACACACACACTCAGTAGCACTCGTAGCGCAGCAGCCACGGCCACTCCACCAGGCATGGCACAGGGCTCTACCTCACTCAGGCAGCCATGCGACACAGCACCCTTGACTTCATGCTCAGTGCCACAGGTGAGGCGCCTCGCTCGTGGTTTCCCTTGCCTACCCAGTTCTCCACTGTTCATCTTCCTCTGTGAGATCGCTTCTATGGCTGAAAGGCACAAAGGTGTTTTCCTTTCCAAGAAATCCTTATACATTTCCCAAGCTCTTTATAAATTCTTCCTAATTGCATAATTAATTACAAAAAAGTAGTTGGTAGTTTGCCTTCTTTTGAGATACCTTTCCGCAGTGTTCTATCATAGTCCAGTGATACTACTCCATTAAAATCATTCATAATAATTATATTTCCATAATAAACCTCAGACATACTTTCCTCCATTAGTTGGAAGAAATCTTTCTTTTTTCCTCATTAGGTGCGTCGATTCCTATCAGTAATTTTTTTCCTCCTTCCACCATCACTTTCACTGAATAAGTCTTCACCTTTAAATATTTGTTTAGAGTCCAGTTTGGAATTCATTTATAGTACCACCCCACTTTTCTTTGTTTTATCTGAATATCTGTCCTAGTCCTTTATTTACCAATACAGTGGTCCCTCGACTTACGAATTTAATGCGTTCCGAAGGGACCTTCGTAGGTCGGAAAAAATCGTAAGTCGAGTCCCCATAGGAATGCATTGGGAGAAAAAGATCCCGAAAAATTCGTAAGTCAAAAAAAGCCGCATCTAACCGTAAGTTGAGGAAACGGCCGCGATTTCCTTTCAGAAGTTGAAAAAAATCGTAGGTGCGCGGCCTTTTTTCCGCTCATAACTCGAAAACTATGTAAGTCGGGTCATTCATAAGTCGAGGGACCACCGTAATCTTTTGTTGTTTCCTTCAAGCAAAAAAAAAAAATTGTCTTGTGAAAATATGTGTAATTTTATTTCATTTAGTTTTGTTGTTCAAACCATTCATTCTGTGAAAACAGAATCCTTTAAACAGTTTTAAGTCCCCTTTCCCCTTCTCAGCTATCTCCCTCCTTCAGCTCTTCTACTGATGCATTTCCCAGCTCTTTTTTTATATTTCCTCCAGAATGCCTCTGCTTTTATTGGCCCTTGTCATCTTTTTTTCTTCTCTATATACATAAAAGAATTCCCTTCTGGGAATTCCCAACTAAAAGGAATAGAATTCTTCTTGAGCGCATCAGCCAGAAACTTATCGCTGGTTCTTTTCTTCAGCAATCTTGAGAGTATCCCCTTTAGCATTGTAATCATTTGAGCATCAATTTGTAAGTTTTTCTGGTAGTGTGTTTGGAGTGCTTTATCTTGATCTTGAGTTGATCTTGAGTTTCATAAAATCCATCAAACTCTTGGTAGTTTATTTGCTTTTGCATAAGCTGATTTCACTCTGAAAGCAAGAATCTCCGTCAAGTCGATTTTTTCTTTCTTTCTCCTCTAGTTTCTGCTTCTCTACTTTGGTTGAGGGTGTCTTCCTAGTCTGGCCCGTAGTCAAGTTCTTGTTAACACCTAACATTTTTTTTAAATAGCTTTTCCATGCTTTGCAGAGTGCTCCAACATTCTGGTAACCCCCAGAGCCTTACGGGGGGGGCTATACCCACGCTCTCTCTCCCACCCCCGTGGCACCTGATCTGCTGCGGAGAGTACATGGCAGGCAACCGAACTCAGATGCGACAACCTGGAAGTCCCAGAGCGGTGCATCCGTTAGAATGGGATGCTTACGAAACATCTACAGACTCTCACAGGGGACAAACCATTTAGATATATGGAGTGTTTGAAGGAGCGTCTCCACCCCCAACGTTCAGCCCGGACACTGAGATCTAGCGCAGAGGGCCTTCTGGTGGTGCCCTTACTGCGAGAAGCAAAGCTACAGGGAACCAGGCAGAGGGCCTTCTCGGTAGTGGCGCCCGCCCTGTGGAACACCCTCCCATCCCATCTCAAAGAGATAAATAACTACCTGACATTTAGAAAACACCTGAAGGCAGCCCTGTTTAGGGAAGTTTTTAATGTGTGATATTTTAATGTATTTTAGTGTTTGTTGGAAGCCGCCCAGAGTGGCTGGGGGAACCCGGCCAGATGGGCGGGGTACAAATAATAAATTATTATTATTATTATTTCTCTCAGAGTTCACTCCTTCACATCAAAAAACTCAGATAATGGGAAATCAGTCTTAAATGCATGGAGTGTATGCGAAGTTCTGGTATTTGTATATAAAGTTGTATAGACAGTATCCTATATAATAAAGAGCCTGTGTCCCTGCTTTTCCGTGTGTCACGGAAGTGCGTTCTGCGCATGTCACACGGGGACGCAGGGATTGGAGGGGGCGGAGAGGGGGGCGGGACGACGCAGAGACACTTCCGGCCGGGCGAAACTGCGCCGACGCCATTGCCGCTGCCGCTGCCGCCGCCCGCTGCCGATCCGCGCCGCCCAAAGCGCGGCGCGGGGGAAGCGCCGCAGGCGCTCCCGCCGCCGCCGGCCGCCTCCGCGCCTCGGATCCGGCCGCCGCCGCCGATCGCCCTCCTCCTCCCCGCAGCAGCGCCAGCCAAAGCGCGGGGGGGAGGGGGGTCTTCTGCCTCCCACCGCCCTTCTCCGAGGCCCGCGCTCACCCGCCGACGCTGCTGCTGCTGCTTCCCTCCCTGCCAAGGAGAGAAGGCGGAGGAGGTTGCGGGGCGGCGGCGGCGGCGAGGAGAGCCCGGGCGGGGAGGGACGTCGCGGGCCCGAGAAGCGCCCCCGCCCGCCCTCCCTCTTGCCCGGCTCTTCTCCTGCGCGGCCGGAGCCGCCAAGGGAGCTGGGCGCGCGCAGCGGTGCCGGCCTCCGAGGGGGCGTCCGGGGTTGGGAGGCTCCCCGGTTTCCCCGCGCTCAGCCTCCTCCCTCCGCGGCGGCAGGAGCGCAGCCGCGGCTGTGCCCCCCGCCCCGCAAGGCGCGCGCACGCGTGTGCTGCCCGGCTAGCGCTCGCCGCAGCGCCCGTTTTTCAACGGGCTTAATTTACTAGTTCGTGTATAAAGTTGTATAGACAGATCTTTAAATAAATGAAGGTAATGTCTCAGAAGTAGTATAGAATATAGAATATAATGTTAGATAGGGAGGGGGAGAATCTGGAGTGCTGGGGTGGTTGATGACGGGCTGAGAGTCAGCTGATTTTTGGTCTTTGGTGGAGAGAGTTAGAAACGTTGGTGTTAGGAGTTGTGGTGGTAGCTTGGGAGCAAGGTTGGTGGGATTAGTATTATAGGAACAGCATCATAACTCCCATTGATGTAATTGTAATAAAGGAACAATGAAGACACAAAAAGACTAAAAGCATCTTGTACATTCTGCTAATATCCAAACTCTCACATATTGTTATATTTTATAATGATAGTTTTTATTAGTTTTTTTATTAATAATAATCCAATATAAGACACATTAATACAATTGTTTTATTGATTGTAGTTTCGAAATTATTTATTGTAATTGTTAAGAGTAAGTTTCTGTTTAATTTTTATATGCTGATATTATTATTCTATACTATTCTAATGATTGTTGAATGTTACTTTATTTGATGTAGATTGCTTATTTTAAACTATGTTTTATTATCACATTTTTTATTCTATTAGGTTGTTATAAGGTGTACATTCTTTGTTTCTTCAGCTTGTAAACCGCCTTGAGTATTGTAAGATAGAAAGACGGTATACAAATTAAAAGTGATGATACCAAATCATAATACAATTAAAAAAGCCAATTATTCCATTCCAAATTATACATGTTGGGATGACTTCCCATGTTGTGACCTTGGGGAGATGCTGTTGTTGTTCCTTCTCCCGCTTCCATTCTTTTTAAATTCAAATAGTTCAGTTCCAATGTTGTTCCTTTATCTTTGCAGCCACTGATGTAGCAACTTGGTTTGTATTTAGCTATTCCATATCTTTCAAGTTTCCAGAGGGGGTTATATCTTGAAACTTTCTGTCTGGAATATCTTTTAAGGTTTGTCTTTCCTTTCCTGTTGTAATCCATTATTTCCGGTAACCCCCCGCCCCCGATAACTTACCTAATTCTTGCTGCGCAATCCTCTCTGCCATCTTTCCTTGGCATTTTGCCTTGCTCCGGTCTGACTTCCAGCTTTCCATTACTAATTACCATCCATTAATAATTATATTCCATTAGAAATTATTTTTCTTTCTTCAGTGAAGAGTTGCCACATCATAAAGCAACGTAGTGCATGGATAGAGAAAGAACAAAGGCTGTTAGGATTCCATGCTCCCCAATGCTGATTTTATTATTGGAATATTTTACACGCCTGTCTGAGTGGAGCGTGAGAAAGGAAGACTGTCTTATCTCTCCTCTGGTGTGAGACTGTGAAACTGTACTTTCACTTTTACATCGTTCTGCTGATGAGAACGGATGACATTATGCATTTGTCTGTAAATATTATGTAAATAAATAGTAGTTTAGAACTACGATGCCTCTTTCTTTTGCTGTGTTAAGCCAGAAGGCTGGTGTGCATAAATCAAGTTGGTTTATGTCGCTGGATCGCCCTGGAGAAGAAGGGGATACCTTTTCCAGAGCTATGCTCACCAGAGGACGCTTGGAGATCTGGAGGGGGGCGGGTACAGATAGGGTGTTTTCCAACAAAGGCTTCCCTTCACCCACCTTCCAATCCGGTTACAACGATAGTCCTCTCCAAATCGAGACCCTCGCACTCAATGGCTGATTCAGTTAGCAGGTTGTCTTGTCTCCTTCTTCCAGAGCAAGTCTGTTTTCAAAGTCCAAATTCATATCTGTCTTAAAAAAACAGGAACTGCCCATGGTGACTGCGTTGGAGAGTTACAGATACGTGCAGTGCTATGCACTCAGCGTTCCCCGCCTTAGAAGCGAGCGACAGGTATTGGACAATCTGCGAGTGAGAGCTCGACCCCGGGGGAGGGGGGCTTGCAAGGATAATTACACTCAAATCCTCCCACACTTCAAAGAGGATCTTGCAATGCAAACATCGGGAGGAGTCTCCCCACCCCAGCCCTTTTGTACCTTCCTATCTGTTTGTAGATGGGAGGGGAGGAGAAACACTCTTCTCTCCCTCCACAAACCTCCCAATTATGTGGCCCCTCTTCCTCCTCTCTTCCAAAAATGAGGATGGAGACCCTACCCCTCTAACCTTGCTTCTTTTCTTTTCAAAAAACCTGTTTCCTCTCTAGGAAGCGGAGCTCATTGATGCAGGGGGAGGAATGAGTAGCAAAAGGGGATTCTCCCCCCACACCTCCCAGGAAATATAATGTTCCTTCCCTCCAAAGCAGCTCTGTAATTCCATTTCTTCCCTGAAAAAGTCTCAGGTTCCATCCCTGGCAGCAGTACGGGAAAGACCCCCCCTCCTGCACCCATTTCTGCCCCCATTTCAACTCTCCGCTATGCGGTGCAGACCCATGCAGAACTCGCACCAGGACCCCGCAATGCAAGTCATCCGCAAATCTTCTCCAGCGACTCCCCCAGAAAATAGGCAGGGGGGTGATGTCTCCGACGGAGCCCCAAAGAGGCAAAAGGCAGCTCCATCACGTCTGCTTCCCACAGACCGGGGAGGGGGGGGCTGCTCTAAAGCCGTAGCTCTATGGGCACACGAAATGTTTCTAGGCTGGAGCAACGAGAGGAGGGAAGTTTTGGGCAGGGAGGAGGGGCGACAGTGGACAATGTGCCCCTTTATATTGCAGAAAGGGAAATCGGGGTGATATCAGCAAGGGGGCGGAGGTCAAGAGAGGACCCAGAGGTAAAGAGCCCAAGTAGGGGAAGGAGGAGAAGGGGTGGAGGGAAAGGGGCAGAGACTCCTGCCCTGGGACCCATCAGCAGGGGCCTAGATCCATGCAGCTCTACTGCAAAAGCGGGGGTGCCTCTGAAAATGGGAGGACGCAGTCACAGGCATGGCAAGAATGGGTGAGTTTAGTCCCTTTTTCTTCAGTTTCAAGTCCCTGATGGAGCAGCAGAACCAGGAAGTTCGCAGTCTGAGAATTAGGGGGATCACCTTGAGGGGGGTTGCTATGCAACCAGGAGGAGGAAGGCAGTGTTTAGAGCAGGGGTCAGCAAATGGTGAGCCCTTCCACCATCTCTCAGACCATGTGGTGGGCCGGACTTTTTTTGGGGGGGGGGGAGAACGAATTCCTATGCCCCACAAATAACCCAGAGATGCTTTTTAAATAAAAGCACACATTCTACTCATGTAGAAACACGCTGATTCCCGGACCATCCGCGGCTGGATTGAGAAGGTAATTTGGGCCGCATCCGACCCATGGGCCTTAGGTTGCCTACCCCTGGTTAAAGAACTCTTTGAGGAAGAGGAAGGGGTTAAAATGCAACAGAAAGGCTAGGGAGGGAAGACCGGACATTGCCACCCTTCATAGGAGGCATGGACTCAGACTGAGCAACTTGTAACCAAGAGTAGCTGGTGCAGGGCTGCTCCTCTCTGTTTGTTGAAAATAAACATGTAAATCTACTGAAGGCTCAGTGATTCTTCTCGAAGCTTACTTGCCTGCCTGAGATCGTAACACCATGTGGCAACCCCAAGGCTGCTGTCTGTAATTGACTGAACTATCCCTGGATCTGACGGCACGTACACGGACCTCTCCTGTTGAACCATTAATGGGCAATACCGGACTTGACAAGATGTAGAGGGAAGCTCAGTTATCTGCTCGTGAATGGGGGAATATTTCAACAAGTGACTAGTTGAATAGAACAGGGCTGGGTCTGTGGGAAACAGAACAGAGCAGAATGTGATCACAAGAACCCCAACTAGGGGACATGGGGCACTGACCCCTATGGTTAAAGTGGGGGTGGAGATTTCCCTCGAAAAAGTATTCAGCTTCATCAGTTCTAAGTAATACATTCTGATCAACAGAACATGCGAATATCACAGGCACAGCGAAACCTGAGCAATATCCGGAGGACAGGTTTTATTCTTCGTTCTTTTGTCATTCTTCCCATGTGCCGTTCATATTGAGTTTGAAAGGATGGTGATACCACTAGATTCAGACAATATTTTTCTTCTATCATCGTGTCCAGGACATTGTTTTGTTCATCTGCTGCAGTATTTCGTTGTCTATTCACCATCAACCTAACATGAACGTTTCGTTGGCACTGGGATCTTGTTGTTACACCTATCGATTGCTGAATGCTTCTATTATATAAACTTTATACATTCTGTTATACATACGATATAAACATGGCTTCATTTATCATTTGGCTTTATTGAAAGATTATCAGTTCCTCATAAGAGTTTTTTATTTAATTTTCATTCTATTTTCAGACATTGTGTGGTGGTTTTGTTGTTGTTTTCGATTCATATTATCACCACTGTGATACTGTATGCTGTTTGTGTTCCTATTTCTCCACCACATCTCCAGCAGAGGTTTGAATTCAGTTTATATATCTTGGCTAACTTAACTGGCTTTAAATACCACCTATGGAACATCTTTACTCTCTTGCGTCCTTTAACCCTTCCATGAAGTCCCTCTCTTTCTCTGCCCAATCGAAAGATATGAAAGGCGCACTCGACAGAAGGCCAGAGTGCCCCACGAATTCCTACTGGAGGAAATGGGGGGATCCGTCGCAAGGGGAGCCAGAGCCAGACCTGCCTGTGTTCGCCTGGGAAGCGGAAGCAGAACTGGCGCCGCTATCTGACCTGCATTGCAGGATCCTGGTGCGAGCCAGGAGGGGTCTCCCCCACATAGCGGGGAGCTGGAAGAGGGGTACAATGGCTCTGCCACTGAGCTGCGCCCCTCCCGCCTCATTAGCAAAGCTCAAGTTCAAACACCAGCCCCTATTTTTTAAAGGTACCCGTAATGATGACACTGGGTTGTCATAAATTAATGTTCCAAACGCCAAATGTGTGTAATAACTCTGGTCTACTTTGCAGGGCTGTTATAATGGGTTACATGTAGGTAGCTGTGTTGGTAAAGGTAAAGGGACCCCTGACCATTAGGTCCAGTCATGTCCGACTCTGGGGTTGCGGCGCTCATCTCGCGTTAGTGGTCGAGGGAGCCGGCGTACAGCTTCCGGGTCATGTGGCTAACATGACTAAACCGCTTCTGGCGAACCAGAGCAGTGCACGGAAACGCCGTTTACCTTCCCGCCGGAGCGGTACCTATTTATCTACTTGCACTTTGACGTGCTTTTGAACTGCTAGGGGGGCAGGAGCTGGGACCGAGCAACGGGAGCTCACCCCGTCACGGGGATTCGAACCACTGACCTTCTGATCGGCAAGCCCTAGGATCTGTGGTTTAACCCACAGCGCCGTGTTGGTATGCCATAGTCAAATCAAAATCAAAATTGTTTTAGTATGTTAGGTTTGTTTATGTGTGTGTTTGAATTTATTTGTGTTTTAAAAATCAATAAATATTATTTGGAAAAAAAAAAAAACAAAACAAAATAATAATAATAATAAAAAATTCCTTCCAGTAGCACCTTAGAGACCAGCTATGTTTGTTCTTGGTATGAGCTTTTTTGTACATGCACACTTCTTCAGATACACTGAAACAGAAGTCACCAGACCCTTATATATAGTGAGAGGGTGGGGAGGGGTATTACTCAGAAGGGTGGTGGTGGGAATGGGGGTTTGGCCGATAGGTGCGGTAAACCAGTTGACGACTGCAGTTGGTCTTACAGGAAAAAGCAAGGGGTGAGATGGCTAAAATTAGCTGTATCATGTATAAGGAGATAAGAATCCAATATCTCAATTCAGACCAGGTCTTCTCATGGTTTTAAGTTTGCTAATTGCAATTGTAACGGGGACACTCTACGCCACGGCCCTGCCTCCTCCACATTGTGAAATGGGTCTGAAAATGAACGGATCGCCCCCTCTCCCGGCAAGGGATTAAAAGAGGTAAAGGGGGAATGTAAACTGACACCTTCGTGCCCCGGAGGACTTTTTCGGAGCTTGTGGGGAGGGTGGGGGGGTCTCTTTCCCTGCCGTCTCCGGGGATCGAACCTGGGACCTTCTCAGGAAAGAAACAGCGTAACGGAGCTGGTTTGGAAGGAGGAGAATTTGTGTGTTCTGGGAGGGAGGTGCCACTCATTCCTCCCCAAGGGTCAGCGAGCTCCGCTTCCTAGAGAGGCAGGAAGATTTGGAGAGGGGAGGGGAGAGCCAAGGTTGGAGGGGAGGGGCCGCCATTCACATTCCCGGAAGAGGAGCACGTGTGCAGAGGAGGAGGAAAAAGAGGTGCAATATATATATATATTAGGGGGGGGGGAGATTCGCGGTTGTGGGGAGGGGGAGAAGGATGTGCTTTTCCTCCCCCTGAATCTGCAAACAGGGCAGCTGGGAAGGGAGGGCAGGCTTTTGGGCGAGGGGGGGGGAATGAAAGGAAAGTAGAGGAATGCTCCCCCCTCGCCCTTCTTTCTGTGGATCAGTCCAGCGGGGGAGGGGCTGATTTAGGCACTGCTTATTCTGTCCCCAGAGGGGGCGCATCCTCGGGGGGCCGCCAGCCCTTTGTATTGCAGGAAAGGAAATGGAAATAGAATAGCGAGCGATGGAAGCGGAGGGCCGTAGAGGACAAAGAGGTAGGGCTGCGGGGGGCGGGGAGAGACACCCCCCCGAAGAACAACTCACTTCCGTGGCGCTACCTGCAGAGGCCCCGATCCATGCAATCCAGCTACAGATGGGAGACCCTCCATTGGCAGGGTTTGCATTGCAAGATCTCCTTTGCAGCGCCCCATCCTCTTGAGAGTCAAGAGATGCTCAGCTGTCCTACCCCCCCCCCCCGGGGCGCCTTTGCGGGAATGAAATGGGAGCCCCCCCAAGGGCTGGGACTTGAACCGAGGCCCCAGTTCCGCACCTCTCTGCGAGTTCCGGGTTTTCCCTTGCAGGAATCCCTGGGGCGCCGCGATCCTGGCTCCGCGCAGGTGCCGAGGCGTGCCTTGATGGGTCCCCTTTGTGTGGAGAATCAGAGAGAGGGAGTCCATGGAAGGGTTAAAGGAGGCGATAGAGGCCTGGATAGAGACCCCCACCCTGCCTCCCTCCTCTCTCCCCTCCTTGCTCATCTGGCGAGGCCCCTCAGGATGGGAGTAATTTGGCAAGAAGGGTGAACCGGCTAGGGGGGCCTCTGGGCAAAGGAGACCCTCAGGGGCGGAGAGATGAGGGCAGAGGAAGTTAGGGGGCTGAGGGAGGGAAGCATCCCTGGGGGAGGAATCGAAGCCATCTTGGAAAAGAGAGGTATCTGAAGAAGTGTGCATGCACACGAAAGCTCATACCAAGAACAAGCTTAGTTGGTCTCTAAGGTGCTACTGGAAAGAATTTTTTGTTTTGTTTTGGAGAAAGAGAGAGAGACTTGGGGGCTGCCTGCCTTGACTTTTCCCTCCTGCCCAGGAATCTGCCATGACTTCAAGTTGACCAGGGAGAGATCCCTGAATAGGAGCCCAAATCCACCCACCCTCTCCTCCCTTGAAGCTCAGTCCTTGCTCTGCCATAAGTACCACATCAGCTGCTGGATTGGGTGCTGGGGACTGTTATAGCTAGTTAAACCATTGGGGGAAAGAGGAAAGGGAGGATGCCCATTTTATTATTTCCGCCCTTTGAAGCGTTTGTCAACTACAGTCTGACCCACATGCCTGTGTTTCTGTGGAGAAACATCTAAAGGGTTCCTACCCAGAGATAACTGGTCCCCACTCCTCTCCATTCCACCAGGTTTCCATTATTCACACTATATCAGTTCTCATGTCTGTGGGATTTAAGGGATTGGGAAATGGGTGGGAATTCCACCTCCAACAGCCTGTGTAATTATTATTATTATTACAATTGTTACTGTTAGTTGTTTATTGAATCTCTCCCCAAGCATAAATACATATCCACCTGTGGATTTGTACTTAGTGGTACATCCGGCCCAATCTGCATCAGTATACCCAAACTTTTCAGGATTACTAACAGCTGGCAACCTCAGTTTACAATTCATTGTGCCCTTCAAATACCATACCCCTGTTTTCACATCCAGACAGTCATATTCAGTAGGAGCATTTACCTTCCTACTAAGAATTCCCACAGAATTAGCTAAATCAGGTCTACAAGTGGTAACAAGATATAACATTCTACAAATTGCCGACCTGTATTCTATGTGGTCAGGCAGTGGTTTCAAATCCTGCTGATTCTTTAAGAAGTCAGTAGCCATGGGCATTGCAACTGGGTGTGCATCTTCCATTTGCAAATTCAGGAGAAGGTCATGAATCTTTTGCCTGACTACATACAGGTCTCACTCTTTTCCTTGATGAAATCCACTGTCTCACTCTTTTCCTTGATGAAATATGCAACATGATACTTCGAGAAATCATCAAGAAATATTAGTATGTACCTGTTCTTCTCTAGTGAGGGAACATTCATAGGTCCACTGCAGAGTATGTCAAGCACTTTGGTGCTTCTCCGCTCTGTGCAAGGAGGAAATGAAGGTTTTACAGCTTTCTGAGTAACACAGCTTATGCACTTTGTTGGTGCTGTGTTGCTCTTTGTTACCTGCAGTCCCCTTGCAAGTTCTCTTTTCTGTAGGTCCTGAATGGCGTTGGTGTCCCTGTGTCCCAGCCTTCTATGCAACAGCTCCAGGTCCGCCACATCTTTCTAGTTTGAGCGTGACACCTTAGCACTGATTCTCTGACAAACCAACTTTATGTCATTTATTAGATTGGCTTGAACATACACCTCCCCATTCTTAGTCAAATTTCATTTTCCATTCCCAAAGGTTATCTGGAATCCTTAGCTGTCCAAACTGGACACAGTAACCACATTACAACTGAGTTGTGGAACATACAAAACTTTCTCCACAGTAGTATCCAGAGCTTCATTGTTCACATTAAAATTTAAATACACAGAACATGCACATTTAGCTGCGACAACATTGCCACCTACGATTTCAAATGTGAGATTCTGCAATCTCATTAATGTCATTAAAATATTCCCTTTTATACGAAAAATGGCTAGAAGTTCCTGAATTTAAAATCCACTTATTACATTTATTTTCACGATTCTGAAGTCAAATTCTTTTCCTATAGTAGCATAGTGTTTCCATACGTGTGCTCTAAATCCTTTAAGATTTGAGATGCATCATCTCTTGCAGTCAATCATGGATAACTGCTCATCATGGAGCCCATCTACAATGATGGTTCTGGCTTTACTATTCTTCAGCTTCCATGCTCTAATCTTGGCTAAATCCTCTTCAGTTTAGCCATTAGGCTCAAGATTTTCAATACAGTGGTACCTCAGGTTACAAACACTTCTGGTTATAATCTCCGCTAACCCGGAAGTAGTACCTCAGGTTAAGAACTTTACCTCAGGATGAGAACAGAAATTGTGCAGCAGCGGCAGTGGGAGGCCCCATTAGCTAAAGTGGTACCTCAGATTAAGAACGGTTTCAGGTTAGGAGCGGACCTCTGGAATGAATTACAGTAAGCTGCTTTCCTTATGCATCTACAGCTCTCTCCATGCAATGCAAGGCTGACAGATGGAGGTCCAACCCCAAGAACATTCTCCTACCTGAGCACTCCTTCAGCCAACCACAAGCACCAAGCCATGTCACTAGACTTTAATATGGGTCTCCCAAAATGGTCAGTATGCAAGTCCTGAGGCCAAAGGGACTGTGCAGGTGATTAATAAAGATCTGCAGGTCAAAGGGGACAAAATGTGGCCCAAGGGGTGGAGGATTATTGTGCAGAGGATGAAGAACTTCATGGTTAACTTAGGACCCTGATGAATAGTGGACAGGTACATGGACATAGAGCAGCTCCCTTTCCTGTGCGAAACCTCTTAAAAAGGAAATACCACAGTTCAACCATATTCTAAGATGATGCTGTTTCATTAACAATGTTTAAGGGTTATGAAGGGTTGATGATGCAGTACCATTATTTGACATTTTTGCATTTTCATTTCCCAAAAATTTGGAACATATGGAGGACAGGAGAGAATGCATGAGATGTTAAAATAAGAGCAGGTGTTGATTGATGTGTGTAATATTCCTTTGTTCTATTTCTAGAAAACAAATAGGATTTCCTCCCCTCTTCGCCCTCCAAAGCAGACAATGGAGAAGGCAGTCAGAATTCTCTGGGGCCATGTCCAATGCAAATAACGAAGACACCATTTAAATGCATGGAGTGTGGAAAGAGAAAGGAGAAACAATTTGAAAGTATGGAGTGTGGGAAGAGCTTCAGTGACAGTGGAACACTAAGAAAACATCAACAGACTCACACTGGGGAGAAACCATTTAAATGTATGGAGTGTGGAAAGAGCTTCACTAATAGTGGAAAACTTAGGATTCATCAACGGAGTCACACGGGGGAGAAACCATTTAAATGCATGGAGTGTGGAAAGAGCTTCAAACACAGTGGAGACCTTAGAATTCATGAACGGACTCACACGGGGGAGAAACCATTTAAATGTATGGAGTGTGGGAAGAGCTTCAGTGACAGTGGAACACTAAGAAAACATCAACGGACTCACACGGGGGAGAAACCATTTAAATGCATGGAGTGTGGAAAGAGCTTCAGTCAGAGTGGACACCTTAGAATTCATCAACGGAGTCACACGGGGGAGAAACCATTTAAATGCATGGAGTGTGGAAAGACCTTCAAACAGAATGGAGACCTTAGAATTCATCAACGGACTCACACGGGGGAGAAACCATTTAAATGTATGGAATGTGGAAAATTCTTCAGTAGGAGTGGACACCTTAGAAGTCATCAACAGACTCACACGGGGGAGAAACCATTTAAATGCATGGAGTGTGGAAAGAGTTTCAGTCAAAGTGGACAGCTTAGAATTCATCAACGGAGTCACACGGGGGAGAAACCATTTAAATGCATGGAGTGTGGAAAGAGCTTCACTAATAGTGGAAACCTTAGAATTCATCAACGGAGTCACACGGGGGAGAAACCATTTAAATGCATGGAGTGTGGAAAGAGCTTCACTAATAGTGGAAACCTTAGAATTCATCAACGGACTCACACGGGGGAGAAACCATTTAAATGCATTGAGTGTGGAAAGAGCTTCACTAATAGTGGAGTACTTAGAATTCATGAACAGACTCACACAGGGGAGAAACCATTTAAATGCATTGAGTGTGGAAAGAGCTTCACTAATAGTGGAAACCTTAGAATTCATCAACTGAGTCACACGGGGGAGAAACCATTTAAATGCATGGAGTGTGGGAAGAGCTTCAGTGACAGTGGAACACTAAGAAAACATCAACAGACTCACACGGGGAAGAAACCATTTAAATGTATGGAGTGTGGAAAGTGCTTCAGTAGGAGTGGAAACCTTAGACTTCATCAACGGACTCACACGGGGGAGAAACCATTTCAATGCATGGAGTGTGGGAAGAGCTTCAGTCAGAGTGGATACCTTAGAATTCATCAACGGACTCACACGGGGGAGAAACCATTTCAATGCATGGAGTGTGGGAAGAGCTTCAGTCAGAGTGGACAGCTGAATATACATCATCGAACTCACACAGGAGAGAAACCATTTAAATGTATGGCGTGTGGAAAGAGCTTCACTGAGGTTGGAAATCTTAGAAGACATCAACAGACTCACTCAGGGACAAGCAAATCTTATTTTTCGCTCCATAAGACACACTTTTCCTCTCCCAAAAAGTAAAGGGGATTGTCTGTGCGTCTTATGCAGTGAAGACACTAGACGGCAGTGGGATCCCTCCACTGCAGTCGCGAGTGGAGGGATGCCTTTGCCACCGGAGCCATGGCTCCCGTCTATCGCTTGCTGTAAAGCCGCTAGCTTTACAGTGAGCCAGGAGGAGCTCCTTTCCAGCCACTTGTCCCTCCGCCGCCTCTGCTGCTCATAGGAGCTGCTGTTGGGAGAGGCACAGCACAGCGCCTCTCCCAACCATGACTCATTTTGTGCTGCTCGTCCCTGCACCGCTGCCTTTGCCTGAGGGAAGCGGCCGGGCAGGTGAGCGAACAAGTAGCAAGGGCGACCACCTCTTCGTCCCTGCTGCCGCCGTGCTGGCTCTGAGGATTAGCAGCCAATTGTCTGCTTCTGCTTCCTCTCCCTCCCCCCCCCACATCGCCGACTCATTCGTTCCCAGCCAGGCTGCCCCTCTCCTTCAGGCTCTCCTCGCTCGGCGGCAACCTCGGCCTCAACCCCACGTGCGTAACACACACACACACACACACACACACACTCAGTAGCACTCGCAGCACAGCAACCACGGCCACTCCACCAGGCATGGCACAGGGCTCTACCTCACTATGGCAGCCACGCGACACAGCACCCTTGACTTAGAATAGAATCCTAGAGTTGGAAGAGACCACAAGGGCCATCCAGTCCAACCCCTTGCCAAGCAGGAAACACCATCAAAGCATCCCTGACAGGTGGCTGTGAAGCCTCTGCTTAAAGACCTCCAAAGAAGGAGACTCCAGCACACTCCTTGGCAGCAAATTCCACTGTCGAACAGCTCTTACTGTCAGGAAGTTCTTCCTAATGTTTAGGTGGAATCTTCTTTCTTGTAGTTTGAATCCATTGCTCCGTGTCCGCTTCTCTGGAGCAGCAGAAAACAACCTTTCTCCCTCCTCTATATGACATCCTTTTATATATTTGAACATGGCTATCATATCACCCCTTAACCTTCTCTTCTCCAGGCTAAACATACCCAGCTCCCTAAGCCGTTCCTCATAAGGCATCATTTCCAGGCCTTTGACCATTTTGGTTGCCCTCCTCTGGACACGTTCCAGCTTGTCAGTATCCTTCTTGAACTGTGGTGCCCAGTCTTGAACTGTGGCGCCCAGTTCATGCTCAGTGCCACAGGTGAGGCGCCTCGCTCGTGGTTTCCCCTGCCTACCCCGACGAGACCGACCCCGCACTTCTACCTTTTTATTTTTCGGGGGGAAGGGAGGAGAAAAAGGCTCCTGCAGCTCTCTTCTGTTCATCTTCTTCTGTGAGATTGCTTCTATGGCTGAAAGGCACAAAGGTGTTTTCCTTTCCAACAAATCCTTATACCAGTACATTTCCTAAGCTCTTTATAAACTCTTCCTAATTGCATAATTAATTACAAAAAAGTAGTTGGTAATTTGCCTTCTTTTGAGATACCCTTCCGCAGTGTTCTATCATAGTCCAGTGATACTACTCCATTAAAATCATCCATAATAATTATATTTCCATAATAAACCTCAGACATACTTTCCTTCATTAATTGGAAGAAATCTTTCTTTTTTCCTCATTAGGTGCGTCAATTCCTACCAATAATTTTTTTCTCCTTCCACCATCACTTTCACTGAATAATTCTTCACCTTTAAATATTTGTTTAGAGTCCAGTTTGGAATTCATATATAGTACCACCCTTTTCTTTATTTTATCTGAATATCTGTCCTAGTCCTTTATTTACCAATAATCTATTGTTGTTTCCTTCAAGCAAAAAAAAAAAATTGTCTTGTGAAAATATGTGTAATTTTATTTCATTTGGTTTTGTTGTTCAAACCATTCATTCTGTGAAAACAGAATCCTTTAAACCAGGGGTGTCAAACTCCGGCCCTCCAGATGTTTTGGAACTACAATTCCCATCAGCCCTAGCTAACAGGACTAGTGGTCAGGGATGATGGGAATTGTAGTCTCAAAACATTTGGAGGGCCGGAGTTTGACACCCCTGCTTTAAACAGTTTTAAGTCCCCTTTCCCCTTATCAGGTATCTCCCTCCTTCAGCTCTTCTACTGATGCATTTCCCAGCTCCTTTTTTATATTTCCTCCAGAATGCCTCTGCTTTTATTGGCCCTTGCCATCTTTTTTCTTCTCTATATACATAAAATAATTCCCTTCTGGGAATTCCCAACTAAAGGGAATAGAATTCTTCTTGAGCGCATCAGCCAGAAACTTATAGCTGGTTCTTTTCTTCAGCAATCTTGAGAGTATCCCTTATAGCATTGTAATCATTTGACCATCAATTTGTAAGTTTTTCTGGTAGTGTGTTTGGAGTGCTTTATCTTTGGTTGATCTTGAGTTTCATAAAATCCATCATACTCTTGGTAGTTTATTTGCTTTTGCATAAGCTGATTTCACTATGAAAGCAAGAATCTCCGTCAAGTAGATTTTTTCTTTCTTTCTCCTCTTGTTTCTGCTTCTCTACTTGGGTTGAGGGTGTCTTCCTAGTCTGGCCCGTAGTCAAGGTCTTGTTAACACCCAACATTTTTATAGCTTTTCCATGCTTTGCAGAGTGCTCCAACATTCTGGTAACCCCAGAGCCTTACGGGGGGGGGCTATACCCACGCTCTCTCTCCCACCCCCGTGGCACCTGATCTGCTGTGGAGAGTGCATGGCAGGCAACTGAACTCAGATGCGACAACCTGGAAGTCCCAGAATGGGATGCTTACAAAAGGGCCATTCCATTGTCATGGGTGGGACACTTGGACCATGTTTTTTGGTATTCACACATGTGTAACAATGTAAATATACATAAAAATTAACAACCAAAATTTAAACTATGTTCTTAATAAGATACTGAACATTTTACTAATTTTTTTTATTATTTTTATGGATATTTTTATTAAATGTTAAAGTATTGTCACGGGTGGGACAAAAAAAGGACATGGAGCTTGAGATAAGTTTGATTTATGGAAAAACTCTGTGAGTTGGGAGGTGAATCAATGATAAACTCAGCATATCTGTTTAAATCAATGTTTATTGGTTACAACTATGCAATCAGAAACCAAGTTTAAGAAATTTAACGATACAAAATGAAGGAAAAAATGCTGTCACGGGTGGGACAATCATCAGAAAACTTTTAACTTGAACACTTCTGTGAAGGCTACGTAGGTGGACTTTTGAAAAGAAGGTCCATAAACTAAACTCCTTTTGTCTTTAGCTTTAAAAAAATGGTTAGACTGCACGTTTGGAATCTGTTTAGGTAATGAAACTATAAGTAAAAGAAGTATGTTTTAATCTTATCAGGCTCATTTTTCATGAAATGGCCCAAAACATCTACAGACTCTCACAGGGGACAAACCATTTAGATATATGGAGTGTTTGACATTTCTCTCAGAGTTCACTCCTTCACATCAAAAAACTCAGATAATGGGAAATCAGTCTTAAATGCATGGAGTGTATGTGAAGTTCTGGTATTTGTATATAAAGTTGTATAGACAGCATGGGCGTAGCCAGGGGGGCCGAGGGGGGCATCTGCCCCCCCCCTAGAAAGCAGCTGCCCCCTCCCCCTAGAAGCAAAAATGATCAGCGTCCATTCAAAGCAAACCTGAACGACCATGGCTTGCTCCCACCCTAGTTATGATCCTGGGTACGCCCCTGATAGACAGTATTCGTATATAAAGTTGTATAGACAGATCTTTAAAGAAATGAAGGTAATGTCTCAGAAGTAGTATAGAATATAGAATATAATGTTAGATAGGGAGGGGGAGAATCTGGAGTGCTGGGGTGGTTGATGACGGGCTGAGAGTCAGCTGATTGTTGGTCTTTGGTGGAGAGAATTAGAAACATTGGTGTTAGGAGTTGTGGTGGTAGCTTGGGAGCAAGGTTGGTGGGATGAGTATTATAGGAACAGCATCATAACTCCCATTGATGTAATTGCAATAAAGGAACAATGAAGACACAAAAAGACTAAAAGCATCTTGTACATTCTGCTAATATCCAAACTCTCACATATTGTTATATTTTATAATGATAGTTTTTATTAGTTTTTTATTAATAATAATCCAATATAAGCCACATTAATACAATTGTTTTATTGATTGTAGTTTCGAATTTTTTTATTGTAATTGTTAAGAGTAGGTTTCTGTTTAATTTTTATATGCTGATATTATTCTATACTATTCTAATGATTGTTGAATGTTACTTTATTTGATGTAGATTGCTTATTTTAAAGCTATGTTTTATTATTACATTTTTTATTCCATTAGATTGTTATAAGGTGTACATTCTTTGTTTCTTCAGCTTGTAAACCGCCTTGAGTATTGTAAGATAGAAAGACGGTATACAAATTAAAAGTGATGATACCAAATCATAATACAATTAAAAAAGCCAATTATTCCATTCCAAATTATACATGTTGGGATGACTTCCCATGTTGTGGTCTTGGGGAGATGCTGTTGTTGTTCCTTCTCCCGCTTCCATTCTTTTTAAATTCAAATAGTTCAGTTCCAATGTTGTTCCTTTATCTTTGCAGCCACTGACGTAGCAACTTGGTTTGTATTTAGCTATTCCATATCTTTCAATTTTCCAGAGGGGGTTATATCTTGAAACTTTCTGTCTGGAATATCTTTTAAGGTTTGTCTTTCCTTTCCTGTTGTAATCCATTATTTCCGGTAACCCCCGCCCCCGCCCCCGATAACTTAATTCTTGCTGTGCAATCCTCTCTGCCATCTTTCCTTGGCATTTTGCCTTGCTTCGGTCTGACTTCCAGCTTTCCATTACTAATTACCATCCATTAATAATTATATTCCATTAGAAATTATTTTTCTTTCTTCAGTGAAGAGTTGCCACATCATAAAGCAACGTAGTGCATGTATAGAGAAAGAACAAAGGCTGTTAGGATTCCATGCTCCCCAATGCTGATTTTATTATTGGAATATTTCACACGCCTGTCTGAGTGGAGCGTGAGAAAGGAAGACTGTCTTATCTCTCCTCTGGTGTGAGACTGTGAAACTGTACTTTCACTTTTACATCGTTCTGCTGATGAGAACGGATGACATTATGCATTTGTCTGTAAATATTATGTAAATAAATAGTAGTTTAGAACTACGATGCCTCTTTCTTTTGCTGTGTTAAGCTAGAAGGCTGGTGTGCATAAATCAAGTGGGTTTATGTCGCTGGATTGCCCTGGAGAAGGGGATGCCTTTTCCAGAGCTATGCTCACCAGAGGACGCTTGGAGATCTGGAGGGGGGCGGGTACAGATAGGGTGTTTTCCAACAAAGGCTTCCCTTCACCCACCTTCCAGTCCGGTTACAACGATAGTCCTCTCCAAATCAAGACCCTCGCACTCAATGGCTGATTCAGTTAGCAGGTTGTCTTGTCTCCTTCTTCCAGAGCAAGTCTGTTTTCAAAGTCCAAATTCATATCTATCTTAAAAAACAGAGGAACTGCCCATGGTGACTGCGTTCAAGAGTTACAGATACGTGCAGTGCTATGCACTCAGCGTTCCTCGCCCCGCATCTTAGAAGCGAGCGACAGGTATTGGACAATCTGCGAGTGAGAGCTCGACCCCGGGGGAGGGGGGCTTGCAAGGATGTTGTTGTTGTTGTTGAGCCTTAACCTCAGGATCTGTCCTTCTAGTGAGCACTCAGGGCTGATTTCTTTAAGAATGGATAGGTTTGATCTTCTTGCAGTCCATGGGACTCTCAAAGAGTCTCCTCCAGCACCATAATTCAAAAGCATCAATTCTTCGGCGATCAGCCTTCTTCATGGTCCAGCTCTCACTTCCGTACATTACTACTGGGAAAACCATAGCTTTAACTATACGGACCTTTGTTGGCAAGGTGATGTCTTTGCTTTTTAAGATGCTGTCTAGGTTTGTCATTGCTTTTCTCCCAAGAAGCAGGCGTCTTCTAATTTCGTGAGTGCTGTCACCATCTGCAGTGATCATGGAACCCAAGAAAGTGAAATCTCTCACTGCCTCCATTTCTTCCCCTTCTATTTGCCAGGAGGTGATGGGACCAGTGGCCATGATCTTAGTTTTTTTGATGTTGAGCTTCAGACCATATTTGGCGCTCTCCTCTTTCACCCTCATTAAAAGGTTCTTTAATTCCTCCTCACTTTCTGCCATCAAGGTTGTATCATCAGCATATCTGAGGTTGTTGATATTTCTTCCGGCAATCTTAATTCCGGTTTGGGATTCATCCAGTCCCGCCTTTCGCATGATGAATTCTGCATATAAGTTAAATAAGCAGGGAGACAATATACAGCCTTGTCGTACTCCTTTCCCAATTTTGAACCAATCAGTTATTCCATATCCAGTTCTAACTGTAGCTTCTTGTCCCACATAGAGATTTCTCAGGAGACGGATGAGGTGATCAGGCATTCCCATTTCTTTAAGAACTTGCCATAGTTTGCTGTGGTCGACACAGTCAAAAGCTTTTGCGTAGTCAATGAAGCAGAAGTAAATGTTTTTTCTGGAACTCTCTAGCTTTCTCCAGAATCCAGCGCATGTTTGCAATTTGGTCTCTGGTTCCTCTGCCCCTTCGAAATCCAGCTTGCACTTCTGGGAGTTCTCGGTCCACATACTGCTTAAGCCTGCCTTGTAGAATTTTTAGCAAAACCTTGCTAGCGTGTGAAATGAGTGCAATTGTGCGGTAGTTGGAGCATTCTTTGGCACTGCCCTTCTTTGGGATTGGGATGTAGAGTGATCTTCTCCAATCCTCTGGCCACTGCTGAGTTTTCCAAACTTGCTGGCATATTGAGTGTAGCACCTTAACAGCATCATCTTTTAGAATTTTGAATAGTTCAGCTGGAATATCATCACTTCCACTGGCCTTTTTGTTAGCAAGGCTTTCTAAGGCCCATTTGACTTCACTCTCCAGGATGTCTGGCTCAAGGTCAGCAACCACACTACCTGAGGTGTACGAGACCTCCATATCTTTCTGCTATAATTCCTCTGTGTATTCTTGCCACCTCTTCTTGATGTCTTCTGCTTCTGTTAGGTCCTTTCCACTTTTGTCCTGAATTGTGGTAATCTTTGTACGAAATGTTCCTTTCATATCTCCAATTTTCTTGAACAGATCTCTGGTTTTTCCCATTCTGTTGTTTTCCTCTATTTCTTTGCATTGCTCGTTTAAAAAGGCCCTCTTGTCTCTCCTTGCTATTTTTTGGAAATCTGCATTCAATTTCCTGTATCTTTCACTATTTCCCTCGCATTTTGCTTGCCTTCTCTCCCCCGCTATTTGTAAGGCCTCATTGGACAGCCACTTTGCTTTCTTGCATTTCTTTTTCATTGGGATGGTTTTCGTTGCTGCCTCCTGTATAATGTTACGAGCCTCCATCCACAGTTCTTCAGGCACTCTATCCACCAAATCTAAATCCTTAAACCTGTTCTTCACTTCAACTGTGTATTCATAAGGAATTTGATTTAGATTGTATCTTACTGGCCCAGTGGTTTTTCCTACTTTCTTCAGTTTAAGCTGGAATTTTGCGATAGGAAGCTGATGATCTGAGCCACAGTCAGCTCCAGGTCTTGTTTTTACTGAGTGTATAGAGCTTCTCCATCTTTGGCTGCAGAGAATATAATCAATCTGATTTCAATGTTGCCCATCTGGTGATGTCCATGTGTAGAGTCGTCTCTTGTGTTGTTGGAAAATAGTGTTTGTGATGACCAGCTTGTTGTCTTGACAGAACTCTATTAGCCTTTGCCCTGCTTCATTTTGAACTCCAAGGCCAAACTTGCCAGTTGTTCCTTTTATCTCTTGACTCCCTACTTTAGCATTCCAATCCCCTATAATGAGAATAACATCCTTCTTTGGTGTCATTTCTATAAGCTGTTGTAAGTCTTCATAGAATTGGTCAAT
This sequence comes from Darevskia armeniaca, assembly GCA_034641395.1. NCBI lineage: Eukaryota > Metazoa > Chordata > Lepidosauria > Squamata > Lacertidae > Darevskia > Darevskia armeniaca. Next base: position 262,896 of record JAWWNF010000113.1, read on the forward strand.
TTCAGTTTCTTCAGCACTGGTAGTTGGTGCATAATCTTGGATTACTGTGATGTTAAAAGTTCTGCCTTGGATTCGTATCGAGATCATTCTATCATTTTTGAGATTGCATCCCAGTACAGCTTTCGCCACTCTTTTGTTGACTATGAGGGCCACTCCATTTCTTTTACGGGATTCCTGCCCACAGTCGTAGATATGATAGTCATCCGAACTGAATTCGCCCATTCCCGTCCATTTTAGTTCACTGATGCCCAGGATGTCAATATTTATATGTGGTGCTAATGCTCTTGCTCTCCTGTTTTGTTAACGCAGGGAGGGGGGATTGACTTTATATTTTATGTTTGTTATCTGTGCAATTGGAAATCCAATGAAAATTCTTTTTAAAATAACAGCAACAACACATCACCATAATAACATTGTGCTTTTTGAACACAGTCCTGCTCATAGAACCCTATAACACAGACCATATTATCATAACTAAATATCATAACTAAATATAGTTATGATAATATGGTCTGTGTTGTAGGGTTGTATGAGCAGGACTGCAAATTAGGCAACAATGCTAAGTAATATCTAAAGTTGGGGTTTAATTGTTGTAACACCCCCACCCAGGACCTTGGGGTAAAGGATACGTAATAAATTGTAATAATCATGAACATATAAGCATAATGCTTGGGTCAGCATTCAGGATCAGTGTAATCCATGGGTTTAGTGTTGAAGAGTTACTTATCTTTTGTATTTGATTCTGGCTCAAGCCCCCATCCAGGAAAAAACAAAACTGAAGCTCCAGTTTTCAAGACTTGAGTTTGGAAATCTGCCCTCCCCTGCTTCTTCAATATTTGCTCCACAAAGGAAGAGTGCATTTTCCAGTCTTGGTCTCCCCTTTCTAGAAGCTTCTGAGCTATTTTTAAATAAACTCGCCAAAATCTACACTTCCGACATGGGCTGCCCAAAAGTCGGGATTTTCCTGATGACCAAATCCTAGCTTTGTCTGGGAAATTCAGGACGTATGGCAACCCTACCCTTTCTGACCAAAGCTTCACCCTCTATACCTTGTGCTCAGGGTGAAGCAGGCTCTTACTTTTGGAATTTATGGAGGGTGGCTGGGGAATAGGAGGCACAAATACCCAAGAGCTCCCCTGGTCTGCCTATTTATTGAGCATTCATCCTGACTTGCTTCCACAAAGCTTAAGTGGACATTAGACTATGCCACCCCAAACTTTTCAATGCATTTCTCCATCGCTTTCTTAACTGCAAAACACACACAAGCACACAAAAAAAACACAGTTTAAAGTAGATTTGTTGCACTGATGCAACAGAGCACTTTTTAATTCTGGCCGTCTAAGAAGCGAGAGCTGGACCATCAAGAAGGCTGATCGCCGAAGAATTGATGCTTTTGAATTATGGTGCTGGAGGAGACTCTTGAGAGTTCCATGGACTGCAAGAAGATCAAACCTATACATTCTTAAAGAAATCAGCCCTGAGTGCTCATTAGAAGGACAGATCCTGAAGTTGAGGTTCCAGTACTTTGGCCACCTCATGAGAAGAGAAGACTCCCTAGAAAAGACCCTGATGTTGGGAAAGATGGAGGGCACAAGGAGAAGGGGACGACAGGGGATGAGATGGTTGGACAGTGTTCCCCCCCACTCCCTGCTATTACAGCTTGACATAAGAGTGGCTTGCATAAAGCCATCCACCCATGACCTAGGCAAGACTTGAATCAGGGGTTCATTGGCTCAGAGCAACTCTTAGCTGCTATGTGCACCAGCTCTGTTTATATATCATATTCACTTCTTAGCATGCCAAGACTGTTGTTCTACCCAGAGCAATGCCCAATGGCAATGTTCCACGACTGCAGACAGTTAACAAACATCTTTTTGTCCAGGCTCATAATAAGCTGTTTAGATCTAGTCTATATGAAAGGGCCCGAATAAAATTGTTAGTAGAAAACGGGGGAAGAATAGAAGCCAAGGGAGACTCCGCGACAGGGAGACTCCGGGACCAGAGGGAGGAGGCGGTGGGAAAAGACTGGAAGAAATTTAAAATATACCGGTATATAAAGAAGTATTGTAAGATTGAGAACTAGGGGAAAGTTGGAATAAGAAGTAGATTGCAGATTAGATTTAGGTTTAAATAAGAAATGTATGATGTATGATTTAAGATGATAGAAGGTTGAAATATTAGTAATTAATAGGAATAATAAAAGACGAGAGGAAATCACTAAAGAGGATAGACAGTGAAACGCAGTAAGGAAGGCGGGAGGAAGTCACAATAAGAGGATAAGGAAAAAGGAAGGGAAAAATATAATGTTTGTTTTTATTGCATATTTTATGTTATTGTATGTTATTGTATGTTTTATGTGTTTTTAGTTTAATGTAGTTTAATGTTAGTAGAATTTTGTTATATTTGTGTTAAAAACCCAATAAAAATTATTATTAAAAAAAAAGAACAGAAGCCAAGGGAGGATAATTACCATACAAGTGAACGTCAAAGGTGTGGACAGGACTTTCTACATTCCCATCAGTTCCTTGTATTTGGAGACCTTGTTTGTGAATAGGGAAAAGCTGATGTGAAGCTTGAGAGCAGGAATGTAAAGCACTTGACATTTATTTTAAACATGTTATAACAAAATAAGAGTTTTCTATGTCGTGCCCTTTTTTTGTACCATGCTTTCATAGTGAATCTCTTGTTTTGCCTCTAATCTGGGTTTCACTCTCTGCTCCCATCTCCTCACACAAATGCCAATTGATGCTCTCTTTTCTTTCCATTATGGCCTGGCTAATTATGGCATCTATGGCTTGCAAATACAATTGCTCAGGGAAAGGTCTGCTAATTAATAGGATTAATTTGATGGTGTCACAGATTCTCACGGGTTTACAATCTGGAGACAATGGCAGTTTGTTGCTGTTGGCACCAAACTCATTCTCTATAATAAGGCTTTGACGGAACCTGGGATGTTTCATTTGATCTTTTATTCATTTCTCAAAGCAAGTGCTGGCTCCAAGATGTTGTGAAAACTTAGGCAAGATAAATTTCATTACTCGAAAGTAGTGCTGGCTCTGAGGACCCCTCCCCCCCTTTACTTAGAAGAGGTGGTGGTGTTCCAACTAAGAATTATCCCATTGCACCTCTGACATTCTTCAGTGATTCATGCAAAGGGGAAATGGTGGAGCTGTTGGAATGGACGATGAAAGCTTTCCCAACATTGGGGTCCTAGAAAATGCCTAATCTCACCAGCCACTGAAGGTATTGGGATCACATGCTACCCCTTCAACCTCCTTTTACTGTACAGCTGGGGAAGGCAGTTGGCAGCATGTAATTTCACTTTCAGAGAATCCTGGCTTGTTGTTACAGAAAAGGAAGGTTGTTAACCTTAGAAAAGGCAAGTGGTTATTGGCTGAGTTACTGATGGGGCAGTGCCAATTGGAAGAAGCCTCTTATTCTTGCCAAGATTTAGGAAAACCAAACAGAGGGTAGGGTCTTCATTGGCAGCTGGCAAAGGGTCAGGTACATAATTAGGTATTAGTGTACACCTGAAGTTCTCATACTTCACTGACATGTGTACAGGCAATCTTTTCAACAATGCCAAGGTTTGCTTCCTTGCAATGAAGAATCCTAAGTGTTCGATTTCCCTTTCTCACCTTCTATGTATATATCTACCCAGTTTGATGCAGTAGAATGAAGCCCTTTGAAGCCTTAGGTTGAAAACGGAAAGTGAGGTGAGTTATTTGCAAAGGTTTAAGTTAGATGTTTGCAGGTTAAGTCATTTGGAAAGTGTTTTGATTGTGCTTTTTGTGGTGTTTCAATTAAGTAATTGTATTTATCATACACTGTTATTACGCACTGCACTGGCATATACCGGTAGCTCAAAGAAGAGAAACGGTTTAACTAGAAGGAGTGTGGAATCTGCTTTGGTTATTATGGAATGCTTTCCAAAACATCTACCGACTTCCATGGAGTGGAACTAATTAGAATGCAGAACATGTTTCTCTCCGAGTTGCCACTTTCCTTCACATCAGTAACAGGAAATTAATATTAAATGCATGCAGCGTATGTGAGCTTTTGTTTTTTGTATGTAACATTGTCTAGACATGTATTTAAAGTAATGAAGGTCACATTTCACAATAGTATGCATAATATAATATTGAATGTACTGTTAGATAGTGAGGGGGAGTGTGTGAGTCTGGAGTGTTGCTGCTGAATGAGGATGGACTGAGAGTGAGCTGGTTTTGTTGTTTGGTGGAGGGAGTTGGAAATGTTTGTATCAGGGAATGGAGAGTTGCACAAAGTGGAGCTGAGACTGGGGATGTTGCTTTGGAAGCAGAGTTGGAATAATACTATAGGAACAGCAGCATTACTCCCACTGTTATAATTGCAGTAATGGAATCATGAAGACACAGAAAGACCAAAAGCACCTACTTATATGACCAAGGTAATATTGAAACCCTCACCTTTTCTTTTGATTTATATATCTATCTATCTATATATATATAAATGTTCCCATTGTGTGCGCACCGGACACACCCTTGCTCCGTAACCGCTGGACCAAAGCGCATCAAATTAGGACAAAGTGTTCCATGACCATCAAGGAAGGATCTGGCAGAATTAAATTTCCAAAAAACCATACCTGTCATACCTAAAATATAGAATAAATGCTAAAAAAATGGCCAGCACTGAAGACACCAGCAGCATCCAATAGAAAGGCAGATTGCGTGCTGTCACCAGCAAAAGCTCTGAAGGGTGGCGCCAAATAATGACATCATCAACCAAGCAACTGAAACCACCAAGGTGGCCATTACCACACAACCCACAGAGCCATTACCAGAGAAAGGCAAACGGCCAAACCCACAGCCACAGCCACAGGCCGCAACCCAAAAACACTCCCCCCCCCCGGCAAACGCTCCCACAACAATCAACTCAACTAGCCCAAACCCTCAGCTGCAAAAACCCACAGAGTCAGGCCAGGGCCAATAAATTGAGATACAGGGCGGAGGCCTTGGCTCGCATTTACATACTAGCCCCAGCCAAGGCTAGGCCTTGCCTCTACTTTACAGCCTACAGACTAGGCCTCGGCTCCACTTTACAGCCTACAGACTAGGCCTTGGCTCTACTTTACAGACTAGGCCTCGGCTCCACTTTACAGTCTACAGACTAGGCCTCGGCTCTACTTTACAGACTAGGCCTCGGCTCCACTTTACAGCCTACAAACTAGGCCTCGGCTCCACTTTACAGCCTACAGACTAGGCCTTGGCTCTACTTTACAGAGTAGGCCTCGGCTCCACTTTACAGCCTCCAGACTGGGCCTCAGCTCTACTTTACAGATTATCCCGAGTGGAGCCGAGTGGGGGGTAGGGGCAGGAGGGGCCCGAAAGGTCATGGGCTGACCCAGGGTGGGGGAAGTCACAGGGATGACTCGGGGGGAGGGGGGACGGAATACCTCATGGGTCACTTCAAGATGGGAGGAATCACAGGGATGAGACAGCAACGGGGGGGGGGAGGACAAAACCCATACCCCGGGGACGGGCGGACACATCCTCCCCCTTTAAGGACCCTGAGTCAGGCACAGCAAGGCGTGCCCAGGCCAGCTAGTTGTACATAGATATGTTTGGTGACAGGATAAATAAAAGGGGTATTTAGTGGCATAACCAGGAAAGGCTCTGTTGCTAGCTACACATCTTGCATGAGAAGGGAGGGGGGCACAGGGGAGAAGGGGCCATATCTCAAAACAATGTGCTGGTGGGGGGGGGCACAGTGACACACGTGTGTGGAGAATGCTGTCCCCAAAAGGACACAGGGGAGAAACAATATGGATGAGTATAATGTGGAAGGAGGTTCAGGCAGGTCCCCAACCGAGAGTGCCAAGAGTCAACTTCCTCCAAATCCACCAGCTGCCCCAAGGCAGGAGCCACCTCTGGGCCCTGAGGGTGGAAAGCCGCCGTTCCCTTTACCTTTACTGACCTGCATTGCAGGATCCTGGTGTGAGTCAGGAGGGGTCTCCCCCACATAGCGGGGAGCTGAAAGAGGGGTACAACTGCTTTGCCACTGAGCTGCGCCCCTCCCGCCTTATTAGCAAAGCTGAAGTTCAAACACCAGCCCCTATTTTAAAAAGGCACACGTAATGACGACATTGGACTACACTTTAGGGTTGTCGTAAAATACTGTTCCAAGCCCCAAACATGTGTAACAACTCCGGTCTACGTTGCAGGGTTGTTGTAATGGGTTACAGGTAGGTATGATACTGTGTTGGTATGCCGTAGTCAAAACAAAATAATAATAATAATAAATTCCTTCCAGTAGCAGCTTAGAGATCAGCTATGTTTGTTCTTGGTATGAGCTTTTATGTGCATGCACACTTCTTCGGATACACTGACATAGAAGTCACCGGACCCTTATATATAGTGAGAGGGTGGGGAGGGGTGTTACTCAGAAGGGTGGTGCCTGATAGGTGAGGTAAACCAGTTGACGACTGTTAACAACTGCAGTTGGTCTTACAGGAAAAAGGAAGCGGTGAGATGGCTAAAAATAGCTGTATCATGTATAATGAGATAAGAATCCAGTATCTCAATTCAGACCAGGTCTTTCCATGGTTTTAAGTTTGGTAATAAGTTGCAATTGTTTGGTAATAAGTTACATCAACGGGGACACTCTACGCCAGGCACCCCCAAACATTCGGCCCGCCAGATGTTTTGGACTACAATTCCCATCATCCATGACCACTGGTCCTGTTAGATAGGGATCATGGGAATTGTAGGCCAAAACATCTGGAGGGCCGCAGTTTGGGGATGCCTGCTCTACGCCATCGCCCTGTTCCCCCACGTTGTGAAATGGCTCTGAAAATGAACGGATAGCCCCCTCTCCCGGCAAGGGATTAAAAGAGGTAAAGGGGGAATGTAAACTGACACCTTCGTGCCCCGGAGGACTTTTTCGGGGAGGGTGGGGGGGTCTCTTTCCCTGCCGTCTCTGGGGATCGAACCTGGGACCTTCTCAGGAAAGAAACAGCGTAACGGAGCTGGTTTGGAAGCAGGAGAATTTGTGTGTTCTGGGAGGGAGGTGCCACTCATTCCTCCCCAAGGGTCAGTGAGCTCCGTTTCCTAGAGAGGCAGGAAGATTTGGAGAGGGGAGGGGAGAGCCAAGCTTGGAGGGGAGGGGCCGCCATTCACATTCCCAGAAGAGGAGCAGGTCTGCAGCGGAGGAGGAAAAAGAGGTGCAAATTTATTTATTTTTTGGGGGGGAAGAGATTTGGGGTTTTGGGGAGGGGGAGAAGGATGTGCTTTTCCTCCCCCTGAATCTGCAAACAGGGCAGCTGGGAAGGGAGGGCAGGCTTTTGGGCGAGGGGGGGGGGAATGAAAGGAAAGTAGAGGAATGCTCCCCCCTCGCCCTTCTTTCTGTGGATCAGTCCAGCGGGGGAGGGGCTGATATAGTCACTGCTTATTTAGTCCCCAGAGGGGGCGCATCCTCGGGGGGCCGCCAGCCCTTTGTATTGCAGGAAAGGAAATCGGAATAGAATAGCGAGCGATGGAAGCGGAGGGCCGGAGAGGACAAAGAGGTAGGGCTGCAAGGGGGGTGCGATGGGCGGGGAGAGAAAGGGGGCAGAGACCCCCGAAGAACAACTCACTTGCGGGGCGCTACCTGTAGAGGCCCCGATCCATGCAATCCGGCTGCAGATCGGAGAGCCTCCATTGGCAGGGTTTGCATTGCAAGATCTCCTTTGCAGCGCCCCATCCTCTGAGAGTCAAGAGATGCTCAGCTGTCCTACCCCCCCCCCCACGAGCGCTTTTGCGGGAATGAAATGGGAGCCCCCCCAAGGGCTGGGACTTGAACCGAGGCCCCAGTTCCGCACCTCTCTGCGAGTTCCGGGTTCTCCCTGGCAGGAATCCCCGGGGCGCCGCGATCCTGGCTCCAAGCAGGTGCCGAGGTGTGTCTTGATGGGTCCCCTTTGTGTGGAGAATCAGAGAGAGAGAGAGAGTCCATAGAAGGGGGCCATAGAGGCCTGGATAGAGACCCCCACCTTGCCTCCTTCCTTTCCCCCCTCCTTGCTCATCTGGCGAGGCCCCTCAGGATGGGAGTAATTTGAAAAGAAGGGTGAGCCGGCCAGGGGGGCCTCTGGGCAAAGGAGACCCTCAGGGGCGGAGAGATGAGGGCAGAGGAAGTTAGGGGGCTGAGGGAGGGAGGGAAGCATCCCTGGGGGAGGAATCGAAGCCATCTTGGAGACAGAGAGGTATCTGAAGAAGTGTGCATGCACACGAAAGCTCATACCAATAGCAAACTTAGTTGGTCTCTAAGGTGCTACTGGAAGGAATTTTTTAATTTTTAATTTTGTTTTGGAGAAAGAGAGAGAGACTTGGGGGCTGCATGCCTTGACTTCTCCCTCCTGCCCAGGAATCTGCCATAACTTCAAGTCGACCAGGGAGAGATCCCTGAATAGGAGCCCAAATCCACCCACCCTCTCCTCCCTTGAAGCTCAGTCCTTGCTCTGCCATAAGTCCCAGATCAGCTGCTGGATTGGGTGCTGGGGGCTGTTATAGCGAGTTAAACCATTGGGGAAAAGAGGAAAGGGAGGATGCTCACTTTATTATTTCCGCCCTTTGAAGCGTTTATCAACTACAGTCTTACGCACATGCCTGTGTTTCTGTGGAGAAACATCTAAAGGGTTCCTACCCAGAGATAACTGTTCCCCACTCCTCTCCATTCCACCAGCTTTCCATTATTCACACTATATCAGTTCTCATGTCTGTGGGATTTAAGGGATTGGGAAATGGGTAGGAATTCCACCCCCAACAGCCTGTGTAATTATTATTATTGTTATTATTATTATTATTATTATTATTATTATTATTATTACAATTGTTACTCTTAGTTGTTTATTGAATCTTTCCCCAAGCATAAATACATATCCACCTGTGGATCTGTACTTAGTGGTACATCCGGCCCAATCTGCATCAGTATACCCAAACTTTTCAGGATTACTAACAGCTGGCAACCTCAATTTACAATTCATTGTGCCCTTCAAATACTGTACCCCTGTTTTTACACCCGCACAGTCATATTCAGTAGGAGCATTTACCTTCCTACTCAGAATTCCCACAGAATTAGCTAAATCAGGTCTACAAGTGGTAACAAGATATAAAAGTCTACAAATTGCCGACCTGTATTCTGTCAGTGTTTCTCAACCTTTTCTGGGCAACGGCACACTTGTTTTACGAAAAAAATCTCGCGGCACACCACCCACAAAATGGCGGCGGCAACGTCGCTATGGTAACGGAAATCACGGAGTTATGCTCCTCAGTTATTGACAGCTCCAGCCCGATATACACCTGCAGCAGCAGCAGCAGCAGCAGCAGCCAAGCCTGTCTGGGCTCGGAGAGGAGCCGCGTGCGCCGACATGCCCAAGACAGCCCCGTGGCCTTGGCAACTCTCCCAAAGAGGAGGCTGTCGGGTTGCAGCCCCCCGAGCGGCTTCTCCAGCAAAGGAACGTGGGAAGGAGAGAGCCCTGAGCCTGGGGGTGCTGCTAGCCCTCTCCCCCCCCAAAAAAGGGGAGGGACAAACGAACAAACCCATCGCCTCCTTCCCTTCCCCTGAATATCTCCGCACGTTAGGTTCTTCCCCGCGCGCGTTTTGGCCTCCCCTTTCCCCGCGTCTTTTCTCGCTCCGTTCCCTCCACCGCGTAGCCCCACAAGGCGCCTCCCCCTCCTCTGCCGAGCCTGTACCTGAGAGAAGCCGCAGCCTCGCCTAGAAGCAGCCGCCGCTCCCCAAAGCAGCCAAGTCGGTGAGACACAGCGGCGGCAGCGGCACCGCTTCCTCCACCTCAGGCCCGCTTCGTCAAGGGGGCTGAGAGGAGGAGAAGGAGGAGGCGGCCGCACCGTTAGGGACCACTCCTTCTCCCTCACACGTGCAGCCCCGGCCCGAAGAGCGGGGGGAAGGGGTCCGCCGCCTCTGCCTCCTCCTTGGCCTGGAGGTGCCTGGCGTGGGGGGGGGCTGGGCGTGCGGAGGCCGTGCATCCCGGTGGGTCATGAGGGGAGAAGGGAAGAGGGCAACCGCCGCTGGGCAGCGGCGTGAGGAGGCGGAGGCAGCGCGTGCAGGCATGGTGCCCCCAGGCACGCGCATGAGGGAGAGAGCGGCCACCCCGGGACTCCCTGGCGGGCGAGAGGCGGAGGAAGCGCCGCTCGCTCGCTCGCTCACTCCGCCCGCCCCTCCCACGCAATTCTCCTGTGCTCTCCCGCCCCCGCTCCCCAGGCCCCGCGGCGGCGGCGGACCCCTTCCATCCGCTCTTCGGGCCGGGGCTGCACGTGTGAGGGAGAAGGAGCGGTCCCTAACGGTTTTCCCGCGGCACACCAGGCAACATCTCGCGGCACAGTAGTGTGCCGGGGAACAGCGGTTGAGAAACGCTGTTCTATGTTGTCAGGCAATGGTTTCAAATCCTGCTGATTCTTTAAGAAGTCAGTAGCCATGGGCATTGCAACTGGGTGTGTATCTTCCATTTGCAAATTCAGGAGAAGGTCATGAATCTTTTGCCTGACTACATACAGGTCTCACTGTTTTCCTTGATGAAATTCACTGTCTCACTCTTTTCCTTGATGAAATATGCAACATGATACTTCGAGAAATCATCAAGAAATATTAGTATGTACCTGTTCTTCTCTAGTGAGGGAACATTCATAGGTCCACTGCAGAGTATGTCAAGCACTTTGGTGCTTCTCCGCTCTGTGCAAGGAGGAAATGAAGGTTTTACAGCTTTCTGAGTCACACAGCTTATGCACTTTGTTGGTGCTGTGTTGCTCTTTGTTACCTGCAGTCCCCTTGCAAGTTCTCTTTTCTGTAGGTCCTGAATGGCGTTGGTGTCCCTGTATCCCAGCCTTCTATTCAACAGCTCCAGGTCCACCACATCTTTCTAGTTTGAGCGTGACACCCTAGCACTGATTCTCTGACAAACCAACTTTATGTCATTTATTAGATTGGCTTGAACATACCAACTTTATGTCATTTATTAGATTGGCTTGAACATTCCAGGTTATCTGGAATCCTTAGCTGTCCAAACTGGACACAGTAACCACATTACAACTGAGTTGTGGAACATACAAAACTTTCTCCACAGTAGTATCCAGAGCTTCATTGTTCACATTAAAATTTAAATACACAGAACATGCACATTTAGCTGCGACAACATTGCCACCTACGATTTCAAATGTGAGATTCTGCAATCTCATTAATGTCATTAAAATATTCCCTTTTATACGAAAAATGGCTAGAAGCTCCTGAATTTAAAATCCACTTATTACATTTATTTTCACGATTCTGAAGTCAAATTCTTTTCCTATAGTAGCATAGTGTTTCCATACGTGTGCTCTAAATCCTTTAAGATTTGAGACGCATCATCTCTTGCAGTCAATCATGGATAACTGCTCATCATGGAGCCCATCTACAATGATGGTTCGGGCTTTACTATTCTTCAGCTTCCATGCTCTAATCTTGGCTAAATCCTCTTCACTTGAGCCAGTAGGCTTAGGATTTTCAATTCAGTGGTACCTCAGGTTACAAACACTTCTGGTTACAATCTCCGCTAACCCGGAAGTAGTACCTCAGGTTAAGAACTTTACCTCAGGATGAAAACAGAAATTGTGCAGCAGCAGCAGTGGGAGGCCCCATTAGGTAAAGTGGTACCTCAGGTTAAGAATAGTTTCAGGTTAGGAACGGATCTCCGGAATGAATTACAGCAAGCTGCTTTTCTTCTGCATCTCCAGCTCTCTCCATGCAATGCAAGGCAGAAAGATGGAGGCCCAACCCCAAGAACATTCTCCTACCTGAGCACTCCTTCAGCCGACCACAAGCACCAAGCCTTGTCACTAGACTTTTATATGGGTCTCACAAAATGGTCAGTATGCACGCCCTGAGACCAAAGGGACTGTGCAGGTGATTATTAAAGATCTGGAGGTTGAAGGTGATAAAATGTGGAGGATTATTGTGCAGATGATGAAGAACTTCATGGTGAACTGAGGACCCTGATGAATAGTGGGCAGGTCCATGGACATAGAGCAGTTCCCTTTCCTGTGAGAAACCTCTTTATTTAAAAAGGAAATACCACAGTTCAACCGTATTGTAAGATAATGCTCCTTCATTAACAAAGATTAAGGGTTATGAAAGGTTGATGGTGCATTACCATTATTTGATATTATTTAATTTGCATTTCCCAAAAATTTGGAACATATGGAGGACAGGAGAGAATGTATGAGATGTTAAAATAAGAGCAGGTGTTGATTGATGTGTGTAATGTTCCTTTCTTCTCTTTGTAGAAAACAAATAGGATTTCCTCCCCTCTTCGCCCTCCAAAGCGGACAACTGAGAAGGCAGTCAGAATTCTCTGGGGCCATGTCCAATGCAAATAACAAAGACACCATTTAAATGCATGGGGTGTGGAAAGAGAAAGGAGAAACAATTTGAAAGTATGGAGTGTGGAAAGAGCTTCAGTGACAGTGGAACACTAAGAAAACATCAACAGACTCAAACTGGGGAGAAGCCATTTAAATGTATGGAGTGTGGAAAGAGCTTCAGTCAGAGTGGAACACTTAGAATTCATCAACGTACTCACACGGGGGAGAAACCATTTAAATGCATGGAGTGTGGAAAGAGCTTCAGTCAGAGTGGACACCTTAGAATTCATCATCGCAGTCACACGGGGGAGAAACCGTTTAAATGTATGGAGTGTGGAAAAAGTTTCAGTGACAAAGGACACCTTATAATTCATCAACGGAGTCACACGGGAGAGAAACCATTTAAATGCATGGAGTGTGGAAAGAGCTTCAGTCAAAGTGGAACACTTAGAATTCATCAACGGAGTCACACGGGGGAGAAACCATTTAAATGCATTGAGTGTGGAAAGAGCTTCACTAATAGTGGAAACCTTAGAATTCATCAACGGAGTCACACGGGAGAGAAACCATTTAAATGCATGGAGTGTGGAAAGAGCTTCAGTCAAAGTGGAACACTAAGAAAACATCAACAAACCCTAACTGGGGAGAAACCATTTAAATGTATGAAATGTGGAAAGAGGTTCAGTCAGAGTGGAAACCTTAAAATTCATCAACGGAGTCACACGGGGGAGAAACCATTTAAATGCATGGAGTGTGGAAAGCGCTTCAGTCAGAGTGGACACCTTAGAATTCATCAACGAAGTCACACGGGGGAGAGACCATTTAAATGCATGGAATGTGGAAGGAGCTTCAGTCGGCGTGGACACCTTAGAATTCATCAACGGAGTCACACGGGGGAGAGACCATTTAAATGCATGGAGTGTGGGAAGAGCTTCAGTCGTAGTGGAGTCCTTAGAATTCATCAACGGAGTCACACGGGGGAGAAACCATTTCAATGCATGGAGTGTGGAAAGAGCTTCACTAATATTGGACACCTTAGAATTCATCAACGGACTCACACGGGGGAGAAACCATTTAAATGCATGGAGTGTGGAAAGAGCTTCAAACATAGTGGAGACCTTAGAATTCATCAGCGGACTCACACGGGGGAGAGACCATTTAAATGCATGCAGTGTGGGAGCAGCTTCACAAATAATGGAGGACTTAGAATTCATGAACGGACTCACACAGGGGAGAAACCATTTAAATGTATGGAATGTGGGAAGAGCTTCACTAATAGTGGACACCTTAGAATTCATCAACAGACTCACACGGGGGAGAAACCATTTAAATGCATGGAATGTGGAAAGTGCTTCAGTCAGAGTGGAGACCTTAGAATTCATCAACGGACTCACACAGGGGAGAAACCATTTAAATGTATGGAGTGTGGGAAGAGCTTCAGTGACAGTGGAACACTAAGAAAACATCAACGGACTCACACAGGGGAGAAACCATTTAAATGCATGGAGTGTGGGAAGAGCTTCACTAATAGTGGAAACCTTAGAATTCATCAACGGACTCACACGGGGGAGAAACCATTTAAATGCACGGAATGTGGAAAGTGCTTCAGTCAGAGTGGAGACCTTAGAATTCATCAACGGACTCACACAGGGGAGAAACCATTTAAATGCATGGAGTGTGGGAAGAGCTTCAGTGACAGTGGAACACTAAGAAAACATCAACGGACTCACACAGGGGAGAAACCATTTAAATGCATGGAGTGTGGGAAGAGCTTCACTAATAGTGGAAACCTTAGAATTCATCAACGGACTCACACGGGGGAGAAACCATTTAAATGCACGGAATGTGGAAAGTGCTTCAGTCAGAGTGGAGACCTTAGAATTCATCAACGGACTCACACAGGGGAGAAACCATTTAAATGCATGGAGTGTGGGAAGAGCTTCACTAATAGTGGACACCTTAGAATTCATCAACAGACTCACACGGGGGAGAAACCATTTAAATGCACGGAATGTGGAAAGTGCTTCAGTCAGAGTGGAGACCTTAGAATTCATCAACGGAGTCACACAGGGGAGAAACCATTTAAATGCATGGAGTGTGGAAAGAGCTTCAGTCGCAGTGGAATACTTAGAATTCATGAACGTACTCACACAGGGGAGAAACCATTTAAATGTATGGAGTGTGGAAAGAGCTTCAGTGACAGTGGAACACTAAGAAAACATCAACAGACTCACATGGGGGAGAAACCATTTAAATGTATGGAATGTGGAAAGTGCTTCAGTAGGAGTGGAAACCTTAGAATTCATCAACGGACTCACATGGGGGAGAAACCATTTCAATGCATGGAGTGTGGGAAGAGCTTCACTGAGAGTGGACAGCTGAATATACATCATCAGACTCACACAGGGGAGACACCATTTAAATGCATCGAGTGTGGAAAGAGCTTCAGTAGGAGTGGAACGCTGAATTTACATCATCAAACTCACAAAGGAGAGAAACCATTTAAATGTATTTAGTGTGGAAAGAGCTTCACTGAGGTTGGAAATCTTAGAAGACATCAACAGACTCACTCGGGGACAAGCAAATCTTATTTTTCGCTCCATAAGACACACTTTTCCCCTCCCAAAAAGTAAGGGGGAATGTCTGTGCGTCTTATGCAGTGAAGGCACTAGATGGCAGCGGGATCCCTCCACTGCATCGCGAGTGGAGGGATGCCTCTGCCACCGGAGCCATGGCTTCCGTCTATCGCTCGATGTAAAGCCGGGAGCTTTACAGCGAGCCACGAGGAGCTCCTTTCGGGCCACTCGTCCCTCCGCCGCCTCTGCTGCTCACAAGAGCAGGCATAGGAGCTGCTGTTGGGAGAGGCACAGCGCAGCGCCTCTCCCAACCGTGACTCCTTTCGTGCCGCTTGTCCCTGCACCGCTGCCTTTGCCCGAGGGAAGCGGCTGGGCAGGTGAGCGAGCAAGTAGCAAGGGCGGCCACCTCTTCGTCCCCGCTGCCGCCGTGCTGGCTCTGAGGATTAGCAGCCAATTGTCTGCTTCTGCTTCCTCTCCCTTCCCCCCCCCCTCACATCGCCGACTCATTCGCTCCCAGCTAGGCTGCCCCTCTCCTTCAGGCTCTTCTTGCTCGGCGGCAACCTCAGCCTCAACCCCGCGTGCATAACACACACACACACACACACACACACTCGGTAGCACTCGTAGCGCAGCAGCCACGGCCACTCCACCAGGCATGGCATAGGGCTCTACCTCACTATGGCAGCCATGCGACACAGCACCCTTGACTTCATGCTCAGTGCCACAGGTGAGGCGCCTCGCTCGTGGTTTCCCTTGCGTACCCTGACGAGACCGACCCTGCACTTTCACCCTTTTATTTTTCGGGGGGAAGGGAGGAGGAAAAGGCTCCTGCAGTTCTCCACTGTTCATCTTCTTCTGTGAGATCGCTTCTGTGGCTGAAAGGCACAAAGGTGTTTTCCTTTCCAAGAAATCCTTATACATTTCCCAAGCTCTTTATAAATTCTTCCTAATTGCATAATTAATTACAAAAAAGTAGTTGGTAGTTTGCCTTCTTTTGAGATACCTTTCCGCAGTGTTCTATCATAGTCCATTGATACTACTCCATTAAAATCATCCATAATAATTATATTTCCATAATAAACCTCAGACATACCGTGTTTCTCCAAAAATAAGACATACCTAAAAAATAAGACGTAGCAGGGTTTTCTAGAGGTTAGAAAATATAAGCCGTACCCCGAAAGTAAGACGTGGCGCGCGGCTCTTCAGAGCGAGCCCGATCGGGCTGAGCGGGAGCCGCAGCGCGCGTCTCTTCAAAGCCAGCCCGATCGGGCTGAGCGGGAGCCACAGCGCGCGGCTCTTCAAAGCCAGCCCGATCGGGCTGAGCGGGAGCCACAGCGCGCGGCTCTTCAAAGCCAGCCCGATCGGGCTGAGCGGGAGCCGCAGCGCGCGGCTCTTCAAAGCCCGGGCTGGGCATGGGCGGCGAGCGTGACGGGCTCCTGTGCGGGGAGAGGGAAGGCTCTCCCCGCCGCTCCAGCTGCTGCCGCCGCCGCCACAAACCCCGGGCTGGGCATGGGCGGCGAGCGTGACGGGCTCCTGTGCGGGGAGAGGGAAGGTTCTCCCCGCCGCTCCAGCTGCTGCCGCCGCCGCCACAAACTCCGGGCTGGGCATGGGCGGCGAGCATGACGGGCTCCTGTGGGGGGAGAGGGAAGGCTCTCCCCGCCACTCCAGCTCCAGCTGCCGCCGCCGCCACAGAGCCCGGGCTGGGCATGGGCGGCGAGCACGATGGGCTCCTGTGCGGGGAGAGGGGAGGCTCTCTGCGCCGCTGTACCATACTTAATGAAAATAAGACATCCCCCGAAAATAAGCCATATTGTGTTTTTGGGAGCGAAAAAGAATATAAGACGGTGTCTTATTTTAGGAGAAACATGGTACTTTCCTCCATTAGTTGGAAGAAGTCTTTCTTTTTTCCTCATTAGGTGTGTCGATTCCTATCAGTAATTTTTTTCCTCCTTCCACCATCACTTTCACTGAATAATTCTTCACCTTTAAATATTTGTTTAGAGTCCAGTTTGGAATTCATTTATAGTACCACCCCTCTTTTCTTTGTTTTATCTCAATATCTGTCCTAGTCCTTTATTTACCAATACAGTGGTCCCTCGACTTACGAATTTAATGCGTTCCGAAGGGACCTTCGTAGGTCGGAAAAAAAGCGTAAGTCGAGTCCCCATAGGAATGCATTGGGAGAAAAAGATCCCGAAAAATTCGTAAGTCAAAAAAAGCCGCATCTAACCATAAGTTGAGGAAACGGCCGCGATTTCCTTTCAGAAGTCGAAAAAATTCGTAGGTGCGCAGCCTTTTTTCCGCTCATAACTCGAAAACTATGTAAGTCGGGTCATTCATAAGTCGAGGGACCACCGTAATCTTTTGTTGTTTCCTTCAAGCAAAAAAAAAAAATTGTCTTGTGAAAATATGTGTAATTTTATTTCATTTAGTTTTGTTGTTCAAACCATTCATTCTGTGAAAACAGAATCCTTTAAACAGTTTTAAGTCCCCTTTCCCCTTCTCAGCTATCTCCCTCCTTCAGCTCTTCTACTGATGCATTTCCCAGCTCTTTTTTTTATATTTCCTCCAGAATGCCTCTGCTTTTATTGGCCCTTGTCATCTTTTTTTCTTCTCTATATACATAAAAGAATTCCCTTCTGGGAATTCCCAACTAAAAGGAATAGAATTCTTCTTGAGCGCATCAACCAGAAACTTATCGCTGGTTCTTTTCTTCAGCAATCTTGAGAGTATCCCCTTTAGCATTGTAATCATTTGAGCATCAATTTGTAAGTTTTTCTGGTAGTGTGTTTGGAGTGCTTTATCTTGATCTTGAGTTGATCTTGAGTTTCATAAAATCCATCATACTCTTGGTAGTTTATTTGCTTTTGCATAAGCTGATTTCACTCTGAAAGCAAGAATCTCCGTCAAGTAGATTTTTTATTTCTTTCTCCTCTTGTTTCTGCTTCTCTACTTGGGTTGAGGGTGTCTTCCTAGTCTGGCCCGTAGTCAAGGTCTTGTTAACACCCAACATTTTTATAGCTTTTCCATGCTTTGCATAGTGCTCCAACATTCTGGTAACCCCCAGAGCCTTACGGGGGGGGGCTATACCCACGCTCTCTCTCCCACCCCCGTGGCACCTGATCTGCTGCGGAGAGTGCATGGCAGGCAACCGAACTCAGATGCGACAACCTGGAAGTCCCAGAGCGGTGCATCCGTTAGAATGGGATGCTTACGAAACATCTACAGACTCTCACAGGGGACAAACCATTTAGATATATGGAGTGTTTGACATTTCTCTCAGAGTTCACTCCTTCACATAAAAAAACTCAGATAATGGGAAATCAGTCTTAAATGCATGGAGTATATGCGAAGTTCTGGTATTTGTATATAAAGTTGTATAGACAGTATTCGTATATAAAGTTATATAGACAGATCTTTAAAGAAATGAAGGTAATGTCTCAGAAGTAGTATAGAATCCTCTATAATAAAGTGCCTGTGTCAGTGCGTACGTTCCGTGTGTCAGTGGAAATTTTCCACTGCGCATGTCCCAGACAGACGCAGGGATTGGACGATGGGAGAGGGGGCGTGTCCGAGAGGCAGCGGCGCACGCGCATCGTCAGTTGGGGCAGCGCCGCCGCCTCGCACGGAGCTCCCAAGGAATCAGAGGGGGGGAGGGAGAGAGAGCGCAGAGCGCCTCCGCTGCCGCTGCTTCCTCCGCCGCCACGCTGGCCGCCCTGCTCCACTCCGCCACCTCTCCCTCCCCGGAGGAGCCCCTGAACCTCTTTACCTGCCCCAGGAGCGGAGGCGGCGCCGAAGGCCTTTCCCGCCGCCACGGGCCCGCCCAGGATCCTCCTCCGCCACTGCCTTGCGCGGCGCTTCGGCCGGACGATCCCCCGGCGCGGCCTTCTCTCCCCCAGGAGGCCGTGGGCGAGAAGCTGGGAGAGGAGGCGGCCAGCAGGCCGCTCCCCTCAGAGTGCTTCGGCAGCGCTGCCCCCAGTGGCGAAAGAAGGCTCTCTAGCACCCGTTAACTAAACGGGCTTAAACCACTAGTATATGATATAATGTTAGATAGGGAGGGGGAGAATCTGGAGTGCTGGGGTGGTTGATGACGGGCTGAGAGACAGCTGATTTTTGGTCTTTGGTGGAGAGAGTTGGAAACGTTGGTGTTAGGAGTTGTGGTGGTAGTTTGGGAGCAAGGTTGGTGGGATTAGTATTATAGGAACAGCATCATAACTCCCATTGATGTAATTGCAATAAAGGAACAATGAAGACACAAAAAGACTAAAAGCATCTTGTACATTCTACTAATATCCAAACTCTCATATATTGTTTATATTTTATGATAGTTTTTATTAGTTTTTTATTAATAATAATCCAATATAAGCCACATTAATACCATTGTTTTATTGATTGTAGTTTCGAAATTTTTTATTGTAATTGTTAAGAGTAGGTTTCTGTTTAATTTTTATATGCTGATATTATTCTATACTAGTCTAATGATTGTTGAATGTTACTTTATTTGATGTAGATTGCTTATTTTAAACTATGTTTTATTATCACATTTTTTTATTCCATTAGATTGTTATAAGGTGTACATTCTTTGTTTCTTCAGCTTGTAAACCGCCTTGAGTATTGTAAGATAGAAAGACGGTATACAGATTAAAAGTAATGATACCAAATCATAATACAATTAAAAAAGCCAATTATTCCATTCCAAATTATACATGTTGGGATGACTTCCCATGTTGTGGTCTTGGGGAGATGCTGTTGTTGTTCCTTCTCCCGCTTCCATTCTTTTTAAATTCAAATAGTTCAGTTCCAATGTTGTTCCTTTATCTTTGCAGCCACTGACGTAGCAACTTGGTTTGTATTTAGCTATTCCATATCTTTCAATTTTCCAGAGCGGGTTATATCTTGAAACTTTCTGTCTGGAATATCTTTTAAGGTTTGTCTTTCCTTTCCTGTTGTAATCCATTATTTCCGGTAAACCCCCCCCCCCCGATAACTTAATTCTTGCTGCGCAATCCTCTCTGCCATCTTTCCCTGGCATTTTGCCTTGCTCCGGTCTGACTTTCAGCTTTCCATTACTAATTACCATCCATTAATAATTATATTCCATTAGAAATTATTTTTCTTTCTTCAGTGAAGAGTTGCCACATCATAAAACAACATAGTGCATGTATAGAGAAAGAACAAAGGCTGTTAGGATTCCATGCTCCCCAATGCTGATTTTATTATTGGAATATTTCACACTCCTGTCTGAGTGGAGCGTGAGAAAGGAAGACTGTCTTATCTCTCCTCTGGTGTGAGACTGTGAAACTGTACTTTCACTTTTACATTGTTCTGTTTTGTTCTCGGAGCTGATGAGAACGGATGACATTATGCATTTGTCTGTAAATATTATGTAAATAAATAGTAGTTTAGAACGACGATGCCTCTTTCTTTTGCTGTGTTAAGCCAGAAGGCTAGTGTGCATAAATCAAGTTGGTTTATGTTGCTGGATTGCCCTGGAGAAGAAGGGGGTGCCTTTTCCAGAGCTATGCTCACCAGAGGACGCTTGGAGATCTGGAGGGGAGGTACAGATAGAGTGTTTTCCAACAAAGGCTTCCTTTCACCCACCTTCCAATCCGGTTACGACAATAGTCCTCTCCAAATCGAGACCCTCGCACTCAGTGGCAGATTCAATTAGCAGGTTGTCTTGTCTCCTTCTTCCAGAGCAAATCTGTTTTCAAAGTCCAAATTCATATCTATCTTAAAAAACAGAGGAACTGCCACTCATGGTGACTGCGTTGGAGAGTTACAGATACGTGCAGTGCTATGCACTCAGCGTTCCCCACCCCGCATCTTAGAAGTGAGCGACAGGTATTGGACGATCTGCGAGTGAGAGCTCGACCCGGGGGGGGGGGGGGCTTGCAAGGATAATTACTCTCAAATCCTCCTTAATTATGTGCACACCCAGCGTCCGCTATCATGGGATCTGCTGTTCGCCATGGCAGCTCCGGACTGGAAATGCCATTGTTTATATTTTATAAATTAATTTTGTCGCAACACCTCATTCCTGGCTATGTGAAGGGGGAAGTGTTCAGATAAAACATCTCTGGGGGCATCAGGAATAAAAGGGCTGTTTAGTGGCATAACCAGGAAGGACTCTCCTCCTAGTTGCACATCTTGCATGAGGAGGGAAGGTGGGCAGTGTCAGAGAGACCTCAATGCAATGGGGAGGTGGCCTAAGTGTCTGTTAAATGATTCAATGTAAGCTCATATCAAATTATCCCCAAGATAACACACATAGGGGAGAAACCCTATGGATATCTATAGTGTGCGTTTGTCAGGTCCCAAACTTAAGGGTCAACTTTCTACAAATCCACAAGCTGCCTGGAGGCAGGAGCCACCTCTGAGCATTGAGGCAGCCAACAGGAACTTCCTTTGAACGTCATAGGGGCGCATGGATCTGGTGTGGCCAGTTTTCAGGGCTCTTTCCAGGAACAGTTGAACCCATCCATTCACAAGTGAGGCCTGGTTTGCTCTCCAAGGGGTGGGGAAGGGAGGGAGAGGCCCAAAGTCTCTGCTCCACCCCCCCCCCCGGGTTTAGCCTGGATCTGGACTGCACCACTTCAGCCTGCAAGGAAGACCCTGTTTTTCTTTTTCTTTTTAATTCATTTTTATTAAATTTTCCACTTTAACAATCCAATCACATTAAATATTCCAAATTATATGATCTGAATATTCTGCCAAATTATAATTTTTTAATAGGACTTCCCATGCTTCAAGTTCGGAGGGTTGTGATCATCTCGTATGTCTTGCTTTTCATAGTCACTTCCGATGATTCCTCTTAATTCTTTCTGTTATTAACCTTCCTTTTTTCACAGCCTCTGAGTTGTTCCCACAAGCGAGTTAAAACAAGCAATGATGTGTTTCTGTGTGGATTTTATGTCTATGATTCCCCTCTGTAAGTTCACAGCATCTCACATGCTGGTATTTCTGCCGAATCAATCCAAAGGTCTTTTCGCTGCTGGCAGCCGCCATCTTCACTCAGTTCCGATGAAATCAAGTCTAAGCGTCTGCTCAGTAACTTTCCCAGACCGGTTGCATCAAACATTAGCATTTCCAGAGGAGATTTACCAAATCAAACTGGAAATACAAATATAATGACATATTAAAGGCTCACCTCCCCCTATGACTATTTGTATTTCTGCAGCCTGGTCTTGACTTCTGATCATGGCGGATTTCCAAATTAAAAGTGTGACACAGCTCCAACATAGATTCTAGGGAACCGTCCAAGGTTTTTAACGTCTCTCCAGCGGCTAATGAGATCCTGCTTCCATCTGATGTCAACAAATTGGAGAATCTTTTATCCTCTTCCAAGCTAATAAAAGATCAAAAACCTTAATTATGTAGTATTATAATTTCCACACAGTTTATAGTTTGAGAGCCATATTATATCAACAAATAAAAAAACTTTACAGTCTTACTATAGATCAGGGGTAGGCAACCTAAGGCCTGTGGACCGGATGCGGCCCAATCGCCTTCTCAATCCGGCCCATGGACGGTCTGGGAATCAGCGTGTTTTTACATGAGTAGAATGTGTGCTTTTATTTAAAATACATCTCTGGGTTATTTGTGGGACATAGGAATTCATTTATTTTCCCCCAAAAAATACAGTCCAGCCCACCACATGGTATGAGAGACAGTGGACCGGCTGAAAAATTGCTGACCCCTGCTATAGATAATGTAAACAGTTCTTCTGGGGTTTTTTTTTTGCCAAACAATATAATAGAGCAAAGTACAATAATAAGAGAGGCTTACACACACACACCCTTTCCGTTCCATTCCAACATACCAACTTAGATGTTAATCCTTCCACTCAGTCTTTTTTTGGCACCTCAGTGGCTGGGTTAATTAGCAGAGTAATTTCTCCCTACTCACTCGAAGCATGTCCACAACTTAAATCCAATTTTTCATCTTAAGAAATGGAACTTGATTCGCTCGCAGAGACAGTGTCCAGGAGAGCCAGACTCTCTCATGGGCTTTCCATCCAGTGCCCCCAACCCCCAGCCCCTCCTTCCGAATTTGGGGCTGGTTTGTTGGGTATCCGCGGATGAGGCTGTGTCTTCCTGTACTCCTGGGAAGATTTTGGGAGGCTGATTACTCCCATCGCAGCCTCTAATCACTCCCATGGGGTCAGATGATAGAATTTTCAGCCATCTTCCATGGCACCTCAAGCGGAAGTGGAAGACCCTGTTTTCTGGGACACATTGATTCCACCACTTGGGGAAGCAAACCAAGTCGGGGGGGGGGAGGAGATGTCCAGCCAGGACCCTCCTCCCTTGGGAAAAGGGGTGCACTGGAGAACAGTCCATCCTGTGAGCTGCCTCCCCTGCAGTCTGAGGCAGGACAGATCCTGCCCAGCCATAGATCCACCACTCGGGAGGATGAGGACCGAGAATTTGGGTGCAACTTGCACTATCAATGCTCCCCTGAGATCTCCTGTAACAGGAATAGCAGCTCCACTGGGGCACGTCCTTGCATAACAAAATGAGTAACAAAATGAATTTCAACAGGGATAAACGTCATGTCCTGCACGTAGGCAGGAAGAACCAGCTGCACAAATAAAGGATGGGGGACACCTGGCTTACTAGCAGCACATGTGAAAAGGATCTAGGGGTCTTGGTGGACCACTAGCTTAACATGAGTCCACAGGGTGATGCAGCAACAACTATTCTAGGCTGTAGGGTATGACTGAAACCAATGGCTTCAAGTTGCAAGAAAGGAGATTCTGACTCTACATTTGGAAACCCTCTCTGACAGCAAGAGCTGTTTGGCAGGGGAACAGACTCCCATGAGAGGTGGTCGGCTCTCCTTCCTTGGAGGTTTTTCAGCAGAGGTTGGGTGGCCATCTGTTCTGGATGCTTTAGCTGAGATTCCTGCACTGCAGGGGGTTGGTAGATGACTCTTCAGGCCCTTCCAATTCTAAGATTCTGTGATGCTATCTTCTCTCGCTCTGTGATGCTATGGTTCTGTACGTCTCTTTGTCTTCAAAGGGGCAGTGGGGAGAAGGGTGAGACCCCTGGATCTGGAGATCGCCAGCCCATGAAGAGGAGGGGCGGTGGAATATCACTTTGTTACGAATGGGGGAAAACCATTGTATTTCAGTATTGCCTTTGAACCAAAGCTGTTCTCCATTGCTCCGGCTCCCATGGGGTAATTAGAGGCTGAGATGGGAGTAGTTTATTTTTTTATTTTTATAATAATTTTTATTGGTTTTACAGTTTTATAAGCATTTTACATCTCGGTCAGGTTTTCATTGCCTCCCTTCTCTCACCATGAGAGGCTTGAATCTTCCCCCCCTCTCACAGAGGTTTACCCATTCTTCGTGCCCCTGACCTTAATAATACCGTCTTTCCCCCTTTTTAAGACACCGTCTTATAATTTTTTCCCTCAAAAAAACACAGGGTGCCTTATTTTCGGGGGATGTCTTATTTTTATTACGTCAGTATGGTACGGTACAGCCTCCCCCTGCGCACTGAGCAGGCGGGGCAGAACTCCGCAAGAGCTGCGTTTCCCCGCATGTATCTCGCTGGTTTGCTGGCTCCCTGCGCATGGGGAACAGGTGGGGCAGGAAGAGGCGTCTCCCCCCCCGCGTGCCTCTGCCTGCGTGCTAAGCAGGCGGGGCAGAACTCCGCAAGAGGCGCGTTTTTCCCCCATGCCTCTCACTGGTTCGCTGGCTCCCTGCGCACGCAGGAGGGGCTGAGGAGGCGACGGGAACAATGGCGGCACCATGGCTTACTTTTGGGGTACGTCTTACTTCTCACAAAGGTAAAAAAACCCTGCCATGGCTTACTTTATGACTACGTATTAAAAAAGGGGAAACAGGGTATTATGCTTTAACTTTGCTTTGGCCTGGCCCAATTGCTGGGCCAGGCCATTCTTATTTCTTTTACATATCTTCTGTGACTCCCTCACATCCTCCCTATTGATTTCATACTTTCTAATCTTATTCTCTTATCAGGTTCATACTTCTTCTTTTAAATCATCATCGATTATACACATTATTATAGCTAAGTTCACACCTCAGCATTTATATTCTTATCACATCTACTTGGTTTTCCTCCACCTCCCCTTAGTCTCCAGGCCTCTAGCCTTGTTTTGTCCGTAACTTATACATATCATCAGCCGTGTCCATAGTCATTGTCCAAAATCCTTAATATATCCCAATAGTCACCAATAACAGCCTTCACCCCACATCCTGCTTTTCCAAAGTCCAGGACCATGCAGTTTCCTGCCTGGTTTGGCCTTTTTCATGTTCTCTTCTTCGCAGCTCCCTCTGCTTTCTTTGGGTTGGTTCCTTTCTTGTCTTCACCTTCATCTTTCTTCTTTTTGTAACTCCAATTTTTTTGCGCCGTGTAACTTTTTTCTCACCGCAGAACTTTTTTAAACTTCCTCTCTCTTTGACCTTGGTCAGGGTTTCTCCCTCCTCCTCCTGTGCAGCTGGCTTGTCATCACCCTCACTGTGAGAACCCCTTATCTTCGCTGTAAAAGCTCGAATTTCAGTCAACAATTCCAGTACTGCGGCTAGAATTCTTCTCTGGCCAGCATCGCGCTCTTTGTCCGCCATGTTCAAGGGCACAGCTTTTCTCAATTAAAAACAATCCAATTTCAAGTTCAAATCCAACAGTCCAATTCAACTCCAATTTAATTTTCTGCCACTTTTCCCACTTTTTCCCACTAGTAGCCCACAGGACCAGGGGTGTCAAGGGAATTGAATCTATGTTGCAAAGTTTTTCTTTAAAGTTACATTTACATTGCTTTGGTAACAAAGTTCCTGCATTTAGTTCACAATAGCAAGGGACGGACCTCCATGTTTGGCATCCCATGCATTCCTCTAATTACGTCCAAATTATTTTTTACTCACTTCTCCAGTCTGAATGTTGCTTCTTGGAGGAATCGGCACGCTCAGAGCGATCGGTGTAGGCAGCTTCAACCCGACGGGGTTTTTCGGGTCCGATGAGCTCCGCCTCCCCTTGCTCTCTCTGTTGGAGCAGGGAAGGCGTTCAGAGCTCCGCCGGACCGCTGAGCTCCCGGGATGCTCTTCCTGGGATTTTTGGGGGCCGCTGCGCTGTCGCGGTCACCCCTTTTCCTGGTCGGGTCGGGGAATGTCAGAGTGACATGTCCCCCCGACCGATCGCTCCGGCGCGCCGACCAGAAGTCAGAGATGGGAGTAGTTTAAGGAAGTAAATTCCCTCTTAAAACAGTTTATCTTAAGGTTTGTTAAAGGTTTATATATAAAAAGTTGGTACTTCTATCTTCCCCTTCCTTTTTTCTCTTAGTACACGTGGGCATTCATGATAGGGCATAGCCTCTGTTTCCTTTCCCAGTTGTGCGTCTGTACTCAAATGTATGTGTCTTTCTGGTAGTACAAATCTTGCTGTGAACCCTGTATTTAGAGGGTTGGAGTAAGTGACCGCAGGGTCCCTTCCAACTCTGCCAATTTATGGCTATGTGGAAGCCAATGTGTCTGCAAGCATTGGAGGATAATTTTTAAATTCTGGTGTGGTGATGGGTTGAAATTCAGCCCAGCTTTGCTTTTTGGTACAGAAAGTTTTAAAGGGTGAGAGATGAAAGCCGTGATGTTTTGCAGCAGAGCTGGTCATATCGAGCATTTGAGTGATTATCTAACAGTTTTTACCATTTTGTCTATTATAAAAACAACAACAACCAGACTTCAAAGTCCATCCAAATACAAATACAAATTCATACAAAAATACAAATTCATAACCAAGTAGAATGACCCTTGACCATTTCCCCCTTGTAAATAAAGGACATAAATTTGGTCTGCAAATTTGTTGTTGTTGTTTAGTCGTGTCCGACTCTTTGTGACCCCATGGACCAGAGCACGCCAGGCACTCCTGTCTTCCACTGCCTCCCGCAGTTTGGTCTGCAAATACCGGTAATAAGGCTAAAATGACTGAGAATGTTAAAATCTTATGAACCATGACTGTCTTGCCATTTTAACTCACACAAAATAAAAACCCACATTTTGAATAGAGATCTGTACCCCAATCCTGTAGATAAAGGAGGCAATATAGTTCATTTTCCTTTGCCTGGGCTGCAGATGTGTCTATTTAATGCAGTAAACATGATTCATTAGTGCTGAGATTTCATTAGGAATTTAATTTGACCAAATTTCTATTGCTCCTTTTTGGTGGAAGGGTTGGGTTGCCTGGGCTGTCTGGATGTTGAAGTTCTACATATCTAAAGTTTATGATTTATAAGCCTACTCTCTAAGCATCAAGAAACATGAAATGATATGTGTCAGAAATGTCTTAGGACATCAAACTATAATATGTGTCAGAAATGTCTTAGGACATCAAACTAGGAAAATGGATTTAAACTGACTAATCTTCCCCTTCCCCTTCCTTGAGTCCCTGCTGGAAAACCCCCACAAATCAATCATGTCTTTATTCTTTCCACAGGTAAATATGAGAGTACTCTCTTGAGTATTTTTGTTAAAAGGGATTTAAATGAATTTTATAACAGGTTTTGTTTTGTGTGTATATGCCTTGTGTGTATATGTGTGCATTTTAGGAACAGCATTTCCTGACAGAGATTTTCACATGAAATAATTTTCCCTTTCAACAGGATACGTGAACCTCCAAGAAGACTCAACCCCATTAACAAAGTGTTTGTCCCTTCTTTTCTCCCACACCACCAAAATAAAAATAAAAATGAGGGGATACAAACACTAAATATTCTATTTCCGAGGTTCTCAGAAAAGTAATTGCATTTGTATTTCTTTTCGTATTTCTTTCCTTATAGTCATTTTCTTTCTGTTCTGTGAAACAAGCCTGAATCCCTGCTGTATTAAAGTAATCAATATATCCTCTCCTACTGTCCACAACATTCCCACACACATACCCCTCAAGTGCTTTTGCCTGGCTGGAATGGGTCACTAAATTGTGTTGGTGCCCCCCTTGTATGCCAAGATGGAAGCAAGTGGGAGTAGAATCCTCTGGCTTCTTTTGTGGCTGGAATGCAAAACTCACATCACTTTTGTCTCTGGCCATAGCCACCACTGGCATGTGGTTCCCGGCTGGTTTTTATTTTGTTTAACAAAATTCGTATAACTGTAGTAAAACCTCTTGGTGGGTTTAAAGAAATATCAAAAGTATCAGTGAAAATGGTTCAAAACAACTGAGAACATTTACAGATCATTGAAATTAAGAGTGAAAAGGATTCAAAGACATCAACATCTATGTGTCTGGATAGGCTTGCCTAAATAAAATTGTTTTAAGCAGGAACAAAACAAAGTACAGCAAAGGCATCCGTCTGGCGCACAGCTGTCAACCTTTCCCTTTTCTTGTGATGAATCCTATTCGGAATAAGGGAATTTCCCGCCAAAAAAGGGGAAAGTTGACAGCTATGGTCTGGTGTCAATAGGCAGGGAGTTCCAATGTGTAGATGCTGCTGCACTAAAATATTGATTTTTCACAACTGAGGAACAAGGATTATGTGGCACTGGTAACAGCACCCAAGGGAACACACTTTCTCCCTGCATGCCTAGCACTGGGAGGGCACCATTCTCCCGCTTAAGGTAGTGTGACACAATAGTGCATAAAATAAGACCACCAGAGCCATCAGGTTGTTCTGAAACAACAGTTTGGGATAACACCTAAAACCATATACACATAACCAATTATCTGATAAGAATAATTTAACATAGCAAATAATTTAAAAAACAACACCCATGCAGTGTAACACCTGTAAATATAGAATCAATATTATTAAATATTATAAACGCTATTAAATACATATATTTGCCATTATTTGCAAACTGTTTTCCAACATCTGATATTCAAGCCAAAAAGTGGCTGTAATGTATTACAGATATGTAATGAAGACCACTCTAGAAGACCTAAAGGTTAAAAAGCATTTGACGCCAAGTAGAGTTTTGATAACGTTGCATATATTTGGCTAAATTGTTTTATTAAGTTTATTAATTCCATGTTTATTATTCATTGTTCGCTATGAACTACTTTAAATTACTCTTAGCAAACACTTGGTTGCGTGTATTTGGTTTTAGTTTTGATGCCAATCCATTTCATCACAACAGTCTTCCACGCATTTTGCGACCGGGTCTGGTGTTCGAAACTCCCACCTCGTGGCCCACCTCCCTTGTTCCACCTCCTCCCCATGGGGGAGGCATGGGGGAGACAGAGATTTGGCAGAGGACTTTGCCCTTGCTCCTGGCACTAGGTTGCCACCCATTTGCCCTTGCTCCCTGACGGCTGGGACTTGGCTTCCTGTACTCCTAGCACGATGGACGGGTGCTGCCTCTGTAAGTGCAAGCGCAGGCTGCTGGTACTATAATGTGCTGCGTCTCTGCCCCTGCTCATTACCCGCCTGCAGTGGCTGCAGACAGCGGTGCTGGGATCCATTCCCACCTCAAAGTGGTCCCACACGATGCTCTGCCGCTTCTGTGGTGAATCAGGCTGACTGCCTTCGGTCTGGGGGGTCAGCGCCACCCCAGGAGCAGCGGGGGAACCGTAGGAGGTACCCCCTCGCGGCACGGGTGGGGTGTGCTCCTGCTCCACAGTGCTCCAGACAGAAGCACCTCTGCCTAGGGAAGAGCAGTGGAAGAGATCTTCCCCTTCAGTCAAGCTGAGGGCATCCAATACAGACACTTCCTCAGATAAGCTGATGTCCATCAGTGGGCTGAGCTCTCTCCCTTCTCCCACTAAAGTGAATGACTCTTCAAGGCTGCTGCTGCCAGGGCCTCCTGCCTCCTCAAACAACACCCCGGCAGTAGGAGAAGGCTTGTCCCCGCTACCAGAAGATTCAGGAACGTGAGGAATCGGGATAGGTGTCTGATGCTGCCCAACATAAGCAGGACTAGGAGGAAGATGGACTAATAGGACTGGGGGCAAACCAGTCTGGCCTGTGTTGCTGCAGCTGTTGCTACTGCTAGCCGTTCTGGCTTGGGTAGGTCTAGTAATAAGGTCGCAACTGTGATGAAAGACCTTCCCACGTTCGAAGGTTTTACGTGGCTTTTCCCCCGTGTGGATTTTTTGATGAGAAGCAAGAGCTCTTTTCTCTGTGAAGCCCTTTCCACACTCCAAGCATTTGTGTGGCTTCTCCCCCGTGTGACTTCTTTGGTGAGTAGTGAGGTGTGCCTTCTGACTGAAGCCCTTTCCACATTCCGGGCATGTATGTGGCTTCTCCCCCGTATGAATTCTTTGATGAATTGTGAGATTTGTCTTCCGAGTGAAGCTCTTTCCGCACTCCAGGCATTTGTGTAGTTTCTCTCCCGTGTGAATTCTTTGGTGAATAGTGAGATCTGCTTTCTGACAGAAGCTCTTTCCACATTCCGGGCATTTATGCGGTTTCTCCCCCGTATGAATTCTCTGATGGGAAGTGAGCCTTCTCTTCTGCATGAAGCTTTTTCCGCACTCCAAGCATTTATGTGGTTTCTCCCCTTTGTGGATTCTCTGATGGAAAGTAAGGTAAGCCCTCTGACCGAAGCTCTTTCCACACTCCAAACATTTAAATGGCTTTTCTCCTGTGTGAATTCTTTGATGACTAGTGAGATTTATCTTCTGACAAAAGTCCTTTCCACATTCCAAGCATTTATATGGTTTCTTCCCTGTGTGGGTCCTTTGATGGGTAGTTAGGGCAGAACTGTGTCGAAAGGTCTTTCCACATTCCAAGCATTTGTATGGTTTCTCCCCTGTATGGATCCTTTGATGAGTAGTTAGGGCCGAACTGTGACGAAAGCTCTTTCCACATTTCAAGCATTTATGTGGTTTCTCCCTTGTGTGAATTCTTTGATGAGAAATGAGGCTTATCTTCTGACAGAAGCTCTTTCCGCATTCCAAGCATTTATACGGTTTTTTGCCTGTGTGGATCCTTTGATGAGTAATAAGGGCAGAACTGTAACGAAAGTCCTTTCCACAATCCAAGCATTTATGTGGTTTCTCTTGCGTGTGAATTCTTTGATGGGTAGTGAGAAGTGTCTTCTGACAGAAGCCCTTTCCACATTCCAAGCATTTAAATGGTTTCACCCCTACATGGATCCTTTTATGGGTAATGAGGTCCGAACTTTGACAAAAGCTCTTTCCACACTCTAAGCATTTGTATGGTTTCTTCCCTGTGTGGATTTTGTAATGCGTTCTGTAACAGTTCTCCTCCACGACTTCTTTATACAGAGCTTTCTGGTCAGGATTCAGCAGATCCCACTCCTCCTCGGTAAAATACACAGAAAACTCCTCAAACAACCCTAGACCCTGAAAGAAAGGAAAATAGTTGCTACTTTATAGGTAACTAGGAGCAGTGTCTGTACCCACTCCACTCATGAATTCCCTTCCCATTCGCCCCATTAACTCCCTAGAGCTTATAGAATCCTATATAATAAAGTGGCTGTGTCCCTGCGTCCGTTCCGTGAGTCACGGAATTGCGCTACTGCGCATGTCCGTGTCCCACACGGATGCAGGGATTGGAGCAGGCGGAGAGAGGGGCGTGTCCGCGAGGCAGCGGCAGCGCACGCGCGTTCTCAGTTGCGCCAGCGCCGCTGCCTCGCACAGACGCAGAGGGCCGCCCCATCCTCGCCGCCGCTACCGCCGCCCCCGGGGAAAACGAAGAAGGGGGAGGGAGCCCCTCTCCATCCCCCAGCGGCCGCTGTTCTGCCTCCTCCTCCTCTAGCGCCCGTTATTGAACAGGCTAACTTCAACTAGTAGAATAGAATAGAATATATTTATTGTCATTGTCCCCTTCGGGAACAACGAAATTACTTGGCTGCTCCATCCACCCAGATAGGGCACTCCAAGCAAAGACATCCTTCCCAAGCTACTACTAAGCTAGCTGTAGTGTGCAACTACTGTTGCACAAAAACCACCTGATGATCGTCTTCCAAAGCAGCTACTCTATTCCGAACTTTAAAATGGAAAGTGTAATGCTGGTGGTCAACAAGAGGTTTAAAGACTCTCTCAAGGCAAATCTTAAGAAATGTAGTATAAACCAGTGCTCCCCAACCTTTTTATCGCCGCGGACCGGTCAATGTTTGATAATTTTACCGCGGCCCGCTGAGGGAGGGACATTGATTGTTTCTATTTTAGATTGTTTTGATGTAATAATTTTAATTTAATTGTATTTAAACATGCCTTCAAAATAAAATACAGTTACACCAAAAAATGAATATAAAGTGATTTAACATTTTAACACCACAGTAAATAAAATGGAAATAATTTAATGTTCCTTGGGCGGCCCGGTACCATTTGATCCACGGACCGGTACCGGGCCGCGGACCGGGGGATGAGGACCACTGGTATAAACGACAACTGGGAAACGTTGGCCTGTGAGCGTTCCAGTTGGAGAACAGCCTTTACCAAAGGTGTCATGGACTTTGAAGACGTTCAAACTCAGGACAAAAGGGAGAAATGTGCTAAGAGGAAGACACGCTTGGTAGTCCCTCACTGTGATCAACTCCCGCCCAGAAACCTATGTCCCCACTGTGGAAGGACGTGTGGATCCAGAATTGGCCTCCACAGTCACAGACTCACTGTTCTTACTCGTAAAAGAAGATGACAAAAAACACCCTCATGGCAATCTCCTGTATCTTCCTCCTCCCACATGTTGCAACTGTTAAGCACCCTTTCCAGCGTCTGCCCAATTATGAAGCCACCATCTCTTCCTGTTCTTCAGATCCTTTCATGCCCCTTATTTCACCATCAAGACCCTTTCCACTCCCTCATTTATTGCAACTCCCTTGGCACCCCTATCTTCAACTTCACTTTCCCCCTCCAGTGTGGTGTAGTGGTTAAGAGCGGTAGACTCGTAATCTGGTGAACCGGGTTCGTGTCTCCGCTCCTCCGCATGCAGCTGCTGGGTGACCTTGGGCTAGTCACACTTCTCTGAAGTCTCTCAGCCCCACTCACCTCACAGAATGTTTGTTGTGGGGGAGGAAGGGAAAGGAGATTGTTAGCCGCTTTGAGACTCCTTCGGGTAGTGATAAAGCGGGATATCAAATCCAAACTCTTCTTCTTCTCCTCCTCCACCCTACTTCCTATGTTTCTCAACTCTCTCTTACACACTCCCATGTCCATGCCTTATCCCCTCTTCTATTGTGCAGCCCCCTTTGCGCGCACACCCCATGCTAAAATGTGTTACTGCATCTTTAAGATGGATAGAATCTTAAGAGCAAGCCGGTCAGTTAGCTTGTTCAGTTAGAAAAGTTGACGGACGTTGAACATATATGGGTGGGTTTTTTTGGTTGTTTTTTTTTTAATCCTTCTAAATAAGATAGATAAGATAAGATAATTTATTGTCATTGCACAAGTACAAGCACAGCGCTATACAAGTGCAACGAAATTGCATGCCCCCCGTAAAAACAGAAAGAAAGAAAACAAAAAAAGCAGCACAAAACACACACACACCAAAGAAAGCCACACATACACACACATACACCCATCACAGCTCTCCAAGGTCATATTATCTGGTTACAGCGTTTAAGATGGTTATAGCTCTTGGGTAGAAACTGTTCTTCAATCTATTTGTTCTTGATCTAATTGTTCTATATCTTCTACACTGAATCTGGAATACATGGTACCAGGAGTGAAATACATTGTTTGAAGGTACTATGGAATATCTGAAGGCTTCACATCCTTTATCTCTTTCACATGAGGCAGCTGTAGAATGGAAAAGGGAGAAACAGCCAGCTTTTTTCATTCACGGTCTCCTCCTTCTCACCATACTCAAACAACAGCAGAAGTTTGGTTTCACCCAACAGCAGAAGTTTGAGTAAAGTGGGTGTCGAGGGACAGATAGACAAGAAAAAAAAATGGTTTTAAGCAGGCAGAGGTTTGAGGTACTGATGGAAAGACAAAGAGCGGTTGGTCTTTTTAAAAAACCAAACCAGTTTTAACAAGGAGAAATATCAATGATGGGGACAACACAGACGCTGACACCAAAAAAGCTAACACAACAAAGCTGTTCTCAACTCCTGTCAGGCTTCCAGGGCTGCCCCCCTTCGCTGGTCATTTCAAGAATGAGTCCGAGCCATAAAGCTATAATGCTTTAATCTAGGCTAATTACTTTACAATGCAGAGCACATCGTAAACACGTCTCATCCATCACTCTCAGAATTCGGAAGTGGGTCCTTGTGATTTTCCCGCCAGGAACCCCATCTGGGAAAACGAAAGCACCGTGTCCTTCTCTTCTTTCTTCCCCCTGAATGCCCTCCCTGTACGTTGCGAGGTCTCTCCCTGCTTGGCTGGAGCCCTAGCAATGCTTCCGCCTCTCCACTGCCGCTGCCAGAGGGGGAGGAGGAATCGGTCATCAAGATCGGGGGCTGCTCCCTGTAGCCACTCAACGCCGGGCTGGAAGGGGGAGGCAGCCCCCTGACAACTCCCTTCTTGCTGTATTTGAATTCTTCTTTAAACTGCCACTTCCCCTGCCCTCAGTGTTACTCTCTGCTTGCTCTGCTGTTTAAAACTGCCATTTCCCTGCGTGTCCTTTACTTCCAACTTTACTGAAAGCTCTACCGTTGTTTAAAACCATCATTCTCCTCTATGCCCCTCCACCTCCAGCTTTACTCAAGCTTCTGTCATGGTTTAAAACAGCTTCCCCTCCCCTTTCAGTGTCTCTTCCTTCTTGCTGTACTCAAACTTCTCCCTCTCCCATTCTTCAGCTGCCTCATGTGAGAGGATAAAGGATGTGGAGACTTCAAATATCCCACAGTTCTGTACTCTAACCTCTACTATTGTTAAAAACCACAATTTCCCTCACAGTAGTACTCATAGAATCATAGAATCGTAGAGTTGGAAGAGACCACAAGGGCCATCCAGTCCAACCCCCTGCCAAGCAGGAAACACCATCAAAGCATTCCTGACAGGTGGCTGTCAAGCCTCTGCTTAAAGACCTCCAAAGAAGAAGACTCCACCACACTCCTTGGCAGCAAATTCCACTGTCGAACAGCTCTTACTGTCAGGAAGTTCTTTCTAATGTTTAGGTGGAATCTTCTTTCTTGTAGTTTGAATCCATTGCTCCTTGTCCGCTTCTCTGGAGCAGCAGAAAACAACCTTTCTCCTTCCTCTATATGACATCCTTTTATATATTTGAACATGGCTATCATATCACCCCTTAACCTTCTCTTCTCCAGGCTAAACATACCCAGCTCCCTAAGCCGTTCCTCATAAGGCATCGTTTCCAGGCCTTTGACCATTTTGGTTGCCCTCCTCTGGACACGTTCCAGCTTGTCAGTATCTTTCTTGAACTGTGGTACTCCATCCCTGCTTTACTCAAACCTCTGTCATTGTTTACAAATACCCCATTTCCCCCCTCTCAGCATCCTTCCCTTCTTGCCCCCATGCCAGGACCAGGCCTGTTGTGCAACTTGCCTTCTCTTTTGTTCCCTTAATGGACTACCAAAACCCATAACATGCTTCAAAGAAAGATTATTATTATCCTGAGGAACTTAAACCTCCTTTAATGGTATTCCCAGCCTCCCTAGTAGGCTGCTTTGAAAGAAAAAAAGGGGAGCAGAGAAATCTGTTTAGGGGTGAGCAGAAGAATAAGGTCCCTAGGTGGTTCCAAGCCTCTTTCAACACTGATCAATCCACCTACCTGATCTGGTTCCACCGCAGCTGCTGCTTGTCCATCGCAAAAAGGAGAAGCCCTCGGAGGTCTTGCCAGCCTCATTTCATCACCTGTGAGAGACAATCATAAGTGTGAAGCCAGTAGCACTGGTTTAAGTTCTCTAGTATTGGATGCCAATTCACTTTTGAACCATGTTTCCAAAGAACAAAAACACATCCCAAGAATTTATAGCATAATCAATAGAAATAAACAAAAAAAAAATCCTTCCAGTAGCACCTTAGAGACCAACTAAGTTTTTTCTTGGTATGAGCTTTCGTGTGCATGCACACGAAAGCTCATACCAAGAAAAAACTTACATTTTCCACTCTATAAGGCGCACCTGACCATAGGACGCACCTAGTTTTTAGAGGGGAAAAGCTCCAATTTTTGAGGATCAGCTCAAATTTCTGCAGCTTCTTTTGCAAAGGAGAAAAGCCCCATTTTTTGAGGATCAGCTCAAAGTTGTTGAGCTTACTTTGCAAAGGGAAAAAAACCCCTGTTTTATGGGGTTTAACTCACAGTTCTGCAGCTTCAGTAAAGGGAACCATTTCTACAGTTTCCAGACAGATAATCTAATCAGCCAGTCACATGTCGCTGGGGAAACAGCCTCCCTCTGCAAGGGGGCGGGGCTGGAATGTCTCTCCCTTATCTCTCTCCCC
This sequence comes from Darevskia armeniaca, assembly GCA_034641395.1. Classification (NCBI taxonomy): domain Eukaryota; kingdom Metazoa; phylum Chordata; class Lepidosauria; order Squamata; family Lacertidae; genus Darevskia; species Darevskia armeniaca. The sequence goes on from JAWWNF010000113.1 coordinate 299,100, forward strand.
GATCGTTTGCTGAGCAGCTGCTCAGCGGGCTTCCTTTCAGCACCCCCTTCTCTCTCTCTTTTTAAAAAAGCACATCTGCTTTTGCCCCTGGGCAGTTCAGCTCCAGGGACCACACATTCACTCCATAAGACGCACAGACATTTCCCCTTACTTTTTAGGAGGGAAAAAGTGCGTCTTATGGAGTGAAAAATACGGTAGTTGGTCTCTAAAGTGCTACTGGAAGGAATTTTTTTATTTTGTTTTGACTACGGCAGACCAACACAGCTGGCTACCTACCTGTCAATAGAAAGAGATGAAGTTAGTCTTTACCCAGTGAGGTGGCATGTCTGTCTATCTCCTGAACAAAATAAAAAAAATTCTTCCAGTAGCACCTTAAAGACCAACTAAGTTAGTTCTTGGTATGAGCTTTCGTGTGCATGCACGCTTCTTCAGATACCAAGAACTAACTTAGTTGGTCTTTAAGGTGCTACTGGAAGAATTTTTTTTATTTTGTTTCGACTATGGCAGACCAACATGGCTACCTACCTATCTCCTGAACATTATCCCTTTGCAAGAGATTGCGTCTGGTCTCTGACAGAACCTTCTCCGATGCAAAGAAATCGTCAGACACTTCTGCAAATGGACCCTTTACCTGAAATAACAATGAAGGTATCAAAGACAGAGAAAGGGGAGAAGGCTTAGTAAAGGCACAATAGAAATAAAAGGTCTTGGTAGTTGGGACATTCCTACATGGATGAATCCCAGAAAAGGTTTGACAATTACAGACAGCGTTAGCACACCGTCCCTCAGATTCTGAGCCCCTTGGAAGTACCAGGACAAAACTATATTTTACCTGATGCTCTGCCTGCTTCCTGTCCTCTTCCTGACTCAGGAGGAAACCTTCGGCCAGGGCCACTGCCTGGCAACAGGTCTCTGCTCCACATTCCCTCACCCAGCTCTCAATTTCTTCTGGGAGGATGATCAGGAACTGCTCCAGAATCACCAGGTCCAGAATCTGATTCTTGGTGTGTCGCTCTGGTTTCAGCCACTGACAGCAGAGATGGTGGAGTTGGCTGCAAACCTCTCGGGGCCCTTTGGCCTCTTGGTGGCAGAACTGTCTGAAACGCTGGCACTGCACATCTGAGCCGAGTGTGTCCTCCTTCCCCAGGACCTTCTGCACTGTTCTTTCCCAGAATTCCCTGGTGCTGCCAGCCTGGTTTGTACAAGGACTTCTTCCTGCTTCGTGAGCAGCTGAATCTTCCTTTTCCATCCTTGATCTCTATTCTAAGGAAGTCTCCGACTGGGCCCAAAAGACCTCTCCCTGTTCTGCTAGAGGCTGTCCAAATTGGAGGTTCTACCAAGTCCTGCAAAATGAACAAATTGTTTGGTGAGTGAATTATACTTTTCTGGAGAGGAAGATTTCCCCTGGAAATGTAGATGGGTCTGGATATCAACCAGGACATCCCCCAGAAGTAAAGGCAGTTAAATGCTAAGACTCAGAGAGAAAGGAGACTTGTTGGTGAGTTTCCTTAATGGATTTAAGCAGTCACCCCCAAACTCGGCCCTACAGCTGTTTTGGGACTACAACTCCCATCATGCCTAGCTAACAGGGGTCAGGGATGATGGGGATTGTAGTGTAGTCCCAAAACAGCTGGAGGGCCGAGTTTGGGGATGCCTGGATTAAAGTATTTGTTCTGGTTGAGATTCAGAAGATGCAACATCCCTCCCAGTGGTCTGTCCTCTACAACTAAGAAGAGACTGGCTGCTGGGTCAAGACAAAGATCCATTTAGTCCAGCCTTTTGTTCTCACAGTGACCAACCAGATGCTCCAATGGGAAGCCTGAAAGCAGCACATGAGCACAAAAGCAACCAGTATCCAGAGGCATCCAACCCCTGGCGCTGGAGGTGATACAGCTTTATACAATCATAGAATTGCAGAGTTGGAAGGGCCCCTGAGGATGTCCTGCACAGGGATCAAACTGGCAACCTTGGTCAACTGCCAACTGCCAACCGTCAACTGTCATGAAGCTTAGTTTAAAGAAAACCAGCCACGACGCTGACACAAAACCCCACACAAGAACTGAAGCATTGCCACCCGACCCCACCCCACCCACCATGCCCCTCCCCCTCTTTCCCCCTTTCTTCCTACCCTAACATTGTATACAACACTAATGCCTCACAACAAATGAAAGTGATCTGTAGAAAACGCAACTTGAAAAAAAGAGACAATACATGTATTTTTTGTAAATTAATAAATCTTTTTTAAAAATATTTTAAAAAGAAAAGCAGCACCTAAACTAATGAAATGGTAACTGATTAACAGACTCACATATGATGTGCAATAAATGGACATTTCTAGAATTACACAACTTTTAGAAGACATCTGGGGGCAGTCCTGTATCGGGAGGTTTTTAACGCTTGATGTTTTTATAATAATAATAATAATAATTTTTTATTTGTACCCCTCCCATCTGGCTGGGTCTCCCCAGCCACTCTGGGCGGCCTCCAACAGATATTAAAATACATCAAAATATCACAGGTTAAAAACTTCCCTAAACAGGGCTGCCTTGAGGTATTTTCTGAATGTAGGATAGTTGTTTATCGCTTTGACCTCTGCTGGGAGGGCGTTCCACAGGGCGGGTGCCACTACCGAGAAGGCCTTCTGCCTGGTTCCCTGTAGCTTTGCTTCTCGCAGCGAGGGAACCACCAGAAGGCCCTCGGCGCTGGATCTCAGTGTCCGGGCTGAACGGTGGGTTTTTTTATATGTATTGTAATGGCGTTTTCGTGCGCTGCTCTGGCTTCGCCAGAAGCAGATTAGTCCTGCTGGCCACATGACCTGGAAAAACTGTCTGCGGACAAACGCCGGCTCCCTCGGCCAGTAAATCGAGATGAGCGCCACAACCCCAGAGTCGTTCGCAACTGGACTTAACTGTCAGGGGTCCTTTACCTTTACCTTTATATGTACTGTAAGCCACCCAGAGTGGCTGGGGAAGCCCAGCCAGATGGTTGGGATATAAACAATAAAATTAATTGTTGTTGTTGTTGTTGTATATTTGTTTCATGCAAAGACAGAACATTTCTCTGCAGTGCCTGCTATCTGGTATACATTCTCAACACATGGAGGTTCCACTCCTCCGGGCGGAGATATATTTCCCCTCTGCTGCTTTCTTCTCCCACCTCATCCCATTCAAAGTTTCGCACCGACTCTCTAAGAGTCAGCCTGGATAGCTCCGTTGGTTAGAGCGTGGTGCTGATAACGCCAAGGCTGCAGGTTCGATCCCCCTATGGGACAGCTGCGTATTCCTACCTTGGGCGCTAGACGGTCCTCGGGGTCCCCAGTTCCAATTCTACCATCCTGTGAGTCTCTCCCCTCTGGACAGGGCTCAGTAATGTGCAGAAATGCACCAGGCGAGAGCCCAGTAGATGAGACTCTCCACCTTCCCAATCTGAAGCACACCCAAACCCTCCTTTTCCCCCAGTTCCTGACCGGATCTCTCCCTTCCTCACTTTCCCAGGAATCACCCCAAAGCTCTCCCGACACCCCCCCCAGGAAAACACCCAGCGCAGCCCTTGCAAGAGCCCCCCCCCCACTCGAGAAGGCGGGGCAGGAAGCGGCTTTGGAGGCTTTGCAAGTTGCTCTGGAGACACCCAAACCCCGCCTCTTCCTCCTCGCGTCCTCTCTAGGAATCTCTCTGCCAGGCATCCTCCTCCAAGGAATGTGTATTATGCAGGGAGAGCCTCCCATCTGTGAGAATAGTGCATCCAAAACACTATGCAAAGGCTTAATGCTGCAGAACAGGATCCTGGGATCTCATGTGCCGGAGGCATTTCCTCCCCCCCTTCAGATTTTTTCACTTAAGAGCAGCAGGTATGTTGGCTTATGCTGCTGTACGCCTCAAGAGTCAATATTATTTATTGAATTTATATTATCAATATAATATAATATTATTTATATTATAAATAAGAGTCAACATTATGTATTGAATATATTATATTATAAATAAAATATAAATATATAAATATATTATATTATAAATAAGAGTCAATATTATTTATTGAATTTATATTATCAATATATTATTTATATTATAAATAAGAGTCAATATTATTTATTGAATTTATATTATCAATATATTATTTATATTATAAATAAGAGTCAACATTATGTATTGAATATATTATATTATAAATAAAATATAAATATATAAATATATTATATTATAAATAAGAGTCAATATTATTTATTGAATTTATAGTATCAATATAATATAATATATAATATTATTTATTGAATATATTATACTATAAATAATATATAAATATATAATATTATGAATAAGAGTCAATATTATTCATTGAATTTATATACCACCCTATACCTGGAGGTCTCAGATATTAGTCCGTCTCAGATACTACTACTACTACTACTACTAATTTATTGCTTATACCCTGCCCATCTGGCTGGGTTTCCCCAGCCACTCTGGGCAGCTCCCAACAGCACAATAGAGCATCAAACATTAAAAACTTCCCTAAACAGGGCTGCCTGTTACTTAAATGTGTTTCGGTAACCCAAGTCTCACCTGCCTGTCTTTGTATGTCCAATCTGACAATGGCAAGTCCACCAAGTGTGAGATACATATGCTATTTTTAAATCTTTAAAAAAGCAAGTGTAGGGGTTTTTTTTTCTAGAAGAGAGAAAAAAGAGAACAATTTAAAAGGGTACAAAGACCCTGGGCAGGGAAGGCTTCGGGTTCGTTTTTTGTTTTCTCCACCCATTTCCTGCCCTTTCCACCAGGCCAAATCTTTCATTTGTTAACTCGTGTCTAAAGGTATCTCAAGGGTCAAGGCAGTGCACAATCCAACATAAACCACCATTTATAAATGGTGTAAAAACTAACATGGGGGTAGCCAGGATTTATGTTGGGGGTGGGAGCAGGAAACCCACCTGTCAATCTTCTTAGGTCTAGCAGATTCAGAAAGAAATGTCTCAATTCATAGAATTGTGGAGTTGGAAGGGACCCCAAGGGTCCTCTAGTCCAACCCCCTGCAATGCAGGAATCTCAATTAAAGCATCCCTGACAGATGGCCATCAGTTGTTTTAAATTATTTTCTTTTGACCCCCAAGTGCTCAGAAAAAACTCTCAAAATCCACAATTTCTACTTCTAATTAGCATTTTTATTTATTTACTTGATTTAGGGGGAGCTGCCCCCCACTGCCTAAAGGTAAAGGGACCCCTGACCATTAGGTCCAGTCGTGTCCGACACTGGCGTTGCGGCGCTCATCTCGCTTTATTGGCCAAGGGAGCTGGCGTACAGCTTCCGGGTCATGTGGCCAGCATGACTAAGCCGCTTCTGGCGAACCAGAGCAGCACACGGAAACGCCGTTTACCTTCCCGCCAGAGCGGTTCCTATTTCTCTACTTGCACTTTGACGTGCTTTTGAACTGCTAGGTGGGCAGGAGCTGGGACCGAGCAACGGGAGCTCGCAGGGAGCTCGAACCGCCGACCTTCTGATCAGCAATGCAAAATATTCATTCCAGCGACTGGCTAGTCAAGAGAGTTTTAAACAACTGCAGAGGCAAGTGTGCACACCTACACACACACACACACCCCCCACAGGTCTTGGAAGAGAAGCATTAAAGTATGCTGGTCATTGCAGAAAACCAGAAATCCAAGAAAGTGGGCAGCCTAAATGAGTGAGTGGCAGATGGTTTGGTCACACGTTGTACCGGTAACCATGAAGGCGATTTTTGCCATCTGGTGGCACAGATTTCTAAGATGGGCACAAGACCCACTGACAACAATAGACACCAGAGACACCTGGGGAATGCTGGAAAGCTCTGCAGTCTCTATTTTTGTACTTTGACTATTAGTGCTTTTTATGTTTGCCTTGTTTGTGCATAATATCTTTTTTTTAAAGAAGAAAAAAACAGCAAGTAAAGAGGAGCGGAGTCCGGACAACAATAAAAGAAGTTGGACAGATTTATTTATATCAAAGCTCAAAACTGGTGAAAATATGCAAGCTCAGCAACAGCTGAAATATAAGGATACAAGGAATGTATGCGTGACAGACCAGAGAACCATTTATAGGTGGAAAACAGGATTAGACTGAAAATAAAATCAATTAACCAAACAGCTATCAAGGAAATGTGCATATTACAAAAGGGGACACACAATCCTGTCCCATGACTGAACTTTAACATAAGGATAGTTCTTTTATCAGGCTGGACCAAATGTTTTCTCTGTGCCTGAAACTGCACATTTAGAGTTTTTGTATCATTCTATTTTGCTTTTCTACCAGGAGGTCAAGGTTGTGTAAATTGTATTCCCCGCTCCTTTTTAATATTTACAACAACCCTGTGAGGTAGGCTAGGCCGAGAATTAGTAGCTCAGGGTGCAGCCCTAACCTAAGACCCACCAAGATGGGCGAGTTTTGATGTGGACGTAGAGCATCTCTGGCCCACTTGACTATGCAACATAATTCAGAACCAGATATACCCATGTGATATGGCAAAACCAGGCAGGGAGAGAGCCATTGTGGTGTAGTGGTTAAGAGTGGTAGACTCGTAATCTGGTGAACCGGGTTCGCGTCTCTGCTCCTCCACATGCAGCTGCTGGGTGACCTTGGGCTAGTCACACTTCTTTGAAGTCTCTCAGCCCCACTCACCTCACAGAGTGTTTGTTGTGGGAGAGGAAGGCAAAGGAGAATGTTAGCCGCTTTGAGACTCCTTCGGGTAGTGATAAAGCGGGATATCAAATCCAAACTCTTCTTCTTCTTCTTAAGGTGGGTCCTAATTCCATTTGACCTGGCAACCCAGAGGAAATCACACAATCCTTTTTACCAGTATTGTCACACTTTTAAAAGAGGAAGCCAGTGTATGTTTCAAAAAGCAGGCTTTCAGGGAGTGGTACCAGGGAGCGGGGTGGGGTGGGGTGGGGACTGGATTCTAATTCTGTTCAGCTCCTGTCCGGACTAGTTAAAATCCTTCTAGGAGTATGCTCAGGGGAAGCTGATTTGGGGGGAAACACATGAAAACAGCATTTCCTAAGAAACAGGATCTACTACCAGGCAGAGGGCCTTCTCGGTGGTGGCGCCCTCCCATCAGATGTCAAGGAAACAAACAACTCTATGACTTTTAGAAGACATCTGAAGGCAGCCCTGTTTAGGAAAGTTTTTAATGTTTGATGTTTTAGCGTGTTCTTAATATTCTGTTGGGAGCCGCCCAGAGTGGTTGGGAAAACCCAGCCAGATGGGCGGGGTATAAACAATTAATAAATAATAATAATTATTATTATTATTTCTGCTGCTGGTGGAGAACCACTGGCACTGATTTCAGGTATGATTGTGCCATGTTGGGGTGAGAGCTCAAAATCAACGCCACCAGTGGCGGAAGCAGCAGGGCAAGTGGGGCAGCCTTGGGTGTGCCAACTGGGGGGGGGGGGGCATTCTGCCACCTGAAGTAGGACCACTTCTGCCCTCAGGACTCTACTCAAGCCATGCCCCATCCTCCATCCCTTGCCAGCTCAGCTGCAATCTGAAAGTGGAGTTCAACTGTCACAGACTCACATTCCATATTCAGACTGCTTCTACACTTTCCAAACTCCAATCATTTAATCGGCTTCTCCCGTGTGTGAATTATTTGATGTGAAGTGAGATTTGACTTGCGAGTGAAGCTCCTCCCACACTGCAAACATTTATATGGTTTCTCCCCAGTGTGAATTATTTGGTGAGTGGTGAGATGGATCTTCTGTGAAAAGCTCTTTCCACACTCCAAGCATGTATGTGGTTTCTCCCCAGTGTGAATTCTCTGATGAGTAGTGAGATGTGCCTTCCGTAAGAAGCTCCTTCCACACTCCAAGCATTTGAACAATTTCTCCCCTACATGGATTCTCTGATGGGTAACAAGGGCAGAGTTTCGATGAAAGCTCTTTCCACACTCTAAGCATTTATATGCTTTCTGCCCGGTGTAAAGTCTTTGATGAGCAGAAAGATTTTTCTTCTGACGGAAGCTCTTCCCACACTCCAAGCATTTAAACGCTTTCTCCCCTGTATGGATCCTCTGATGATTAACAAGGGTAGAAGTGTTACGAAAGCTTCTTCCACACTCCAAGCATTTATATGGCTTCTCTCCTGTGTGAATTCTTTGATGTGACGTGAGATTCGTCTTCCGAGTGAAGCTCTTTCCACACTCCAAGCAGTTATACGGTTTCTCTCCAGTGTGGGTTCTTTGATGAGTAGTGAGGTGTATTTTCTGCGAGAAACTCTTTCCACATGCTAAGCATTTAAAAGGTTTCTCCCCTGTATGTATCCTCTGATGAGTAAAAAGGACATAATTTTGATGAAAGCTCTTTCCGCACTCTAAGCATTTATATGCTTTCTCCCCCTTGTGAGTTCTTTGATGAGCAGTGAGATTTCTCTTCTGACGGAATCTCTTTCCAAACTGCAAGCATTTGAATGGTTTCTCCCCTGTGTGAACTCTTTGGTGAATAGTGAGATGTGTCTTTCGTGAAAATCTCTTTCCGCATTCCAGGCATTTAAATTGTTTTTCATCTGTGTGGATTTTGTAATGAGTTTTTTGTTTTGATTTAGAAGGGACACTTCTCCAATATACAAAGTGTGTACTCTTTTGCGTATTTTCTTGGACCGGGATTTGATGGCTCACGTTGCCATGAGAAGAAGGGGACTTATTCCTCCTCTTTTCTTCCCCTTCAGGTTTCCTTCTCTGAGCTTCTCTCTGTATACATGTGTCCCATTCTGCGAACACCCCATGTGGTTCTCCTTCATTTTTGGTTTTCCATTCACGTCCTGTCACAAAGAAGAGAGGAAACTGTTAAGAGCCTGATGTACAAATGGAGCCCCCAAAATCACTGACAGTGACATATAAAGCTTGTGATAATGGAGGAATGGAAAAATCTTAGCTGGGAAGCAGGTCTTATCATCCATCTATCTGCCACTTTTAAAACTGTAACTGCCAGCCAGAGTTCTATACTCTATTCTATTGGATCCATGGAGACCAGAACAAAACTGTCACCTCAGACATGAAACTCCCTGCGGGATCTGAAGGAGCCACTTTCTCTCAGACTAGGCTAACTCACAGGGTTTTGGTTACAGGTAGGTAGCCGTGTTGGTCTGTCATAGTCAAAACAAAATAAAAAAATTCCTTCCAGTAGTACCTTAGAGACCAAATAAGTTTGTTCTTGGTATGAGCTTTCGTACCAAAACAGGGTTATGGAATGGGCTAAACCATGCAGCAATCACATGTATTCTCTTTTGGCAGAAGCTCATTACAGTCGTACCTCGGCTCCCGAACACCCTGGGAGTCGAACGTTCTAGCTCCCGAATGATCAAAAACCGGAAGTGTTCTGGTTTTTGAACATTCTTTGGAACCTGAATGTCCGAGGGGGCTTCTGTGGCTTCCGATTGGCTGTAGGAGCTTCCTACAGCCAATCAGAAGACGTGCTTTGCTTTCTGAATGTTTCAGAAGTCGAATGGACTTCTGGAACGGATTCCGTATGACTTCCAAGGTACAACTGTAGTTCAGTCATTGAATTCTACAGTTAAAGGATCTTGGAAGAAGCCCGTCAGTGATCTGAGTGTCACACTTTGGAGAGATTCTGCGCCACAACAGACAAAATTAGGTTAGGTGGTGTTAGGTAGCTTCCTTCTGCAATTCTACAATGGCTTCTACAGTATCTCTATTTGCACTCATTGCAACTCTTGATGTTTCTTATGGCTTACTGTTATATACATTGTGTTGCCATTTTACCATTTTGCCTCCTTGTGGTTTTTCGTTAAATGGAAATAGAGAACACCTTCTAGACTGGAAGAAAGGGAACTGAGGTGCTAAAATGGAGGAAATGTGCAAACCACCGGCCCATTATTTTAGGCTCTAAATGCTATTCCCATCAACTGTGAAAACAAGGAACCTTACCAAGAGAGAAAGCATTCCTACAATTCTCCTCCATGACTATTTTATGCAGTGCCCTTTGGTCAGCATCCAGCAGAGCCGACTCCTCCTCTGTGAAATCCACAGCAACCTCCTCAAACAAAATGGGACCCTGAGAGAAAAGGAAATAAGTTGCCTTGCTGTATGTTATCTTTATGTTATCCACCAGCAAAATCCAGAAGACGCCTCAAAGTAAGATGACTTGAGTATTATCCTGCAGAACGTAAACCTTCTTGAACCCACAGCCTCCCTAGCGGGCAGCTTTGACAAACTCAAAGAGAGAAGTTTACATTGGCCTACAGAGGTAAGTAGAAGACAGAGGAACCCAGGCTGCCCCCTAACTTCCCTCCCCACAATGACCCTTCCCCCTACCTGATCTGGTGCCACAGCAACTGCTTCCTGTCTGTTGCGAACAGGAGACGGCTGAGCAGGTCTTGCCACCAGTATTTCTTCACCTGAGAGACAAAGATGGTGGGAAGGAAGTAGCACATGTTTGTCTCAGGGGCTAAGTGACGGGGGCCTTACGGGGGCCTTGCCGCGAGATCACATTCATCCAGTGCTTTATCAGCTGCACTGGCTCCCGGTGGAGTACAGGGTCAGGTTTAAGGTGCTGGTTTTGACCTTTAAAGCCCTACGCGGCCTAGGACCCTCGTATTTAAGGGACCGCCTCTCCTGGTATGCCCCGGGTAGGACCTTGAGGTCCTCAAATAATAACCTTCTGGAGATCCCAGGTTATAAGGATGTCAGGCTGGCAGCTACCAGGGCCAGGGCTTTCTTGGTTCTGGCCCCGACATGGTGGAATGATCTGCTGCAAGAAACGAGGGCCCTGCAAGAGCTTGCATCCTTCCGCAGGGCGTGTAAAACGGAACTGTTTCGCCTGGCTTTTGGGTTAACTTGAGGGTAACCCCTGACGTTTCTATTTCGTGGTGATTGGTGAGCTACTTATAATGAAGTGGCTTTTAAATCTTTTAAATTTTTAAACTTTTAAGTTTAAACTGTATTTTAGATTTGTATTTTTAACTGTTTGTCCTATGGTTGTGTGGTTTTATAATTGTTAGCCGCCCTGAGCCCGGTCCTGGCTGGGAAGGGCGGGATATAAATAAAAGCTTATTATTATTATTATTATTATTATTATTATTATTATTATTATTATATATCAGGGTACAACACACTGACTTTACAAAATGTCTCATCCATTGTACATTTTTTTTTAATCTACCTTGACATTATCTAATTAACATTAACAGTGGCTATCATGCTGGCCACATGACCCAGAAGCTGTCTGTGGACAAACGCCGGCTCCCTTGGCCTATAGAGCGAGATGAGCCCCGCAACCCGAGAGTCGTCCGCGACTGGACCTAACGGTCAGGGGTCCCTTACCTTTACCTTTAATCTTAACATTATATAACATGATATATGAAAATGCAAGGCCCAATTCCACCTGGCCTAGGGGACAGGGCCCACACTCACCCTGGACAGCTAAAAGGCTCCTGGGAGGCTGGAGGGACATTGCTGGAACAACTCTTATATGTTTTAAACAGTTCTAATTTTGGTTCCTCTGTTTCATTTTTGTTGGGTTGGTGTTGGTTAAATGTTTAGTTGAGGTTGGCAGTTACTTTAATTTGGGTATAACTGTAAACTGTTTATTGTTGTTGTTGTTATTGGTTTTATTGATTTATTGGTTTGTTTGTTGCTGGCATAGGATATCTTGTTTTTTAATGCTTGATGTTTGGCTGTGTTTTATATGTTGCAAGCCACCCAGAGTGGCTGGGGAAACCCAGCCAGATGGGAAGGATACAATTAAAATATATTATTATTATTATTATTATTATTATTATTATTATTATTATTTTCTCATGGCTTGAGGCTTCAAATACTGAAACCCACTCGTTTTTAATCTTTGGGAAATGATGGGGGGGGAAGCATCTTCCGCTGAAAGTTTCGGGAGAATGTAAGAAGATCCCATACATTTCAGGAAGTTCAGGTTAATTCTTACTGAGTAATGCAGCACTTCCGCTGCTCTCCAGAACGTTTCTCCTTAGCAGGAAGCACTCTTTCAAGTCCAGTGAAGAACTCTCTCTCTCAGGGAAATTAGCTGCCACCTCTGCAAAGAGACCCTTTACCTGAAACAACAATGAAGATATCAAGGACAGTGAATGGGCAGTAAATTAGAGAAAAGGGCAAAAGATCAAGAGGAGTTTGGGACATTCCTCGGTGGATGATTTCCAGGAAGTGATTGATTCACATTCTGGGACCCTTGGAAGTAGTAGGAGGAAACTCACTCTCACCTGCTGCTCTGCCTGCTTCTTGTTTTCTGCCCAACTCAGGAGGAAACCTTCAGCCAGGGCCACCGCCTGGGAACTGGTCTCTGCTCCACACTCCCTGACCCAGCTCTCCATCTCTGAGGGAAGGACGGTCAGGAACTGCTCCAGGATCACCAGGTCCAGGATCTGAGTCTTTGTGCATTTCTCTGGCTTCAGCCACTCACGGCAAAGGTGGTGGAGTTGGCTGCAAACCTCTCGGGGTCCCTCGGCCTCGTGGTAGCAGAACTTTCTGAATTGCTGGCGCCGCACATCTGAGCTGAGGGTCTTCTCCCCAGTCAGGCCAGCTGAGTCTTGGTCTTCCATCTTTCTTACTGTTCCAAGGATGCCTCCAACTGGGCTACAGACTCCTGAAAAGCAGAGATACAAGGCTGGATCAAGGTGCTGAGGGACCCTCCTGCCTCCAGGAAGGAACACATGGAGTAAGGTAGCACAAAATGATTTTGGTATCCTAAAGGTTAACCAATTTATTACCTCACAAGCTTCAGTATACTACAAAAGAAAACCCATGGCAATTCACAACTCTCAGCATAACACAAACAGAATATATTTCGCCACCCTTATAAAGAGAAAGAAAACACTCTGGCCTTCCTTTGAGTTGTGCTTGTAGGTTTAACGGTTTTAGTCATCTCTTGTTTTTGGACTTTAATATTACTGGGATGAATGTTGTTTTACTGTTTCCTGTTGGTTTTATTTCTTGCCTATCAAAAGTTCTGAATTAAAGCTGCCACTCCGCTGAATGAATCTTAGTTGATTACAGTGGACGCTCGGGTTGCGAACGTGATCCGTGCGGGAGGCACGTTCGCAACCCGCAGCGTTCGCAACCTGCAGCGCCACGTCTGCGCATGTGCGGGTCGCAATTCGGCGCTTATGCAACGAAACCCGTTCCGGTACTTGTGGGTTCGGCGCTATGTGCAACCTGAAAACGCGCAACCTGAAGTGGCCGTAACCCGAGGTATGACTGTACTTTAACATTTACTTAGAAATATTAACATTCATTTAGAAATATTCCAATTGTTTACAGGGAAGAAAATCATATTGCTTCCCTGTATCTGAGATCTAGTACACTGCTTCTCTAATGTGAATATTCTTTTCCTCTTATTCACTGCAATATCCCTGGGCCAATATTTTCCTAACTGGACCAGGGTTTTGTCCACCTCTCTCTCTCTCCCTTTCTTTGTCCGTATCATTGGTGGAGAAAAACACACCACATTTCTATCCAGTTGGGCTCCAAAACTGCTTTCAAGTATCACTGGCTAGGACTGTTCTCCGCTAGAGTTTACAGGCTCCCTTTTCAGCCTGTAACCAAATGTCTGCAACCGTTTATTGACTTTTAATGTATTGTTTTCAATTCTCTTTCATAAAAGCAGTTTGCTTCCTTTGAATCGGCCTCTCTCTCCGGCCTTTGATTAAAAGGGCACAATTTTTCAGTAATGCCCATTGTGAAAAGATCCCCCTTCACACTTCAGGGGTTTTCCATGTCTGTAAGTGACCTTGTGTTGTTGTGTGACTAATGAATTCTCTTTTTCCTTTTTCGGTGGTGGGGTGTTGTACTTGAAATCAAAGTCCACTTCCAAGCATCAACTCACCTGCTTCAAATCCTCCAAGCCCCACGTATCAAAGGGGCCTCCTGGCTTTGCAGAGGAGAGGAAAGACACTCCAGTCCCTGACACAGACAAGAAACTGTTGCTTATGTACATACGCTACATAAGCCTACCCCACAGGGCTCTTGTGAAGGTAAAAAGAGGAGCTGAAGAAAACACCCATGCACGTTAAGGAAAGACATTCAAGAGTTAATTCCTCACAATGCAGCTGCAAGGCATTTTGTGACTGACAGAAATGGCACAGTCATGCTGGGTAGGTAAGGGGCTCAGGTTACAGCATTCAGAGTGGGAAAGGGCAGAGAGCAGAGCACTCTGGAGAGAAGCATTGGAACTGACGCCTTTGAGGAAGAGTTGCAGGACTCCATTGCAAGAGAATTGCAAGAGAACTCTTGCCCTGCGGACTTTGGCGCAGCAATGGCTTCGTAAGCAAAGAAACCGCCCAGGCTCAGAGAGGGAAAGCTCGTAACATCTAAGTGTAACATCTAAGTGTGTGTATAAAGCGTTGGGTCTGACCAAACTGCGGGAGGCAGTGGAAGGCAGGAGTGCCTGGCGTGCTCTGGTCCATGGGGTCACGAAGAGTCGGACACGACTAAACAACAATAACAACATAAAGCGTTGGTGTTGGGCTAGTACAGACAATTCGTGTTGTGTTTTAATTTGTGGGAAGCTGCCCAGAGCGGCTCAGGTAACCCAGTCAGATGGGTGGCATATTTTTATTTTATATTATTATTACTATTATTATTATTATCTGCTAAACAGCTGCTTCCTGCGATGAGCTTGAATGAGCTTCTGCAGTGCACACACAACACCCAAGAAGATGCACAAGCCTATGGGCTGAAATAGGTTTGATCTTCCTATAGGTGTCCCCCTCCCCCTTTTTAACAGTTGTCACCTGGGCATCTCCCGTCCCTTCTCGTCGCATTTTCCTGCCTTGCCTCTTGCTCCCCCCACCCCACCTGCCTTTCAGCCCTGCAGACTCAGACCCACAAACTGGAGCCTCTGGGGCAGGGAAGGGGGCTCACCGGATCCCGCGAGGAGCCACCGACGCTGCGCTTGGGAGGGAGGGAGGGTGGCCAAGGCACGTCCCCCCAGGGGAAAAGTCCCGGCAGGAAGGAGAGTTGGGTGGGAGGGGCCTTTGCTCTGGAGGACCGCCCGCCCGCCTCGCCTTTTACCTTCCGCTCTAGGAATGCAGCTGAGCTCATTTTAACCCTTAGGAGGCCACGCTGCAGGATCCTGTACAGTGATGGCTAACCTTAACACTCCATGTTTTAGGACTACAACTCCCATCATCCCTGACCACTGATCCTGTTAGCTAGGGATGATGGGAGTTGTACTTTCCAAAACATCACTGCGTGGGACGTAGGGGAAGAGTCCTGCTGGTGGACCAGTCTAGTCTAGCCTCTTGCTCTTGAAATATTTTATGAAACAGCGGCCTAGAAACATACAATGTGTAAATAAACGAGGTGGAAGGCCCACTCCAACCTCACCTCGAGTTGGGTGCCTTCATTATTGTTGTGTTTTGTTACCCACTCTTCACCACGTGGTCCAAGGGTGGGTCAGAAAAATGTAGAACACAAAATTAAAAACCAAATTAGTCACAACTATATGGGTGTGTGTGAGAGAGAAAGAATGTAATTTGGTCTTGAGACACACACACACATCCCAGCCCTTTAGCAATTTAACCTAGTGGTAATCAATCAATCACTCAAAATAATAATTATAATAATAGTACCCCGCCCATCTAGACTGAGTTTTCCCCAGACACTCTGTACAGCTTCCAACATATATAAAGGTAAAGGTAAATAAAGGGACCCCTGACCATTAGGTCCAGTCGTGACAGACTCTGGGGTTGCGGCGCTCATCTCGCTTTATTGGCCGAGAGTCAGCATACAGCTTCCGGGTCGTGTGGCCAGCATGACTAAGCCGCTTCTGGCAAACCAGAGCAGCGCACGGAAACGCCGTTTACCTTCCCACTGGAGCGGTTCCTATTTATCTACTTGCACTTTGACATGCTTTCGAACTGCTAGGTTGGCAGGAGCAGGGACCGAGCAACGGGAGCTCACCCCGTCGCGGGGATTTGAACCGCCACCCTTCTGATCAGCAAGCCCTAGGCTCTGTGGTTTAACCCACAGCGCCACCTGGGTCCCTCCCCAACATATATAAAAGCATATAAAACATTACATTAAGAAGCTTCCCTACACAGGGCTGCCTTCAGATATCTTGTAAAAGTTGTGCAGTTCTTTATCTCCTTGACATCTGGTGGAAGGGAGTTCCACAGGGCAGATGCCACCACTGAGAAGACCCTCTGCCTGGTTCCCTGTAATCTCACTTCTCTCAGTGAGGGAACTGCCAGAATAACCTCAAAGGAGGACCTTGGTGTCCAGGCAGAACGATAGGGGTGGAGATGCTCTTTCAGGTTTCAGGGCTGAGGCCATTTAGAGCTTTCAAGGTCAGCACCAACACTTGAATTGTGCTCGGAAACATACTGGGAGCCATTGTAGACCCTAAAGGTGGTATCAGTGATTCTATGGCTATGATTCATTGAAGCATTGAAGGGTTTAGAGTAGATGACCCTTTGGGTCTCTTCCAACTCTACAATTCTAAGGTTCTCTCTTGTGGGACGATGGGGGATTATAGCTACCAGTCCAAGCAGGACATCCATCCCATTACTGCCCCCAAGCACTGGTCTAACACTTCAGCTGCCTCTCCTGATTCAGATGCAACAGAGAGCTAAAGCTTTATAGTTGGGGGACAGGATGGAGCCCTGTGAGATATTCCCATGGCATTGACCAGAAAGGTGAAATGACCACTTTATGGAAATAGCCACAGAGATAGGAACAGAACCACAGTGCCCTAAAACCCCACCTCCCTGAGACACTCTAGAAGAATACCAGAATCAACTTCTGATGTCAACACAGGCAACCAAAGCAGTTTCTGTATCATGACTAGGCCGGAAGCCAAAGTGGAACAGATTCAAAAATTATGCCATTTTGTGACTGGTGGGCCTCAGTAATTTTCAGCCATCTCAAGTGGACCCTGGGAGTAGAAAGTTCGGGCACCTCTGCTGTGGACTGTTGCATTGGGTCCCTGGAGACCCGAGTTCAGATCCCAGCTCAGACATGAAGCTCACTGGTTGGACATGGACATTCACTCACTCCCAGTCTAGCCTACCTCATAAGGTTGCTCTGCAGAAGAGCCACAGAACCACCACTTGCCATTCTCTTCCAGAGCAATGGCAGGATACCAACATGATAAAATAATTTTTAAAAAAATCCTTCCAGTATCTACGATGGCGGCGCGCACAGACGCAGCGGCCCAGTGCTCTCCCTTTTTCTTTTAACGTCATCCAATTTCATTGTATTGTATTGGTACAATGACAATAAAGAAATCTTATCTATCTTATCTTAGAGACCAACTAATTTTGTTCTTGGTATGAGCTTGGTATGTGCATGCACACGAAAGCTCATACCAAGAACAAACTTAGAATCATAGAATCATAGAGTTGGAAGAGACCACAAGGGCCATCCAGTCCAACCCCCTGCCAAGCAGGAACACCATCAAAGCATTCTTGACAGATGGCTGTCAAGCCTCTGCTTAAAGACCTCCAAAGAAGGAGACTCCACCACACTCCTTGGCAGCAAATTCCACTGTCGGACAGCTCTTACTGTCAGGAAGTTCTTCCTAATGTTTAGGTGGAATCTTCTTTCTTGTAGTTTGAATCCATTGCTCCGTGTCCGCTTCTCTGGAGCAGCAGAAAACAACCTTTCTCCCTCCTCTATATGACATCCTTTTATATATTTGAACATGGCTATCATATCACCCCTTAACCTTCTCTTCTCCAGGCTAAACATACCCAGCTCCCTAAGCCGTTTCTCATAAGGCATCGTTTCCAGGCCTTTGACCATTTTGGTTGCCCTCCTCTGGACACGTTCCAGCTTGTCAGTATCCTTCTTGAACTGTGGTGCCCAGAATTGGACACAGTATTCCAGGTGAGGTCTGACCAGAGCGGGATACAGTGGTACTATTACTTCCCTTGATCTAGATGCTATACTCCTATTGATGCAGCCCAGAATTGCATTGGCTTTTTTAGCTGCTGCATCACACTGTTGACTCATGTCAAGTTTGTGGTCTACCAAAACTCCTAGATCCTTTTCACATGTACTGCTCTCAAGCCAGGTGTCACCCATCCTGTATTTGTGCCTTTCATTTTTTTGCCCAAGTGTAGTACTTTACATTTCTCCCTGTTAAAATTCATCCTGTAGTCCAACTTAGTTGGTCTCTAAGGTGCTACTGGAAGGAATTTTTTAAGATGTTGTTTCGACTACGGCAGACCAACACGGCTACCTACCTGTAAATGATAAAATAAAGAGACCTTGTCATTTTCAGGTAGCAGGTCCTAAGGTGACTCCCTGACTTCTCCAGTTAGAGGATGTTGGAAGAAACACTTGGATGAGCTGGGCATGAGGCCTTGGAGATGCTACCAGTCAAAGCAGGCAATACCGGCTTAGATATTGGGTGGTTTGGGGCAACTACCCAAGGGATGCTCTGGTCCCATACCTGGCAACTTCACTTTGCTGATGTGGGCACTGCTGAGAGTACCACAAGCCCCAGACTGGACTTGGACACCTTCATCTGCCCCAGCTGCAACAAAACATGTCTCTTCTGCATCGAGCTCTACAGCCACAGTGGGCGCTGCAGCCTTCCAGCAGCTTGACCTCATCCCAAAAGGCACACTCCTGCATTGTTTCCCGAGACAGACGGATGCCAACATTGTGTCTTTGGAATGCCAATGCCCTTGTTCATTCCCTTACTGAAGGGCTGGATAACCTCCTGTCTACAATTTGTATATTTTGTATTTTATCTGTACCCTGTTTCAAAACACCTCAAAACTGTGAACTGATTTGTAAAATACTACTAATTATTTTTTATTTATTAAATACACAACAAAACAAAACAAAACAAAACAACAACAACACAATAACCACCACCCCTGACACATTTAAAAGGCCATAGAATAGATAGTTAAATCAGCCACAGGTCTGGGTGAACAGGAATGTTTTTGCTTGGCACCTAAGGATATTTAACGAAGGTGCCGGGCGAGCCTCCTCAGGGAGAGCATTCCACAAACGGGGAACCACTGGAGAAAAGGCCTACTCTCGTGATGCCACTATCCAAACCTCTTGTGGAGAGGGCATATGAAGAAGGGCCTCAGACAATGACCATAGGGTTTAGGCTGGTTCATAGACGGAGAAGTGGTCCTTGGGGTTATTACGACCCTGAGCCATTTAAGGCTCTGTAAGTCATAACCAGCACTTTGAATTGGGCCTCAAATGATGGTCAAATGATGGCCGCAGGGTCTGGGTTTCTTTTTGTATAAACGCTGTCATTTGAGGTGGAGTATCTTCCATCAGCTTCAGTTGGTGGCTCAGCTGTGCCCCTATCTGGACAGGGATAGCCTAACACCTTTATTCTAGGCTCTGGTAACCTCTAGGTTAGATTACTGCAGTGTGTTATATATGGGGCTGCCTCTGAAGATGGTTTGGAAACTTGAGCTGGTGCAGAATTCAGCGGCCAGGTTGATCACCGGGGCAAGACGGTTTGAGCATATAATGTCAATCTTGGCCCGACTGCATTGGCTGCCAGTTAGTTTCTTGGCCCAATTCAAAGTGCTGGTTATGACTTATAAAGCCTTAAATGGCTCAGGACTGTAATACCCCAAGGACCACTTCTCCCTTTATGAACCAGCCTGAACCCTGCGATCATTGTCCGAGGCCCTTCTTTGTGTGCCTCTTCCACAAGAGGACTGGAGGGTGGCAACATGAGAACAGGCCTTTTCAACAGTGGCTCCTCGTTTGTGGGATGCTCTCCCTAGAGAGACTTTGTAGAAATGACTTTGTTTTTACAAGTTTGTAACATAATACTACTGCTATCGCTGATAAATGGATTTATATCTTAGGCTATTCCACCAGGCTGCTCAGATTCTACAATGGATCCAGTCTTCCAATCCGTATTTATCTCCAAATGGCCCTCAGGACTCTGGCGAGGCCATGCCCCATCCCCCACCCACTCAGCTCCAATCTGAAATAGGAGTTCAACTGTGACAGAATCGCATTCCACATTCCGATCATTTCTCTAGTTCCCCTTCTGAGTGAATTCTTTGAAGAGCAGTCTCTTATTACTCAAGCATTTTGTACACTCCCAAGTATTTATGGTTTCTCTCCTGCGTGGATTTTTTTATGAGAAACGAGACTTATCTTCCGCGTGAAGCTCTTTCCACATACCAAACACTCAAATGGTTTCTCCCCAGTGTGAATTCTCTGATGAGCAGCAAGTGATTCCTTCCGACAAAAGTTCTTCCCACAGTCCATGCATTTATGCGGTTTCTCTCCTGTGTGAATTCTTTGATGAGCAGTGAGCTGTGTCTTCTGACAGAAACTCTTTCCACACTCCAAGCATTTATATGGTTTCTTTCCTGTATGGATTCTCTGATGATTAACAAGGGCAGAACTATGGCGAAAGCTTTTTCCACACTCCACGCATTTATGTGGCTTCTCCCCTGTGTGGATCCTTTGATGAATACTGAGGCCTCTGTTCCTCTTAAAGGCCATTCCACACTCCAAGCATTTAAATGGTTTCTCCCATGTATGAATTATTTGATGAGTGGTGAGGTTTGTGCCTGTACTAAAGGTCTTTCCACATTCTAAGCACTTAAAGGGTTTCTCCCCCGTGTGAATTCTTTGATGATTACTGAGATTTATCTTCTGACAGAAGCTCTTTCCGCATTCTAAGCATTTAAATGGTTTCTCCCCTGTATGGATCCTTTGATGGGTTACGAGGTCAGAATTTTGACAAAAGATCTTTCCACACTCCAAGCATTTATGTGGCGCATCCTTTCTGTGAATTCTTTCATGATAAGTAAGATGCATTTTCCAATAGAAGCTCTTTCCACATTCTAAACATTTGTATGGTTTCTCCCCTGTGTGAGTTATTTGATGATGTGTTAGGCTTCTGTTTCTACTAAAGGTCTTTCCACATTCCAAACATCTGTATGGTTTCTCCCCCGTGTGAGTTCTTTGATGAGTAGTGAGATGTGTCCTTCGACAGAAGCTCTTTCCACATTCTGAACATTTATATGGTTTCTCCCCTGTGTGAGTTCTGCGGTGGGAAGCAAGATTTGTCTTCTGAGAGAAGCTCTTTCCACACTCCAAGCATTTAAATGGTTTCTCCCCTGTATGGATCCTTTGATGGGTAACAAGCAGAGAATTCTGAGAAAAGTTCTTTCCACACTCCAAGCATTTATGTGGTGTTTTCCTTGTATGGCTCCTTTGATGATAAGTGAGATGGATCTTCCAACAAAAGCTCTTTCCACATTGTAAGCATTTAAATGGCTTCTCCCCTGTGTGGATTCTTTGATGAGTAGTGAGGTGTGTCTTCCGGAAGAAGCGCTTTTCACATTCTGAACATTGGTATGGTTTCTCCCCCAGGTGAATTCTGTGATGGTTAGTGAGATTCCTCTTCTGAGAGAAGCTCTTTCCACACTCCAAGCATTTGTATGTTTCCCCCCCTGCGTGAATTATTAGATGAGCAGTGAGGCTTCCGCTTCTGTTGAAGGTCTTTCCACATTCCAAGCATCTATACAGCTTCTCCCCTGTGTGAATTCTCTGATGAGCAGTGAGATGTGTCCTCCGACGGAAGGCCTTTCCACATTCCAAGCAATTAAATGGTTTTTCTCCAGTGTGAATTCTGTGGTGCGCTGTCAGATTTCTCTTCTGAGAGAAGCTCTTTCCACACTCCAAGCATTTATGCGGTTTCTCCCCTGTATGGACCCTTTGATGAATACCACGGCTTGTGCTTGTATTAAAGCCCTTTGTGCATTCCAAGCTTTTGTGTGGTTTCTCCCCTGTGTGGATTTTGTAGTGAGTTCTAAGTTTAGATTTAGAATGGAAACTTCTCCAACATACAAAACATGTAATTGTTTCTCTTCTGTTTTGCGTTTTGTCTTGGACTGGGATCTCATTGGAGTCAGTGCCCTGAGAAGCAGGGGAACGCTTCCTCCTCTTTTCTCCTTCTGTTTTCCTTCTCTGCTGCTCCCTCTTCATACATGTGTCTCTTTCTGCAAACACCCCATGTAGTTCTCCCTGATTCTCAGTTTTCCATTCATAACCTACTGCAAAGAAGAAACAGAACTCTTAAGACAATGGAACCTCAAATCTTGACAACCACATGCAATTCTTTTGATAATGGAAGAATCCAAAAATGGAAAAGTCTTAGCTGGGAGGTAAATCTGTTTATCTGCCTCTGTTATTACCTTGACTGACACCCAGTGTCCTATGTATTATTGGATTAGATCCATGAGAGACCCAAATTCAGATCCCAGCTCAGACATGAAGTTCACTGAATTGTACTCAGCAATCATCCTCTCTAAGTAGCTCAACTCAAACCACCAAACCACCCCATGCCTTCTCTTCTGAACCCCTTGGAGAAATGTTGGGATAGAAGTGTGATAAAAATGAGGAAAGTCCCTGTGATTCATAGCAATGCATTCAGAAGTACCCACAACCTGCATTCCCACCCTGCCTTCAGAGGGTGCGTAACCCCATCAAGAGCAGGCTGTCTCCCACCCATCCGGTCTAGGGAACCTCCCCCAATAACAGTGCCTCAGTCTTATCTGGATTGAGCTTCATCTTATTGGTTCTCATCCCGTTCATTAGCGAGGCAAGACAATGGCCCAGCACAAGACGTCCACTGCCTCACCTGCAGGTGTAAAGGGGAAGTCCTGAGCACATTGCGGACAATGTACTCCAAAACCCCTGATAAGCACACTCAGAGGTTTCATGTGGATGTTAAGCAGCATGGGGGATAAAATAGAACCCCACAATGAAGACTCCAGAGGACCAAAGAGCAGTTCCCTAGAATCACCCTCTAGAAATGACTATCCAAGTAGACCTGGAATCACTGCAAAGCTGAGCAAACCACTCTAGAAGGATACCATGGTTGATGGTATCAGAGGCTGCTGAGAGATCATGGGGAATTAATGAGGACACATCGTCCCCTGTCTCTCTCCAGACATAAATCATCACACAGGGCAACCAAAGCTGGGCCATAGCTGGGCCTAAACCCTGATTGAAATGGATCTAGTAAAGTTATTTAAGTTGCTTATGTAATATAGTCTAAATCATATAATCATCAACTGAACAAACTGGGGGCCTTACTGAGAGAGACTACCATCCCACAATTCTCCTCCATGACTTCATTATGCAGCGCCCTCTGGTCAGGATCCAGCAGAGCCCATTCCTCCTCTGTGAAATACACCGCCACCTCCTCAAAGGACACGGGACCCTGAAGAAGAAGAAGAAGAGGAGGAGGAGGAGGAGTTCGGACTTGATACCCCGCCTTTCACTCCCCTTAAGGAGTCTCAAAGCGGCTCACAATCTCCTTTCCCTTCCTCCCCCACAACAAACACTCTGTGAGGTGAGTGAGGCTGAGAGATTTCAGAGAAGTGTGACTAGCCCAAGGTCACCCAGCAGCTGCATGTGGAGGAGCAGAGACGCGAACCTGCTTCCCCATATTACGAGTCCACCGCTCTTAACCACTACACCACGCTGGCTCTCTTTTTTGAAAGAAAAGGAAATGGTTGCCTCTTTATAGAGAGGTAAAAGATTATTGGCCACCAAACTCCAGAAGACTCCTTAAGGAAGGGTGACTGAGGATTCTCCTGCAGAGCAACGAGGAGATCAGTTTGTTGAGGCCCAGGGAAATGAGCAGAAGACAGAGGTGCCCAAGTGGCACATAGCTTCTGTTCCCCTAGAGATGAGTTCCCCTACCTGATCTGGGTTCACAGCAGCCGTTTCCCACCCGTTTCCAAGAGGAGATGGCCAAGCAGGTCTTGCCAGCGCCATTTCATCACCTGCGAGAGATGAAATTGGTAGGAAGCCAGTAGCTTGCCTCCCACATTAAGCAATGCATATCCAAGTACATGTTGGAATGACAAAATGTTTCATCCATCGTGTATATTTTGGATGTTAAGAGCGTAAGAAAGGGCTCTTGTTAAGAAGATAAGAAAAGCCTGCATCTAGTCCAGCATCCTGTTCTTACAGTGGCCGACCAGATGCCTTGGGAAACCCCCAAGAAGTATCTGAGCACAAGAGCAGCTCTTCCCTCCTTTGGCTTCCAGCAACAAGTGTTGAGAAGGATACTCCCTCCGACATGAAGACAGAGCATAGCCATCACAGCTAGCAGCCATGAGAGCCTTATCACCCATGAATTTGTCTTATCTTCTTTGAAGGTGACCCGGAAACTACAATTAATCCAGAATGCGGCAGCTAGACTGGTGACTGGGAGTGGCCACCGATACCATATACCATAACATCGGTCCTGAAAGACCTACATTGGCTCCCAGTATGTTTCCGAGCACAATTCAAAGTGTTGGTGCTGACCTTTAAAGCCCTAAATGGCCTCGGCCCTGTATACCTGAAGGAGCGTCTCCACCCTCATTGTTCAGTCCGGACACTGAGGTCCAGGGAACCAGGCAGAGGGCCTTCTCGGTGGTGGCACCCGCCCTGTGGAACACCCTCCCATCAGATGTCAAAGAAAAACATCTGAAGGCAGCCCTGTTTAGGGAAGTTTTTAATGTTTGATGTTTTATCGTTTTTTTTAATATTCTGTTGGGAGCAGCCCAGAGTGGCTGGGATATTATTATATCCCAAGTTAGTGGGCCTCACTGGCTCCTGTGGGCATGAGTTCCATCATTTAACTGTATGCTGCTTGTCAAAGTACTTTTAAATAACCTTTCTTGAATGTTCCAACGTTCTGTTTTATTGGATGTCTGTAGGTTCTAGTGTTACGAGAGAAAAACCTGTCTCTATACGTTTTCTCTATGCCATCTCTGTACACAATGTATATTTCAGTCATGTGCATACACATGCTCCCTACTTGGGCGCTTGGCCAGAAATACAAGAACTGATTTAAGTTCTCAAGTAATTAAAATACATCTATCTTTTGAAGTTTGAAAAATGCTGGAGACAACAGTCTTCCCAAGATTAAACAACGCTGGGGGAAAGTGTTGCCCCCTCAAAGATTGAAGGGAGTACAAAAGGATCCCATGAATTTCTTATATAATCAATATAGGGAGATCAATTTAATAATATTTACCCAATGAGATGGGATGTCCATCACTCTCCTGATTGTTACCACTTTGTAGGGGACTTTCTCTTGCGTCAGTGGTCACTTCTGCAGACAAAATGCTTATCTGAAATAAAAGTGGGTGAAATTCAAAGTAACATCAAGATGTTTGTTCCACCAGCACAAACATTTCTGCTTGCCTGATAGAATGATCTCCCCTTTACAGACAAGTCAAACGTTTAATGGTAAACAAAGGGTTGGGCCAATAATTCATTTCATCAGATATTAGGGGGGAAAGGGGTGTAGTTTTGTATATTAACCAGAAATTGGAACCTAAGCAAAGATTAAAGGATGAGAAGGGGAAAATAATAGCAGTGGAAATTAATTGGGAAGGGGAACATTTGTTAATCGTAGGAATATATGCACGCAATGAAAGAAAATCGGATTAAAAAAAAACACTAGAGGAATTTATGTTTGAACAATATGATGGCAAAATAATATTAATGGGAGATCTAAATGGAGTAACATCGTTAGGAGTTTGACAGGACAATACGTAAAACTGAAACAAAGGAAGGTAAATTACCCAATTCCTTTTCTGATATGGTCATAAACATGAATCTACTAGATCTATAGAGACTTAAACATCTGATGGAACGTCAATTTACTTATTATTCCTTTGTGAAAAATTCCGCAAGCAGAACAGATGCCGTATGGGCATCTAAAGAATTAGGGCCAAGGGTAAAAAAATTAAGAGATATTACCAAGGATATTACCAATCTGGCCCAGTGAGGATTTCAAAGACAGTAAATGTGCAGCTGAATTAGGAAAAGCATGCACATTTAGAGGGGAAAGGCCTTGGCGAGTTTGGGACATTCCTTTGTGGGTGATACCCTGGAAAAGTGTGGCAAATATAGAGGGCTTTAAAATCCCCTCCCCCTCAGATTCTGAGCCCTTTGGAAATGCCAGGATAAAACATTCTCTCACCTGCTGCTTCCTGTCCTCTGCCCGGCTCAGGAGGAAACCTTCGGCCAGGGCCACCGCTTGGGAAGTGGTATCTGCTCCACATTCCCTCACCCAGCTCTCCATCTCCGGAGGGAGGACAGCCAAGAGCTGCTTCAGGATCACCAGGTCCAGAATCTGAGTCTTTGTGTGACCCTCTGGCTTCAGCCACTGACGGCAGAGATGGTGGAGCCGGCTGAAAACTTCATGGGGGCCCTTTTTGGTGAAATGCACAGCAACATCCTCACAAGATGCTCGACCCTGAAAGGCAGGGAGGTAGTTGCCCTTTTATGCAGCTCGTAAATGATTTTGTGTTTCTAAAATACAAACGACTACACAAGGAAAATTTGCACTCTTAAGTGGCCTCTCCAGTAGGCAGCTTTGACAGATGCAAAGAAAATGAGATAAATTTGCTCAGATCCAGGAGCGTGAGCAGTCGACAGAGCCTTTGTGTGCCCCCTCCTGGAGAGATCCGGAAGGTGGCAACATGAGAACAAGGCCTTTTTTCCAGCAGCTCCCCGCCTGTGGAATGCTCTCCCCAGGGAGGCTTGCTTGGTGCCTTCATTATACACCTTTAGGTGCTAGGCAAAACTTTCCTTTTTAACCAGGCCTTTGGTTGATACGATTTACATTCTATGCTCTTTTTGGGAGGGGGGCTATTGGGTTGTTGTTTTTATTTTTATTAGTTATTGTGTGGTTTTATATCTTGATTTTATTTTGTGAACCACCCTGAGACCCTTGGGTATAGGGCGGTATATTATTATTGTTATTGTTATTATTAATAATAATTATAATAATAACATCTCAATGAACCTTCTTCCCCCTTACCTGATCTGGTTCCACAGCACCTGCTTCCCCTTCACCACAAAGAGGAGACAAGCAAGAAGCTCTTGCCGGTTTCATTTCATCACCTGTGAGAGACAAAATGGTGGGAAGTCAATAGCAATTGCTTGTCCTACAGAAGGACACATCTCTAAGTACAAGTTGACATTAGAAAATGGCGCATCTATCGTAGATATTCTGAATGCTCCTAACCAGTTAGAGGTTAAGTGGCACGTGTTTTACGTACATGCTGACATTACAAAAATGTCACCTCCTCCATCGTACTAAGTCGTACCTTGGTTCCTGAACGGTTTAGTTGCTGAACAAATCAGCTCCCAAACGCCGCAAATCCGGAAGTGTTTGCAGACGTTTTTTGAAAGCCAAACGTCTGGCGCGGCTTCCGCTTGAGTGCAGGAAGCTCCTGCAGATCCTGCAGCCAATCAGAAGCCACGCCTTGGTTTTCCAAACGGTTTTGGGAATCGAACGGACTCCCGGAACTGATTAAATTCGAGAACCAAGGTACCACTGTATTTGGGGTGCTTCTAGACATTGTGCGTTTCATTTTTGGGAAACTGCAATTCTCTCTATTTGGGTTCTCAGCCAGAAACCCAACCACTCGTGTCAGTGCTCAAGTATTGAAAATAGATTCATTTTTTAACCGTGGATAAGGCTACGGAAAGGGGGCCTCCCTCTGAAAGATTCACGAGAACATAAAAGCATCCCATAGGAAATGCAGTTAATTCTTACTGAGTGATGCTGCAGCTCCCCAGCTCCCCTGAACGTTCCTCCTTCTCAGGAATCCCTGCTTGGCATCCATGGAAGCTCCCTCTGCCGCAGGGAGATCAGTGGTTGGTTCGGCAAACAGTCCTTTTACCTGAAACGACGAGGAGATTGAAGTCAGTCAATGAGGAGAAGGATTAGAAAAGGCACAACAGAGGCAAAAGGCCTTGGGGAATCTGGACCATGGTGCTGTGGATTATTTTGATTTTTTTTAAAAAAGGTTTAATTACAGGCTGTTTTAAGATTTCCCCTCTTCCTATTTTGACCCCCCTGGAAGTACTAGAATGAAACTCTCACTTGTGGCTCTTCCTGCTTCTTTTCCTCTGCTTGACTCAGAAGGAAACCTTCAGCCAGGGCCACCGCCTGGGAACTGGTCTCCACTCCGTATTCCCTCACCCAGCTCTCCATCTCCGGGGGGAGGACAGCCAGGAATTGCTCCAGGACCACCAGATCCAACAGCTCATTTTTCGTGTGTTGCTCTGGCTTCAGCCACTGATGGCAAAGACGGTGGAGTCGGCTGCAAACCTCTCGGGGTCCCTTGGCTTCTGTGTGGTTGAAATGCCCAAAGTGGAGCTGTAAATATGAGCTGAGGGTGTCCTCCTCCTCATCCAGAATCTTCTGCATTGTTTTTCCCCAGAAGTCCCCAATGCTCCCAACTTGGATTGCATATGGGCCTCTACCATCTTCAAGAACGGCCGAGTCTTCTTCTTCCATCTTGTTTCATCTGTGTTCCAGATAGACTCTTCCCACTTCTGCCCTAGCTGAAGGTGCTACCAAGTCCTGAAAAAATAGCCATTCCCAGATGATTTTATTATCACACCGTCAGGACAGAAAGATTTCCCCTGAGGAACAAGACTGCTTTAAGATGCTTGGGGACCCTGCATTTTCTTTCATTGCAGTTTGAATTCTACAGAAATTTATTGCCTTTCAGTGCAGCAATACAATACAATACACTAAAAAAAGGAACGAAAGAAGCAATTGATATACAAATTAAATCATTCAGCATCCAGAGCTGCTCACTGCAGTTATTACAGCAGACAGAAAAAAAGCATTAAGTGGGGTCCACCAAGACCCTCAGTGATTTTCGGTGGTCCATGTGGGGAAAGGTTTGAGAACCACAGCTATGATTGATTTTGATTCCCAAACCTCCAAACCTTCTCCCTGTTTACTAGATTGCTTTTTTTATTTATTGAGTGGGAAAACATTTAGGATAAATAAGGCTTACTATATTAATTACAGATATCCCAGAGCCTATAGGAAATTTAACTGGCTGTAGCTACAGTAAGGGTTTCATAAATTTTGTTTCAGGGTTGCCGTATATTAATAAGAAAATTACTAATTAAAAGCACACCAGCAATGGCTGTGTAGGGGATATGGGAAACGGGGCTGGGAAAAACAGAACCAGGGCATTGAAACATCACCAATTCTGCCAACTCTTCAGGGATTACTGTCGGACAATAATGATGAAGTTACTTTAGTGGTGGCTGAGTTTTTGCGCTCGGTTTACGCAGAGAGATTGGACCACTGCGGAGAGGACAGGGGGACGCTAACTGAAAATTGATATATCGTTTAAAACATTAGTTCAACTAATACGTATTTTATCTTATGAAGTTTATAACGTGAACGTTTAATGTATAATTTTAATTCGAAGCACCTGAACTTGTTATGCCTAATAAAGGTTATTGATTGATTGAACATCACCAATTCCCCATTTATTTCAGACAGTTGCATTTTATACTATAAAGGCATATAAGAACAAAATTGTGGGGGCTCCACCCACCCCTGTCCAGCACCAGGTTAGCCCTCAACAAGGAGCTTTTTCTGCTCTCTCTGCGAAGAAGCCCCCTCTCGCCAGACTCAGTCCACATACCCGTCTGCTTAGCAACAGAGAACGAGGCACACTTAGCAACCTTGCTTCCTGCAGAAGCCTTAGACAGCTGCCTCTATTCCTTTGCAAATGTCAGATTGAAATCTGAAAGCAGCTCTGTTTAGGGAAGCTTTTAATGTTTAATAGACTATTGTATTTTAATATTTTGTTGGAAGCCGCCCAGAGTGGCTGGGGAAACCCAGCCAGATGGGCGGGGTATAAATATTATTATTATTATTATTATTATTATTATTATTATTATACAGGGTTGTTTTTTTTATATAAAAACATATTTAAAGAAAGCTAAAAGCCCATCACCACCACCCTACCCAGTACGTGTGAACCCCATGTCTGCAGCCCTGTATGAACGAAATGGGGATAAAGCCCCAAAATAACCCGCCCAATCTCTCCATCGCAGAATCATGGCATTGTAGAGTCGGAAGGGACCCCCGGGGGTCATCTAGCCCAACCCCCTGCAATGCAACGCAGGAATCTCAGCTCGAACACCCATGACAGATGGGTCACCCATGTCTACTATGCTCTGCCTGCAGGGTCAGGAGGGGAGTCGGGGTGTGGGGTGCTGCTCGTGGGCTTCCCATTGGGGTGGCCCCTGTGGGAGCAGGATGGTGGGTTGGGTGGGCAGAACTGAGCTCTTGGCCCCCTCCCCACCGCTCCCCAGGGGGTCTTCTAAAGCCCCCTCTTCCCGATCCTACCTTGCAGCCCCTCCTCCCCTGGGGATCCCCTTCCCCCCAAATGCACAAAGCCGGTGGGGGGCTCACCGGATTTCAGAAGGGGCCGCCGAGGCAGCGATCGCGAGAAAGAACCAGCCGCTCGCTTCTGCTCCAAAGGAATCCAAGGGAAGAAAGAGCTTGGGGGGGGGGGGACTTAGCTCTGGAGGACTCGCCCCCCCCATGCACGCATTCCTTTCCTCTCTAGGAAGCGGGTCGCGTTTGCTTTAACCCTTCGAAGCCCAGGCTGCAGGGTCAACGCCACCACAAGTCACTCAAAAAGAGGAGAAATCAGCCCTGAGTCCTCACTGGAAGGACAGATCCTGAAGCTGAGGCTCCAGTACTTTGGCCACCTCATGAGAAGAGAAGACTCCCTAGAAAAGACCCTGATGTTGGGAAGGATTGAGGGCACAAGGAGAAGGGGACGGCAGAGGATGAGATGGTTGGACAGTGTTCTCGAAGCTACTAACATGAGTTTGGCCAAACTGCGAGAGGCAGTGAAGGATAGGCGTGCCTGGCGTGCTCTGGTCCATGGGGTCACGAAGAGTCGGACACGACTGAACAACAACAAAATAGGGAGGAATTACCATAGTAACGCCGCCAGGCCGTCCCTAGCAACGTCTCACGTGCCCTTAGCAACGCTGCCCGGCCGTTGGTTGTCTCCTAGCAACGCTGCCCGGCCGTTGGTTGTCTCCTAGCAACGCCGCCCGGCCGCCTTCTCTTTCGCTGGCTTCCTCCATACCGGCGCATCTGCCTCAACCGCTGCCTTTGCCTCCTTCGCCCTCACGGCCTTGCATTCCCCGCGACCGCTCTCCGGCTGCTTCGAGGCCCCTTGCGGGTGTCTCCCTTTCCCCCGCCATTACGTTTATATGCCACCTTTTCTTCCGAGGAGTTCAAGGTGGTGCACGTGGTTCTCCACGTCCCCAGTTCGCCCTCACTCACAACAACCCTGTGAGGTAGGCTGGGCTGAGAGACGTTGGCCTGCCCAAGGTAGCTTCATGGGGATACGGGCCCTGCTCTCCCAGGTCCAGGGGTGCCAACTTGAATAATTTGGGGTGGGGGGCAGGTAAGCCCCGCCCTGCATAATCGACCACATAAGATTGTTTTGCAAAATAATTTCATTTGAACAGAAAATAAAAGTTGCTTAGCAAAAAGGGAAGAAGAAATAACATAGCAGTATTTTACTTAAATAAATTACAGCCAAGAACAAATTATTTAATCGTTGATTTAAATAATGTTTTTTGTTTAATTGATTTATCCCACATTTGATCTTGTGAACATTCTCCCGCCCTGCCTTGAAAGCCACACCTTGATTGGAGTCAGTGCGCCTGAACCATTTTCGTCTTCCTCATCCCTGTTTGGGGAGGTTCATAGAATCGAAGGGACCTCCCAGGGTCATCTAGTCTAACCCCCTGCAATGCAGGAATCTCAGCTAAAGCATCCAGGACAGATCCAACCTCTGCTTCAAAACCTCCAAGGAAGGAGAGTCCACCACCTTCTGAGGGAGACTGTTTCACTGTCAAACAGCTCTTACTGTCGGAAAGTTATTCCTGATGTTTAGTTGGAATCTCCTGTCTTGTAACTTGAAGTAGTTAGGAGACCCCTGGGGCAGGGAGATGCCCAGATTACAATACCAGGGTGGGTAAATTAAATCTTTTTTTGTGTGTGCAAAACAATCTTAAGTCATATTCGCCTCTCCTGCACCCTCTCCTTGCCTTTGCATGTTTTCTGCACTTTGAAACCAGAGAACATTCCTTTGCCCTTTCCATTTCCTGTTTTCACATTTAATTTCATGATTCCAAACCCAGTCTGCTATATAAACACACACACACACACACACACACCACCACCACCACCACCACCACCAATTCAAAATCAAGGACAGGTGAGCTGGAAATTGACTTTTTGTTAATCATTTATTATTACATTTATAGCCCACCTTTCCTCAAATGAACTTGAAGTGGCTTCATAGTTCTTCTATTCACAATTTTATATATTCACAACAACCCTGTGAGGTAGAACTAGGCTGAGAGCCATTGGCCCAAGGTTACCCAGTGAACTTCATGGCTTCATCGGGATTTGAACTCTGGTCTCCCAGGGCTGCTTCAGTTTAAATGAGTAGGGCCAAGAGAGAGGGGTGTAGCTTAAGGAAGAAAAGGAGGGTACTCTACCCCCCAAGAAATATTTAAATGGTTGTACCCTTATGTGCAGGGGACGCAGGTGGCGCTGTGGTCTAAACCACAGAGCCTAGGGCTTGCCAATCAGAAGGTTGGCGGTTCGAATCACTGCGACTTGATGAGTTCCCGTTGTTCGGTCCCAGCTTCTGCACACCTAACGGTTCGAAAGCACGTCAAAGTGCAAGTAGATAAATAGGTACCGTTCCGCGTTTCCGTGCGCTGCTCTTGTTCACCAGAAACGGATTAGTCATGCTGGCCACATGACCTGGAAGCTGTCTGCGGACAAACACCGGCTCCCTCAGCCTATAGAGCGATATGAGCGCCAAACCCCAGAGTCGTCTGTGACTGGACCTAACGGTCAGGGGTACCTTTACCTTTTTACCTCATGTGCATCATTTCATGTATTTCCATTGAAGTTTTTTTCTGCACTCCAAGCACTGGAATAGTTTATCCCATGTTAATTCAAAGAAATGAGAACTTTATTTACGTGGAAACTCTTTCCACACTGCAAACATTCATATCGCTTTCCCCTGTATGCATTCTTTGATGGGAAATTAGAGTTTTCTTCGCACTAAAGCTCTTCCCGCACTCCGTACATTTATATGGTTTTACTCCTGTGTGAACTCTCTCATGACAACGGAGGTTTGCGTTTGTATTGAAACTCTTTCCACACTTCAAACAGTGATACGGTTTCTCCCCAGTGTGAATTCTTCGATGAGGAATGAGGTCTCTGTTCAGGCGAAAGCACTTTCCACACTCCGAGCATTTATATGGTTTCTCCCCTGTGTGAATCGTTTGGTGAGACGTGAGGTGCCTTTTCTGTGTAAAGCTCACTCCACACACCAGGCACTGATAAGGTTTCTCCCCTGTGTGGATTCTTTGATGATAACTAAGATCAGTCTTCCGAATGAAGCTCTTTCCACACTCCAAGCACTGATAGGGTTTCTCTCCTGTGTGTAGTCTTTGATGATTACTGAGAGTTATATTCTGTCTAAAGCTCTTCCCGCACTCCAAGCACTGAAATGGTTTCTCCCCTGTGTGGATTGTCTGATGGGAAGTGAGGTTTATCTTTCGAATGAAGCTCCTTCCACATTCCAAGCACTGATACGGTTTCTCCCCTGTGTGAAGTCTTTGATGATAAGTGAGATTTATCTTTCGAATGAAGCTCTTTCCACAGTCCAAACATTCATAGGGTTTTTCCCCTGTGTGAGTTTTTTGATGATAGCTGAGAGTTATGTTCTGTCGGAAGCTCTTTCCGCACTCCAAGCACTTGTATGGCTTTTCCACAGTGTGGGTTCTTTGATGAGTAGTGAAAGCTTTCATATCACTGAAGCTCTTTCCACACTCCAAGCACTGGTGTGGTTCCTCCTCTGTGTCAATTCTTGGATGTGTCATGAGGCCTATCTTCTCATTTAAGCGCTTTCCACCTCCAAAGCATTTATATGGCTTCTCCCCCATGTGGATCCTTTGAGAGGTAGTGAGGCTAAAACTTTGACAAAAGCTTTTTTCAGATGCTGCAACAAAGATAGGAAACAGGTAAGAACCTGAGGTAAAAATGCTAATGTTTTAATGAATAAAAATTATCCAGTATAAGAAACGTGCAAAAAAAAAAAAAAAAAATGCTAAAAGTTGATAGATTGCTAGACTTTCTAAAGTTTAGAAAGTCTAGCAATCTATCAACTTTTAGCATTTTTTTTTTTGCACGTTTCTTATACTGGATAATTTTAAATCTAAACAGTTTTAAACTAGTACAGAAATTATGTACAGGTGTTGCAGTCCTGTAATGTCTGTAATGCTGAAGATTCTCCACTCCTGGACAAGTGAAACTCTGACCCTTACCAAGAAAGGTTGCCATTCCACAATTCTCCTCCATGACTTCTTTATGCAGATCTCTCTGATCAGGATCCAGAAGTGCCCATTCCTCCTCGGTGAAGTACACAGCCACCTCCTCAAAGGACACGGGACTCTGAGAAAAAGGGAAATAGTTGAAAGATTACATTAAGATTGATTGATTCCCACAATCCATGAGACTCTTCAAGGAAGAGGGGCTATTCTGCAGAAATGAAATCTCTTTATAGATAATAGTTTGTGTTATCTATTACATTGGTTCCCAAACACTTTGCCCTGTGGATGTTGTATGATTTTTAATTGTACTTTTATTTCCTATATTGTATTTTATCATGTGACAATTTGAATTCCATGGAATGATTTAAATATTTGATTTCCTTGCAGGCAGTTCTGACAGAAGAACCAAGAAGCAGGGATTTCAGTTCAGGCCTAGGGAGGTGGGGACCAAGTAACCCAGGCTGCCCCCAGCCTGCCTCCTGTGATCTGTCCTCCCTACCTGATCCAGTTCAATAGCATCTGCTTCCTCTTCACCACGAAGCAGAGATGGCTGATGAGGTCTTGCCAGCATCATTTCATCACCTGAGAGAAAAAAAGCTGGTGATAAGCCAGGAGCACTTGCTCCTCTCATAGGTTAATCGATGCATCCCTAAATACACATGGGTATTAGAAGTTTTTTTTAACTGTTAAGCATATTTCAGCACCTTATATTCTGTTTTATATGTGTATGAAAGGACATCTCTTCCCTTTGGGGCGCTGGGCTGCCAGTTTCTTCCCCAAAAAGATTAAAGGAGCCTGTGGATTTATTGAACACTTGACCAAGATAAACCCAATTGTGCTACATCCCATTAGTCATTATTATAATAATATTTATTTATATCCTGCCTTATCCCCAGACCGGGACTTGAGGCAGCTTACATTAATTATAACCACACAGATGAAATACAAAAAGCTAAAACATAAAAAAGAGAATAATTAAAATGGTGGTTAAACTCTAGGAGAATTAAAACAATATAAAAAATCTATTAAGATACAGATATTAAAAACAGCACAGCACTAGTAAAAGCCCTTTTCCACTAGTAAAAGCCCTTTCCTTAAAAAAACAGTCAATTCCCAAAGGAAATATGGTCTTTCAGATAGCTTGGACCTAAGCGGTATAGGGTTTTATAGCTCATAACCAGCACTTTGAATTGCACCTGGAATCATAATAGACAGCAGAGACTTATGAACTTAAATTTTAAACACTAAGAGGCTGAAATATGGTTTTAAATGTAAGCATCAATTCTATGAATTGGCCCGCATTTTTATTTTTATTTGTAAGACAATATAACTTACACTACCACATCTTTTACAAATTGTTTTCTGGTCTTTGACCGTAATAAAGATATTTGATTTGATTTGAATTGCACCTGGAATCAGACTGCTAGCCAATGTAGCTGTTCTAACAAGGGAGTTCTTACCCAGTGGCCCCTGTCCAGTGTCTGATGGAGCCCTCTCTGCCTCTGGGAAATCCAGGCCAGCTTTGGCAAATAGACCTGTAACCTGAAACAACAATAAGAATTGGCGACATCAACTGTGAAGAAAGATTGGAAAAGGAACGGCAGAGGCAGAAACCTGAAGGGTTATTAGAAGTCTTTCCTTGGATGCTTTCCAAAAAGGTTTGGGCAATTAACAGAGAAATCTGGAATGCCCTCCCTGGAGCCCACTTAATGTCTTCTCTCCCTGTTGTAGAGATTGTAATATGCTGTGCTTGATGCTGTATGATTTTTTTAAATGTACTTTTAGTAGCTTCATTTCTTTCATAAAATTTATATACCACTTGACTGTAAAAAAAAAATCCTCAAAGCGGTTTATCTCAAATACTGCATTTTTTCTGTTCCACAGAATTTGTTATGCATTAAAAAAATACAAGAAATAAAATAAGCAACCAAGATGCAGTTAAAAGTAAATATAAATATTTAACATTGACCAACTGAATGTAACTCATGGACCACTAGCAACTCACAGACCACAGTTTGGGAGACCCCTGATCCAGATGACAACTTCACCTGCTGCTCTGCCTGCTTCTTGTCCTCTGCCTGACTCAGGAGGAAACCTTCGGCCAGGGCCACCGCCTGGGAACTGGTCTCCACTCCACATTCCCTCACCCAGCTCTCCATCTCCAGGGGGAGGACAGCCAGGAACTGCTCCAGGATCACCAGGTCCAGGATCTGAGTCTTGGTGCGTCTCTCCGGCTTCAGCCACTGATGGCAAAGATAGTGAAGTCGGCTGCAAACCTCTCGGGGCCCCTCAGCCTCCTGGTAGCGGAAATGCCTGAACTTCTGGCATTGCACATTTGTGCTGAGGGTGTCCTCACCTGGAATCTTCCATCCTGTTCTTTCCCATGATTCCCCAGGGCTCCTGGCCTGGATGATAAACAGACTTCTTACTGCTTCAGGCCCAGCTGAGTCTTTCTCTTCCATCTTTGATCTCTGTTCCCTCCAACAGGGTCCAAGAAGCTTCTCTTGCTTCTGCCGAAGACTGCTGTTACTGGAGTCACTGCCAAGTCCTAAAAATTCAAGACATTGTAGGGTGAGTAAATTATTACACTGTCAGGACATGAAGATTTTCCCTGAGGAAATGTGGATGAGTCCAGCCACCCATCAGAAGGAAGGGCAAGTGAATGACAAGAGGACTCTAAGATGAGCTTCTGGGAAGGTTCCTTCATGTGTGGGCCATGGATTAAAGCCTTCAACCTGGTTAAAGGTCAGAAGGGACCTGGTTTGGTGTAGGGCTAAGACCTGGAAGAGACTAGGGTTCTAGTTGCTACCCAACCAAGAAGCCCACTGGGTGACCTTTGGCAAGTCACTGCCTCTCAGCCCAACCTACCTCACAGGGTGGTTGTGAGGATAAGATGAGAGGAAGCAGCATATATGCTACCTTGAGTTCCTTGGAGGAAAAGGTGGTATGTAAATGTAACAAATAAATAAGGTGCAGCATCCGTCCAACAGCTCTGTTGCTCACAGTTCCTCCTTCATGCACAAACTCCCTCTCTCAGTTGTCCATAGAAAAACAGGACAGTACACATCAGAAAGGTGAGTTGGGGGTTGCTTGGAGCTCTGTTGGGGAAGTTGGTTTAGGGTGGGTTACAGAAAATTGGTATTTCATTGACAAGTTAATATGTATTCAGCATTTGTGATTGAGTTAATTTCCCAGTATTTGCCCTCTTCCCAGGTGCATAGAAAAAGGATTTACCAGCGGCACTGGTATTGACAATGCCATTAACTTACAGATCAGGAGATAAGCATGTAGATACAAATCAAGATACGTGCAGTAAATTACATCCCCACCTAGGGAACACAGTTTACATACAGAGAAAAGTATGTAAATTTCCAGGTGGCACGCTAAATGCATTTGTTACAGGAAAAAATAGATGCCGTTTATTCAGTCTTGAAACATTGAGATAAAGGCATATTCTCAACGTTCTATTGCAGCTCAGGAACTTGACAGCTTGGGGAAGGGTTTCTATCCTAGGGAGTGTGGGGAAGGAGTTGGGGTGCCCTGGGGGTGTCATCAGGTATTTATTTACATGCCCTAGAGTAGGCGAAATGACAGCTGGGTGTCCAATAAAATTCTTATATCATACTCAACGTGCAGCTGAGGATGAATTTCCCTAAAGCTCAGCTCAGTGTTGCACAAAATGGGGAGACACTTACCAGGCTACAGAAGGGGCAATCGATGCAGCTCCTGGGAGAGTCAAAGGCCACTTTCGCCCCCACCCTGCAAGCAGGAAGCCATGCAAGGCGGAGCTGCATTGGCTCTGGAGGATACCGGCTGCCCCCTCCTCCCTAAATCCCCCCCCCCTTTCCTCTCTAGGAACTTAGCTCAGTTGCTTTTAACCCTGAGGACGCCATGCAGCACGATCTCTTTCTCTCTCAAAGCAGGAGCCAAAGAGAAAACGCTCACAGGTGGGCCTCACCTGGCCGGATGAAGACTCAGCGGCACTTCGGGTTCCCAAGCGAACTTCGGGCGGGGGGGTTGCAGTGGGGGGGTGCGGACAGCAATGCAAAGACTTTGGGAAGAAATCAGAGGCAGGACACATACACACGCCAAATTGCGTGTGTTTCTGCCCCATTCATGACAACAGTCGAATGTGAACCTGAAGTTGAGGGGCGGTTTCCTAGAGAGGAAAAGAATAGCGGGTGGGGGTGGACTGGGTCCCCCAGCCAGGGGTCAGCAAACGGCGGGGGCGGGGCTGGCGTGCGTCGTGGGGGCGTGGCACGCTGCCCGCAGGGGCGTGACGCGCATCCTGGGGGTGTGACACGCCGCCTATGGGGGCGTGACGCCCAGCGTGGAGGGGATGCAGCCGTGATGGCACCCCACTGGGATGCACTGCTGGGGGCGGTGCGCTCCCCCCACCCCACCCCCACTCCTCTTTCTCCGCCAGTGTCCCTCAGACCATGTGGGGGGCCGGACTATATTTTGGGGGGAAAAGAACGGATTCCTATGCCCCACAAATAACCCAGAGATGAATTTTAAATAAAGGGACACATTCTCTCATGTAAAAATATGCTGATTCCCCGACCTTCCGCAGGCTGGATTTAGAAGGTGATTGGGCAGGATCCGGCCCCCGGGTCTTAGTTTGCCTACCCATGCTCCAGAGCAACTTGCCAGCTGCTTCCTGCCTCCGCCTTCACCTGCATGGGGCGTGGGAAGTGGCTGGATTCCTTCATTTGCTGGAAGGGCTGCATCTGAAGTTTACCTCCCAGGCTGGGGGTGTGCTCCCCTTTGCGCTGTGGGTGAAGGAGGAAGACAGAGGGGCTGGAGGGGGAAGGAGCCTGGGAAAGGTGGAGGTGGAGATGCGGGGAGATCAGCCGGTTAAATTGGGAGAAAAATGGGGGTAGAGCTTTTGGGGAGGTGGAAGAGGGGGTGCCAACTTGAACAAAATATTGGGGGGCACGTAAGCCCCACCTTGCATAATTGATGAAATGATGTGGCACGGACATACCATTTGAATGGCAATGCATGTCAACATGGGGGCAGCCCCCTCCAATATTTTATTGGGGGGGGGGCTGAAGGAACCTGGCCTATGGGAGTTGGCTCCTATGTCCCCCATGCATCCTCTGTGCCAACTTCTGTCCTCTGATGCATTTTTGCACGTGGCCTAACCCTGATCGGAGAGGGGGGGATTCTTCAAGCAGGACATGGGAGACTTGGGAAATGGATGCAAAAAGGTGCCATGCAATTGGGGTTGTGTGTGATAGAGAAATACCCCCCACCAGAACACAACTGGTGAACCCCAGTTCCAGATGGTCACCGCTGTGTCCTATATAAAGGGGGGAAGATAGTTATGATTTAGTCAGAAATGTAGGTGAGCTCAATAGGCTAATAAATGACCTGAGAATTATTGTAAACAGGTCAAAACATCAGCAGGTTTAGAATAAATTCAGCAGTATAAAATATGTGGAAATAAAATGTGAAAAGAGAAGATATGGATTGATTAGAATATGCAGTCGTACAACACAGTAAAAGATCAAGCCATGGAAAGGCGGAAGGGAATCAAATGCCTCAATTTTTGATTGTAATGTTGTATGAAAACTGTAACAATGAAAAAACTATATTGTAAAAAAAATAAAAAAATCTTCTGGTCTGAAAATTTAATCAATGAACATTTCTAGAGCTGAGTGGCAGCTTTGATATGAATTAGCCTTCAAGACAGCCTAGACAGCCTTTTAGCATAGAAGCCAAAGAAAGAGGGTGATCATACATGTGCAAAGTCCTGAGCGGCATGGTGAGAAATTGTGCAGAGCAGTTTTCTCCTCCCCTTCATAGTCCTAGAAGCTCAGGCTATCCCATGAAACTGAATGTTGAGAGATTCAGGGCAGGTTTAAGGAAGTACTGATTGACACAGAGCATATATCTTATAGGGCTTTATTCACCTGCTGCACAGTCCCATCAATGGATAAAAACTACTCAGGGAAAACAAGTGTCCCTGTTGCAATTTTTAAGATAAATAATTACCCTACATAAAGATATGGACAGTTTCTAGTTGTTCACTTCCTGCCTGAAGCATTTTCTTTCCCTATTCATAGCAGTGGGTTGGATCTAATGTTAATCCTGCCCAAAGTACACCCACTGAACTTAATGAACACGACAACTTGGGTCTGTTAATTTCAGGGCGGTCCAACTTTTCATACCAAGGGGGCTTCATCGCAGAACACGTGGGCCACACAATGAATTAACTTTCCATATCGCAAATTAAAGTGTTCACAATATAGTTAATATTATTTAATATACACAATTAATGAAATATACAGTACTAGTTGACCCGGCCACGCCTTGCTGTGACTGATTTGG
This sequence comes from Darevskia armeniaca, assembly GCA_034641395.1. NCBI lineage: Eukaryota > Metazoa > Chordata > Lepidosauria > Squamata > Lacertidae > Darevskia > Darevskia armeniaca. The sequence goes on from JAWWNF010000113.1 coordinate 339,625, forward strand.
TGAAATGGAATGTCGGCTCCACAAATGGCGGACGGGACGTTTCCGGCCGGTGTGGCTGTGCCGCTGCTTCCCTCTGTAGCTACTGGAGGCGGCGTCTCCAACCCACCAAGGGCAAACTCGGTCTTTGTGCCTGGCCTACCTTTCCAGCCGGTCTGTACGGGCCTGGAAATGTCGGACGCGGCCTGGCTCTGCAGCCGTTGGAGAGACAGCACCGCAAACCGCAAAAATGGTGATTCCGGCCGGGTGCCTGTATACCCGTTGATGGAGCCAGCAGTAGCGTTTCCGCCTGGTTTGTCTGTCGATTGGATGGTGGCAGTGACGTTGGGAGAGGAGGAGGAGGGGTCAGAAACAGGTGTGTTGTGCTGTACTGTTTAACGTCCACTGGAGGGCGCTATATATATATTTGCACAAAATCACATTTTTACTTGGGAAAGGTGTGGTATTTGTGCAATATAAGTACATATGATCATTCCCATATGGGCATGGAACGTTGTGTCCAAATTTGAATGGAATCGATCAAGGGGTTACGGAGAAAGGTGATCATTAACAAACATCCAACTTGAACGATTTTATATATATAGATATAATTAAATACACATATAGTATATTTAATATATTTAATTATTAAAACAAATTTAATACACAAACAGATGTGGGTGCTTTCATTAACAATGCATGACACACACAAAAAGGCTTTAAGATTCCCCCCCTTGAATGTTGCTGGGGGCCACGAAAAAAAGCTGGACCACCTTGGTCTACTCTAAGCAAGATTAACACTGGATATGACCAATTTGCACGATGTCTCTCTATATGAATTCCCTGATGGGAAGAAGGGAAAAATTGGGATTTTTATGGATTCACCCCATGTGATTTCTATGATAAGTGAGCATCACTCTCCCAAGTGTTAATACAGTTTCCCCCTTTTAAATTCATTGATGGCAATGGATATTTGTGTTTCTTTGAAGCTATTTCCAAACTCCAAGCACTGTAGGCTGCATAAGAGTCTATTGGGGCAATGTCCCACCAAGTGAAATTTCAAGCAGAACATTTAACATCCCTCCTCACCCCTTCTCAAAACCTCACATTCTTCTGCCAGAATATATGCGTTAAGTCTTGAAGGTGCTATTATGTTCTTTTTGTTGCCCTGTTACAAAAAAAATAGTAGGATGGGGCACACTCCTGACACTGATATGGATTCTTCCCACTGTGAATACCTCGATGAAGATGGAAAATGGTACATTTAATAAAACTTTTTCAACATTCACAAGCATTGATATTGTTTCTCCCCTGTATGGATTCTCTGATGGGAAGTGAGACTTTCCTTCCAGCTGAAACTCTTCCCACATTCCAGGCACTGGTAGGGTTTCTCCCCGCTGTGAATTCTCTGATGGCGGCGGAAATGTGTGCTTCTGTGGAAGCTCTTCCCACACTCCAAGCACTGATAGGGTTTCTCCCCTGTATGAATCCTTTGATGGGAAGTGAGACTGTCCTTCCAGCTATAGCTCTTCCCACATTCCAGACACTGATATGGTCTCTCCCCAGTATGAATTCTTTGATGGGAAGTGAGACTTCTCTTGGTGGTGAAGCCAATCCCACATTCCAAACACTGGTAGGGTTTGTTCCCACTGTGAATCCTTTGATGGGCATGGAGGTTGGAGCTCTGACTGAAGCTCTTTCCACATTCTAAGCATTCGTACGGTCTCTCCCCTGTATGAATTCTTTGATGACGACAGAAATCTGTGCTTCTGTTAAAGCTCTTTCCACAATCCAAGCACTGATATCGCTTCTCTTCGGTATGAATTCTTTGATGGGAAGTGAGATTTTTCTTCCAGCTGAAGTTCTTCCCACATTCCAAGCACTGATAAAGTTTCTCCTTGTTGTCAGTTTCTTGATGGGAACTCTGATAGATGCTCTCTCCACACTCCAGATATTCATATGGCTTCTCTACTGTGTGGAGTTTGTCATGGTCTCCCTGATTCTTGGTTTCCAATTTGTCACCTTCTGCAATGACAACAAAAGCTAATGAGAGAGCCTTAGGAGGAAACGGAGCCCCAAATTACTGAATGCCCAATAATGCTTGTGATGAAGGAAGAAATGAGGGGACTTTGATGAGAGGCAGATCTTACTACAGAATTAACTCCCTTTGGTCACCAGCATTAACTGAGAGCTGGCTTGCTACAGACTGTTGAATCTGGCCTGTGTAAAACTGGGTTCGGCTTAGTGTCGAAGATCATTGGGTCATCTTTGACCAATCACTCTCCCTTTCAGTTTAGCCTACTTCACAAGGTTGATGTGCAGGTAAATGATACAACCATGTCCATTCTCTTCAGAACTGTGTGTATCTGAAGAAGTGTGCATGCACACGAAAGCTCATACCAAGAACTAACTTAGTTGGTCTCTAAGGTGCTACTGGAAGGATTTTTATTATTTTTTATTTTGTTTCGACTACGGCAGACCAACACGGCTACCTACCTGTAACTGGAACTGTGAGGAGTAATAGAAAAGATGAAAATATGATAGAATGTAAAGGTTAGGCTTAGAGGTTCCATGGACAATCTCTGACTTCTCTAGCTAAAGCAATGGTGGTGAACCTCTGGCACATGAGTCTGATGAGGGCCTGTGATTTACACAGCAGCAAGCAGATTGTTGATTCATTTGAGTCCTTTTAATAATTATGTCTTCTACCTTCCTGCCTTCTTGATTGTTAATCCCTTTTGTCCCTCTTAAAAGAAAATACACATGAATCTGAATGATAACAAAATAAACTAGTTTACTGTCAGATTCATTGAGTACATACTTAGGTTACAAAAGATATAAACTATATATTAGATATTAGTGAGTCCTAAAAAAGACTCCATCAGAGCATTTACTGCTTAACACTTTTATCAGCAGCAGCCTAACCGACCAACGGACCAAACTGACTGTCACATAGAGGCAGTTAGTCCTCTCTTAGAATGTTGGATTTGACTGACATATCCCACAAAGCAATGGTGGTGAACCTCTGGCACATGGGTCTGATGAGGGCCTGTGAGGTTGTTTTCTGCTAGACCTGCAACTTCTGGTGTGGGAAGGTAAAACGTTGCTGTAAATCAAGAATGAGGAGCTTAAAATACACTCCTGATTGCTCCTTGCTGGTGGGGTTCCCTCTCAGTAACCATCAGCTGATCGTCTCTGTCAGGATGCCCCACTGGGAATTATTCATCAGGAACTCCCTAGGTCACCTGATTAGGCTCTTGGAGCTGATCAGCTGATAAGCCCTGAGATTCAGCACTTTGAAGTTCATCTGCAATTGCCCATGAGGGAGTTAAGCCAAATAGCAAATTATAAAAAGGGGTGGGTAGGGAGGACTCTTGAAGAGATATTTCTACGAAGGCAAAAGCATCATATAGCTATGGGAATCTGAGATGAGTAAAAGCCCACCTCTTTTCTGAGATGGATTGCTGTTTGGGCCAATCATGAAATTCATCTCTGAAGTCAGTGGTTTCCTTTGGCCAACCAGGAAATTAATGAGGGGCTACGTCTACCCTGAACAACCCTGAAACCCACATTTCAAAGGCCTGGGAAGTTCAGACCAGTCTCATAATTCTTTAGAAGGCCATAACTGGTGTACGAGTCCTGAGACAACACAGTAAATACTTGTCCAAATGCTGTACGTGGTGCCACTGAGCTGCATAAAACAGACATATTGAATTTCACAGAAGATATTATCATCCAATGGGGAGCCATACCAAGAGATGCCACGATCACACAATTCTCCTCCATGACACTGTTATGCAGCATTCTCTGGTCAGGATTCAGCAGAGCCCACTCCTCATCCGTGAAGTATACAACCACATCTTCAAAGAAAACTGTACCCTAAAATTAAAAGAAATTATGTCCTCCTGATAGAAAGAATAAAAACTTCCTACTACTATTTGCTGACCAATATAGTCTATCTATTAGGTGCTGTGCTGTCTTAATTGGGTTCTTTTATTTCCCATTTTAAAAGTGGGCATTTATATTTTAGTATCTGTGTAACTTTTTTACGCTGCTGATAAGTCTTGCTGGCATCCGCCTGTCTCGAGAGACAATGGAGTGTTCCTCCGGGGGCAAAGTCAAACCGCTGCATTAGCAGCACCAAAGTGACCTCCCCGGGGCGCAAGCCTGAGCGGTGTGTCTGGAGGTCCTGGGTTGCCCACATGACAAGACCCTGCTCTCGGCCTCACTGATGTGGTCCAAAGGAAAGCAGAGCAAGATGTTTGGCGCCAGCTTGGCTGCAGGAATTTCCGGAAGGAGGCGTGGAACTGCCCCCCAACCATCTTAGGGACTGCACCTGTTCTCACAGTGGCCAATGGGAAGCCCGCAAGCTAGGCCTAGGACACAACAGCACTCTGTGAACCTGTGATTCCCTCCAACTGGTATTTGGAGTAAGGTTACCAGACGTCCCCATTTCCCGGGGACAGTCCCCGGATTTACAAATCAGCCCCCTGACAAAATCCATCTATTTAGTAGGAAGTTGAAAAGTGTCCCCAGATTCATTGAAAAAAATCTGGTAACCTGAATTTGGAGGCATAATTTGGAAGGGCTACACGCGTCAAATGGATATTTACATGTTTGGGAAAACAACAAAGGTGCTGATTGCAAGAACAAACTTAGTTGGTCTCTAAGGTGCTAAGGTGTCTAAGGACGTGGGTGGCGCTGTGGTCTAAACCTGCCGATCAGAAGGTCAGCGGTTTGAATCCCCATGACGGGGTGAGCTCCTGTTGCTCGGTCCCAGCTCCTGCCCACCTAGCAGTTTGAAAGCATGTCAAAGTGCAAGTAGATAAATAGGTACCGCTCCGGCGGGAAGGTAAATGGCATTTCCATGCGCTGCTCTGGTTCGCCAGAAACGGCGTTGTCATGCTGGCCACATGACCCAGAAGCTGTCTGCGGACAAACGCTGGCTCCCTCGGCCTATAGAGCAAGATGAGTGCTGCAACCCCAGAGTCGTCCGCGACTGGACCTAATGGTCAGGGGTACCTTTACCTTTAAGGTGCTACTGGACATTTAAAAAAAAATGTTATATATATTTCGAATGCGTCAGACCAACACGGCTACCTACCTGAACTGTGGAAAATAGTCCCTCTGTGGCCTCTAAAATAAGCGTGGGGCCGTCTGGGGAGCTAAGACCAGGCTTCCTAGCTTCAGAGGATGCAACTGGCAGATATTAGGTAATTGACTCCAGCGCAAAAGAATGTAAAATAAGGAAGAACCTAAAATTGATAGCTAACTGCTAGGCGACGTGGATTTAAACATTCATTGTGTAGCTTTGAAAGCAAAGTGGAAGAGAGAGAGATTGCTAAAGGCTGAAGGAGGGGGCAGGAGCACCCAGACTGCCCCCAGTTTCCTGGTTGACCCTTCCCTTACCTGATCTTGTTCCACTGCAACTGCTACCCTTCCAGTGCAATGAGGAGATGACTGAGGTGATCTTGCTGAAATCATTCCTTCACCTGCAAGATATAAAGGGGGATAGAAGCCAGGAGCACACGCTTGTCTCCGAGATTCAGCAATGCATGCCTAACTACACATGGATCTTAGAAGATACCTATTGAGTGTTTCTACTCATTTTATAAAAAAAATCCTTCCAGTAACACCTTAGAGAACAACTACCGTATTTTTCCAAGTAAAAGACTAGGTTTTTTCCCTAAAAAATAATGTCCAGAATTGCAGGGCGTCTTATACATGGGGGCTATCTCCCTCCATTTTCTTAAATTGGAGTCCCCCAAAATATCTTATAGACGGAAAAATACGGTAAGTTTGTTATTGGTGTGAGCTTTCGTGTGCATGTACACTTCTTCTAACCTATCAGCCAATCACCCATTCCCACCACCCTTCTGAGTAATACCCCTCCCCACCCTCTCACTATATGTAAGGGTCTGGTGACTTCTGTTTCAGTGTATCTGAAGAAGGGTGCATGCACACGAAAGCTCATACCAAGAACAAACTTAGTTGGTCTCTAAGGTGCAACTGGAAGGATTTTTTTATTATTTTGTTTTGACTACGGCAGACCAACACGGCTACCTACCTGTAACTACTCATTTTATGTTATAGTGTGGAAGAGATCTCTCCCACTTTGGATGCTTGGGGGAAAAGGTCGAAATGCTGGTCCCCATGTATAAATGATGAAATGTTGTAAATCAACACATTTCTCAGTGATGGAAAGGCTGGAAGACAACAATCTACTACTCCAAATGATTAAAGGGGCCCATGGATTTATTTTAAAATCAATAGACCAGACTGAGATACAAATTAAGATCAATCCTCACCCAGTGGCCCCTGTCTGGGGTCCGATGGATTCCTCTCCACCTCTAGGAGATCAGTGCCCTTTTTTGTAAACGGATCCTGTATTTGAAACAGTAACAAGGATGGAAGACATCAAATGGGGAGAAGGATTAGAAAAGCCATGACAGAGGTAGGGACCAAAGAGTTGCTGAATATTCTTCTTTGGATGTTTCCCCCCCCCAAAAAAATTAAGAGAATTTTTGGGACGCCTTCCCTTACATTCTGCGCCCCTTGGGATTATCTAGATGAAAGTCTCACCTGCTGCTCCTTCTGCTTCTTGACCTCTGCTTGACTCAGGAGGAAACCTTCGGCCAGGGCCACCGCCTGGGAACTGGTCTCCACTCCACATTCCCTTACCCAGCTCTCCATCTCCAGTGGAAGGACAGTCAAGAATTGCTCCAGGATAACCAGGTCCAGGATCTGAGTCTTGGTGTGTCTCTCTGGCTTCAGCCACTGACGACAAAGGTGGTGGAGTTGACTCCAAACCTCTCGGGGCCCCTTGGCCTCCTGGTAGCCGAACTCCCTGAACTGCTGACGCTGCACATCTGAGCTGAGGTTGTCCTCCTCACCCAGGATCTTCTGCACTGTTCTCTCCCAGAATCCCCTGCTGCTCCCGGTCTTGATGTCATCATGACCTCTTCCTTCTTCAGGGCCTGCCGAGTTTTCCTCTTCCATCTATGCGCCAAGGAAGCCTCCAAGAGGTCTGAAGGAATTCCTCGGTCTCCTGCCAATTTCAGTCTGCTCTACTTAGAGGCGCTACAAAGACCTATAAAGCCAAGATGTTGTTCTGTTATTAGACGCTACACTGTCAGGAAAGGAAAAATTGTTCTCTGAGCCAGCCTGGAGGGTTCTCGCTAGCAACCAGGTCAGATTATAGTGATGCAACAGCCCTCCTCGACTGAAAGTTATGAAGCAAAATGTGCCGGCTACCTTTTAAGCCAGCTTTCCTCAAACTACAGGCCACTCCTGGGCCTCAGCACCCTTCCAGGTGGGCCTTGCAGCCTCAATGCTTCCCATCTTCACCCTTAGAGATAAGCAAGGCTGGCTGCTTCTCTCTGCTTCTTGGGGGTGTTGCAAAGGCAGGGGAGTCAGCCTGGCTCCTCACCACCCTTCCTTTCTGTGCTTTAAAGCAAAGAGTGAATTCAGAACTGTCATAACAAGTGAGTTGTTTTTGAACATCAGGCAAAAGTTAGGAATCACCCAGGGTCCTGAAGAGAGACTGTTCCCCACCCCACCCTGATTTAGTGCATCCTTTTCATCCTAGCAAGCTTAAGGCAGCTTTTTTTGTAACATCTGAGATCATGAAAAGGTTGTTTTCTGCAAATCCTTCTACACAGTCATTGTGTGTGACTGAAAGTGCCCTGCGATTCCGTCCTGGCAGGTGTGAGCAATGGGGCTCTGCAGTGCCCCACCACCAATTGGCCAGAGAGTGTATTAAAGGGGATTATTTCCCTTTCATACAACAGGATGTGGGGCAGTCATGAGATTTTTTCCCAGGGAGGGGCAAAGCATTGCTACCAGTATTATTATTAAGTACTAGCTGATCCGGCCACGCCTTGCTGTGGCTGATTTGGTGAAATGCAAAAGTAAGATACAGTATGAAAGAGAAAATGTATGTTTACTTACAGCTTATCTCGTTGAAGTTCAGTCTATGTGTTCTCCGTTTGCCCCTCCCATTTTTGTCTTTGTTTCTACAACTGTTTATTATTATTATTAAACCGGGAAAATGGCGATTCCTCCCGGCGTGGCTCTATAGCCGCCGGTGAAGCCAGCAGTAGTGTTTGTGGGCGGTCTGTCTGTTGATTGGATGGTGGTAGTGACGTCAGGAAAGGAGGAGGAGGGGTCAGAAACAGGTGTGTTGTGCTGTGCTGTTTAACGTCCACTGGAGGGCGCTATTTTTTTTTGCACAAAATCACATTTTTACCTTGGAAAGGTGTGATATTTGTGCAATGTAAGTACATATGATCACTCCCATATGGGCATGGAACGTTGTGTCCAAATTTGAACGGAATCGATCAAGGGGTTACGGAGAAAGGCGATCATTAACTAACATCCAACTTGAACGATTTTATACATATATATATTCAATTCAATCTATATCCCACTCTTCCTTCCAAAGGGGTAAAACACTGAAAGGTGGAGGGAGGCTAGTTTGTCCCCCCAAATGTCAATATATACATCCGGCCTCAGGTTCGACAAATACTAGAAACTTTGTCTCTCTTTTAAAATGGGAATCTGGATTATGTTTCGTGGAGAGGGGAGGAATTTTCCCCTTACACACCCACTACACAAATCCATTCGACCACGTTGGTTTGCTTTCAGTCGGTGGTCTCTCCTGCATTTGATACCTTTGATTAAAAGACCGCTTGTAGTTTTAAGGAATGCTTTCCGTTCAATCATGTTTGGGGGTTGCATGTCTGAATGGGCACATGCATGCCAGTTAGGAGGCTTGATATTGGCGCATTATAATTCTAATAAAATTGCAGCCGAATGCGCACTTCCATCGAGGTCAGCTCAGAGTTGTACTTTAAACACTCCCCTACGGTATGATTGACATCCTATGCCCTTTTAAAATGTGGGCTTTTTTGGGAGGGAGGATTATTGGATTGCTGTTATTTTTATTTTGATTATGCATTTTGCGGTTTTCTATTTTGATTTTATTCTGTGAACTGCCCTGAGACCTGCGGATATAGGGCGGTATACGAATTCAAAATAATAATAATAATAATAATATTACTAATACTACTACTAATAATAATAATTCCAAAGCGGCCTCTTGACTTTGCAGAGAGGGAATAGACCTGATCCCTGACTTGGGTGCTCTGGGGGGGATCTCGGATGGATCAGCTGAGCAGGCACCCTCCCCGCTGCAGCCCTGGGTATCCCCTTTACTCAAATCCAAATGGATCAAGTTGGGGCGTCGGGGGCCGGCGGAAATAGAGACTCACCAAACCTCAGAGGTGTCCACCGATGCAGCACTTGCGAGGCACAAAGGCCACTTTCGGACCCCGAAGGTGGGAAGCCAGGAAGGGGGACCGTGGGGAGGAATGTTTGTTCTAGCGTTCCCCCTCCCTCGCCCCCAAATCCCATTTCCCTTCCTCTCTAGGAAACCAGTTCCGGCCCATTTTAACCCTTAGAAAGCCAAGCAGGGAGAGGGGCTGCGCGTAGCTCAGTGGTGCAGCTCCTGCAAAAGGCGTGCGGAAGCTCCCCTGTTCAATCCGCGGCATTTCCACGTGGCAAGTGATGGGGAAGAGATCCAGGGAGAGAGAGAGAGAGATGGCCAGGCTGCAAGGTCAGTTATTTTAATTTGGGTATAACTGTAAACTGATTATATTATTACTGTATTGTTATTGTTATTGGTTTTATTGATTTATTGGTTTGTTGCTTGTATAGGGTGTTTTTTTATGCTGGTGTTTTGTTGTGTTTTATATGTAACCAGTTGGGCGGGATATAAATTAAAAGTTGTTGCTGTTGTTGTTCTGCGTCTCTCAAAGGAGGAATCAGGCCCTGAACTCGAGGGTGTTTCGGTCTGGGGCTGCATACATGCCCAAGACACTGCAAAAGGATCCTGGGGAACTGTGGTTTGTGAAGGGTGCTGGGAACTGTAGCTTTAAGCGTATGGCGTGTGCGTTGCTCCAGAGCTTCTAATTTCTTGATCCAAAGGACCGGGCTGCCTGTAACTGATCAGCTTCAGTGGTGCCCTATGATCGTAGAATTGTGGAGTTGGAAGGGACCCCGGGGGTCATCTAGTTCAACCCCGTGCAATGCAGGAATGATCTTTACACTTGGCTGTTTACTTCCAATTTAGGGGCTCCCCATTCCAGCACAGGAACCCTGGCTGCCACTCTCCTGGAAGCGATGCTTCTTCACTTCAGGGTTATATAATAAAGGTAAAGGGACCCCTGACCATTTGGTCCAGTCGTGTCCGACTCTGGGGTTGCGGCGCTCATCTCGCTTTATTGGCCGAGAGCCGGCGTACAGCTTCCAGGTCATGTGGCCAGCATGACAAAGCCGCTTCTGGCGAACCAGAGCAGCGCATGGAAACGCCATTTACCTTCCTGCCAGAGCGGTTCCTATTTATCTACTTGCACTTTGATGTGCTTTCAAACTGCTAGGTGGGCAGGAGCTGGGACTGAACAACGGGAGCTCACCCTGTCGCAGGGATTCGAACCGCCGACCTTCTGATCGGCAAGCCCTAGGCTCTGTGGTTTAACCCACAGTGCCACCTGGGTCCCTATATAATATAATAATAATAATTTATTATTTATACCCCGCCCATCTGGCTGGGTTTCCCCAGCCACTCTGGGCGGCTTTCAACAGAACATTAAAATACAATAATCTATTAAACATTAAAAGCCTCCCTTTTAATGTTAGGGTTAGGGTTAGGGTTATACATTCCCTCCTCGGGCCACAAGGGGGTGACAGCGGGAAGGTAATAATAATAATAATAATAATAATAATAATAATAATAGAAACACACACATATACAGAGGGCAAACTAAGGCTTAATGTGCTGAGATAAGACAATAGGCACAAAAAAACAAACTACAGTTCCTCGGGATTCTTCTGCAGGGGTTAAATGTGCTTTGGATGTATTTGGAGTGCACTGAGAGATGCAGAGGGAGGGAGCTGATCTTGCTGCTTGGCGGTCTCTCTCCCCCTAGAGGTTTTCCCCATAACTTCAGTTACAGGTAGGTAGCTGTGTTGGTCTGTCATAGTCAAAACAAAATAAAAAATTAAAATTAAAAAAATTCCTTCCAGTAGCACCTTAGAGACCAACTAAGTTTGTTCTTGGTATGAGCTTTCGTGTGCATGCACACTTCTTCAGGAAAAACAAACCATTTACCACTCTCAACTGGAGTTACTGAAAAAACAGAAGAACAAAAAACTCTCTAACCTTTCCAACCGACAGGCTACTAATCAAAACAACAAGATCAACAATATTGTCAAGGTATCTGAAGAAGTGTGCATGCACACGAAAGCTCATACCAAGAACCAACTTAGTTGGTCTTTAAGGTGCTACTGGAAGGAATTTTTATTTTATTTTGTTTTGTTTCCCCATAACTTGTCACCTTTAAAAAAAATTAAAGCAATGTCCAGCATTGAACCCGGGAGCTTCTGCCTGAAAAGAGCAGCTGCCCTGCCTCTTGAGTTACAGGCAGCCCCTCTCGCCTTTTTGGCTTTGAAAGGGTTAAAGCGAACCGAACTGGATTCCTAGAGAGGAAGGGAATCAGGAGGGAGGAGGGGAGGAGCGCGGAGTCCTCCAGGAGAGAAAGCCCCTCCCTCCAAAGCCCCTTCCTGCTTGGCTTTTCCCTGGGGGGGGGGCGAATGTGGTCTTTGTCTCTCCCAGCGCTGCATTGGGGGGACCCTCCTGGGAGCCGGTGAGTTGTCACCCCTTTATTTTGTGCATTTGGGCGAAGGGGGATCCCAGGGCTGCAGGAAGGAGAGGGTGCAAAGGAGACCTGATTCATCCAGGATCCTCCCCCCCCCCCACCTTTTTCTCTCCCTCTGTGCAAAGGCAGGAGATGCTATTTGAAATACTGCAGGGAGGGGAGGATTTAAAGTTGATCTCTGTGCAAGTGTATCTCCAATTGAGCTTTGATTAGATTTAGTGGCTCCTCCCCATTAATCAGGCAGTGGATTCATCAAGGCTTCTGGAGACACCATTCAGACGTGCAACTCCTTGAGACGGAGAGGATGATTTGAGACCGAATACAAAGCACTGCTGAGAACTATTGGAGGGTTAAAAATCACAGGACTCAAATGCAGGAGAGAGCCTGACTGAAAGTAAATATACCTTTGCAATGTATATTGGAAACCCAGTCAGATGGGTGGGGTACAAATAATAAAATTATTCAAAACAATCTGCATGCACACGAAAGCTCATACCAAGAACAAACTTAGTTGGTCTCTAAGGTGCTACTGGAAGGAATTTTTTTATTTTTTATTTTGTTTTGACTATGACAGACCAACACGGCTACCTACCTGTAAATAAAATTATTGTTATTGTTAATGGGAGAGGAGAAGTAATGGATTCCCACAGATTCCCAGCTATATTTTTGTTATTTTAAGGAGTTCTGTAACAAAAAGCCAGGGAAGAAATCATCTCCTCATCCCCCGTGCTTCAATTGCTACACCCCACTTTTGCAGCAAAATACAGAACACCGACCAATTTGCCAGCCTTGAAAAATAGCAGCAAAACCGCCTTTCTTTCTGTATGCTTTGAGAAATGCTGGTTTAGACGGTGGTCTGCGTATTTTGTTTTGTAGCTTTCCTTTTAGGCGAGCTAGAGACTCCTGCTGCACCGCTATAATCTGGCCCTGGGTTCTAACGGGACTCATCCAGGATTGCTCAGTGAATATTTTTCCTTTCCTGACAGTGTAGCAATCCCATAACACAACAGTGTCTTTTGTTTTGTAGGAGTTGGTAGCAACTCTAATTAGGACGGACTGAAATTGACATAATACAAAGGAATTCCTTTGGACCTCTTAGAGGCTACCTAGGAGCACAGATGGAAGAGCAAAACTCAGCTGGCCCTGAAACAGGAAGAGGCTGCAGTGCCATCAAGCCTGGGAGCTCTGGGGTAGTCTGGAAGGTCCTGGGTGAGGATACCATCAGTTCTGATGTGCAGCGACAGCAGTTCAGACATTTCTGCTACCAGGAAGCCAAAGGACCCCGAGAGGTTTGCAACCAACTCCACCATCTTTGCCGCCAGTGGCTGAAGCCAGAGCAACACACAAAGAATCAGATCCTGGACCAGGTGATCCTGGAGCAGTTCCTGGCTGTGCTCCCCCTGGAGGTGGAGAGATGGGTGAGGGAATGTGGAGCGGAGACCAGTTCCCAGGCGGTGGCCCTGGCTGAAGGTTTTCTCCTGAGCCAGGCAGAGGACAGGAAGTGGAAACAGCAACAGGTGAGAATGTTTCACCATGACGGTTCCCATTCAGAATGTGAGGGTGGGTATCTCAAAATTCTCTGCTAATATACCAACATTTGGGGTGGGAGAAGCATCCAATGAATGTTGTCCGAAAAACCCCGTCCTTCCTTCTCCTCGATCTCTGTTTTGACTCCTTATTACTGTTTCAGGGGCAGGATCTGTTTGCAAAAATGGGCACTGATTTCCCTGAGATGGAGATGATTCCCTTGGACAGCAGACAGAGGCCACTAGGTAAGGATGGTTGGGATGTATCCCAGTTTGGTCTCCCTCTGTTGAGTGTGAAATAAATCTAGGGGCTCTTTTAATCTTTGGCAGCAGACAAGACTTCCCTGCAGCCTTTTTCACTGCTCCCAATTTCCCTTAGGTTCTTTTACACAACTGATATACAGAATGGGTATAAACACATGTATTTATAAAGACCCATTGGTAGATAAATGTTTATCACATAACCTCTGAAACAAGGAAGTGCTCCTGGCTTCCCAGCACATTTTTTTCCCCTCACAGGTGACTGGATAATGCTGGCAGGACCTCCTCAGCCATCTCCTCTTCACAGTGGAGGGGAAGCAGCTTCTGTGGCACTGGAACAGGTAGGGGTGGCAGATCAGTGGGAGAAAAGAGGCTGGGGGCATCCAACATATATCTCTGTCCCCGTCTCACCTCCCTGGGCCTGAATGAATCTCTCTTTCACTTTGCTTCTTGGAAGCCTTTCCTCAATAAAGTCTTTGAAGGCTGCTCAGGGAAGGTTTCAATCCAAAGAAGAATGATCACCCTCCCTCACCTTAAATAGGCCTTTGGATGGAGCTAGAATCATCTAGTTGGTTCCCGAATGGCTTAGCTGCTGAACAAATTGGCTCCCGAACACTGCAAACCTGGAAGCAAGTGTTCCGGTTTGGGAATGTTTTTCGAAAACATTTGGGAATGTTTTTCGACGTGGCTTCTGCTTGAGTGCAGGAAGCTCCTGCAGCCAATTGTAAGCTGCGCTTTGGTTTTTGAATGGTTTCAGGAGTCAAACGGACTCCCGGAATGAATTAAGTTCGAGAACCAAGGTACCACTGTATTTATGAATTCAAAAAATGCTTAATACTAAAGTAGATTTTCAAGAAGCTAACAAAGAAGAAAAGGCAGTTACACAAAGATAAAACATCCATCGTTTGAAATACACAATTCCCATTAAAACCTTAAAAGTAAACACCCATAATTAAAAAGTGCCAAAAATGGTCCAATCAGGAAAGGCTTCTTTTTTCTTTTAGAGTCCAGCATCCTTCGAGGATGTGGCTGTGCATTTCACAGATGAGGAATGGGCACTGCTGGATCCTGACCAGAGAGCTCTGCATACAGAAGTCATGGAGGAGACCTGTGGGATCTTGGCCTCTCTTGGTAAGGCTCCCAGTGGCTTGATAGTATCTGTTGTGAATTATCAATTGTTATCCACGATCAATTGCTGATAAAGGTGATGAATCCCTACATTCTGATGTGGTTCAACGGTGTCACCTACAACATCAGGGATTCTTTTTTTATATATAAATAATGTTTATTAGTTTTCAATTACAAAAAAATCCAATATATGCCACATTGTATCAATGCCATATTACAATTGCAATTCAAATATAATTAAACAGCCAATTACATATACATATTTTTAATGACTTCCCAAGTGTTAGATTTCAGGGTACAGTATTTTTGTTTTCATTATCCACAGCTACAATGTTTTTAACTTCCATTTGTATTAAAACATTAATAATTTATATTTTTGCAAGAAAAGTTCTGTAATCTTTATATTTCCTGTGTGTGAGGTTTGTTTTATATTTATATTAATTTATTTTGTTTTGCCCACATTGTTTCTTCATTCTATTTAGTCTTCGTCCTGCATAGCTCAGCCACTTCCAGTCTTTCTCTCTCCCTTTGTCTCAAAAACATGAGGCTGTAATTGCCATATACGCAATTTCATTCCAAGAACAGAGATAGTCTGGTGCCCTGCCAAAGCACTGGCAAGTCCCCATTTTCTCTCTTTCCTTTAATCATACACAGTAATGATGTGGCGTTCCGCCAAGCCTTGGCAAGTCTTCAAATTATTTAAAATTTAAAAATTTTCCATTTTCACACACAGTTCAATTTTGCACTGTCATCCATAAATAAACTCCTATTTCCTTTGATCTTTTCCTGCTTTTCCTGTTCCGTTAATTTTTTAGCAGTCAGGCGGTGGGTTTGCTGAATCCTTTATGTAACAAACAAGATATATATAGAAGGGGTAAAGGCTCCCGCCCCCGCACATACCATCTTTTACAATGAAGGAATTTTTTCTTTCCAGTTCAAATATTTACGTCTTTGTAGCCGTTTCATTTTAGCAGATGGTAATCTTGTCCTATCCATCCAAGGACACGTCTGTAAATTAGTCTGAATTTTACTCTAATAAACAGAAGAGCCTCTGCATCTTGATGGCTGCATCAGAGGATTACCAATGGTGCTTTTTGCACCCAGCGTCTCCCTGCCCCCGCATTCCATACAGGAGTGAAAGTCAGATATCAATACGATCTGCAAGTGAAGCTCACTTCCCCTGGGTCCTGAGGGGAGCTTACAAGGGCAATTATCCTCAAATCATCCTTGTTTATCCTTCGCAAACGATCTCTGCTAATGTGGGAGTGGCAGTCATTAAGGCAGATCAGCACCGGAAGTGACAACATCAGGGATTCTAACCCCTTGAATGGGCATCTGTGTACTGTATTGCCTTTCAAGATGCATCCTCAAGTTGTTCCCTTCTAAGCAATTGTCTGACTGGTTTTTACTGCCCTTATCTTTTAAAATGTAAGTTTCAGAGTTGTTAGGGAAGTGGAAGTAGCCTCTCAACCATTTTGTGTTTGGCCAAGGAGACCACTGACATCAGAGATGGCCCAAGATCACCCAATGAGTTTCATCCCTGAGCTGGAAGCTCAACTCAGGTCTGTGCAGTGAAAAGCTAACAGCCTGTAGCAAACCAGCTATCAGCAAGTACCAGTCACAGATACAGCTGTAGTAATGTTACAGATCCAGTTCTGGGATGGAACTGAACTTTAATGAACAGCCTTTCAGTTATGCCAAGTTGATCACATTTGAGACACACAATTCAGACTGATTGTTTATTTATCTGTTCTAGGACCTTTCCTGTTTTTGATGTCATGCAGACAAGATTTAGGATTAAGAAGTGTGACACGGTTTTAAAAGCATTGCATGTTAATATATCATAAGCATAAATGTCTCCAACAAAGATTAATTAGCTATGTTGCCATATACTCAAGTTGGTGTTAAATGCATTTTTTCATAATGTGAGGCTCCATTTATTACTCAGGCTCTAATCAGTTTCTGTCTTCATTTCAGACGGTGGAGAATTGGAAAGCAGAAATAAGAGAAACTGCTACGAAATCTATACAGTGGGGGAGCCATATAAATATTGGGAGTGTGGAGAGAGCTTCAGTCAGAGCTCCCTTCAAATAATTCATACAGGGGAGAAACAATTTCAGTGCTTGGAATGTGGAAAGAACTTCATTCGGAGTGACCATCTCACTTCCCATCAAAGAATTCATACAGGCGAGAGACCATATCAATGCTTGGAATGTGGAAAAAGCTTCAGGTTGAAACATAATCTCACTTCCCACCAAAGAATTCATACAGGTAGGAAACCATATCAGTGCTTAGAATGTGGAGAGAGCTTCCGCTGGAAGAGAAGTCTCACTTCCCATCAAGGAATTCATACAGGGGAGAAACCATACGAATGTTTAGAATGTGGAAAGAGCTTCAGTCGGAGACACCATCTCACTTCCCACCAAATGATTCACAGTGGGGAGAAGCCCTATCAGTGCTTGGAATGTGGGAAATGCTTCAGCCAGAGTTCACATCTCACAACCCATCAAATAATTCACAGCAAGGAGAAACCATTTCACTGCTTGGAATGTGGAAAGAGCTTCAGTCGGAGCAGCCATCTCATCCTCCATCAAATGATTCATACCGGAGAAAAACCATATCAGTGCTTGGAATGTGGTAAGAGCTTCCGCTGGAAGGAAAGCCTCACTTCCCATCAAAGAATTCACACCGGGGAGAAACCATATCAGTGCTTGGAATGCGGAAAGTGCTTCAGTCGGAGCAGCAGTCTCTGTTACCATCAAAGAATTCACACAGGGGAGAAGCCATATCAGTGTTTGGAGTGTGGGAAGAATTTCAGTCAGACCTCCCATCTGTATTCCCATCAAAGGATTCACACAGAGGAGAAACAATTTCAGTGCTTGGAATGTGGTAAAACCTTCAACTTTAAGAAAAACCTCACTTCCCATCAAAGAATTCACACAGGGCAGAAACAATATAAATGCTTGGAATGTGGAAAGTGCTTCAAAGACAGTGAGAGTCTCAGTTCCCATAAAAAAAGTCATACAGGGGAGAAACCATAAAATCAGTGACAGCTGAGGGTCACTGGTGCGGCTTGGCTACTTAGAGGTCACAGTGGCGCCGCTAAGCTGTTTTCCCCCATGCTCTCTTGCAAAGTTACTTAAGCATTGCAGTTGAACAAATACTGTGCATCTAACAAACTGGAAACTGGTCCAGAAGGACTGGTCTCTGCCGTCACTGCTGATTCACTGCTAGGACAAAAGTTGTATTGCCTCCACTTGTACTGTTTCTCTGCCTGTTGCCTTCCTCTGCAAAAAAAAAGAGTGGACATGTAAAGATTACAGTTGTAGAAATGCTCAGCAGCTAAGTATCTTACCTTGGTTCAGAATTGCTGTCTGAATTCCTGGAGTTGGTCCATGCCACGATCGTATTGATGTATATACATTGATAGGTAGTCTACATGTGAAGAGATTTCAAAAGCGTGTGTGAAAGGATATTGTTGGGAGAATCTGTGTATTAAGAACATTTGTGCAGGGATCAGTAATACAAAGCAGACATGATTCCTCCAGTTCTGATAATGCAGGCATGATTTTTCTCTAATGTGACTTAATTTCTGCACCTTTGTAATGCTAAGGCGAGGGAATGCCTCTATATTAGCCTAACATAGTCCAGTGGACTCTGTTGGGATAGCTGGACATAGGAAGGGGTTCCTCCGCGAATATCAAACACCCCACGGGCAAGGTGATCACAAGTGCAAGGTCAAATGAACCAGTGGTGGTGGTAACGGCTTGGAGGCCTATGTCTGTGATTAATGTATGTTCAACTCTTTCAAGTGGTGCAGTGTTGTGTCTTGGTTAGTTGGTGTTCGTCAGAGCAACCGTGATACCTTGTCCCTTTTCTCTGTATATACTTGCATCTGAAAAGCCTACAAGCTGCAACTTATTTTTCTGTGCTTAAATTGTTTACAACATTAAAAGATTTGGACCTTACTCTGCTTCTGTGTGGTGACTGGTGCCTCAAGCAAGATCCACACTTCCACATCAGATTCCTAACAGCCTCCACTCTGTGGGTTCCCCAGTTGCTACTGTTCTTCTGACTGAATAAAAGCTGTCTTAAAACATTGCAGCTGGAGTGGTTAATGAAGAAAATCCGCTTCAGATTGGCATATATCTCTGCACATTGTCAGCCATCCCAATACTTGAACTACCATTTAAAGTGATATACTAGACCACTTGAAAGCTTGGGGGCTGCTGTTCCTCTTTGGTCAGCACTAGAGAAAGAAGCATCTTATTGATTCTATTAAAAACACCAGAAGCCCTTCATCGTGCACCTACTCCATGAGAGGTCTGGATGGTGGCAACAAGAATGGGTGTTTTATGTGGTGGCTCCCGGTTTGTGGAATGCTCTTCCCAAGGAGGATTGCTTGGCGCCTTCTAGGGTTGCCATATGTCCTCTTTTTCCAGGACACGTCCTCTTTTTCATGAATATGTAAAATGAGAGTCGTCATAGAGATCTATAGTTAAAAGTAGAAGTAGGCAAATGTGTCCTCTTTCTTGCTCTTCAAAATATGGCAACCCTAGAGCCTTCATTACATATCTTTAAGCTCCGGGCGAAAACGTTTATCTTCAATCAGTCTAACATTCTATGGTCTTTTAAATGTGTTTGTGTGAGGGGGATAATTGTTTTGTTTTTGTTAAGTATTTTGTATTCTCATTTTGTATTTTTACGTTGTTGAACCAGTCTATGACCTTCTGATGAAGGGTTGTATACAAATTTAATAAACAATATTGATAATAATAATAAATAATGTGCCGTGGTCTTTGGATAAAGGGCAGTATACTAAATGAATGAATGAATGAAATCTTCAAAACTTTCCCAAGGGACTATCTATCACAGAGAATAAATTTATATTTGGAGCATACACTTTATTTAAAACTGAACTGTCAAGATGTAGGCAGAAAAACCAGACTAGCATCTGAGGTGGTATCTATATTCACGGGAAAACTAAGCTACAAATATTTTACGGAAAAAATTATTCAACTGAGCATATTTCAGGAGCTCCTTAAGCCAATAGATTGAAAACTTAAAAAAAGAGAGGCAGCAACTCCTTTTCCATAGCTAAAAAAGAATCCCCAAGAAACTAGAAAAAGGACAAGCACATCTTGCAGTTTCATCTGGCAGGGTAATTCCAATTCATTTCTCTAGAACCTTTCAAACTACACATAGACTCATGAAGCAATTTAAATTATTTAGTTATTTCAAAACTAGATATTTAGAAGGAACAGCTGCCCCTGTAAATGCCTCCACATACAGGGGCCTGTACATCTAGGCCTTATCGCTAGCAGGGGAAGCGGGGAACATTTTGAGTCCTCATGGGGAAAAAACTCCAGAGGGAATTAGTGTTTATACACTTATTTGACTGTGGTGTTGCAGAGGTTGATGCCTTGGAATAATAATAATATTTATTATTTATACCCCGCCCATTTGGCTGGGGTTCCCCACCACTTTGGGTGGGTTCCCCAAAAAACATAAAAATACAATAATTCATCAAACTTTAAAAGCTTCCCTAAACAGGGCTGCCTTCAGATGTCTTCTAAAAGTCAGATAGTTCTATATTTCCTTGACATCTGATGGGAGGGCATTCCACAGGGAGGGCGCCACTACCAAGAAGGCCCTCTGCCTGGTTCCCTGTATCCTCACTTCTCGCAGGGAGGGAACTGCCATAAGGCCCTCGGAGGTGGACCTCAGTGTCCAGGCAGAAGAACAATGCAGGTCGAGACGCTCCTTCATGTACACTGAAAAAAATCCCCTGACCCTCCAAGGCCACGAGAGAGAGAGAGAGAGAGAGAGAGAGAGAGAGAGAGGGGTGGGGTGGGGGGGGTGGGGGTGGGCAAGAGAGAATTGTTTGGATCCTGCAACTCTAGTGCTTTTCTGGAAGAGGGGAAGGGAAAAGGTGGAGAAAATCCACTAAATCACGGTTTCCAAAAACCTGGGTCTCCATCTGTTTTCTTTAGGACTACAATCCCCATCAACCCTGACGACTGGTCCTGTTAGCTAGGAGTGATGGGAGTTGTAGTCCAAAAACAGATGGAGACCCATGTTTTTTTTGGGGGGGGGGACTGCTCTAGAGGCCCACTCCCGTGTCTGTGCCTGGTTTGCTCACATCACTGTACTGAGGAGAAGTGCCCAAAGAGAAACAATTTTGGAATTAAGATTCCCCACCAGACATCTTGCCATCTTCCCCCTTGTTGTTGTTTTTGTTGTCGTTTAGTCGTGTCCAACTCTTTGTGACCCCATGGACCAGAGCACGCCAGGCACTCCTGTCTCCCACTGCCTCCCGCAGTTTGGTTAGACTCATGTTGGTAGCTTCAAGAACACTGTCCCACCATCTCGTCCTCTGTCGTCCCCTTCTCCTTGTGCCCTCCATCTTTCCCAACATCAGGGTATTTTCCAGGGAGTCTTCTTCTCATGAGGTGGCCAAAGTATTGGAGCCTCAGCTTCAGGATCTGTCCTTCCAGTGAGCACTTAGGGCTGATTTCCTTCAGAATGGATAGGTTTGATCTTCTTGCAGTCCATGGGACTCTCAAGAGTCTCCTCCAGCACCATAACTCAAAAGCATCACTTCTTCGGTGATCAGCCTTCTTTGTGGTCCAGCTCTTCCCCCTTAGCAAGTCTAATAGCTGGCTCCACGATGACAGGAGAAGAGCAGCTGCCCTGCCTCTGAGTTGCAGACAGCCCCTCTCGCCTTTTTGGCTTTGTAAGGGTTAAAGTGAACCGATTTGCATTCCTAGAGAGGAAGGGGGGCAGGAGGGGAGGAGCGCGGAGTCCTCCAGGAGAGAAAGCCCCTCCCTCCTGGCTTTTCCCTGGGGGGACGAACGTAGTCTTTTGTCTCTCCCAGCGCTGCATTTGGGGGACCCTTCTGGGAGCCGGTGAGTTGTTCCCTCTTTATTTTGGCGAAAAGGAGTCCCAGGGCTGCAGGAAGGAAAGGGTGCAAAGGAGACCTGATCCATCCAGGATGGCTTCCAACCAGGGAGGGCAGCTTTTTTCTCTCCCTCTGTGCAGAGGCAGGAGATGCAATTTGAAATATTGCAGGGAGGGGAGGATTTAAAGTTGCTCCCGGTGCAAGTGTATCTCCCATTGAGCTTTGATTAGAATTAACATCGCCTCCCCGTTAATCAGGCAGTGGCGTTACTAAGGCTTCTGGTTGGGAGATGTGCCCTTTCAGACGTGTGCAACTCCTGAGAGATGGAGGGGATCATTTGGGAGTGAATACAAAGCACTGCTGCGAACCATTGGAGGTTTAATAATCAGAGGAATCAGTTGAAGGAGAGAGTATTTAAATGTCATTTTAAAAAAATTAAAATTTGAATACAAAATTGAATAGCTGTAATACAAAGCATCTCCCCATCCTTAGTGCTACATAAAGGTAAAGGGACCCCTGACCATTAGGTCCAGTCGTGTCCGACTCTGGGGTTGCAGCGCTCATCTCGCTTTATTGGCCGAGAGCCGGCGTACAGCTTCCGGGTCATGTGGCCAGCATGACAAAGCCACTTCTGGCGAGCCAGAGCAGCGCACGGAAACGCCGTTTACCTTCCCGCCAGAGCGGTACCTATTTATCTACTTGCACTTTGACGTGCTTTCGAACTGCTAGGTGGGCAGGAGCTGGGACCGAGCAACGGGTTGCAGGGATTCAAACCGCCGACCTTCTGATCAGCAAGCCCTAGGCTCTGTGGTTTAACCCACAGCGCCACCTGGGTCTGTTTAGTGCTACATACCACTCAGATATTTTGCACCGAAAGTGAGAACACCCACCAGTTTGCCAACCTTGAAAAAGAGCAGCACGTATTGTTTCTGTGCAGTTTCACATTTAAAACCTACTTTACTCCTGCTTCATTTTGCTCATTAACTGCCTTGGTCCAATCACTAATGCTCTGCTAAACCTACCTCACATGGCTATTGCCAGTTGTCATTCGCAGCTCTGACAGTCCCTCATTGTTTTCAAACGTTTGGAAAAAGGGGAGGAGTCAGGCTGACTTCTCTGGCATTGTAATACGGAGCCTGTTTCATATCACAGTGTGAGAAGGGAAAGTGAAGAGGCTGTGAGATCCATCTATAAGGATGGTGAGATCCAGTAGTAATTCTTGACCTACGCTTTGAGAAATGCTGGCTTAGAAGGTAGTCTGCATTTTTTGCTCTTTAAGTTTCCTTCTAGGAGAGCTGGAGACTCCTGCTGCACCGCTATAATCTTGCCCTAGGTTCTAGCGAAACTCATCCAGGCCTGCTGAGAGAATATTTTCCCTTTCCTGACAGTGTAGCAATCCCATAACACAGCAGTGTCTTTGTTTTGTAGGGGTTGGCATCACTTCTAATTAGGACAGACTGAAATTGACAGAAGACCAAGGAACTCATTTGGATATCTTGGAGACTTTCTTGGAGCACAGATGGATGAGCAAAACTCATCTGGCTCTGAAGCAGGAAGAGGCCACAGTGCATCAAACCAGGGAACTCAGAAGTATTCTGGAAAAACTCAGTGCAGGAGGTCCTAGTTGAGGATACCCTCAGTTCAGATGTGCAGCGACAGCAGTTCAGACATTTCTGCTACCAGGAAGCCAAAGGACCCCGAGAGGTTTGCAACCAACTCCACCATCTTTGCCGCCAGTGGCTGAAACCAGAGCAACACACAAAGAATCAGATGCTTGACCTGGTCATCCTGGAGCAGTTCCTGGCTGTCCTCCCCCCGGAGATGCAGAGCTGGGTGAGGGAGTGTGGGGCAGAGACCAGCTCCCAGGCAGTGGCCCTGGCTGAAGGTTTTCTCCTGAGCCAGGCAGAGGACAGGAAGCGGGAACAACAACAGGTGAGAGTGATTCACTGTGATGGTTCCCAAGGCATTCACAATGTGAGGGAGGGTATCTCATAATTCTCTGCTAATATCCCAACATTTTTTGGAAAGCATCCAATGAAAGTTGACCGAAAAACCCCATCCTTCCTTCTCCTCGATCCCTGTTTTGACTCATTACTGTTTCAGGGGCAGGATCCGCTTGCAAAAATGGACACTGATTTCCCTGAGATGGAGATGATTCCCTTGGACAGCAGACAGAGGCCACTAGGTAAGGATGGTTGGGATGTATCCCAGTTTGGTCTCCCTCTGTTGAGTGTGAAATAAATCTTCGGGCTCTTTTAATCTTTGGCGGCAGACAAGACTTCTCTGCAGCCTTTTTCACTGCTCCCAATTTCCCCTAGGTGCTTTTACACAATTGATATATAGAATGTATATATTTGTAAATGCTCAAAATACTTTTTAAAAGGCCCATTGGTAGCTAAATGTTTATCACTTAACCCCTGAAACAAGGAAGTCCTCCTGGCTTCCCACCACATTTTTTTGCTCGCAGGTGACTGGATAATGCTGGCAGGACCTCCTCAGCCATCTCCTCTTCACAGTGGAGGGGAAGCAGCTTCTGTGGCACTGGAACAGGTAGGGGTGGCAGATCAGTGGGGAAAAGAGGCTGGGGGCATCCAACATATCTCTGTCTCCTCACCTCCCTGTTCCCGAATACACAGTTCCATTAAAACCTTAAAATAAACACCTGTTTTTAAAAAGTGCAACACCATGATCCAATCAGGAAAGGCTTCTTTTTTTCTTTTAGGGTCCAGCATCCTTCGAGGATGTGGCTGTGCATTTCATGGACGAGGAATGGGCACTGCTGGATCCTGACCAGAGAGCTCTACATACGGAAGTCATGGAGGAGACCTGTGGGATCCTGGCCTTACTTGGTAAGGCTCCCAGTGGCTTGATAATATCTGTCGTGATTTATGAATTCTTATTCACAATCAGTTGCAGATAAATGTAATGAGCCCCTATATTCTGATGTAGTTCAGCAGTCGCCTACAAAAGCTGGGATTCAAACTCCCTGTAGTTAATATTGAATGGGTATCTGTGTACTGTATTGCCTTTCAAGATGCATCCTCCAGTTATGCCCATTTAAGCAATTGCCTGACTGGCTTTTACTGCCCTGGTAGTAAGCTGGATCTGGCCTGCAGACGTGAGTCAACCAGCACCCCTATACATGGGCCAACTTGGATAGGTGGGCAGGGATGACCATCTATCAATCACCTACCATCATTATGACATTGGGTGACAATTTGAAAGGAGCAAACAAACCCCCTTGATGGCCAACTGTCAACATCAGTCTGCAGATCAGGATGGAGAATGAATTATCAGGATGGATAATGCAGCTGATCCCAGTGGGGCTGATCAGCTGATAGCTAGGGAAGTCACTGACAGTGAATGTTTGGGCCTAAGTTTTTATTTAATCATGTTTGTATCTTTCCATTGTTCTTATAAGTTCAGAAGGTTATGCATGTACTTGAGTGACACAACACGGAGATCTTTTCTTTGCAAAAGAGGAATCATAGAATTGTAGAGTTGGAAGGTTCCCTGAGGGTCATCTAGTCCAGCCCCCTGCAATGCAGGAATCTCCACTAAAGCATCCATGACAGATGACCATTCAACATCTGCTTAAACTCTTCCAACAAAACAAAACAAAAAAATAATAAGAATAATAAGAAGAAGTGTGCATGCACACGAAAGCTCATACCAAGAACAAACTTAGTTGGTATCTAAGGTGCTACTGGAAGGAATTTTTTTGTTTTGTTTTGACTATGACAGACCAACACGGCTATCTACCTGTAACTCTTCCAACAAATAATAGGGAGTCTGTTCAACTTTCCAACAGCTCTTAACCTTCGGAAAGTTATTCCTGATTTTTTTTTTTTTTATAAAAAATTTCTAGAAGGTTGGGGAAGAAGAAAAGTAGGGAGAGAGCAGGGGGCTAGTAAATCAAAAATTATTCCTCATGTTTAGTTAGAATCTCCTTTTTTGTAACTTGAATCCCCTGGTCTGGGTCTTACACTCTGGAGTAGGAGAAAACAAGCTTGCTCCATCTTCTATGTGAGAGCCCTTGAGATAGTTGAAGGCTCTCATATCTCTCATCTGTTTCTCACAAGGCTTGAAAAATTGCATATTTACATAATTTGAGAATCCATTTCCTCCTAAGCCTCTAATCAGTTTCTGTCTTCATTGCAGGAGGTGGTGAATTGGAAAGCAAGACTAAGGGAGACTACTATAAAATCTATACAGGAGGGGCGCCATGTAAATATTGGGAGTGTGGACAGAGTTTCCACCAGAGCTCCCTTCAAGGAATTCATAAAGGGGAGAAACAATATCAGTGCTTGGAATGTGGAAAGATCTTCAATCGGAGTGACCATCTCACTTCCCATCAAATCATTCATACAGGCAACAGACCATATCAATGTTTGGAATGTGGAAAAAGCTTTAGCTTGAAACATAATCTCACTTCCCACCAAAGAATTCATACAGGTAGGAAACCATATCAGTGCTTGGAGTGTGGGGAGAGCTTCCGCTGGAAGAAAAGTCTCACTTCCCATCAAGGAATTCATACAGGAGAGAAGCCATATGAATGCTTAGAATGTGGAAAGAGCTTCATCCAGAAGGAAACTCTCACTTCCCACTTAAAAATTCATACAGGGGAGAAACCGTATCAATGCTTAGAATGTGGAAAGTGTTTCAATCGGAGAGATCATCTCACCTCCCACCAAATGATTCACAGTGGGGAGAAGCCCTATCACTGCTTGGAATGTGGAAAGAACTTCAGTCAGAGTTCACATCTCATGACCCATCAAAGAATTCACAGCAAGGAGAAACCATTTCACTGCTTGGAATGTGGAAAGAGTTTCAGTCGGAGCAGCCATCTCATGTCCCATCAAATGATTCATACAGGAGAGAAACCATATCAATGCTTGGAATGTGGGAAGAGCTTCCGCTGGAAGGAAAGTCTCACTTCACATCAAAGAATTCATGTAGGAGAGAAACCATAGAAGCTGTAGAAGCTGGGGGTCAGTCGACCTGGCAGGGCTGCTAAGAAGTCACAGAGGTATGCTGCAAGTAGCCATTGACAGCCTCCTCCATGAATTTATCCAATCCCCTTTTACAAACATATGAGTTGATGGCTGTCAATACTTCTTGTGGGTAGGGGTGAATTCCAGAGTTTAAATGTGACCTTAAATGTGTCCTTAAATCGGCCTTCCTGCTGTTTTGAACATCTGTGTGTCCTTGAAGGAAAGGAGGGCAGCTGGTGAGTGGTGGTGGCAGCATGGTAGTTTTAGGCCTGGGGTGCCATGGTTACCTCCTGAGATCCTGCCACCACCAGACATATGATTAGGAATCCCTAACAGTAAATATTGACTAAACCAAGGATAAGGGACCTGTGGCCCTCTAGTTGCTGTTGAGTATGGATGCGGGTGCTGCTGCGGGTTAAACCACAGAGCCTAGGGCTTGCCGATCAGACGGTCAGCGGTTCGAATCCCCGCAACGGGGTGAGCTCCCGTTGCTCAGTCCCTGCTCCTGCCAACCTAGCAGTTCGAAAGCGCGTCAAAGTGCAAGTAGATAAATAGGTTCCAGCGGGAAGGTAAAAGGAGTTTCCGTGCGCTACTCTGGTTCGCCAGAAGCAGCTTAGTCATGCTGGCCACATGACCCGGAAGCTGTACACCGGCTCCCTCGGCCAATAATGCGAGATGAGTGCTGCAACCCCAGAGTCGTCCGCAACTGGACCTAACGGTCAGGGGTCCCTTTACCTTTAAGAACATTAATTCAGGGGTCTAACATTACCTGTCTGCTGCTTTGGTTCCCTGGCTTGCACCAGGAAGATGTGTGGCATCACATGGCAGGACAGAGGCTTAAACAAAGATGTGCTCTCCCAAGCCCACATTCCCAGCATGTGTGCACTCCTGTCTCAGTGACGACTACCTTGGCTTGGTCATGTCTGCATAATGGAAGATGTCAGGATCCCCAAGGACATGCTCTATGGGGAGCTGGCTCCAGGCACCGGGCCTGTGGGCAGACCAACTCTGCGTTACAGAGACGTCTGCAAATGTGACATGAAGGCTGGCAACATTAACCCTGCATGTGGGATAGCCTAGAGATAGTCAGGTTGTGTATCCACAGCAGTGACCCCAAACCTCCATCCCAGCCAAATTCACCCACGACCCAGTCTATCTCCTAGGGACAATCTGCCTTGGTACCCCAAATCTCCTCTAGTTGTAATCCTCGATGCTTGGACAGTTTGGCCAACTTTCACAAACACCCTTCTGTCACCTTCCTCTGGTAGACCTTCCTCTGGTACACAGGGCAGCCTCTCAGACTATCTCAGTCCCCAGCTCCCTTCTCCTGATCTTCACATATTAACATATTGTGTATTAATATTGAAGCCTTAGCCATTCTCCTCAGCTTTTCTCTCTGTTCTATTCCCCACACTTTCCTCATAAACTCCCTATCTCCCAACTGAACTCCCCTCAACTGACTAAACACTCCCTTGCTGATAGTCAGCTCCCAACTGACACGAACCTCCAACCAATCAGATTCTGCTGACACCGAAACCAACCAATCAGACTGAATTCTTAAAAGCATTCCTGTCTCAGAACCTGCCATGGAAAACTACTGCTATGCAGGCTTTGCAGCATCATAACAACACAAGGCCTCCAACCTCTAGTCACAGAATATTTTCCCCTTCAAAACACAAATGTGAACGGCAATTGCCGACAAACATAGTAAAATTATTTAGGTATCTTAAGTAAATAAAGAATTGTGTAATTATGTAATATATCCTTGCTCAATGCCTTTAAAAATATTTTATTTAATATATACTCCACCTTTCCTCCTAGGAGCTCAAGGTGGTGTATATACTTCTCATGAACTATCCATAAACAGTGCCTTAGTCTTATTTGGATTAAGGTTCGCTTTTTGGCTCACACCTGGTCAGTCCATTCCCAAGACCAGACCAAAAAAATGCTCAGAGTGTGGCCCCCCTCAGGTACTAGACTGGAAATGCCTTCAGATTATAATACATGTTCAAACGTATTCATATAAAATGTGAGGTTTGGGCAGTACTGTCCCAAGGTCACCCAGTGAGTGGGATTTGAACCCTGGTCTCCCATGTCCTTGTCCAACCCTCCACAACACATAAGTACATAAAGAATAAAGGTTTTGGCCTGGTGGAAAAGGTGAGGTATGAGCTGGGGCATTGTTTGTTTTGTTGTTGCTGTTATTTATAATAATTGTATCTTTTTAGATCTTACGTTCAGTTTTGTTGTGTGCCTTTTGATGTCCTTTATTTAACCATAACGACTTCTTTTATTACATTTGCAATTATGTACCGGTACATCTTTTAATGTTTAATGTTTTATTATGTATATGTATTTTGTATATGCAGGAAGCCGCCCAGAGTGTCTGGGGCAACCCAGTCAGATGGGCGAGATACGAACAATAAAATTGTTGTTGCTGTTGTTAAAATGAAGTTGATGATTATGATGATCGGGGTGGAGAAAGCAACACAACTGTTGAGCTTTCCTGGCCAGCTTCCTCAGGTCCACACAGAGGAGGCAATGAAGGATTCCTTGAGAGAGAATGCAAGAGGGAGATGCTTGGCCGTGGGTCCTGCCTTGCTGGGGAGAGAAAGCAGCTGGACTTCTTTTGCTGCACAGGCAGCTTTTGGGACACCCCCTTCTGAGATGGGGTGAGCTCCCCGTTGCGCTGTGGGGTGAAGGGGAGTCAGAAGGCTACAGAAGCAGAACCTGGGAAAGGGAGAAAAAGGGGTGGTGCTTCTAATTGGAAAGTTGGGGAAGTTTCCCATTGAAAGGACACCCACCAGTCATCCCTGCAATGCCAGCCTGTTCAGTTTTGACGTGGCCAAACCCTGAGCAGAGAGGGAGCTTATTTAAGAAGAGGTGCCAAGGGTTTTTTTCTTTTTGAAGGGCGGGGAGCTGGGGATAATAAAATACTGTTGCAAAATTAAGAAATATGATTTATTCACATATTTTTACCTGAGTTTGGATTGAGGGAGTCCAGATCTTACAGCAAGGTCATCTCAAGAGGTGCTTGTTCCCCAAAGTAGTGCAGTAATGGAGTCCAGGGAATATCTCCCAGTCTGCCTTCAGCCAGCCTGCCAAAAGATGGATCTCCGCCTTTCCCCCTCCCCTTCTTCCCAGCACACCTTGCTCAAAACACTATTTTCCTTTTCCCTCTGGTTCTGATAAGTAATGATAATGATGAAGGAAGGCCTTTGGGTGAGGCAGCTCTGGCATAACATATTGTAGAAGCCCATCACCATGGCAACCTCCTGTCCAGGCCCAATAATTCCTTTTTAGTTGGGTTATCAACACTTTTTTGCCTCTATCCAAGGTGAGGCACTGGCTTGGAAAGGAAGTTTAGCTTGTATTGTTCCACTGGCATGCAAGCTCTCCTTCAGTGTTCCAAGTTATCAAAATCCTACCGTTTATTAATTTATAAGGTTTAGGGGGATAGGCGTGCCTGGGGATAGGCGTGCCTGGCAGTGAAGGATAGGCGTGCCTGGCGTGCTCTGGTCCATGGGGTCACGAAGAGTCGGACACGACTGAACGACTGAACAACAACAACAAGGTTTAGGGGGATCCGTCCCCCAAACTTACAGAAATACATTTACATTGCAGAGCTGGTGGATCCAAGTTCCAGTTGGTCGCAAAGAAAAAGCTGGTCACTTGGGAAGAGGATGTTGCCGCCCCACATAGAATTACAATGCTGGAAGGGACCCCAAGGCCCATCTTAAGTTCCAACTCCCTTCTGTGCAGGAATCAAAGCAAAATAATCCCTATGGATCTGATTTACTGCAGTGAGATAGCTCTTGGGTGCAACAGGAACCTCCATGTGTAGAGGAAGTATATCGGAAAGCAAATGCCATACAGAAAAGTTATTGTGCTTTCCCATTGAATTGTGCCTGAATTAAGGGGGGAAAGGTTATGCAAATATAGGGATTTTTTTTTCTTAAGAGAGTTCAGTGGGTTAATAAACTGCCTACATGTATGAAAATTAAGTTGCATTTTAATATTCAACCATCCCACCCACCCAGTATTGATAGTTGCTTCTTGTATAAATTTGTGAAAATAATAATAGACTATTTGGAGAGGAGAATCAAGCTGCATTTCTGTAGATCGGGGGCAACTGAAGTAAACTTCAAGACAGTTTAGTTTGGGCTTTTACTTTGGGGCTTTAAAAACTTAGAACGCGAAGAAAGGCGGAGATATATACCCTTCCCAAGGGGTTACATGCCTGCAACCTGAGACTTCTCCTGCATGGAAGTTGTTACTGCTCTTCCTGCTTCAAGCCCCTCCTGGTTCTAGCAGAAAGCAGGGCAGGGGAAGGTGGGGAGTCTACTGCCATGTCTTGTCATCGAGCAGCCTCTTCTTCCACCACTGTTTTGAACTGCCCTGACTCTTCCCCCTTTCCCTGCTCTGGCTCCTGCCTTGTGGGAAGAAGAAGAGTTTGGATTTGATATCCCGCTTTATCACTTCCCGAAGGAGTCTCAAAGCCGCTAACATTCTCCTTTCCCTTCCTTTCCCACAACAAACACTCTGTGAGATGAGTGGGGCTAAGAGACTTCAAAGAAGTGTGACTAGCCCAAGGTCACCCAGCAGCTGCATGTGGAGGAGCGGAGAAGCAAACCCGGTTCCCCAGATTCCGAGTCTACCGCTCTTAACCACTACACCACACTGGCTCTCACTGGGCACCACCAAACCCCACAAATCGCTGGTCGCCTCTCCTGGGTCACCTCCCAGGACCCTTATCACATGCTTCAGAGCCCTGCCAGTCTCTGACAATCTGCAAGATGGTATTTTGTATTCTCTGCAGATTACAAAAAATGAAGCTTTTGCAGAGGATTTCTGGATAATCTCGGGCTGCATGTACACAACAGTTTATTCTGTTTTCTTGTTAATTTCCGCATTTTATTTGAGCTTTCACATGACACAAAATCCACTTTCAGAAATACAGTATAGCAGGATATAGGGTAAGTGTGGTGATCATTTCCATGTTATTGGCTCCAGGAAAAAAAAATCTATGTGCCAATCATTCAGAAATGAACATAATATTGCACTATATTTTTGGAAGTTGATTTTACATCCTGTGAAAGCTCGGATATAAGGCGGAAATTAACAATTAGGGAAACGGGAAAATGGAATAAACTGTTGGGTGAATGTGGCTTCAGCCTCAGCTGGGAAAGGCCTGACTCGGAGATGGCAGAGTTTAGTAAGGCAAGGCCAAAAGGGATTAATAGATTAGCAGCAGTTCACTGGTCTGGCTCGCTAACTGGATCGCCTCTCATACCCAGCTGAAATTCTTTTTCTGTTTCTCATGTGTGTGTGTGGAAGAAAGAGCTGGGGAAATGGTGAATGTAACACTCCTTCAATAAAGCAAAATTAAAGTGAAAAAGTGTTTCCACTGATGAATAACTTTGTTGAGGCCATGTTTCTGTACTACTACAATACTGGTACAAAATTAAAATACCAATATAATGCAGTAACACAGAATATAATCAATGCACTAATCACCTCATTTGCCAGAATATAAAGCACTCAGTATAACACACACCCCAGCTTCAAAAAGTTGAACGGCAGAAAAATAATAATTGATAATATTAAACATTTTTTGAAATCTTCTAGGACGTTATCCTGCAGTTCTACTGCAATTTGATCCTTGTGACCTAAAAACGCTGCTTTATAGTTCCTTATTAGGTTCAACAGGTGGTGCTGTGGTCTAAACCACTGTGCCACTTCGGCATGCCGATCGGAAGGTCAGCAGTTCGAATCCCTGTGACGGGGTGAGCTCCCGTTGTTCGGTCCCAGCTCCTGGCCACCTAGCAGTTCAAAAGCACGTCAAAGTGCAAGTAGATAAATAGGTACCGCTCCGGCAGGAAGGTATACGGCGTTTCCGTGCGCTGCTCTGGTTCGCCAGAGGCGGCTTAGTCATGCTGGCCACATGACCTGGAAGCTGTCTGCGGACAAACGCCGGGTCCCTCGGCCTATAGAGCGAGATGAGCACGCAACCCCAGAGTCATCCACGACTGGACCTAACAGTCAGGAGTACCTTTACCTTTATTAGGTTCAATGACTGCAATTTTTGAGTAGCAATTTTATGAAGATTCAAGCCTCCATTAACTCATAGTGTACATATAACAGTAAATATAAACAGAATATGTTTTACAACATATACTTGTGTTACAATAGATACATCCACATTCAGTAATAACTGACAGGGAGGGCACACACGAGATAAAATTAATACCTTGGCCAATCTGGAGAAAATAGCAACATGTCTTGGGAACACTTTGGGTGATTTGTTTCAACACTTACATAATTTGTGAACATGTCCCTGATGTTGCCTGTTATTTGTGGTGCTGTGGTCTAAACCACTGAGCCTCTTGGGCTTGCCAATCAGAAGGTCGGCGGTTCAAATCCCCACAATGGAGTGAGCTCCTGTTGCTCTGTCCCAGTTCCTGCCAACCTAGCATAGAATCATAGAATCATAGAGTTGGAAGAGACCACAAGGGCCATCCAGTCCAACCCCCTGCCAAGCAGGAAACACCATCAAAGCATTCCTGACAGGTGGCTGTCAAGCCTCTGCTTAAAGACCTCCAAAGAAGGAGACTCCACCACACTCCTTGGCAGCAAATTCCACTGTCAAACAGCTCTTACTGTCAGGAAGTTCTTTCTAATGTTTAGGTGGAATCTTCTTTCTTGTAGTTTGAATCCATTGCTCCGTGTCCTCTTCTCAGGAGCAGCAGAAAACAACTTTTCTCCTTCCTCCATATGACATCCTTTTATATATTTGAACATGGCTATCATATCACCCCTTAACCTTCTCTTCTCCAGGCTAAACATACCCAGCTCCCTAAGCCGTTCCTCATAAGGCATCGTTTCCAGGCCTTTGACCATTTTAGTTGCCCTCCTCTGGACACGGCTCTGGACACGGCAGTTCGAAAGCATGCCAGTGCAAGTAAATAAATAGGTACTGCTGTGGCAGGAAGGTAAATGGTGTTTCCGTGCACTCTGGTTTCTGTCATGGTGTTCCGTTGCTCCAGAAGCGGTTTAGCCCTGCTGGCCACATGACCCAGAAAGCTGTCTGTGGACAAACACCGGATCCCTCGGCCTGAAAGCGAGATGAGCTCCGCAACCCCATAGTCGCCTTTGACTGGACTAAACCATCCAGGGGTCCTTTACCTTTACCTTTAATAAACACAAATGCCTATTGTATCTAATCCCCCCTCCCCAATTTTTTAAACAGCATATTGTCAGCTTTCCAACTGTATAAAACTTTTTCCAACAACACAGTCTGCATCCAACTGCACATTAAAAACTTGACGGCAAGTACCTTTATGATTCCTCTTGTACATGGATTCTTTGATGGGAAGTGAGACTTTTCTTGCAGCTAAAGCCTTTTCCACATTCTAAGCATTTATATGGTTTCTCCCCAGTATGAATCCTTTGATGGGAAGTAAGATTTGACTTCTGATGGAAGCACTTCCCACATTCCAAGCACTTATGTGGTTTCTCCCCTGTGTGAATTCTTTGATGGGAAGTGAGTTTGGAGCTTTGACTGAAGCTCTTTCCACATTCCAAGCATTTATATGGTTTCTCTCCTGTGTGGCTTCTCTGATGTATAATAAAGCTTAAGCTATTGCAGAAGCTCTTTCCACATTCCAAGCATTTATATGGTTTCTCTCCTGTGTGGCTTCTCTGATGTATAGTAAGGCCAATGCTGTGACGGAAACTCTTTCCACATTCCAGGCAGTGGTATGGTTTGTCCCCACTGTGAATTCTTTGATGGGAAGTGAGATTTTTCTTCTGGCGGAATGTGTTTCCACATTCCAAGCACTGATAGGGCTTCTCCCCGCTGTGGATTTTTTGATGAGAATGGAAGTTTGTGCTTTTGTTGAAGCTCTTTCCACATTCTAGACATTGATACGGTTTCTCCCCTGTATGAATTCTTAAATGGGAAGTGAGCTGGGAGTTCTGAATAAAGCTCTTTCCACATTCCAAACATTTATATGGTTTCTCCCCGGTGTGAATTCTTTGATGGGAAGTGATATCACTCTTCCGAACAAAGCTCTTTCCACACTCCAAACACTGAAATGGTTTCTCCCCACTGTGAATAACACGGTGACGATGGAAGTTTGTGCTTCTGTTAAAGCTCTTTCCACACTCCAAACACTGAAATGGTTTCTCCCCACTGTGAATTCTTCTATGACGATGGAAGTTTGTGCTTGTATAAAACTTCTTTCCACATTCCAAGCATTGATGTGGTTTCTCCCCTGCATGAATTCTTTGATGAGCGGTGAGGCTTTTCTTCCAAGTGAAGCTCCTTCCACATTCCAAACACTTATATGGTTTCTCCCCTCTGTAAAGATGGAGACTCTGGCCAAAGCTCCCTCCACTCTCTAGATATTTACATGGCTTCTCCACTGTGAGGAGTTTGTTGTGGCCATCCTTATTCTTCATTTCCAGTTCATCACCTTCTGCAAAGAAGACAGACACTCATTAGAGCCTTAGGGGGAAATGGAGACTCAAATTACTGAACAATGCTAATAGACATTTGTGATGAAGAACTGAAGGGACTTAGATGAGAGGCAGATCTTCCTGCCTCTGTTGCTGACATCTGCTGTGCTACAGAATGTTGGATTTGGATGGAGCTCATTTGATGGGCTGAATTAGACTCTCTCTCTCTCAGCTTAGCCTGCGTCACAAGGTTGTTGTGCAGGTACAGTGGTACCTCGGGTTACATACGCTTCAGGTTACATACGCTTCAGGTTACAGACTCTGCTAACCCAGAAATATTACCTCGGGTTAAGAACTTTGCTTCAAGATGAGAACAGAAATTGGGCAGCGGTGGCGCAGCGGCAGGGGGAGGCCCCATTAGCTAAAGTGGTGCTTCAGGTTAAGAACGTTTTCAGGTTAAGAACGGACCTCCGGAATGAATTAAGTACGTAACCAGAGGTACCACTGTATGTGGAACAAAAGCACATGCATAATGATACAAACATCATAGAATAAAAAATAAAAAGAATAGCCCCCATAATTCACTGGCAGAGGATGTTATTCGCATGAAGAACCTCTGGTCTATGGTTGCCCATGGAGGCCATGAACTCCCAAGCCGATCCTGAAGCATTCTCAGCATTGATATTGTAGTCACCCAAATCTACAGTTCTGGAATCCTCCAGCATCACCCCCGAAACAACCTCAGCCAGCTTGGTCAGAGAGGCTGATAAGCAACAACATCTCTAGCCTATCTCTTTGACCCAGCACCAGATGAAGGGCCTCCAGTCCAGTCCCACACTCCAAGAGAGAGGGATTTGGTAGTAAATGAACTCCTGTGAACTACAGAAACATCTCCTCCCTGCCCTTCCAGTCTGGGCTGATATCACACCAAGTATTTGGGTGGGCAAAGCTGAATCAAAAGTGGCCCACCCCAACTCCCCCACTCAGGTCTCAATAATGTACCCCAGTTCAAGCTTCTGGTTTTCAAAATAGATATTACGCCCCAATAGGAGCCTTACTGAGAGAGGTCATGATCCCACAGTTCTCCTCCATGACTTCGTTATGCAGAGCTCTCTGGCTGGAATCTAGCAACGCCCACTCTTCGTCCGTGAAATACACAGCCACATCTTCAAAGGTCATAGGACCCTGCAAGGAAACAGAAACATTTCCTCCTCCTCAAAGATAGCACAAAGGTTAAAGGTAAAGGTACCCCTGACCATTAGGTCCAGTTGCGAATGACTCTGGGGTTGCAGTGCTCATCTCACTCTAGACCAAGGGAGCCGGCGTTTGTATGCAGACAGCTTCCAGGTCATGTGGCCAGCATGACTAAGCCACTTCTGGTGAACCAGAGCAGCGCACGGAAATGCCGTTTACCTTCCCGCCGGAGCGGTACCTATTTATCTACTTGCACTTTGACATGCTTTCGAACTGCTAGGTTGGCAGGAGCAGGGACCAAGCAACGGGAGCTCACCCCGTCGAGGGGATTCGAACCGCCAACCTTCTGATCGGCAAGCCCTAGGCTCAGTGGTTTAGACCACAGCGCCACCTGCGTCCCAAGGTTATCTACTACAAATCGTTGTGTTGTATTGTGGATAAAATTTAACGTATGTCTATGTGACTGCCATGGCACCTCAAATCAGGGCTAGATTAACCATTAAGCAAAATAAGCACGTCCTTAGGGCATCAAAGAAAGGGGGAAAATTTTCCATTGCCGCATTTACCATGATTTTTGCAATTAGAAAAAGTAGGGAATTCCCCCCCCCCCCAAATATAAAGTGGAAGCGTACAAAAATAAGCATTATTTTCAATCTTGCTGTAGGTTTTGATTCATTTCAAAAAATAAGAAATTATTTTATGGTTCATATTTTGAATTAGATATATATGAGGGGCACCAAAATCTTTTAAGAGCTTAGAGCTTCTAAAGCTCTTAATCCGGCCCTGCCTTAAAGAATTATATTACAAGCCTGTTTAGTAGGGGTTGTTAGGTGACAGCAATGGGCAGAGAGGGAGGGAGGCTGCCTTATATTTTAGTAGGTGGGGCTTGGAGCAGGCCAATTACAATATGATTGGCTGGAGGCTTCCATCACTTGGACAGTGAATGATCAGTTGGAGGTCAACAGCATGCAGTTCCCCCTTTTGAATATAAAAGACCCTTAATAAATTAGTTTAAACTGATCATCTTTAGTGGTGGAGTCCACCTCACATCCAAGCCCATCAAATACTAGGCGGTTTGAAAGCACTGCGAGCAGAAAAACATTACACACAAGCACACAAACTTGTGTATGTTTACAAGTGAGATACCTGGCACTTTGGTGGTAGCAATGGGGTGTCTCCTCAGATTTTAATGGGGTTGCTTCATTGTTTATTGTAGTGATGGACATTTCTGTTTTAGTATTTGTGCAACTGGTTTTTTTTATACTGGCTATAAGCCAATTCTAGTATTGAATGATGCATAAATAAATAATTGCTGCTCCCGCTACTAAATAATACTAGCGTCACCTAAAATGTTATTTAGGTGAGGTGGCTGGTTGTTATTCTCCGAAAACCAAAATAAGGAACAAAATCACTCAATAAAACATGTGTAATAAAGGAATCACAAACCAATGAATGACAAGAATGCATGGATATGTGAAAATAAATCATTTCATAAGTTAAATTGTGCCGCAATGGGTCAGTGTGTCTGGCTGGTAACTACAGTGTCAGAGACATGGCTGGCAGAGAGGACTCTGCAGAGGGGGGGGGGGAGGAAGAGGCAGAGGAAAACAGGAACTTGGTTCATTCACACCACGAAAGTGAGATAAGCCCTTCTCTCTCTGGTTTGCTGCCTGTAAGTTTTCGCAGCAGCACAGAAGGTGCAAGATGCAGGTGGAAGTAGAGGATTGGATTCAACTCCAGAGGAGGAGGAATTGGCTGCACCTGAGTCTCCAAGAAGTAGGAGGCGGAGCAAGCGATTAGAACAAAGGAAGACCAGCAGGAAGCAGGGGAGGGCTTGGAGTATATCTGGTCTTGGAAGGGGCCGGAAGCCAGTCATGTCAACTGATTCCGACAGTGAGGTATGAGTTGTGGGAAGCTCGGATTGCTTAAAGTCTGTTGTTGATAATAAACCTCAACTAGCCGAATTGCCAGCGTGTCGTGTCTTGTGTGGGAGAAGTACTAAACCTGACAGGTTCTCAAATGGCTTAGTTGCCGAACAAATCGGCTCCTGAACACTGCAAACGGGAAGTAAATGTTCCGGTTTGCAAACATTTTTTGGAAGCTGAATGTCTGACGTGGCTTCCGCTTGAGTGCAGGAAGCTCCTGCAGCCAATCGGAAGCTGTGCCTTGGTTTTCGAATGGTTTCGGGAGTTGAACGGACTTCCAGAACGGATTCAGTTCATGAACCAAGGTACCACTGTAGAAGCTTGGTGGTTCGAGCCTACCCAGGGATGGCTGTGGGGAGAATTCCTGCACAGCAGGACTAGATGTCCCTTGGGGTCCCTTCCAACTCTACAATTCTATGATTACTAATTTATTATTCCTCTCATCCATTGGTTTGTGATGTCATTATTCTGCATTATCACTATTCTCCGCATTTAAACCTTCCTTGAGTGGCCTTTCCAGCTTTCTTGAGGGGAGATTTTTAAAAAAATGAAGAGATGGAGAGATTCGGGGAACTGAGCAGAGGAGCCTCTTTCCCCACTGACCTGTCCCCTTACCTGATCCAGCGTCAAAGAAGCTGCTTCCCTTCCACCGTGAATATGAAGTGGTTGTTGAGGTTTTACTGGCATTGTTTGGTCACCTGGGAGAAACAATAGGTAAGTGGGAAGCTGGTAGCACAACAGAGATTCAGTGATGTATGTCTAACTATACTTGGGCCTTAGGAAAAATCTTACCTGCTAAGTGTTTCTACCCATTTTATATTTCAGTTGCGTGAAAAAGCATCTCTCGCCCTTTGGGCTCTTGGCTGCAAAACAAAGTGCGGGTCCCCATGTATAAACTAGAGGAATGTTGTAAGTAATCACATTTTTGAGCTGTGGGAAAGGCTGGAGACAAGTGTCTTCTCTCAAAGGATCAAGGAGCCCAGATAATTATTTCACAATGGAGAGAGGGACACCAAATGGAGATACAACAGTGATCCTTACCCGGTGGTCTCTGTCTGGTATTCAGTGGAGACCTCTCTGCCTCAGGAAGACCAGCGCTTACTTCTGTAAACAGATCCTTTACCTGAAACAGCAACAAGTATTGAAGACATCAAATGGGGAGAAAGATTAGAAAAAAGAATGGCAGAGGCAAAATAAAATAAAATAGTGGCATTGGCTATCCTTCCTTGGATGCTTTCCTGGAAAAGTTGGACAATTTTAAGAGATGCTCAGGCTTAAATGGTCTCACCTGCTGCTCTTCCTGCTTCTTGTCCTCTGCCTGGCTCAGGAGGAAACCCTCAGCCAGGGCCACCGCCTGGGAACTGGTCTCTGCTCCACACTCCTTCACCCAGCTCTCCATCTCTGGTGGAAGAACAGTCAGGAACTGCTCCAGGATGACCAGGTCAAGCATCTGATTTTTCGTGTGCTGCTCTGGCTTGAGCCACTGATGGCAATAACGGTGGAGCTGGCTGCAAACCTCTCGAGGCCCCACAGCCTCCTGGTAGCGGAAATGCCTGAAACGCTGGCATTGTACGTCTAAGTTGAGCTTGTCCTCTTTACCCAGCGTCTTCTGCACTGTTTCTTCCCAGAATCCCCCACTGCTCCCAGTCTTGATGGGCTCATGTCCTCTTCCTGCTTCAGGAGCAACTGAGTCTTCCTTATCCATATTTCTTTCACAGAAGCTTCTAACAGGTCCGGAGAGACTCTGCCAATTTCTCTCTGTCCTAAGTGGGAGCGCTAACAAGTCCTACAAAGCCAAGACATTGTTCTATTATAGAAGTACTACACTGTCACATTTCCCTGAGAACATAATAAAGTAAGGACATAAAAAGAGTCTGCTGGATCAGGCAATGACCCATGCAGTCCAGCATCCTGTTCTCAAGGTAGCTCACCAGAGGCTGGTGGGAAACCTGCAACCAGGATCTGAGTACAAGAGCCCTCTCCCCTCCTGTGGTTTCCAGTATCTAGTACAGTATTCAGAAAGATTACTGACTTCAACTGTGGAGGCAGCCATGGACTGCAATATCCTGTACTGTACATAGGGACTCGGGTGGCGCTGTGGTCTAAACCACTGAGCCTCTTGGGCTTGCCGATCAGAAGGTCGGCAGTTCGAATCCCGGCAACGGGGTGAGCTCCCATTGCTCTGTCCCAGCTGCTGCCAACCCAGCAGTTTGAAAGCACACAAGTGCAAGTAGATAAATAGGTACTGCTGCAGTGGGAAGGTACGGTAAACGGCGTTTCTGTGTGCTCTGGCTTCCGTCACGGTGTTCCGTTGCACCAGAAGCGGTTTAGTCATGCTGGCCACATGACCCGGAAAGCTGATGAGCACCGCAAGCCCATAGTTGCCTTTGACTGGACTTAACCATCCAGGGGTCCTTTACTTTTACCTTTTACCTACTGTACATGTCTGGAGCTATGCATGGCCTCCTTCACAAACGCATTAGCCAGAAAAAACACACCACATCTTTATCAAGCTGTCTTCCACCATTACATCCATGGATCTTTAACTAAGCCTGGTTTTCATCTACGGCTTTTAACGTCATTTTTCACCCTCAATATGCTTTTTGCCTGCCCCCGCTTTCCCCCCATCAGGTGTGATTCATGGGGCGGCAGATAAAGTGATGCCACCCCATCAATGTGCAAACAGATTTGGAATGTGCCACTTACCTGTTTTGTTTTAGTTTCCATTGTGATGGGTTTCCAGGTGATGGGGGTCTAGTGGAATTTTTCCAGGGAGGGGTAAAGTAGAAAACCAAAAGGTGGGAGAAGGCTAGTTTCTGAGGTGGGGGAGGGGGGAAGAAAGAAGTTAAAATTGTACATTTTGCCTCATATTTCTACATGTGCTAGGAATTAACTCTCCTTTAAAATAAAATTAAAATGGAAACTCGGAATCTGTGGGTTATGGTTCACGGTTGCGGGGGCACCTGTGTGAAATACACACCCTTTCTACCATGCAACAAATTGGCTTTGATTTCTTCAGTTAAAAGACTGCCAGGAGTTTTCAGGGGGGTGCTTTGTATTCAGTCTGAAAAGGTCCCCCTCTACATCGTGGGGGTTGCATTTCTGAATGGGCACATGCATGTCAGTCATGAGCCTTGGTAAGCGTGTGTGGGGTGGTGTTAATTCTAACCAAATTAAAATGGAAAACTGGCACCTAAAAATATCAAAAGGGGGAGCATGGGGCGGGTGGGGGAGGACATTAATTGTATTTTGATTGCGGTTAAAGACAACCTACCCCATGGAGATCAACTCAGCGTTGCAGACCCACTTAAAACGCTCTCCCACCCTCAACGTATCAAAAGGGGGCTCCTGGCTTTGCAGAGAGGAGAGCTGAAAGAAGATTCCGCGCTCTGCCTTGGGTGTTGTGGTTGATCCCCACTGGAACAGCTGATCCACTGCGGCCCTGGGGGACCCCCCCCCTTTTCAATCAAATTCACAAAATGGAGCAGGGGGTGGCGAAGCTCACCAGATGTCAGGAAGAGCCAGGGTTGCATCAATTGGGGAAACAAAGGCCACTTTCAGAGACTCACACCCCTTCAAATGAGAATCCAGGCAGGAAGTGACTTTGGAAGGAGGTGCTTTTTGCTCTGGAGGACCTCGCCCACTTCTCCTCCTCCTCCCCAAATTCCCTTCCTCTCTGGGAATCTAGTTCAGTTCATCTTAACCCTAAGGAGGATAAACAGCTGGACCACCCCTTTGTCTGCATCTCTCTCAAAGCAGGAGCCAAAGAGGAAAAGAGCTCCGTGCGCACACTGCACAGATGGGTATTTTTAACCTCTCAGGGACACTTCAGGTTCAAAAACGAAACGGCCATAAGAAGTGGTTCGGTGAATGGCAGGACATTTCCCCACTGCGATCACAAAATTGAAATGCTGCCCCTGCCTGCAGCTACTGTAGTTAGCAGGCCTTGCAGCTTGCGGGGAGGGGATTTGATTTATTATACAATACTTTGTTGCTGAGTTGTGGCTTCTAACCAACATGGAGAAAACACCTGCCTAGTCAGCCAGGAGAGATTCAAATGAGACCACCCACTCTTGACATACCTGCCCCAGCAGAGCCGCAAAAATAGCTTTCCACCCCAAGACTGGAAGGTTTTTAACATATTTGATATGCTTTACGGTAGGCGTATAGTAAAGTCTGCAAGTCGTTGACCTTGGGTATGTATTGGGGGAAGCTAAGATTTTTTTGGTGGGGTGGGTGGGGGCTTGGGAGAGAAGAGCTGTGGTAAATTGTCCAAAGGATCGTTTCTGGGGGTTCCCCCCCAACCTCCATAGCAGATTTTAGGAGGGTACCCAGACAAAGTTCTATTGCACAGCCAGCACTAAAGGGGCAATTTTGGAAATTGCATTCCCTATATTTTTTATTTTTTTTAAAAGGAAAATGGAAATAAACAGCTTAATCAATTGAAAGCGCTTTCTCTCTCTCTACATTATATTATAATAATCTAATCTAATCTACTCATAAATGCATGTGTCTAAAGAGGTCCCATGTCCAAGGTTGCTAAGTAACGGTGACACACCCTCCATTGTGACATACCATCCTGCCAGAGAGATCTTTGGCTAGAGCAGAGGTTTCAAAACTTTTCATGTTGGTGACACACATTTTAGACATGCATCATTTCACAAAACGGTAATTTGGGGGTGTTAGTGGTTTTGTTGTTTTTATTCTGATTATATATGTTGTGATATTTTCTGTGAACCTCCCTGAGACCTCCAGATATAAGGCGGTATATAAACTCAATCAATAATAATAATAATAATAATAATAATTCAGTTTTACGGGATAGCAGCGGCGAGACTACTAGTGGCAAAGAATTGGAAAGCAGGAAAAATACCAGAAATATCAGAATGGAGAACCAAGATTTGTGAATTTATGGCAATGGCAAAATTAACGGCTTCAACTAGAGGCAGCTCTAAGCAAAAAGTTAAGAGAGAGTGGGAGTGTGTAGAGGCGTATATGGAAAAATATGGAAATGGAAATCAATTTTAATATAATTATAAAAGGAATTACTCGCAAGGGTACAGGATAATATTACAAAGGATAGAATTATTAAGTACAAACAATTGATAACACAACAAGAAACAACAATATAAATACCAACAAGATCGCACATGGGTGAGGAGAAGTTGGGAGGGAGGGAGGGAAATAGAAGGTGGTATTTGAAGAAGTATTAAGAACTTTTAAGAACGTGATATAAA
This sequence comes from Darevskia armeniaca, assembly GCA_034641395.1. Classification (NCBI taxonomy): domain Eukaryota; kingdom Metazoa; phylum Chordata; class Lepidosauria; order Squamata; family Lacertidae; genus Darevskia; species Darevskia armeniaca. The sequence goes on from JAWWNF010000113.1 coordinate 382,944, forward strand.
AGCAAAATGATATATGTAACAGGGAATATGTGATTGTGGTTGTAAGCTTTTTATTTTCGAATAAAAATAAATAAAGGGGAAAAATAATAATAATTCAGTTTTACTAGAAAACCAGAGGTTAAACTAACCCCTTTCCAATGCCAGGAGGAGCGCGGGAGCATTCACACGACACACCTACAAACTGCCGACACACCAATGTGTCTTGACACACAGTTTGGAACGTTCTGGGCTAGAGCAAGCCTTTCCAGGGTTTAGGGAGGAGAATAATTTTTTTCCACAGGTCTGGAAATTTATTTGCTCCCATTGTTCGCCTCCGGTGTGGCACCCTTAAGAAGACTTAACCAACTCAAGCGACAACCTTGCATGTATTTAATAGGTCCTCATGGACTTCAGCAGATGTTGTGCTGTTTGCCATTGTAACTGACTTGTACGGGTTTCTCAATTAAAAGATATAAAAACACATAAGGGAGGGGAGGGAGAGAGGGATGGATGGAATGTTGGGATGTGTCCCGTGCTGATTGGCTGAGGTTGAAGTGTGACAGTTAGAACAGGTAGGTGGGTGGGTGGGTGGGAGAGAAAAAGACAGTTGGGTTTTGGAGGGAAAAGGTGGCTGGTTTGAGTGCTGAGCAGGCAGGATTGGATAGGAATAGGATTCAAAATAAGAGTTAGAAACACACGTTATGAAACGCAAACACTGTTATTGATAACAAACCACAGAAGAACGTGTTATGACCAGCTTTTACTATAATACTAATTTGTTCCTACATCCTCATCCAAGCTACCAAGACTGCGATAAAGTCAGTCACAGATATAATTTTCTATATGGCGGCAGCAGAGTCCTTTACCTTACCTTTTACCAGTTGTTAGGAGATTGCTTAGAGGTATTGGAAGCCCAGAGGCAGGAACCCTATAAGGTGACAGACATAAGGCAAACAGGGAACATGGCAGGAGGGAGGCTGAGAGAACTTTTATAAAGCAAAAGTGCTTAGTGGTTTGAGTTAAAGGACACTCTTGCTCCAAGTGGTGGGCTTGGGTAGGGGAGGGTATGACAAATGGCTGTTCTGGGGTAGGCCCAGGCTAGATAGCCACTCTGAACCAAGCTAAGACATTTTCCTGAGCCGATAAGGTTGTTTTCAAGGTAGCACTACAGAGAACATTTCTTTTGTGCTGGGATTTCTCCTTGTGCAATGGAAGGGGTTGCTCCTGCACCTATTACATTTATATATCACCTAAGGTGGTGTACGAGGTTCTTCTTGGCAGTGGGCAGTGGCCGATGGCGGCCACAGAGGTGACGGGTGGAGGCTGGGCACCCACAGCAATTTTTTTGTGGGTGCCCAGGCCCTGGAGATGGTGCCAGTGTCTCCACATGCTATCCTCACAACAACCCTGGGAGATAGGTTAGGCTGAGAGACGGTGACTGGCCCAAGATCATCCAATGAGCTTTGTGACTGAGTGAATCCTGGTCCCCTAGGTCACAGTCAAACTCTCCAAGGATTCCACCACTCTGTTATGGGGCTCCCTCATCCCTTCAGGGGATGGCATGGGTGCAAGCAGGAGGAGGAGCACAAATATAATTGAATGCCACCCTAAGGATTTATACAACTGTCATGTTTAAATGTCCACTGTTTTGTTGCAAATGAGGAGGAGGAAGAGAATGAGAACAAGCGGAAACCACACTTTTGCCCTAGCAGAGAAGCAACAGTGACAGGAGGGGCCTCTTCTGAACTAAAACAAGACACCTTTATTTATTGTATGTATTATTTCATTTTATATATTTATATATTGCTTTAAATTTAAGACAGTCCCTAGCTGGCTAACTATTATTATTATTATTTATTAAATTTCTATTACAAACCATGTAGCAATGAAACTGAAAAGCTACAATATAATACTATCCAATGCAATGTTAAACAAAACTGCAATGTGGTAAAACCAGTGCTTTTTTTCTGGGGTACTCAAGGGTACATGGTACTGGCACCTTTCTTTTTTCCAAATGCTAAAAAGTGTGGCACTTACTGTAACAACCTCATGGTGAGTACCGGCACCTTTTCTCCTAAAAAAGAGCACTGGATAAAACAATATGATCTTTAAAAACAAAACCATTGCAAACTTTAAGAACAAACACTTGGAAACATATTTAGAGTCAGGGAATATTTTAGCATCTTCAGCCTTCCAAATCAGCCCCCTGATTCACAAAGTACTACAGATCACACCTAAATTCTACCTTACATCTACAAAGATCATATAACACCTACTGCTCATTCAATGTCACTCTGTTCACACACCGCTCACACATCCACACATACCCACAGACGTACCATCCAAACACTCCAATATCTCACACCCGATCTGTAACTAATGCCATCAGCCACTCCTTCCTCTGAACAAAAGCATAGTGGAAAAACATCAAGGAGGCAACGAAAACATTCATTGACAATACACGCAGGTCCTGCTATCCAAACGCTTGTTATATGAAAATTCACTTATCCAAACATGACGGATTAGGACCTAAACACACCACAGATTCAGATATTGAAACAGCCAGACCTGTGTGTAGTACTGTAAACCAAGAAGTCTTAAACAAGCCTTCCTTTTTATGTGTTGATGGTCCCCAGCAGCTGTTTCACCAGAAACCATGGTGGGAGTAGGGGAGGAAGGGGTAGAGAGCAGATAAATAAAAGGGTCTTTTCCCCTTCCTTGTTTGCCTTCAGCAAGGTTTCAGAGTTTTCCTGGGTTTTTCCGTCATTTGGGGGGGGGGTCAAAATTATGTGGCTAAGAACACATTAGCAATTTCCCTATAGGAATAAATGAAATTGTTGACTTGTTCTGAGAATGCTCACCTAACAAACAATTTCCTAACAATGCACTGTGTTTAAATAGCAGGTTGCTATCTCTCTCCAAAGAATTGGTGGAATGGTAAAAGGTAAGGTAAAGGTAAAGGACGGTTAAGTCCAGTTGAATTTGACTATGGGGTGCGGCGCTCATCTCCATTTTCAGGCTGAGGGAGCCAGCGTTTGTCCACAGACAGATTTCCGGGTCATGTGGCCAGCATGACTAAACCACTTATGAAGCAACGAAACACCATGATGGAAGCACAGAAACTCTGTTTACCTTCCTGCCACAGGGGTACCTACCGTATTTATTTACTCATGCTGGTATGCTTTTGAACTGCTAGGTTGGCAGGAGCTGGGACAGGGCAACGGGAGCTCACCCCATGGCGCCAATTCAAATGGCTGACCTTACAATTGATTGGTTTAGACCACAGCGCCACGCCATGTCCCATGCGGGTGGAATGGTAAACACCTCCCCCTTGTACTACTTCCTCTCACCAGGTGCCCTCAGACAATTCAACCCATAAAAGAAAGTATTCCACACACAATCTTGAAGGAGGGCACCCTCACAGTTTGCTTCAGCAATGCTGGTCTTGACGTTTTCTGGCTGGAGGGCAACTGTCACAATGAATGGTTCCACTCACTTCCTCTGCACTTCTGCCCCAACAAAACAACTCCCAGGGCCACCAGGAAGCAACTGGTGGCCTTCTCTCTCTTCATCATTTGCCCCTTACCACTAGAACTGGAAAGCTTAAAGTGATTGTCTTATCAGTTTATTATTTGTACAAGTGTAGTTAAGTGCCCACAGCAAATTTGCAAGAGAGGAAGATGGAGAGAAACCCAGAACTTGGTTACACCAGAAGGCACAGCTTTTATGATTTCACCCCTATGTGAATTTGATGATGGGAAATTAGACTTCTCTTGCAGCGGAAGCTCTTTCCGCATTCTAAGCATTGATACGGTTTCTCCCCACTGTGCATTGTTTGATGATGATGGAAGTATATGCTTCTCGTAAAGCTTTTGCCACATTCCAAGCACTGATATGGCTTTTCTCCACTGTGGATACTTTGATGACAACGGAAGCTCGTGCTTCTAGTAAAGCTCTTCCCACATTCCAAGCACTGATATGGTTTCTCCCCACTGTGAATTCTCTGATGGCGGCGCAAGTTTCTGCTTGCATTAAAACTCTTCCCACATTCCAAGCACTGATGTGGTTTCTCTCCTGTATGGATTCTTTGATGGGAAGTGAGACTTTCCTTCCAGCTGAAGCTCTTACCACATTCCAAGCATTCAAATGGCTTCTCCCCTGTATGAATTATTTGATGCGAAGTGAGACTTTTCTTCCACTTGAAGCCCTTCCCACATTCCAAACAGTGATATGGTTTCTCCCTGCTGGCAGTTCTTTCATGGGAATTCTGACTCAGGATCTCTTCACACTCTAAGTATTTAGATGGCTCGTCCGCTGTGTGGATTTTCTCATGGTTCGTTGTTTCCAATTTGTTACCTTCTGCAACAGAGATAGAATTTTTTTTAGAGCTTTAGGAGAAAATGGAGATCTAAATTACTGGAAAATACCATAGAATCATAAGAGCTGGAAGGGACCCAATGGTCATCTAGTCCAACCCCCGGAATGCCTGTGAGAAAGAAAGAACTGAAAGGACTTAGATGGGAGGCAGATCTTATTGCACAGAGTGTGCTACACTGTTGGATTTGGTTGTTGTGAGAAAAAAAAATGCCCGTTAACAGTTGCCTGTAAAACAAAGCTAAGCCAAATATCAAAATATAAATAATTTTGGCAGACTCCCTCAGAAAAAAATTGGAGTGAGGTAACATGACCAGGTTTTAGGTGTTTTAAAACATTGACACTCCCTGTCAGTAACACTTGAGACGTCTAGTTCCTCTGTATTTGGTAGCATTTACAAATACCCAGCAGCAAGGACTCTTAGTAATGTGGAAGAAAATCCTGTGACCACTTATCCCTCAAGCAGAGGATCAAAGTAAGGATGAGGGACATTGGAAACAAAACTAAAATTTCATAAACAGTCCATGAGAGTTAAAGCTTAATGGTTACTCTAATTAGGCACAACACTTTTGTTTCAGTCAAATCCACTTTACAGAAATAATAATTTCACTCAAAACTTCCACTTTAAATCTGTTTCTAATTAAACTGATTCCTCCTAAAATAGCTATTTCTTCTACTTGGCCTTAGAATGGCTATTTGTTCTACTAAGCCAGTAAAACACTTCCAACCGTCTTCTTGGATCTTTTCCTTCTGCTCAGGGAAATGATCTGGGTTGCCATGCCTAGCAAAACCCAAAACACTCGGCCAAGACCTTTCTAAACCCAATCCAAGCCCTATCTGACAGTTAAATTATCAGCTTCTATCTTTTAACTCTCCATTCCCTCCTGATTGGTTGACACACCACCCAGCCCAGATTGGTTTCTGGGTCTCCAAGGTTCATCCATCACAAAAGGCACAATCAAACAAAACACAATTTTCTTACTAAAACCAGTCTAACTTTGCTAGTTACATGTTACCTGTCTCGGATTTTAGAGCAAGTGTGCAGTTCCTTGAACATGGCTGGTTGTAAAAGAGAGCATCTTTGGACTCTTGATGTTTGCAGGAGGGGAAAAGCTTAAAGTGTTATGGGAATTTGATACTAGTAAAAGCCCACCTCTTCTCTGAGATGGATATTTGTTTGGCATAATCATGAAATCTGCTCCATTTCTGATGTCAGCGGTCTCTTTCGCCAACCAGAAAATGACTGAGAGGCTACTTCCACTTCCATAACAATTCTGAAATTTACATTTCAAAAGGCCTGGGAAGTTCAGACCACTTTGATCTCTGTTTAAAAGGGCATAATTGGACAAAGTATATTCAGAGATGAAACAACAGATTGCTGTTCATTCAATGTTAAATGTGGGGGCATATAGAATCCAGATGCTATAGGTGGCACTGTTGAGTTATATGATAATTTTGTTGGTACATCACACATGTACAGGTAACTATTTTCAAAGTTTATATTATGATTCAAGTGGGAGTCTTACTGAGAGAGGCCATGATCCCACAATTCTCCTCCATGACTTCGTTATGCAAAGCTCTCTGATCAGGATCCAGCAGCGCCCACTCCTCGTCTGTGAAATACACAGCAACATCTTCAAAGGACACTGAATCCTGAAATAAAAAGAAAACATTTACCCCTCATAGACGGCATAAACATTAACTACTTCTACTCAGCACCCTTTGGAGACTTTGCCAAGGACAGATTTCAAAGCAGCAAAGTGGTAAGAGAGATTCATTCAGGCCCCGGAAGGTGAGGAGGGGACAGAGGTGTCCTGGCTGCCCCCAGCCTCTCTCCCCACACTGATCTGCCCCACTACCTGATCTTGTGCCACAGAAGCTGCTTTCCCTCTGCTGTGAAGAGGAGATGGCTTAGGAGGTCTTGCCAGCATCACCCCGTCACCTGCAAGAGACAAAGTTGGTGGGAAGTCAGTATCAAGAACTAGAGACAGGCCTTAGAAAAAGGCTTATGTGTCAAGAGTTTATGAATATATGTGTTTAAACCCATTTAATATTTCAATTATGTGAAAAAACTTTTTTCAATGTATCAGCTTTTGACCACAAGTCAAAGTGCAGGTCTCCATGGATAACATAGCAAAACATTTTCGTCTCTGGAAAAAGGCTGGAGAAGAGGGTCATTCACCCCAAAGATTAAGGGAGCCCACATATTTATTTCACACTTGAAATAGGGGGACCATATTGAGACAGATCCCATCAACCCTTACCCAGTGGCCTCTGTCTGGTGTCTGATGGAGTCCTCTCCCAGTTGGAGAAATCAACGTCCATTTTTGCAAACAGATCTTTTCCCTGAAAGAGCAACAAAGATTCAAAAGACAGAATGGGAAGAATAAAAAGAAGGAATGACAGAGGAAGAAACCTTCAGGGTTACTGGATATCCTTGTCGGGAAAATCGCTCACTGAGGCCGGACAGCAAACCCCCAGTACTCCGGAGCGTCTTCCTTTGCCCTCTCTGGCTGGCATCCTCCCTCAGTCCAGAGCACCGGCAGTTTGCGACTCTGGATATGCCAGAAGCACACAGTGTCTTCTGGCATATCCAGCAAGAAGAAAGACTCATATGTAGGTCTAAACTACTTTATTTACAGTCTTTTACACAGAGACTCCATAGGCACGTCTGTGTTCTATGAACACCAGTACAGAAACTGCGACACTGCTAAAAGTGAAACTAAAACACAATAAACATACTCAGAAGGAAGAGATAAGACCAACTTCCTTTCTCACAGTCTAACTCAGACTCATGTGATTTACACCAAACATAACATCACAACAATCCTGCTGTAGCAGCATAGGATAGATAAAAATCCCAACAATCCTTGGATGCTTTCCTGAAAAGGTTTGACAATCATATGGAAGTACTCTCACCTGCTGCCTTCTCTGCTTCTCGTCCTCTGCCTGGCTCAGGAGGTAACCTTCGGCCAGGGCCACAGCCTGACAGCTGGTCTCTGCTCCACACTCCCTCACCCAGCTCTCCATCTCCAGTGGAAGGACAGCCAGGAACTGCTCCAAGATCACCAGGTCCAGGATCTGAGTCTTAGTGTGTTGCTCTGGCACCAGCCATTTGTGGCAAAGACGGTGGAGTCTGCTGCATACCTCTCGGGGTCCTTCGGCCTCTTGGTAGTGGAAATGCCTGAACTGCTGGTGCTCAACATGTGAGCTAAGGGTGTCTTCCTCACCTGGGATCTTCAGCCGGGTTCTGTCCCAGGGTCCTCTGCTGCTCCCTGCCTGGATGTTACTGGGACAACTTCCTAAATCCTCATCCATCTTTGAAACTTCTTTTATGGAAGAACTGAACAGAACCAAAAGAACTCCTTCGTGTCTCGTGCCAGTTTCTGTCTCCAAGAATAAGACAATCCTAAGTAGAAGTGCTACCAAGTCCTGAAAAGGCAAGCCATTGAATTATTGTTAAGCTATAGAATTATTACACTGCCAGGACAGGGAAAATGTGGATGAGTCTGACTAGCAACCAGATATATTCTGTATTGCTGTAATCCACCGTGGGGTATTTTAGTGAGGACAGGCAATAAAGCTGCATAATAATAATAGCAGCAGTAGTCTGGTTGAATGTAAGAAGGTGTGGTATCTGTTCTACTGGTCTGTTCCCTACCACTCCCTCCCCTTGGGGAACCCTCCCTCTCTTTAACACTGTCATCCCTTGTTTCTGAAAGTTGCCAGCCACAGCTCTCCTCATCCCTAAGGACCATGGCCTTGCATGCACAGGGTCCCGGGTTCAAGTCCCGACACCTCCAAGTATCTATTTATTTATTTAGGCATTTGTACCCCACTCTTCAGCTAAAAAGGTTCCCAGAGTGGCTTACAAGAAGTGAATTAAAACAGTCCCTGCCTGCAGGTTTACAATCTGGAAAAAAACAACCCATGGCACACAATGGAAAAGTGACAGGGAGGGGAAATCCAACTCAGGCACCAATTCTTAAACAGTTGTGCTTATAATGATCAGCTTGCACAGTTTGGGGGCAGCAGGTGCCTATCCTATGTGGTTTAAAAAACCCATTCTCACCTGTTTCTAATACTTGCTAATACTTGCCCACCGACTCACCCCACAACCCTTCACTCTGATGGGTTTGGGGCTGCTCTGTTTATCTATTTTAATTTCTCTTCCAAACAACTGGATCTCTGCTGCTTTTGATCAGCAATGCTTTCTTAAAGGGACCCCTCACCAATAGGTCCAGTCGCGACCAACTCTGGGGTTGCGGCGCTCATCTCGCATTATTGGCCAAGGGAGCCGGCGTACAGCTTCCAGGTCATGTGACCAGCATGACTAAGCCACTTCTGGCGAACCAGAGCAGCGCAGGGAAACGTCGTTTACCTTCCCGCTGCAGTGGTACCTATTTATCTTTGACGTGCTTTTGAACTCCTAGGTTGGCAGGAGCTGGGACCAAGCAACGGGAGTTCACCCCATCGCAGGGATTCGAACCACCCACCTTCTGATCGGCAAGCCCTAGTCTCTGTGGTTTAACCCACAGCGCCACCCGCGTCCCAGTGCTTTCCTAGTCGATCTCAAAAAAGATTTTCCTCTCCACCTCTTCTGAAGGGTTGGACGCCTGAATGGGTAAATGAGTGTCTTCTTAAGAGGCTTGATAGCACTGCCTGATTAATTGCTGGTGGGTGTGTGAATTCTAATCAAAGTGCAATTGAAGATATACTTCCATGCAGATCAGTTTTAACTCCCCCCCCCACGCTCTATTTCAAAAGGGGCGCTCCACTCCCAAATTTGGGGGCGTCCCGTGGATGGATCGGCTGCAAAAGACCCCTCTCTGCAACCACCCCCCTGCAGCCCTGGGACTCCCCTGCACCCGAATGCACAGACTAGAGGGGGGGTCGACTCACCGCCAGGTTTCAGAAGGGCCCATTTGAAGGGGGCTTGGGAGAAATAGAGGGCTCCCTCCCTGCTCAAAGTGATAAATCCGGGGGAGAGGCTCTTTCTCTGCAAGACTCCAGACCCTCCTCCTCCTCCTCCTCCTCCTCGCCCTTCCAATTCCCTTCCTCTCTAGGAATCCAGATAAGCTCACTTTAACCCTTAGAAATCCCAAGTAGCCGGAGCTGCTTAGTGGTAAAGCACTTCCTTGGCATACAAGAGTTCAATCCGTGGCCTTTAAACTTTAAAAGATCAGGTGGCTAAGGACGGGGAAGATTGCAAGATGGAGGGCAAGGGCACGCAGCTAGATCATCTCTCTTGTGTGCCTCTCAAAGGAGAAGCCAAGGAGGAATCATGGCCTGAGCACAGGTTTGATCTGGGGCTGTGTGCACTTCAGATACACTGAAAACACATTTTATCCCCACAAAATAATTTTGGAAGCTGTCATTTGTTAAGGGTGCTGGAAATTGTAGCTTGGCAAACTACAGTTCCCAGGATTTTTGTATTGGTAGAAATGATAGCTCAGTTAGAGCATGGTGCTGGTAACACCAAGGTTGCAGGTTCAGTCCCCGTATGGGAGATCTGCAGATTCCTGCATTGCAGGGGATTGAACTATAGATCAGGGGTAGGCAACCTAAGTCCCGTGTGCTGGATGCGGCCCAATCGCCTTCTCCGGCCCACGGACGGTCCGGGAATCAGCGTATTTTTACATGAGTAGAATGTGTCCTTTTATTAAAAATGCATCTCTGGGTTATTTGTGGGGCATAGGGATTCGTTCATTTCCCCCCCCAAAATATAGTCCGGCCCACCACATGGTCTGAGGGACGGTGGACCAGCCCACAGCTGAAAAAGGTTGCTGACCCCTGGACTAGATGATCCGCAGGGTCCCTTCCAGCTCTGTGATTCTATGATATGTAGGGTGTGTATGCAGACTGAGGGACACCTCCGGTTCCCAGCTTCCGATTTCTTGACTGAGAGGACAGGGCCGCCTATAACCGATCAGGTTATAAGGTTTTGGCCTTATGATTTCTACGCTGGGTTATTGAATCCGTTTAGAGGCCAGGCTCTCCATTTCTGCACAAGAACCGTGACCTGCCAGAAACCTCTTTAGAAGCAGCAAATTCCAGCCATGTTGATGCTCCCTTTGAAGCAATGCCCCATCCTTGTATGAACTTACAAAACACTTTATTTTTAATTCAATGTGGTTGTTTTGAGGACTGTGCTCGACAGCTCTGGAATCACAGTCATCGCACACTGGTTCAACATCTTCATCAAGGTATCTACTGTGATCCCAGGGTCTCCTTCTGGTCCGTCACCTCTAGTTCAGACTCTATGAGCGTATATGTGAAATTAAGATTTTATTTTTTGCTCGAACGAGGTTTTGGCAATCTCTTTTTGTTTAAACCACCCTGAAAATGTTTGTATCATCAGCAAAGTAGGGAGCAGTGATTCTCTTGTTCACAAAACAACAATTTTACTCATACCATTTTTTATTTTTTTTAGGGGGGCAGCCGGGGTCATGAGCTATTTGAGGACTTAAATTACCGTATGAAGCTGTAGAGACCTAATTAAAAAGTCCCTTTTCTATGCTAGAGGCTCATTCTATGGCACTGGCTCTATAAAATTCTCTGGTGCTCTCTAGAATTCAGCGACATTTTAAAAGCTAGCAAATGTATTATTGGATAAACTTTTCATGGATTATCAAGAATGATGCATCTGATGTTTACCTACATCTACTGCGGCTCCAAAAAGAGAGCTTATGCCACGATAAATCTGTGAACCTTCAGAGTGTTGAAGATAGAAGACATGCCCTTTGGCAAATTTAAATCACAATTACAAAAAGTAGGGTAGTGCAGAGGATGCTTCAGATGAGAACTAGTCTACAGAGCTTATATGTAGTGCGGATGCATGGATTGCAATCCTCTCCCCAGCAGACAGCCACGCTTTGGAAATGCTGGTGACCTCCAAGTAAAGTTCAATGTTTGTAGGTCTCATTATCCTGATTGACCCCCAGAGTGATTTTTCTTTCGACTTTTAGGAATGCATTTTTCAAACTGGCCACACAGGCCCCATTCCCCCCCAATTCAAAATAAGTGACAGACCAAGTGCAAACAAGACTTTTCATTATCACCATCGCTCATTAGCATTTCATTTACATCTGTTCAACTTTTCCTTCAAGGAGCTCGAGGCAGCATTCATGGGTCTCCTTAGCCCACAACAATCCTGAGAGGTAGCATAGACTAAGATAGAAGCGACTGGGATGAGGTCACCCAGTGAGCTTCGTAGCCGAGCGGTGATTTAATCCCTGGTCTCCCACATCCAGTTATTATTCTTCCGCTTTATTCCACATTCTGGAAAAAAAGACATTAAAGGTGATACACAGGGGGAAGAAAACCATCTTTCCCCATAAGTCTAGAAATGGGCCATGGCCCTTGTTCACAGACCGGTGTGGCAGAAGAAGAAGAAGAAGAAGGAGGAGGGGAGGAGTTTGGATTTGATATCCCGCTTTATCACTACCCGAAGGAGTCTCCAAGCGGCTAACGTTCTCCATTCCTTACCAAGGGAATCCATGATGCCACAGGTCTCCTCCATGACTTCCTTATGCAGAGCTCTCTGGTCAGCATCCAGCAGAGCCCACTCTTCCTCTGTGAAATTCACAGCCACATCTTCAAAGGATGCTGGATTCTAAAAGGAAAAGGAAATAATTCCACCTCAGAGATAGCATATGGAATATCCATTACTCATTGTTGGGTTGTTTTAATGGGATGGCCTTGCTGCACATTCTAATTATGGGTGTTTATTTTAATGTTATAATGGTACATTTTCACGGTGTATTTTCACGGTCGGTGTTTTGATTTTTAATCTTTTTGTTTGTCAGCTATTTGGAATCCTATTTTAGCATTAAGCATTTTTAAAATCCATAAATACTGCTGCAACCAAAATATATTAAAAAATTGTCCAGTGGCACCAACTAAGTTTGTTCTGGGTATAAGCTTTTGTGTGCATGCACTCTTATTCAGATACACTGAAACAAAAGCCACCAGACCCTTATATATAGTGGTAGTGTGGGGTAGGGTTTTTCTCAGGAGGGTAGTAGGAGATAGGTGATTGACTCAATGGGTATGGGAAACCTGTTGATGATTGTTAATGACTGCAATTAGTCCTACAGGCAGGAAAAAGCAAGCGATAGTACAGTATGTTGAGGATTAGCAAATGTAATGAGACAAGAATCCAATATCTCTATTAAGACCAGGGGTCTCCATAGTTTTCAGTTTAGTGATAAGTTGTAATTCAGCAACTTCTCTTTCAAGTCTGTTTCTGAAATTCTTTTGTAATAAGACAGCTGCTTTGCAACCACTAAGAAATAATTCAAGCTACCGTGTTTCCCCTAAAATAAGACACCGTCTTATATTTCCCCCCCCAAAAAACACACACAGTATGGCTTATTTTCAGGGGATGTCTTATTTTTATTACCGGTACGCCAGTATGGTACAGCAATCTACATTTATTCAATTATAATTAAGTCGTCTTCTTCTGGAACATCGAAATAACTCTCCAAACCCAGAATTCCACTCTTAATTTCTTGCGACTCCATTTCCTTTAGAACCATTGGCCCCAATCTTTCATGTCGAGCAATAGAGCTCTCAGTAAATGAGCAGCTCTTATCCAGGTAACCTGCTCGGAGTGCATTGGCAACAACACTGTCAGTGATTTTATCCCATGAATTCTTCACCCAATTCACGACTTCTTGCAGGTTAGGTTTCACAAAGTTTCCACCCTGATTTCTTGTCATTCTATTTTCAATGTAGTCATTAATTTCCATATGCAAATTGTCTTTGAATGGCTTCTTTATTGCAATATCAAAAGTCTGCAGATAGGCAGTCATTCCTGCAGGAATCATTATTTGATCTATTCTTCTCTCTGCAAGGAACTTCCTCATGTCTTTAGCACGGTGAGTGCTGGCTGAATCCCAGACTAGCAGACCTCTTTGGCCACCTCGCATAACAAGTGGCAGCATTAAATCAAGCCACCTCCTTATAACTGCTTGTGTGCACCAGGCTTTTTCGGATTCAAGAACATAAATGCCAGAAACAAGTTCAATCTTATCTTTCTTGCCCTTAGTGATGATAACAGGTGTGGCTTTCTTTCCATCCAGACGAATTGCCAAAATACAGGTGACTCGATTACTCTCGTGACCAGTGGAGGGAACGTAGATTGAGGAGGCACCCCTCTGGTCAATTGTCGTTTGGGCTCCTTGACCCATAAACACTGCAGTTTCATCCATAGCAATCATGTTGCAAAGTTGGTATTCAGAAAAGTCGATGCCATCAACAATGAACTTGAATGCAAGTGCCCGCTTAACAACTTCAGCATCTTCCAACTTAAACAGTGTTGTTGATTTTCTGAGAGACAGTTCATATCGCTGAAGGAAGCCATCCAGCCAGTGTGGTGATGCTCTGAATTCAGGGGATGTTTTGAATTGTGGTGCCATCGCTAGGGCAAACGCTTGAATATCAGCCCTGCGCACAACCAAAGCCTTTGCTCTCCTGTCAGCGATCCATTCACTGATCATGTCTTCCAGGTCAGGAAGTAAAGGTTGCCGACCAGAACCACACTTGCGCTTCTTAGCATTTCCTATGAGCACCTGTAGACTGAGGTTATCGTATTCTGCCCGCCATTTTTGGACCATTCGGATATCCAACATCTTCTCCTTGCAGAAAGCCGTAAGATTCTTGCCATAGGAGTCCTCCACAATTCCTATCTTGTACTCAACAGAATAGCTCTTTCTTTTTGCAGTCATCTTGTCTGGGGGTTGGCCCTCAGCTGCTGCCCATCTTCTTACCTAGTAATATAAAAAATATTTTTGTTTAAAACAAATACAATACAATACAATAATTTTTTGATAAAAAATATAGAAAAAGGGGGGATAAAGTGATATTAATAAAAATATTGATTAAATAACAATAATAATAAATTTTAATTTTTTTAAAAAATTAATTATTTAAAGAAGAAGAAGGGGGGGGAAAGGTTTTAAAGGCTTTTAAAAATAGAAAAAGGTGAGGTCTTCTCCACTACCGGTAGCGCGCCTGGGCCTGGGTTTAGCTGCGTGTTTCCTCGCGGCCTCCGTCTGCTCACCTATCTCTCTTTTCCTTCAGAGTTGGTGGCAGCGCGGTGGTGGGGCAGTAAGGTCAGGCTTCTCTTTTTTTTCCTTCCTGGGTCCCTCTCGGAGTGGATGGCCGGGTGTCTCTTTCTTCCTCCCCGGTGTGGCGGCGCAGCGAGATTGGGGCCACAAAAGGACCTTCTCCCCTTCTCTTTTACCCCCCATTATTGATCTTTTCACCATACCAGGTATAACATAATCATGTATTTTACATTCTTTTTCTCATTTCCATCTTCCATTCACCATACCAGGTATAACATAATCATGTATTTTACATTCTTTTTCTCATTTCCATCTTCCATTTTTGCTACTCAATTCTTTCCTCATTAACTTCTGATTACACACATTTTTCCTATTCCTCCGATGGCTTCCAAATCCTCCTTAGCTGTCTTCTTTCACTCGCTTTTTACATCGCTTTGTTTTTCTACTTATACAATATATTACTGACTTTCCCCGTCTATTACCAGGTACTTAACAGAACAAAATATTTTATACTGTACAAATACATTATTGAATTGTTTACTTCCTATTTACTAAACCAATAAAATTTGTACTTGAAAAATTCAAATGCTATGTGTTTTATTTAAACTCTACTGCTATATAATCCATAAATTTCTTCCATTCTCTATCAAAATTTTTTACGTCTTGTTGTCTAATTTTCACTGTTAATTTGGCAATTTCGGCATATTCCATTATTTTTTGTCTTCAGTCTTCAATCGATGGTATTTCCTGCTGCTTCCATCCCTGTGCTAATAACAATCTAGCCCCTGCAGTTGCATACAGAATTTTTTTTGATCACATTTCATAGAATCATAGAGTTGGAAGAGACCACAAGGGCCATCCAGTCCAACCCCCTGCCAAGCAGGAACACCATCAAAGCATTCTTGACAGATGGCTGTCAAGCCTCTGCTTAAAGACCTCCAAAGAAGGGGACTCCACCACACTCCTTGGCAGCAAATTCCACTGTCGAACAGCTCTTACTGTCAGGAAGTTCTTCCTAATGTTTAGGTGGAATCTTCTTTCTTGTAGTTTGAATCCATTGCTCCGTGTCCTCTTCTCAGGAGCAGCAGAAAACAAATTTTCTCCTTCCTCTATATGACATCCTTTTATATATTTGAACATGGCTATCATATCACCCCTTAACCTTCTCTTCTCCAGGCTAAACATACCCAGCTCCCTAAGCCGTTCCTCATAAGGCATCGTTTCCAAGCCTTTGACCATTTTGGTTGCCCTCCTCTGGACATGTTCCAGCTTGTCAGTATCCTTCTTGAACTGTGGTGCCCAGAACTGGAGACAGTATTCCAGGTGAGGTCTGACCAGAGCGGAATACAGTGGTACTATTCCTTCCCTTGATCTAGATGCTATACTCCTATTGATGCAGCCCAGAATTGCACTGGCTTTTTTAGCTGCTGCATCACACTGTGATTTTTTAGCTGCTGCATCACACTGTCATTTCTTGACATCATTAGTGACCATTCCCAATAGGAAGGCTTCTGCCCTTCTCGGTGAGATCGGGGCCACAAGAGGTCCCCCTTCCCTTCTCCTCTCCCTCAGGGGCAGGGGTGGCAGCGGTGGCGGTAGCGAGGTCGGGGTTCCCTCCTTCCTCCTCCGGAGCACCCCCAGTACTTGCACGGTTGTGGCAGTGGTTCCAGAGGCTCGGGAGCAGGTCCGGTAGCACTAGGAACACTGGCCACCCTCAGGAGCTCTATCCAGGGCCATCTTAAGGGAGGCGCCTTCCAAAACTGCGCCTATCATTATGGCTTATTTTCGGGGTACGGCTTATATTTCGCAAATGCGAAAAAAATCATGCTGCGGCTTATTTTATGACTACGTCTTATTTTAGGGGAAACACGGTATATCTGAAGGGCTTGTTAATAAAGAGGTGGCTGATCATTATTGTCAGAATTTTAACCTTTGAGTGGCCTTCAAAGCCTTTGCTGAGGACAGATTTTAAAGAGGCTAAGTGGAAGAAAGATCCATCCAGTCCCAGGCAGGTGAGGGGACAGAGGCACCCTGGCTACCCCCAGCCCCTCTCTCCCACTGATCTGCCCCCCCTACCTGATCTTGTGCCACAGAAGCTGCTTCCCCTCCACTGTGAAGAGCAGATGGCTGAGGTCTTTCCAGCATCATCCTGTCACCTGTGAGAATCAAAGTTAGTGGGAAGACAGTTGAACTTGCTCCTCTCAGAGGTTAAGTGATGCATACTTAAGTACACACATGCCTTAGGGGGGAAAAAAACCTTATTTTATTAAAATGTTTATACCATTTTATATATCACTTGTATGAAAATGAGACTCTCCTGCTTTGGGCAAAACGTGCAGGTCCCCATGCATAAAGTAGTGAGTTGTTTTAAGCAAGGGCATTTTTCATCTGTGGAAAAAACTGGCGACAAGTGTCTTCCCCTCCCCCCAAATAAACAATTAAAGGAGCCCCCGGATTTATTTCACACTCAACAGAAAGAGGCCAATTTGAGATACATCCCATCCAGGGGGTGGAAAATACTAGAGAGAAGTGTCATTCCAGAAAAGATTAAATGAGCCCAAAGCCTATTTCCAAGATCCATGAAATTGGGATAAATCCCATTAAATATTACCAAGTGGCCTCTCTTTGGTGTCCGATGCAGCCATCTCTGCTTCTGAGCAATCGGTGTCCATTTCTGCAACCCAGTCCTCTCCCTGAAACAGTAATAATTCAAAACACAGAATGGGAAGAAGGATTAGAAAAGGAATGACCGGGGGGGTGGGGTGGAGAGAGAAAGAGAGAGAGAGACTTCCTTAGATGCTTTCCAAAAGAGAATGGGCAATTACTACAGACTTTTGGGATACCCTCCCTCAGATTCTCAAACTTTTGGGTCTATCTAAATGAAACATTCTCACCTGCTGTCCTGCCTGCTGTTTCTCTTCTGCCTGGCTCAGGAGGTAACCTTCAACCAGGGCCATTGCCTGGGAACTGGTCTCCGCCCCACATTCTTTCACCCAGGTCTCCAGCTCCTGTGGAAGGACACTCATGAACTGCTTCAGGATCACCAGGTCCAGGATCTCCTTCTTTGTGTGTTGCTCTGGCTTCAGCCACCGATGGCAAATATGGTAGAGTCGGTTGCAAATCTCTCGGGGGCCCTGTGCACCTTGGTAGTGAAAATTCCTGAACTGCTGGCGATGTGCATCTGAACTGTGGGCACGCTGCTCACTCAGGATTTTCTGCAGCGAGGCTCTCCAAGATGCCCAACTGCTCCCAATCTTGGCGGCATTGCAGCCTCTTCCTGCTTCAGGGCCAGCTGAGTCTTCCTCGTCCATCTGCGCTCCAAGGAAACCTCCAAGAGGTCTAAGGGAATTCCTTCGTTCTTCTGCCATTGTGTGTCCTAACGAGAGGTGCTACCAAATCCTACAAAGCCAAGAAGTTCTGTTATAAGATTCCTACACTGTCAGAAGAGGAAAAATGCTCGCTGACAAGTGTGGATGAGCCTCACTAGCAACCAGGGCTGGATTATAGTGGTGCATTATTTATTATTATTATTATTATTATTTCAATAGTGCTCCTGGAAGAAAAGTTATGATGCAAAATATGCAGGCCAACTTCTAGGTCAGCTTTTCTCAAAACCTTGGCCAAGGGCCACTTCTGGGCCTCTGCCTTCTTCCAGGTGGACCTCGGAGTCACTTCATTCTCCCTCCTCACCTTCTGAGACAAGCAGATCTCAGCACTGTAATACCAGAGGGGTCTGCCTGGCTCTGTCATGGAATTCTACTCAATATTGATCCAGAGCAGATTCCAATGTAGAGTTGCAGAGTAAAAACTTAAAACATGTTGCAGGATCCCGAAAAAAGAGGCAATTGATATTTCATCCAGCAGAGCTTTACTGCTACTGAAGGCAAATGAGCATAATGGTCACAAATCCATTACATTCAGGATTGGCACTGTCCATAACAAATCCAGTTGCAGCAGACTTAAACTTACACTAACTTATAATAAGACTAAATCTTAACACTAAGCATACTATGTACATACCACACCAGAAGAGAGATAGAAAGTGAAACCCAGGCTCCTCCTGGCCTCTTTTTATAATCAGCATGACCTTGAAGGATAACAGAACCAGATTAAGCCAGCTGTACTCAGCTTCTCTGAAGGAATAACCCAAACATCATGAACCTTCTGCTTGTTTTTTTTCACACAGAGAAGCTTCCAGAACCCTCTTTCTGCACTAAGAAATGCAAACTGACATGTTCCTCCCTGCCTTTCTGTGTTTTAAAACAATGTGAGTGTAGTCAACAGTTGTGACTGAGAAGTGAGTTGCTTGGGCACAAGCCAATGGTAACAAATTCCTTGGGTCCTAATGAGTTGCCATTTCAGTGATGATTCAGTGTACATTTAATCCCAGCAAACATACGGTGGCTTTCCTGTATGTCTCAAAATATTTGTACACAGTCATTATATGTAGATTCATCACTGCCAGCAAAAAAAAAAAGTAAATAAAAAAATGCTGGAAGGAGGCTTAGAAATGTCTCCTGTTGTCCATTCATTCAATGATAATTCACTGTACAATGAAATTATAGAACAATTTTGTACATGTCCACTCAGAATTATTGGGTTTGTGGCATTCAGGAGCCAAAACGTTCGAGAAGTAAGCAGTTCTAATACCAAGGTATGACTATACATCTCCTTTTGTTTTTGGGCCTTACTCCCACATAAATTAATATGCAGACAGGATTTCAGTAATCAGGTCACATTAAGATTGGTTGAAGCTGTACAGATCTGCAAGTGGGTCAGAAAAATGTGGCTCTTTATAGTACAAAAATGCATTGGTCTGGTTAAAGGAAGCAAAACCTAAAGCTTTTAACAGCCATCTAATTCCTTTTTCTATAACTTCAGAGAAGCCAAGCCATGTGATGTAAGTGAAGCTGAACCTCAGTGATTAGACCAACGCAATCAATGAGAAAAAAAATAATGTAAGCTTAAAAAGTGAAAAAGCAAGGACTCAATTAGTATTTTTGGTGCTATTTCTCAAGGGGGAGTAGGATGTAGCAATCTAAGCTTGAGGGTGGTGCTTAATTTCTGGGGCTTTTTAAAATCTTCCACAGCTCCAGGAGTTTGCTTTTAATTTTCAAATATTCGGTTCAATTTTCAATTCTTCTATCCATGGCTTCCAGATTTTTGACTAAAGGGAGGGATTTGTGCACTGTGTTAAATATAGAAAAGGGCCATGAAATAGCCAAGGACAGCATGAGGGCACAGAATATGGCCACTGTAGTCCAAGATGAGGTTAATCCTAAAGGGCAGAAATGGCCATTCAAATCACTGGTCCATTTTGCTCAGGAGTGTCCACATGTGACTGATAGCATCTCTCTAAGGCTTCACACAGGAGACATAAAAGGTGCAGTAAAAGAAATGGTCACCACCAACCTCCCTTCCCTTGCTAAGCTAGTAACCATCCAGCTTCCCCCATAACAGGGGGATCTGTGAGTTATGGTTCTTTGCAGGTTGGGGGGGGGCTCTCTCCATTACTTCTCCTCCCCCATTACAGCCAGGCTTTCTCCTGCATTTGATTCTTCTGATTACTATACCTCCAATAGTTCTCAGAAGTGCTGTGTATTCAGCCTCAAACGATCCTCTCCGTCTTACAGGCATTGCACGTCTGAATGGGCACATGCGTGTCCTCCAGAACCCTTGGTGAAGCCACTGCCTGATTAATGGGGAGGGGCTACTCAAAGCTCAATTAGAGATACACTTGCACCGAGATCAACTTTAAATCCTCCCCTCCCTGCAATATTTCAAATAGCATCTCCTGCCTTTGCAGAGGGAGAGAAAAAGGTTGGGGGGGAGGATCCTGGATGAATCAGGTCCCCTTTGCACCCTCTCCTTCCTGCAGCCCTGGGGTCCCCCTTCGCCCAAATGCACAAAATAAAGGGGGGACAACAACTCACCGGCTCCCAGGAGGGTCCCCCCAATGCAGCGCTGGGAGAGACAAAGACCACGTTCCTCCCCCGAGGGGAAAGCCAAGCAGGAAGGGGCTTTGGAGGGAGGGGCTTTCTCTCCTGGAGGACTCTGCAAGCCCCCCCCCCTATTCTCCCGCACTCTCTAGGAATCCAGTTCGGTTCGCTTTAACCCTTACACAGCCAAAAAGGCGAGAGGGGCAGGAGGCGGGGCGGCTGCTCTATGCAGCCAGAAGCTCCCGGGTTCAATCCGTGCCATTTCCCCAATTATGAAAAGCCAGGGGGCAAGTCCTGGGGAAGACCAAAGGGCAAGATCACCTCCTTCTGCGCCTGTCCATGAAGGAGGCAAGGAGGAGCCACCCCCTGAACACAGAGGGGCGTTTTGAACAGGGTTCTGGGCACGCGCGAAACCACATTCACACCGCGTGTTATCCTTGCCAAAGGATCCTGGGAGCGGTAGTTTGTTGCGAATTGTGCCTCTGTGAGAGGGAATCTGCAGTTCGCATGATTTTGGTTGGGGGAGTAGGGGTGGGGAATTGGGGATGCCCTTTAAATGCATTGATGCGCGCAGGCACGCTCCAGGGTCTCAAACTTCCGATTCCTTGACTTATAGGACTGGACTGGTTAAAGTGTGCCATAGGATTTCTGAGCTTGGTTGCCTACTTCAAACTCAGAGGCCAGGCGCCTCATTTCAGCGCAAGGACCCTGGTCTGCCAGGCTCCTCTTTAGGCCTCCAAACAACAAACGTAACAGGCTGGCAGAAATTAATTCTGATAAATCAAGATATAAATAATGAAAGCACATGCATGTACAAGACCAAAATCTGTGTATACTCTGGTATAAACTATCAAAAAAACAACATATGAATATTATCAGTTTCAACAGTCTATATGCTTAAAGGTTCATATGTGGAGGTACATAGCAAGTATCACAAGTCCAGTGGCCTCCATATAAATTCAACTAACAGTCCCAAGTTCGGTGTCCTCCATATAATGCAAATAAAAGTTCCAACTGAAAGTTGAGCTTGTTAAGACAGTGATGATGCAACACTCCAAAGTGTGAATGTAGTTTTCATGAAGATACGGAGCAAGCAGGACAAGGATGCCCGGATTATTTATCCCTGTTTCGCCACTTTCGGCTTAATCAGCAGCATAATGACTACATACTATAAAGAAACGTAAACACCATTAGCTAACATCTATATACATGTCTAGCGTACAAAATTATATAATGTATACATACCAGTAACAGAACAAACGGAGACCCAACAGGTACTCCGAAGAGGTAGGTAACAATTCCTTGTAAACTGGGAATATATATATACATGAAAGGTAACACAGAGGATAACAGGTGTTGCTAATTATTATATCCTTGTAAAGGTTCTTAAAGGAACCCATAATGCAAGACATCAATTTTATACAGACAAACTCAAAACAGAGACTATACCATAAAACAGTCATATTTATATAGTTGTAAATTTATAAAAAACAATTATAATCAACATCTGTATTGAGCCCAGCAGGATGTAGTGTGTTTAGTAAGAAGATGAATCTTGCTTCTTTTTGCATAAGACGTCTCTTAGCTAGCTCCATTGGGCCTAAATAAGTCCAAATTACAAAATAAGTTAGATCCTGATCACTGTGTGACGCTTCCATGAAGTGTGCCACTAAAGGTGCATCCGTCACACAATTTCTAATTCTAGACCTGTGTTCTGAAATCCTGACCTTTATAGGTCTAAGTGTATAACCTATATACAAGAAACCACATGGGCATCTAATGACATATATTACCCGTGATGTGGCACACATGGCAAAGGATTGTATGGTGAATTTGTAGCCTTCAATGTTAGTAAATTATTTAACCTGTAATGCAAATTTACAAGTACTACAATGTCCACATTTGTAAAAGCCACATGGAGATCCTGAAAAAACTTGGTGAGTGGATGTAGGTTTTAGGTCAGTGTGTACTAAAACATCCTTAAATGATTTTGTACGATGCTTGGCAAACAAAGGTGCAATATCGCATCCTGGGATATCTTTCACGATGTGCCAGTGACGTCTGACAATCTTTTCAATGTCTGAAGTAAGATGATTGTATTCAAGGGAAGCAATAATCCGAGAGGGATTACTGTCAATAGCGTGAGAGTCAGCTAGAAGAGATGATCTACCGGTATCCCTAAATTGAACTTTCTGGAGTGCCGAATTAATGACCGCAGAGGGATACCCACGTTGTATCAATGATGTTGCTAGTTTATTTGAATGAGCTATGAAATCCTGCGGCTTAGACGAATTCCGTTTCAGTCTTAGGAATTGTCCTACCGGTAAGTTATTTCTTAAATGTTTTGGATGGTTAGAACTGTAATGTAGTAATGAATTTTTATCTATGCTTTTCTTAAAGGGTCGACTGTTAACGACTGCATTTAGTCTTACAGGAAAAAGCAAGGGGTGAGAAGGTTAAAAATAGCTTTGTCATGTCAACAGGTTTAGCACAGCTATCAGCCTCTCACCCATTCCCACCACCCTTCTGAGTAATACCCCTCCCACCCTCTCACTATATATAAGGGTCTGGTGACTTCTGTTTCAGTGTATCTGAAGAAGTGTGCATGCACACGAAAGCTCATACCAAGAACAAACTTAGTTGGTCTCTAAGTTGCTGCTGGAAGGAATTTGTTTGTTTGTTTGTTTTGACTATGACAGACCAACACGGCTACCTACCTGTAACTGTTTGTGCTTACCGGTAGTTCGATTTTTTCCGCCACCCTCCCCCACCTCTTTGAGGCTCAGACTGTTTCTTATTAAGAAGGATTGCTAAGGGCTCTCTGGCCAGAACTTGTTGCTCCCTGGTTCCTCCTCGGTTGTTAAGAGGGGTTGCTAAGGGCCCTCTGGGCAGCGTGAACTTGTTGCTCCCCCTTCCGTTGTTAAGAGGGGTCGCTAAGGGCTCTCTGGGCAGCGTGGACTCGGACTCGTTGCTCCCCCCTCTGTTGTTAAGAGCTAAGGGCTTTCTGGGCAGCGTGGACTCGCTGCTCCCCCTTCCGTTGTTAAGAGGGGTCGCTAAGGGATCTCTGGGCAGCGTGGACTCCTTCGGTTGTTAAGAGGGGTCGCTAAGGGCCCTCTGGGCAGCGTGGACTCGGACTCGTTGCTCCCCCTTCCGTTGTTAAGAGGGGTCGCTAAGGGCTCTCTGGGTAGCGTGGACTCGCTGCTCCCCCTTCCGTTGTTAAGAGGGGTTGCTAAGGGCTCTCTGGGCACCGTGGACTCTCTGCTCCCCCTTCTGTTGTTACTGGCGTGCTCTGGTCCATGGGGTCACAAAGAGTTGGACAGGACTTAACGACTAAACAACAACAACAACAACAACAACAACAACAACAACAACGGGCCCTCTAGGCTTTCTGCTCCTTTCACCTTGTCTGGAGACACCAGGTTTTGCATTTATGCAAAGATGTGTCAAAATCGGAAAAGTAGAATGGTGTTTTATTTATTTATTTGTTTATTTATTTGCATAACAGGATCATTCCAGGTCGCAGGCAAAGCTCTCTATACTCTGCAGATATTTATATGGTTTCCCCCTTGTGTGAATTCTTTGGTGCAAAATGAGGCTTGACTTCCTGTCAAAGTTGTCACCACATTCCAACCACTGATACGGTTTCTCCCTGCTGTCGCTTGTTTGGTGGGAGCTCTGACTGAAGCTCTCGCCAAATAGTTATATGGTTTCTCCCCAGTGTGAACTCTCTGGTGCAAAATGAGGCTTGACTTCTTGTCAAAGTTGTCTCCACATTCCAAGCACTTCAATGGCGTTTCCCACAGGTGGAATTTTTGATGGTTACCGAGAGCTGATTTTGTGTTGCCATTGCCCCCACTTTTCGAGCACTGCTTTGATTTCTCCTTTCTGTGATTTCTTTTATGTATAATAAAACTTGCCTTCCTGCTGAAGTTTATTCCACATTTCAAACACTGATATGATTTCTCCCCTCTGTCAGTTATTTGACTGGGCTTCTGACTGAAGCTTTCTCCATTCTCCAAATATTTATAGAGCTTCTCCGCCTTGTGGATTTTGTCATTGTCTCCTTTATTCTGGGTTTCCAATTTGTTACCTTCTGCAATGAAGGACAGTGAACAATGCCAATTAATGCTTGTGATAAAGAAAAAACATAGATGGGAGGCAGGTCTTCCTACAGAGTTAACTGCCCAATGCATGACATTAATTGATAGCTGGTGTGACTCTTGGCTCTATACCACAGAGTATACAAAAAAGTATCAAGTGTTGTGATAATTGTGATCAAACAAATCCAAAACTCCAAAACACCAAATTGGCTAATAAATATTGAGAGCAGTTTACTCAATCAAACATTTTAAAATGAACACATTAAGGTGCAGCGTGCAAATCCAAGCCCGTAAACACTCAATAAACTGATGGCATAATACTGAGGCTGATGATAATGTCCTAGCGTAATCAAATTACGCAAAAGTGTTGCAAATGGTACTCTACTGAACACGCAAAGTCTTTTGTGAGGGAGCGGTCACAGTCAGGCAAGAAAACATGGTCATGCGTGATGGTAATCGCAGATAGGCCCTCCTTGTCGTCCCCCATCGTGCTGTTTTTACAACACTATACATTGAAATTATAGATTCTCACAGGCACAGCAATGTATGGTGTTGTAAAAACAGCACGATGAACTGAAGAAGCTCCCGCGAAACCTGATTATATCCGAGATTCAGGTCTTCAGATCTACTTATGCTGAGGGACGGCCATCAGTTTATTGAGTGTTTACAGGCTTGGATTTGCACGCTGCACCTTAATGTGTTCATTTTAAAATGTTTGATTGAGTAAACTGCTCTCAATATTTATTAGCCAATTTGGTGTTTTGGAGTTCTATACCACAGAGACCTGGATTCAGATTCCATCTCAGGAATCATACCTATTAGGTGGTCTTGAGGTAATTGCTCTTTGTCAGTCTAGCATTCTAAGAAAGTTAGAACAAAAGGAGAGACAGCTGGCTCATACTGATGTCCACCTAGTCTAGCATCCTGTTCTCACAATGGCCAGCTAGATGCCCACGAAAACTTGCAAGCAGGACCTGAACAAAAGAGCACTCTCCGCACCTGCATTTCCCAATAACTGGGTTTGAGAAGCATTACTTTCTCTGATTGTGGAGGCATAGCATACCCATGACAGTTAGTAGCCATTGCTGGTCAGTGACTATCCATGCGTACTATAGCAGCAAGTTCCATAATTTAACTATGCCCTGTTTCTCTCATCTACCATGAGAGAGAGTAATACAACAGAAACTCTTCATGAAGCTCCATGCAGTTACTTTTAACCGATGTATTTTGACCCAAATCTCTCTGGACGAGACAGATTTCATCTGTAGACTTCTTAGCATTATTTGGCACACCAGAATCAATCACACTGCCCTGGCCATGATAATATTTGATGCTTGTAAGGTGTCCAACTGTCTAGAATAGTCACATATTTTAAAAATACTAAAATAGTTGGAGATAAGGTAGAAACAGTCATCTGCAAATTGCATGCCTCCGTGGAACTGGAGGTATGGTTTAGTCACCAGGATTCTGCTCCTTTTTCTCTCTATAATCGCACTAAACAGTGTTGTCTTGTGTTTCTAATTTTGCCTGTGCTATCCTCTGAGCTACTGGCTAGCCTTCTATGCTCCAACCCATGGATATAGGGTTATGAGGATGGTAGTACCACCCAATGCTGAAGCCTCTTTGCAGACAACATTGCTGTTTTCCTCAGTGACCCTGTAGTGAGTCTCCCTGAGATCATGCAGACAGCAGCAGAATTTGTAGAGGTATCTGGATTTTGTATTAACTACCATAACTCTGAATCACTTTTCTTTTAAGCATTGTACTTCAGACCTGTCTGCCCTAAACACTTCAGGTATAAAGCTCAGGAATAAATCTCTGAGTTATCTGGGGGTACAGGTCCCTCAGACTCTTTACCTTTTTCAGCTTACTTTTGTGCCTGTTCATAAGACAGATCTGAATACCTAGAAAGATCTACACTGATCAGACTTGGGCAGGGCAGCCACTGTTAAAATTGCTGCCTTGCCCAAATGCTTATTCTTATTCCAGGCCCTTCCTATATCGATCCCTCACAAAATGATTAGTAGCTGGCAATCAATCCTCAACAAGTTTATTTTACAAGCATCTTCTGAAAAACTAACTCATCGATTCTGCATTCTCTCTGACCAACCAGAAAAGGACTGTGAGGCTACTTCTACCTTCCAAATAACTCTAAAACTCAGTTTCACTGGCATGGCCAGTGAAGAGCAGTCTGATAATTGCTTGGAAGGGCATAACTAGAGGATGTGTATTCAGGGACAAAAAATGTTGATAATTGTCCATTCAAAGTTAACTGCAAGGGGTTTAAAATCTCAGGTGCTGCAGCAGAGCTACATGAAAATGTTATTGGTTCATCATACGTATGAATTCATGGGTTTCAAAACTGATATCATGACCCAATTCAGAGCCCTACCTAGAGAGGCCACGATCCCACAATTCTCTTCCATGACTTCCTTATGTAGAGCTCTCTGATCAGGATCCAGCAGAGCCCATTCCTCCTCCGTGAAAAACACAGCCACATCCTCAAAGGACACCGGACCCTAAAAGAACAAGGAAACATTTCCTCCTCAAGATACAGAATAAGGATGATCCACTATTCATTGTTGTGTTGTTTGCTATTTATTAATGGCTCTGTTGTTTTAAGGGAATTGTGCTGATACTCACTTTAATTATGGGTGTTTATTTTAATGTTTCAATGGAATTGTGACATGTACTTTAATGATGAATGTTTCTATTTCAATCTGATTTTAATTCATAAATGTACTGCTACTTGAAATTGTTCTAGCTACATTCAAAGGGTGACTTAAGGTGAGATGTCTCGTCGAACTGTTTGTTGAGGAGAGATTTCAAAGAAGCAAAGAGAAAGAGATTCATTCAGGCCCAGGGAGGCACCTTGGATGCCCCCAGCCTCTACCCCTCCCCTGATCTGCATCCTACCTGATTCTGTCCCAAGGAAGCTGCATTTCTTCCACTGTGAAGAGGAGATGTCTGGAGACGTCTTGCTGACAACACCCTGTCACCTGTGAGAGACAAAGTTGGTAGAAAAAAAACAATAACACTTTCTGGTCTCAGATGATGCATGCCTCACTATGCATGAGGCTGCCAAGCATTGATGCATAAATACGGCTATATCAATTTTATATTTCAGTTGCGTGAAAACATGTCTCTCTCCCCTTTGGGGTTTTGGCCACAAGTCAAATTGTGGGTCCTCATGTATAAAGTAGTCAATGATCCATTCAGTTCGACTGAATGCTTATAGGAGCCCCTGGATTTATTTATCACTAAATTGAGATGCATCCCGTCATTCCTTACCCACTGTCCTCTGCCTGGTGCCTGATAGACTCCTCAGATTGTGGGTGCCCAGCGGCTCACACGACTTGAGGGTGCGACATGATGCTGCCACTGGTCTTGCATCCTCTGGCTCTCTGGAGCCGCGACAGTGACTGGGCTGGGGCCTCCGTCTCCGCCATGGGGTCTCTGTAGGGGCCTGCTTTGGCGATGGACAAGCTTCTGGAAGTGCTGCCTGACTTCTGGGATACATCTGCGACAGGCCTTGGTGGGGCGCCTAGGATGTGGAGGAAAATTAGAAAAGGCATTACAAGTGACAGAAATCCTAAGGGATATTGGATATTCTTCCTTGGAAGAGTAAAAAAAAATGATGAGCAGTTAGTCGAGAATTTTGTGATACCCTCCCTTAAATTTTCAGCCCCTTGGTGCTATCTAAACACTCTCACCTGCTGCTTTTCCTGGTTTTTGTCTTCTGCCCGGTTTAAGAGGAAACCTTCGGCCAGGGCCACCGCCTGAGAACTGGTCTCTGCTCCACATTCCCTCACCCAGCTCTCCATCTCTGATGGAAGGACAGTCAGGAACTGCTCCAGGACCACCAGGTCCAATATCTCACTCTTTGAGCGTTGCTCTGGTTTCAGCCACTGTTGGCAGAGATTGTGAAGTCGGCTGCAGACCTCTCGGGGGCCCTCAGCCTCCTGGTAGCAGAATTGTCTGAACTGCTGGCACTGGACATCTGAGGTGAGGGTGTCCTTTTCATCCAGGACGTTCTGCACTGTTCTTTCCCAGGATTCCTTGCCGCTCCCAGTTTTGATGACACTGCAGCTTCTTCCTGCTTCAGGGCCAGCTGAGTTGTGCTCATCCATTGTTGCTCCAAGGAAGCCTTGGTCTTCTGCCAATTTCTATTTGGTCTATTTAGAGGTGCTGTTGAATCCTGAAAAGTCAAGACATTGTTCTATTGTAAAACTGCTACACTGTCAGAAGAGGGGAAATGTTCCTTGAGTAAGGGTGGATGAGTCCAACTAGTAGCCAGGGCCGGATTACAGTGATGCAATAGCCCTTCTAGAAGGAATGTTAAGAAACTAAATGTGCATCCCACCTTCTAAGCCAACAGTTGTCAAAGTATTGGACCTCTACTGAGCCTTAGCATCCTTGCATGTGGGCCTTGCAGCCTCATTATTCCCCCTCCTTGTGAGAAATGAAAGCTGGGAATCTGTGTACCTTGGTTCTCGAACAGAACGTGTTCAGGGAGTCCGTTCGACTCCCAGAATTGATCAAAAACCAAAGTGCAGCTTCCGATTGGCTGCAGGAGCTTCCTGCACTGAATTGGAAGCCTTTATGATGGACGTTTGGCTTCCAAAAAACATTCATTCCGGGTTTCGATGGTTTGGGAGCTGAAACGTAAGAGTACCAAGGCATCTGCCTGGTGGAACGCCCTCCCATCAGATGTCAAGGAAATAAACAACTATCTGACTCTTAGAAGACATCTGAATGCAGCCCTGTTTAGGGAAGTTTATAATGTTTTATTCTGTTTTTAATATTCTGTTGGGAGTAGCCCAGAGTGGCTAGAGAAACCCAACCAGATGGGCGGGGTATAAATAATAAATTATTATTCTAAGGTACTATAATATGCTTAAAATTGCCCAGTGTATTGGCCAGACTGCCTCTGTTACATGCACTCCTTGTTGGGATACACAGAATGCTGTGTAACACAGTAAGTCTGCAGGCTTGAGTTTGCTTGTAAAGTAAAAGAAGCTGATGCAAGAGGCTGATGCAATAGGCCTGCAAACCTTACTGTAGCAGAGTGACTCAGCAGGAGTGTGCTGACAGATGATTGGCTGTTGTTTTGTATTAAAGGGAAACCTGTTAAGCAGGGTGTAGAGTGTAATCAGAGAAAGAGAGAGTGAAGTCCTACTTGTCTTGCCTTTTGGTGCAGCCAGGTGTTCTGCTACATGAACTGTCTGTATGTATATAGCTCACAATAAAATAATACTGCACTAAAGAACCTGTGGCTTTTGCACTGCTCTGCTACAACGCCGTGGAGGAATCCGCGACACTCCTGCCCCTATTCAACAGGTTTATTTTAAGTCGGTGTCTCTCCTGCATTTATTTCCTTCTATTAAAAGACTGCCTGTAGTTCTCTGTTTTCCATCACAAAACATCCGCTCCCCCTCTGCGTATGTTGCATGTCTGAATGAGCACATACATGTGACCATTGCCGAACTAATATGGGGAAGGAACCTTAAATTTAGGGAGCCTCTTGACTTTGCAGAGAGGGACAGAATCTGAGCATCTTACTGGGGGGGGGGAATGCATTGCCCAGGATGGACCAACTGCACCACCCCCTGAAGACCTTGGATTCTCCCCCTAAATGCACAATACAGAGGGGGGGGGGTGACTTACCAAATCTCAGAAGAGACCCTTGATGGGGATCTTGGGAGAGACAGACCCCACATTTACATCTCCCGCTCCCGAGTCCACAGCCAGGCAGGAATGACTTTGGAGGGGGGGGGGGAATACATTGCCCTGGAGGACTCCGCCCCCTTCCCTTCCTCTCTAGGAAACCAGTTCGGTTCCCCTTAACCCTCAGAAAGCCACACAGGAAGGCA
This sequence comes from Darevskia armeniaca, assembly GCA_034641395.1. Lineage (NCBI taxonomy): Eukaryota > Metazoa > Chordata > Lepidosauria > Squamata > Lacertidae > Darevskia > Darevskia armeniaca. The sequence goes on from JAWWNF010000113.1 coordinate 413,282, forward strand.
AGACTAGCAGTAGCTCAGCAGCAGCTGGAAGGAAAGGGTTCAATATTTGCCATTGCCTGTTGGGAAAACCAGGTGGGGGGCAAAGGCCAAGGGGCAGGATCAGCTCCCTCTGTGCCTCTCAAGGGGGGGAGGGTCATGCTCTGACCACGCAGGGGAGCTTTGGGCACACGCCAAATGCATTTAAAGCACATTTTTACCCGGGAAGTGTAGTTTCTGGAGGGTGCCGGGAGTTGTGCCTTTGAGAGGGATAAACTACAGTTCCCAGAATATTTTGGGTGCGGGGGATATGTGCTTTAAATGCAGGGAGTGCTCACAGTCTGACACTCCAGGTGCTCAGGGTTCAGATTTCTTGTCCCAAAGGGCTGACTGCTTCTAATAACTGATCAGGTTGAATTGAGAGAAAGTCAATCACATTTTAGTGCCATTGGCATCAATGGGGCAAATTAATCTTGATTTACCAATACCAGTATATCAGTGGCATCAGCAGCTGGGGTTTGTGTGAGTATGGATTAGACCCTGACCAGTCACTTTATCTGTCCAGGAAGAAGAGTTTGGATTTGATATCCCGCTTTATCACTACCCGAAGGAGTCTCAAAGCGACTAACCTTCTCCTTTCCCTTCCTCCCCCACAACAAACACTCTGTACACCACACTGGCTCTTTACCACAGGGGTCCTTTACCTTTACCTTATCACCACACCATCGTGTCCCCATATGTGCTTTTCTGTATTTTACAACCCTTCTGCGCCAAACCATGTGTATACATAATAGGGTTGCCATATGTCTGGAATTTTCTGGACATAGTTGGAATACAGCCGCCGGAACAGTGTATGGGCGGAAATTGCTCAAATGTCCAGGGAAATCTAGCAATCCATGTCAGAAGTTTAGATTTTGGTGAATTGCCTTATAAATAGCTCCAAAACATTACACGCACACGCACACACAGTCAAACCTTGGTTCCCAAACATCTCATTTTGGAACGTTTTGGCTCCTGAACACCGAAAACCCAGAAGTAAGTGCTCTGTTTGTGTGTGTGTGTGTGTGTGTGTGTGTGTATCTTTGGCCAAACTGCGAGAGGCAGTGGAAGACAGGAGTGCCTGGCATGCTCTGGTCCGTGGGGTCACGAAGAGCCGGACACGACTAAACAACTAAACAACAGCTCTCTCTCTCTCTGTGTGTGTGTGTGTGTGTGTGCGTGTGTGTGTGTGTGTGAGAGAGAGATTTTGCAGAAAAAGCTCGACAACTTTTGCGTCCGGATTTTCGCTTTTTGAAATATGGCAACCCTAACATCCAGCTGAGGCAGGGCTGGCCCACCCATGAGGCAAGGTGAGGCGACTGCCTCGGGCAGCAGATCTGCCCTCCAAGGAATGCATCACTTGCTGCTGCTGCTGCTGCTAGCAGCATCAAAGTCTGCAGCACAGGCCTTGGAGGTTGGATCTACCACCTCCTTGGTAGTACCCACCCCATGCTGCTTCTACAGCAGCTTCTGGGTCTCCTCTAATAATAATAATAAAATTTTATTTATACCCCGCCCTTCCCAGCCAAGACTGGGCTCAGAGCAGCTAACACCAATAAAATCACAACAAAACATACAAAACAATCAATTAAAATGCAGGTTAAAATACGATTTAAAATTTAAAATGCAGCCTCATTTTGTAAGTAGCCCACCAATCAAACCATAAAGGAATGAAACATCAGGGTTAAACTAAAACCAACCCAAAGGCCAGGCGGAACAGCTCTGTCTTGCAGGCCCTGTGGAAGGATGCCAAATCCCGCAGGGCCCTGGCCTCTTGTGACAGACCGTTCCACCAAGTCGGAGCCAGTACTGAGAAGGCCCTGGCCCTAGTTGAGGCCAGCCTAGCATCCTTGTGGCTCGGGACCTCCAAAATGTTATTATTTGAGGACCTCAAGATCCTACACGAGGCATACCTGCTGGTCTCCTCCCGCAGGATTTAGAGTGGGAACCTTTCCCCACCTCACATGATGGACTTTTATGACCTGTCAGTTTAGATTGATTTGGTTCTCCCACACTTCTTCCCGATGTAGACATTTATTCCCCTCTTGTTCCCTGTGTAGATACCCACGGACCCTTTCTTCCCTGGCAAGCATTCGGGTGCCATCAGGTGCCAAAATGTCATGGAACGGCTCTGAGCTGAGGGAAGCATTTCACATATCAGTTGAAGTGGTCTGAAGGCCACAAAAGTTTCTGACAGAATAATAATAATAATTAAAAAATAATAATTATACCCCACCCATCTGGCTGGGTTTCCCCAGCCACTCTGGGCGGCTTTCAACAGAACATTAAAATACAATAATCTATTAAACATTAAAAGCCTCCCTAAACAGGGCTGCCTTCAGATGTCTTCTAAAGGTCCGGTAGTTGTTGTTCTCTGTTGTCATCTTAAGGGAGGGCGTTCCACAGGGCGGGTGCCACTACCGAGAAGGCCCTCTGCCTGGTTCCCTGTAGCTTTGCTTCTCGCAGGGATGGAACCGTCAGAAGGCCCTCGGCACTGGACCTCAGTGTCTGGGGTGAACGGTGGGGGTGGAGACGCTCCTTCAGGTATACAGGACCAAGGCCATTTAGGGCTTTAAAGGTCAGCACCAACACTTTGAATTGTGCTCAGAAAAGTACTGGGAGCCAATGTAGTTCTCTCAGGACCGGTGTTATGTGGTCTCGGCGGCCACTCCCAGTCACCAGTCTAGCTGCCGCATTCTGGATTAATTGCAGTTTCCTGGTCACCTTCAAAGGTAGCCCCACGTAGAGCGCATTGCAGTAATCCAAATGAGAGATAACTAGAGCATGCACCACTCTGGCGAGACAGTCTGCGGGCAGGTAGGGTCTCAGCCTGCGTACCAGATGGAGCTGGTAGACAGCTGTCCTGGATACAGAATTAACCTGTGCCTCCATGGACAGCTGTGAGTCCAGAATGACTCCCAGGATGTGCCCCTGGTCCTTCAGGGGCACAGTTACCCCATTCAGGACCAGGGAGTCGTCCACACCTGCCCGCCTCCTGTCACAGGAATGTCTTCTAAGTCTGATGGATTTCAGTGGTGCTGCATCATGTCTAAATACAGTGGAACAGTTGTGAATGCTTCCATTTTCGAACACGCCTCAGAAGTTGAACGGCTTCCGAGGCGCATTTCTCCATTTTTTAACAGGAATTTTCTGGCTGGCAATTGCGCTTCGGTTGTCAAACATTTCAGAAGTCGAATGGTCTTCCGGAACGGTTTGCGTTCGACAACCGAGGTTCCACTGTAATTTTATTCCTCTGGATTCTAAGGTTTAAAACGAACTGAGCTGGATTCTAACAGCTGTAGGGACATTTGTGGGGTTGGGATTGGGGAGAGAGAAGCGGGAAGAACCCTCCAAACACTCAAAAAGTCAACTCCCTTCGTCCAGCAGGTGAAAACTTTCTTGTTCCGACACTTTGGGGAACTGACTGCTTTGAATGAAAGGGCTGGTGCTGTGCTGTTCTTGCTGTCAATATTTTTTATGGTTTAACAATTTTTTAAAGAAAAGATTGTTCTTTTCTGTGTTTAGCCATTCTTGTTCTTATCCATAAACTGCCTTGTGTCCCATAAGGGGAAAAGGCAGGGTATCAATAAATAGAAGGATAACGCAGTACTGCATAGTCTTTCATGGATTATCAAGAATGATTCATCTGAGCAAGTGGACTACAACTCCAAAACAGCTTGTGCCTCCACTGGATCTTAACCCTGATCTCCCAGGTCCCAGACCATTAAATATCTCTCTATTTTATTTCGCTTTCTGGAAATAAGACATAGGAGTAAATAAGCTGCGTCCCGGGGAAATTCTTTTCCCATAGTCTTAGGATTGGATGGGTACTTTGTTAAAAGTCCTGAGATTCAGCCTGCAATTCTGGACACAATTATCTGAAGTTTACATTGAATTCAGTGAGGATTCTTTCTGAGTAATGTACAGCTTTCACGACACAAATCATCTCTAGAAATCATGACCTGTGATGGGTCCTGGAGGTTTAGGGTAAATGCACACTAAACGTGTGTTACCACCAGTGTTTAATCACCAGCAAAATAATAATAATAATAATAATAATAATAATTTTATTTTTAGCCCATCTGATTGGGTTTCCCCAGCCACACTGGGTGGCTTCCAACGTATATTAAAGCATAATAAAACATTACACATTTAAAAGCTTCCCTATCTTATTCCTATAAAAAGAAAGAATGGAGATCTCCAGGGTCAATATTATCATTCTCCAAAGGAAAACTCAAGGAAAAATACAAGATAACCATTCTGTCATTTCTAACCACGGGCATCTCCTTTTGACTTCAAACTTAGAAATATGAACAGAATAGTAAACCTAGAGGGACTTGTAGGAAACAATGGTACAATGAAATAAAGGCATTATGCCCCTCACTCATGCAGGGAGGGAGGACGCAGGTGGCGCTGTGGGTTAAACCAGAGCCTAGGGCTTGCCGATTAGAAGGTTGGCGGTTCAAATACCTGCGATGGGGTGAGCTCCTGTTGCCCGGTCCCTGCTCCTGCTCACCTAGCAGTTCGAAAGCATGTCAAAGTGCAAGTAGATAAATAGGTACCTCTGGCGGGAAGGTAAACGGTGTTTCTGTGCGCTGCTCTGGTTCGCCAGAAGCGGCTTAGTCATGCTGGCCACATGACCCGGAAGCTGTACGCCAGCTCCTTTGGCCTATAGAGCGAGATGAGCACCGAAACCCCAGATCTGTCCATGACTGGACCTAATGGTCAGGGGTCCCTTTACCTTTACATGCAAGGAAACCGCCTCCCTTCCCCGTAAGGATACATTGGCCCAAAATAGTACTTAAATCCCAGATTTTCATTGGTTGGGTAGCTCAAAGCTCCAGTGGAATACCCTTCTTCAGGCCTTGCTGTAAATGGACGAAAAGAAGGACAGAGAGATGCTGAAGCCTTGCTGGTAGAGGTTATTTGTGGGGAGAGCAGAACTCCAAACCAAAGGTAAAGAGATATATGTGAGAGCTGGACAAACCTATGCATTCAGGTGTATGCATAGGAAGTTTAGGGAAGTTTTTAACCTGTGATATTTTAATGTATTTTAATATCTGTTGGAGGCCACACAGAGTGGCTGGGGGGACCCAGCCAGATGGGCAGGGTACAAATAATAAATTATTATTATTATTATTATTATTATTATTATTATTATTATTATTACACATGCAGCACAGCCCTGTCAGGACCTATGACTGCCAGCATTTATTCCTTTCATAGTTTTGATTCCATCATGGTTTGCTTGATGGGAAGTGAGATAGGCCCTCTGACTGAAGCTCCGTCCACATTCCAAGCACCGATACGGCTTCTCTCCGTTATGAATTCTTTGATGAGCCGTGAGATGGTAGCTCCGGCTGAAGCGCTTTCCGCATTCCAGGCACTGAAACGGTTTCTCCCCTGTGTGAAGCGTTTGATGGGAAGTGAGAATTTGCTTTAACCTGAAGCTCACCCCACATTCCAAGCACTGATACGGCTTTTCCCCGGTGTGAAGCGTCTGGTGGGAGGCGAGAGTTTGCTTCAACCTGAAGCTCTTTCCGCATTCCAAGCATGGATATGGTTTCTCCCCTGTGTGAAGCGTCTGATGGGAAGTGAGATTTACCTTTAAACTGAAGCTCTTCCCACATTCCAAGCACTGGTAGGGTTTCTCCCCTGTATGAATTCTTCGATGGAAAGTGAGGCGGTCGTTCCGAGAGAAGCTCTTTCCGCATTCCAAGCACTGAAATGGCTTTTCCCCTGTGTGAAGTGTCTGATGGGAAGTGAGGTTATGCTTTAAACTGAAGCTCTTTCCACATTCCAAGCACTGATATGGTTTCTCCCCTGTATGAATTCTTTGATGTGTAGCCAGGCTGTCACTCATACTGAAGCCCTTCCCACATTCCAAACATGGATACGGTCTCTCCCCTGTATGAATTCTTTGATGGGAAGCGAGGCGATTGTTTCGACTTAAGCACTTTCCGCATTCCAAGCACTGATAAGGTTTTACCCCCGTGTGAAACGTTTGATGCTTGAGGAAGTCTGTGCTTCTTTTAAAGCTCTTACCACAGTCGAAGCATTGATACGGTTTCTCTTCTGAATGAATTATTTCATGCCTAGTGAGATTTGACTTCCTGCTGAAGTTTTTCCCACATTCCAAGCACTGATACTGTTTCTTCCCACTGTCCGTTTTTTGTTGGGGCCTCTGGCTGAATCTCTCTCCACAATTTACATTCTGCTCCCCCACTGCGCAGCAGACATTATCGTGGGCTCCTTTATTCTTGGTTTCCAATTCGTCACCTTCTGCAATGAAGACAGAAACTGATTAGACACAAACAGCATAAAGTATCACTGTGGTGATAATATGAACCATAAACAACCAAAAACCACCACACAATGGCTGAAACGATATTAAAAGATTTACTGGAATCCTCTTCTGAAAAACTAACAGTCTTTCAATAAAGCCACATGATTACCGGTAACAAGCCATATATGCGTGATATAACAGAATGTATAATGTTCACGTGACTGAACCATTCAGCAACAGGTTGGGTATAGCAACCAAACCTTGGTGCCAACAAAACGTTCACAATTGGTTGATGGTGAGTAGATAGTAGAATTCTTCAACGGTTCAAAGCAAAAATCTCATGGATGTAATAGTAGATGAAGCGTATTTATATGAGTCTTGCAACATCACCATCCAGCCGAAATCAACACAAGTGGCACATGAGAAGGACGAAGAAGACCTGTCCTCCGGATTACTCACAGGTTTCGCTATATAGCTTCATCAGTTCAGGTTAAGCATTCTGATTAGCACAACATGCGAAATATTCCACAGGCACAAATCACCATCAACCAATTGTGAACGTTTTGTTGGCACCAAGATTTTGTTGCTATACCCAACCTGTTGCTGAATGGTTCAGTCACGTGAACATTATACATTTTGTTATATCACGCATATATGGCTTGTTAATCATGTGGCTTTATTGAAAGACTGTTAGTTTTTCAGAAGAGGATTCCAGTAAATCTTTTATTATAGTTTCAGCCACTGCGTGGTGGTTTTGGTTGTTTATAGAAACTGATTAGAGCCTTAGGATGAAATTGGGCCCCAAATTATCGAGCAATGCCAAGGAACAGTTGTAAAAATGGAAGAACTGATACATAATGAGTTAAAAAAAATGTTGAAATATACATTTATAAAGAAGCCGGAAGCATTTTGCTGGGAATTGTAGGAAATGATATTAAGAGACAAGATAAAAAATTATTTTTATATGCAACAATGGCAGCAAGAATGTTAATGGCACAAAAATGGAAACAAGAAGAATTACCGACAATAGAAGAATGGCAGATGAAGTTAATGGACTATGCAGAATTGGATAAGATGACAGGAAGAATTCGAAACCGACGGGACCAGGAATTTCTAAAGTATTGGACTAAATTTGAGATATATTTGAAAGACAACTGTAAACAACAAATCACGCTAATAGGTTTGCAAGAAGTTTTGTGAGGTTAATTTTAAGATATATTACAGAAATAATTTTGGAAAATAATATCTGATTTTGGTTATTACAAGTAATAGTGAAATATGAAATACAAGAGGAAGTTAAGAAAAGTGAAAATCTCGAGAAGTGGTTGGTGGAAGTCAGAAAATTTGTATAACATATGACTGTTAAATGATGTTAAAAAGAATGTATGCAAAAAATCTTTAATAAAATTTATTTATAAAAAAATAATAATGGAAGAACTGAAGGGACTTTGATGTGAGGCAAACCTTTCTGGCAGGGGTCCTAAGGTGGACTGAGAGGCTGTTAGCCCCAGAGCGATGACTTCTAGTGTGGAGAAGAAATTATGTGATTGCCCACAACCAGCTGGGCTGCTTAAAATGCACTCCTGACTGCTCCTTCGCAAGTATGGCTCCTGTCAGGGACTGGCAGAGGTGGAGTGGTGGAGACTGCCTCCCCAGCCTGACCCTTCCAGGCAGGAGGAAGAGGGAGACAGTATAGATTTACAACAACAGGGGTTTGAGGGAGGTAGCAGCTCAGAGGCAGATGAGGGGAAAAGCTGGGAAATCATGGGAACAACACCCAGCGGACATGTTGTCATTAGAAAGCATTCCAGACCCACCATCTCCCAGAACCTGGCGAGCCTTAAAAGTAGGAGAGCAAAGAGCTCAAAGACAGAGGGCACGTAGCAGCACCCATAGAAGTGATGAATGAGGTAGTGGGAGAGACAGGGGTGGAGATTCACTCGGGACAACGCCATTATCCAAGAGGCTGGGTTCTATAGCCTCTCTCTGTAAAGATTGAAATAAAAAAGGACAGTGTGGCATTGGCCATTCTTTCTGACTAGGACTGTGCAGGTGGAGACAAAAGGGTTAACAAGCTGTCCAATAGGAAGTCGGAGGCGGAGCTTATTGGCTTTAAGACTCAGCCCAAGGTGGGAGTTAGCAGTTGGAGTTGGGGGTTCAATTAAGAGTAGCAGTTGGTGTTGGTGGTTGTGAGGGTTGGTGTGTGGAACTTGGTGGTGGGGAGGTAGAGGAGTTAGAGTGAGCTAAAGGCAGAAACAAGACTGAGAGGATAACGTGTAACAGTGTATTTAATATCGAAAGCTTGTTGGTGTGTGAAAATAAATTCTTGATATTCTTCATTTAACTTAAATCCTGACTGAGGCTCAGTGTTTACCAGGGAGAATCTGGTTGGTGGCAGCGGTATAGTGGTGGCACAGGGTCAATAGTCCGTGGAATGACCGAGGGCCCTGTGTGGTCGCCACAGACAGTAAGAAACTTTTCCTTGTCTTTATACTTTCCTGGGCAACCCGTCGGGAGCAGCGGACAGAATCCCAACAGCACCCTTCTCAGCATTGATCAGCTGATCTGCCCAAACATTAGGGTGTTTTAGAAACTCCCAGGTAAATGTGAATTTAGTAATGTTTCAGAAGATCAAAATAGGTTCAGATTAGAAATAGATGTTTAGTAGAGAGGATAAGTTTAAGTATTCAGAAATTAGGATTTAGAGAGTATGTAGAATAAGTTTATTATCAATGATTAGGAGAACGTGAAGATAAAAATTGAGAAATAAAAAGGAGTAAATAGGCAAAAAGAAGTAAGAAATTGGACAACTGCTAAAGAAGTAAAGCACGGAACTTTAGATAGGGTGGTTCAGAGGAAGTCAAATTTATAGGTGAATTTAATTGGATAGAATTTAAGTTTAGTCATACTTTTTTCCGTGTTGTTCTGTCTTTGTACGTACTTGGTTTATGTATTTTTGGTGTTTATGATTATAGATATTGTGATTGACATAAAAACTGTGAAAAATCAATAAAAATTTTTTTTGGGGAAAAAAGAAACTCCCAGGTAAATGTGAAAGGATTTTCCACACTGATCGACTGATTGGTGCTGAAAGCTGGCCTTCAAGGGGGCTTTGCATCCCCCCCTTTCTAATTGCCACCTGATGTCATAATGTCATCAGAAGATTGATAGACAGTTATGAATGATCACCTGTCAAAGTTGGCTTATGCATAGGGCAGGGAACTATCCGCCTCACCAGCCAGCTCCAGTTCCCTTTGCTCACCTAATGGATCTTAGATGGAACTGTTCAATGTGCTGGCATGGAACTTTGGAGGGATGCTGTCAGCCACTGGGCAAGACTGACCAATGGTTAGAGCAGTTGAAGCCACTTTGCTAATTGTTTAGAAGGGGAAAACTGGAGGAATCATATTTAGAGACGAAACAATATACTATCTTCCACTTGAGGTTAACTGCAGAGGCGTTAGAATACTAGATGCCGTAGGAGCTGCTGCTGAATTGCAGCACAATATTGTAGGTTCACATCGCACATATAAACACCTGACTTTCCTAAGAGAGATAAAACAGACGGCCTTACGCAGAGAGGCCATGATCCTGCAGGTCTCGTCCATGACTTCCTTATGCAGAGCTCTCTGGTCAGGATCCAGCAGCACCCACTCCTCATCTGTGAAATGCACAGCCACATCCTCAAAGGATGCTATACCCTAAAAGAAAAAGGAAATATTTCCACCTTAGAGATAGCTCCTCAGAGACAGCTCATTACTAGGTTGTCCATTGTCTATAAATTGTTGTGTTGCTTTAATGGCATAATTTTTTTTTTGCACAATTTACCGTATTTTCCGCTCCATAAGACGCGCCTGACCATAAGACGCACCTAGTTTTTTGAGGAGGAAAGGGGGAAACCCCCCCCTTTTGAGGATCAGTTCAAAGTTGTGCATCTTCTTTTGGAAAAAGAAAAGCCCCATTTGCAAAAGGATCAGCTCAAAGTTGTTGTGCTGCTGCTTTTGCAAAGGAGAAAAGACCCATCTGCAAAAGGAGCAGCTCAAAGTTGTTGTGTTGCTGCTTTTGCAAAGGAGAAAAGACCCATCAGCAAAAGGAGCAGTTCAAAGTTGTTGTTGTGCTGCTGCTTTTGCAAAGGAGAAAAGACACATTTGCAAAAGGAGCAGCTCAAAGTTGTGCTGCTGCTGTTGCAAAGAAAAGCCCCATTTGCAAAAGGATCAGCTCAAAGCCCTTTCTACAGTTTCCAGACAGATAATCTAATCAGCCAGCCACATGTCGCTGGGGAAACCAACAGCCTCCTCTGCAGAAAGGGAGCCAGTGACCTTATCTCTTTCCCGATCTCTTGCTGATCAGCTGCAAAGCGGCAGCCTTTCAACACCCCCTTCTCTCTTTGTAAAAGAAAAAGCTCGATCTTCTTTTGGTCCCTGGGCAATTCAGCTCCAGGGACCATGCATTCGCTCCATAAGACGCACAGACATTTCCCCTTACTTTTTAGGAGGAAAAAATTGCGTCTTATGGAGCAAAAAATACGGTAATTATGAGTGTTTATTTTAATGTTTCAGTGGAATTACTTCATTTCTGTAACTGCTTTTTCTACTTTGTCAACTGTTTAGAAGCTTACCTTAGCATTAAGTGTTATTTAAATTCATATGTAGCACTGCTACTACTAAGAAACAATTCTAGCTGCATCCAAAAGGATAGTTAAGGTGAGGTAAAGGTAAAGGTAGAGAGAACCTGACATTTAAATCCAGTTGCGAACGACTCTGGGGTTGCAGTGGTCATCTCGCTTTACTGGCCGAGGGAGCCAGCGTACAGCTTCCGGGTCATGTGACCAGTATCACTAAGACGCTTCTGCAGAAACCAGAGCAGCGCAAGGAAACGCCGTTTACCTTCCCGCCAGAGCGGTACCTATCTATCTACTTGCACTTTGACGTGCTTTCAAACTGCTAGGTTGGCAGGAGCAGGGACCGAGCAACGGGAGCTCACTCTGTCGCAGGGATTCGAACTGCTGCCCTAGGCTCTGTGGTTTAGACCACAGCGCCACCCGCGTGGTAGCTGTCCCTTCTTCTCAGGATTTAAAGTTTCCTTGAGTGACCTTCAAAGCTTTTGTTCAGGTCACATTCAAAGAAGGAAAGTGAAAGAAAATTGATTCTGGCTCAGAGAGGAGAAGACAGAGACCCCCAGCCTCCCCCCCCACTGATTTGCCCCACTACCTGATCTAGTACCACAGAAGCTGATTCCCCTCCTTCGTGAAGAGAATGTGGCTGAAGAGGTCTTCCCAGCATCATCCCATCACCTGTGAAATACAAAGTTGATGGAAAGCTTGTCTCAGAGGTTAAGCATTGCATGTCTAACTACAAACAGGCTTTAGAAAAAGTCTCATCTATTGCGTTTTTTATTCCAATTTTACATTTCAGGAGTGTGGAAATGCATCTTTCCCGCTTTGGGCTTTTGTCCGCAACTCAGTGTGCGTGTCCCCACATTTAAAAACAGGGAACTGTTGTTTTGAGCTATGGAAAAGGCTGGAGAAAAGTACCTTCTGCTCCAAACACTAAAGGAACCCATGGAAGTATTTTGCAATTAAACACTGAAGGCAAACTGGGATATATTTCTGCAGTGCTTACCCAGTGGACGCTTTCTGGTGTCTGATGGAGTCCTTTCCTTATCAGAGAAATCAGGGCCCATTTCTGCAAACAGAACATTCCCCTGAAACGGCAATAAAAATTCAAAACGTGGGACTTCTGGTTGGGCGCCATAGCGATCAGTCAGGGGAATTTCGGTATTTTATGATTTTGTGAAATAGGACAAAAGGAATTGGAAAAATACAATATTGGGTTAAAAATTAGATATGTTTTGAATTTGGGAAACTGATAAAGAGGATAGATAATGAATTCAACAGGGGGGGACTTGAGGAAGTCAACCGAAAAATGAAATTGAGGAAAGGAAGAATATCTGGCCTACAGAAATGGGCCAGACTCAAGCAATGATATGGAGTACTAGTAAATTAAGCCCGTTACAAAAACGGGCGCTAGAAATTATATGGGGGGAGCGGCGGCTACCCTCCTTTTGGTTTTTAACCCCGCCGCCCTCCTTCCCCTCGAGCCCTTCTGTTTTTGTTTTTATCTGTGTAAGCCACCTCCAGTCCCAATCTGGGGCCAAAGGTGGGAGATAAATAAATGCAGCAGGAACAACAGGTCCCCCAGCCTATATGGTCCCTCCCTCCCTGCGTCCCTTTCTGTTCTTCCTTCCTCCCTCCCTCCATTTTTCCGTTCTTCCTTCCGTTTCTCCCTCCCTCCCTCCCTCCCTCTGTTGTTCCTTCCTTTCTCTCTCCCTACATTTTTCCATTCTTCCTTCCATGTTTCCTTCCTTCCTTTCTCCCTCCCTCCCTTTTTCCGTTGTTCCTTCCCTGTTCCTTCCTTCCTCCCTCCCTCCCTCCCTCTCTGTTCTTCCTTTCTTCCTCCCTCCCTACATTTTTCCATACTTCCTTCCCTGTTTCTTTCCTTCTTTCCTTCCTTATTTCCTCCCTCCCTCCTTCTCTTCACCCACCGCAGCCCCTACTTTACCCCAGGGGGGTTGGGGGGGCTGCGAGGGAACCACCTTTCTTTTATTTGGTCTTCCTGGGGATGTGAAAGTTTTTCTTAAGGGGCATGTTGGTTTCGGCGCAAAAGGAAGCGCGCGCGCGTACCTGCTTGCGAATCAATGAGCAGACGTCACTTTGGGGAGCAGCGGCGAGGAGGAAACTCCGCTTCCCCTTTGCGGCGCCGCAGCCCCGGCGGACCCCGCAACTGCTGCTGGGGCTGCAAAGCAGCAATGAATTAAAGAGGCGGGGAGGATGGTGGTGGCGGAGGCGAGGAAGGAAACTGTAACCTCCCAGCCTCCCGGCTGCAGCGCCATCAACCAAGCCTTCCTAGCGAGCAAAGGGGGGCCTCCTTCTCCACCGGCTAAGCAAGGATCGCCGGCCGGGCAAGCTGAGGGTGTGTGTATTTTGTGTGAGTGTGCGCCAGCGAAGGAGGATTTCCCGGCTGCAGGCTCGCGGCAGCAGCGGCAGCAGCTCCTCTTCCTGACACAAAATCGCCCCTCCTCTCGCAGCCCAGCCTCAGGCTCCCCGCAGGCGGCACGCTTTTGCCGGGCGCCGCTTTCTCCGGGGTTCTCCCCCAGTTTGCCTCGTCGCCCGGCGGCTGCTCCATATTGGCGGCTCCCGAGGGAGCCAGGGAGGCAGGTGGCACTGCTGCCGGCCCTTTGCTGGCGGCGGCACGGCGGGCGGACCCGTCGCCGCGGCTCCCGGGGGGCTGGATCCGGCTGTCACGGCCGGAAAGAGCGACGGCGGGAGAGGTGGCAGCGGGGGGCGGCGGCGGGGGAGGCCCCAGGGTGAGCGACAGGCCGAGCGGCGGCAGCGGCGGCGGGGGAGCCGAGGCGGCCGCCAGGGACACTCCCGCCGTCACGCCAGGCCGCAGGGAGCGTAGCTAGTGGCGGCGGCCGGGATCGGAGGCGCGGAGGCGGTGCTTTCCAGGCAGTAGAGGCGGCGGCGGGAGCGGCGCTTTTCGCCGCTTCCCCCCCGCTCTCCGGCCCCGACACCGCCCCCCGCCCAGCAGAAACCTCAGGGCGGCCAGGCTGTGCTCCTCGGCGGTGGCGGCCGGAGGAGGAGGTGGAGGAAGCTCCGTGCACGACAGCGGCGCTGCCCCAAGTGACACCGCGCGTGCGCCGCCGCTGACTTCCGGCCTGCGTCCCTGTTGGGGGGGGGACAGTAGACCTGTCCAATCCCTGCGTCCGTCTGTGTCATGCGTCACTTCCGTGACACACAGAAAATTGCCGGTGGACGCAGGGACACAGCAAGATTATTATATAGGATGTTAACTACGTTAAATGCGAAATGTTTATTGTTTTTCCCGGTAAGAGAGGGGAATGGAAATTTGCTTCCCCCAGTGAGAGTGGGGGGGAGGATGAAAATTTAACGGTAATGTAAAGTGCTTAAAATCGTTAAAATCAATTTTAAAAATTTGAAGAAGAAAAAATTCAAAACGTGGAATGGGGAGAAACATTAGAAAAGGCATTACAAGAAGCAGAAGGGTTCTTGTATATATCCTTCCTTGGATGCTTTCAAAAAATGTTGCAATCAGCAGCGGATTTTGAGGTACCCTCCACCACATTTTAAGATCTTGGTGCTTTCTAGATTGCAGCACTCACCTGCCAGTCTTCCTGCCTTTTCTCCTCTGCCTGGCTCAGGAGGAAACCTTCAGCCAGGGCAACTGCCTGGGAGCTGGCCTCTGCTCCACATTCCCTCACCCAGCTCTCCATCTCTGATGGAAGGACAGTCAGAAACTGCTCCAGGATCACCAGGTCCAGGATCTCCTTCTTTGTGTGTTGGTTTGGCTTTAGCCACTGATGGCAAAGATGGTGGAGTTGGCTGCAAACCTCTCGGGGTCCTTTGGCCTCCTGGTAAAGGAAATGCCTGAAACACTGGGGCTGAACATATGAGATGAGGGTGTCCTTAGTCCCTGTGTTCTCCCAGAATCCTCTACTGCTCCCAGTCTCGATGGCATCCTGGCCACTTCCTGCTTCAAGTCCTCTGGAATTTTCCTCCTCCATCGGTGCTCCCAGGAAGTCTCCAAGAGGTTCACAGGAACTCCTTTGCTCTTCTGCCAGTTTCTGTCTGTCCTAATGAGAAGTGCTAGCAAGTCCTAGAAGGCCAAGACATGGTTCTTTTGTAAAATTGCTTCATTGTCAAAACAAAAAATATATACCAGTATATATAAAATCCTTCCAGTAGCACCTTAGAGACCAACTAAGTTTGTTCTTGGTATGAGCTTTCATGTGCATGCACACTTCTTCAGATACACTGAAACAGAAGTCATGTATCTGAAGAAGTGTGCATGCACACGAAAGCTCATACCAAGAACAAACTTAGTTGGTCTCTAAGGTGCTACTGGAAGGAATTTTTTAAATTTATTTTGTTTTGACTACGGCAGACCAGCATGGCTACCTACCTGTAACTGCTTCATTGTCAGAATAGGAAAAATGTTCCCTGAGCAAAGGTGGATGGATTTCAATAGTTAAAAAAAAAGGTAAAGGACCCCTGGAGGGTTAAGTCCAGTCAAATTTGACTATGGGGTTGTGGTGCTCATCTCCACTTTCAGGCCGAGGGAGCCGGCGTTTGTTCACAGACAGCTTTCCAGGTCATGTGGCCAGCGTGACTAAACCGCTTCTGGCACGACGGGACACCGTGACGGAAACCAGAGCGCACGGAAACACTGCTTAACCTTCCCACCTATTTATCTACTTGCACTGCCGTGGTTTTGAACTGCTAGGTTGGCAGGAGCTGGGGCAGAGCAACGGGAGCTCACCCCGTCGTGAGGATTTGAGCTGCCCAAGAGGATCAGTGGTTTAGACCACAGCGCCACCCGCACACCTAACCAGGGCCTGATTATACTGATGCAGGAGCCCTCCTTAGAAAGAAAGTTATGAAGTAAATTATACAAGCCGCCTTCTAAGCCAGCAGTTCTCAAGCTATGGGCCATGGACCACGACTGAGCCCCAGCATTCTTCCATGTGAGACTTGCAGCCTCTTCCTCAGCCTGTGAGATGATTTCACCTGAGCACTGAAATGTCAGAGGTGTTAGTTACAGGTAGGTAGCCGTGTTGGTCTGCTATAGTAAAAAAATAATAAATAAATAAAAATCCTTCCAGTAGCATCTTAGAGACCAACTAAGTTTGTTCTTGGTATTACCAAGAACAAACTTAGCTGGTCTCTAAGGTGCTACTTGAAGGATTTTTTTTTATTTTTTATTTTGTTTTGTCAGAGGTGTTAGTTTGGCTCCTCCCTGCCTCTCTGTGTATTGAAATTATGAGGGTAGCTGCAGCTGAGTTTGGACACTAGCTAATCCTTAGAAATCTTTGGGGGTCCTAAAGAGCCGCAGTCTCCTCCTCCTCTGATTTAGTGCACATTTCACCCTAGAAACAAGAATGCCGATTTCTTGCAGGCCTGAGATCAGGAAGAAGCTGCTTTCTGCAAACACCTTTGAGGAGTACGTAATTTGTGGGTGGGTGCTAAATAACTCCTTACTCCTTACATGACAAAGCTATTTTTAACCTTCTCACCCCTTGCTTTTTCCTGTTAACAGGTTTACCTCACCTATCAGCCAATCACCCATTCCCACCACCCTTCTGAGTAATACCCCTCCCCACCCTCTCACTATATATAAGGGTCAGGTGACTTCTGTTTCAGTGTATCTGAAGAAGTGTGCATGCACACGAAAGCTCATACCAAGAACAAACATAGCTGGTCTCTAAGGTGCTACTGGAAGGATTTTTTTTATTTTTTATTTTGTTTTGATTATGACAGACCAACACGGCTACCTACCTGTAATCCTTACCCCTGATATACCTCTTGGAACTCAACCTATGCCAAGAATGTAAGGTTCGTTGCCATGCAGACAATCCTATTCCCCAGATCCTGGAAGAAGAAAAAAAAGGGAACCGTCTGTCTTGGATCTGGTCTTCACCAACAGGGAGCAATTGAAAATGCATTCTGCTTAGGTCAGCTAAATGTTTCGGACCTGCTTTGCACCCTCTCTCAATGTTTCAAAATTTGACTTTGCAGGGGGGGAATCTGCACTCCCTGACTGTGGGGCTTGGGGGTCCCCTGGATGGATCAGCTGCACCCTCCCCCTAAATGCACAAAATAGAGTGGGGGTCGACTTACCAAATCCCAGAAGGGCCCCCTTAATCTCCCACCCCCAAGTCCCGGCAGGAAGGACTATGGAGTGGAGGCATGTATTGCCCTGGAGGACTCCGCTCCCTTCCTTCCTCTCTAGGAAGCCAGTTCAGTTCTCCTTAACCCTTAAGCCACACAGCTACGTTCTTTACTAGACCCAATAGGGGGCGCTGTTGATCCCCCCCCTTAGGGTTGTTTGTTATTTTGACAGTTTCAGGGAAGGTTTTTCCCCCTTCCCAAAGTAATTGGGCGGTTTAGGGGCCGGGTGACCTTTTTTTCAGCACAAGGACGGTGACCACCTGCCAGACTCTTTCGATGCAGCAAACGCCTGCAAAGTTACTGCGCCCTTTGAAGCAATGCTACATCCTTATATGAACTTCCAAAACATTTCATTTTTTTTTACTTTCATGTGATTGTTTTGAGAATTGCGCTGGAGCACAGATCTACACCAGTTTTGCTTTCAGATGACAAATGCGTCCTTGTGCTCCAAAAATATATTCTTCCAACTGTTCACTTTCCAGAGAAAAATATTGTTTTAAAGATTATTAGATCTAGCGGTAGTCAAATTTTGGTCTCTTTGGCATCAGTGGGATAAATTAATCTGGACTTTGTCTCTCTGTGTGAATAAACACTGTGAATAACATAATTATCACCATATATAAAAGGGTAAAGGTAAAGGGACCCCTGACCATTAGGTCCAGTTGCGGTCGACTCTGGGGTTGCGGCGCTCATCTCGCTTTATTGGCTGATGGAGCCGGCGTACAGCTTCTGGGTCATGTGGCCAGCATGACTAAGCTGCTTCTGGTGAACCAGAGCAGCGCACGGAAACGCCGTTTACCTTTCCGCCGGAGCGGTACCTATTTATCTACTTGCACTTTGACGTACTTTTGAACTGCTATGTTGGCAGGAGCAGGGACCGAGCAACACGAGCTCACCCCGTCGCAGGGATTCAAGCCATCGACCTTCTGATCGGCAAGCCCTAGGCCAGTGTGGTGTAGTGGTTAAGAGCGGTGGACTCGTAATCTGGGGAACCGGGTTCGCGTCTCCGCTCCTCCACATGCAGCTGCTGGGTGACCTTGGGCTAGTCACACTTCTTTGAAGTCTCTCAGCCCCACTCACCTCACTGAGTGTTGGTTGTGGGGGAGTGATACCGGTAAAGCGGGATATCAAATCCAAACTCTTCTTCTTCTTTAACCCACAGCGCCACCCGCGTCCCTATCACCATATATACTTTTTTGTATTTCATTCCTTTATTCAACTGACAACCCTTCTGCCCCAAAACGTGAGTATACATACAACTGAGGGTAGCATTTCACACCTCTGTTGAACATAGGTCAGAAAAGGTTCTGCCAGAATAAATTGGTTGGTCTTTTAAGGCACCACAGGATTGTTTTTAAGTCCCATGGATTTAAATGGAGCTACAGCATGTCAAAATACTTTATTTATTCTGCTCCATTCTAAGGGTTAAAATGAACTTAACTGGATTCTAAGAGTGGAAGGGATATAGGTGTGGGGACAGAGAATATGGCAGGGTCCTCCAAACCCTCAAAAGTCAACAAGATGTGTCTTGTCTCCTCCTCCTCCTCCTCTTTTTCCCTCTACACCCTGGGTTATCTTTTCATATTCCTCACTAGCTTCCCCCAACTGCTGGTGTGGCCGATTAAATGAGAATTAAATGATTTGAATGACATGTGGAGTTGTGGCTCAACTGTTTCCTTGAAGGCTGCACTTTCAGAGAGCATGTTTGCTCCTTGAGCTGCATTCTTCTCCTTTCTCTGACTTACCATGAGTTCCCTGGAAGTGTGTGGGGAGGCTAAGGAGCTGGAACCAGAAGAAGACCATGAATAGGGTCCTAGGGGGCTGGGCTGGGGTGAATCTGGGACTGCAAGGGAGTCTGGCACAGAGGACAGACTCCTCAGACTGGGAGAGGGGGACATGGATCCTGGGGACGGGCCTCGCAGGCATTCATAAGAGTGGATTTTAAGAGCAGAAGGGAAATAGGTGTTGGAATATGGAGGAGGAGAGGGTAGGGTCCTCCTAATAAATAAGAACATTATTATTATTAATGCGCAATGTTTTATGATGCTTTTTATATATGTTGGAAGCCACCCAGGGTGGCTGGGGCAGCCCAGTCAGATGGGCAGAGAGCAAATAATAAAATTATTATTATTAGCCCTCAAAAGTCAGTAGGATGTGTCTGTCTCCTCCCTCCCTGCTTGGAGTCTCCCATTTCAGCAGGAGACAAACCAAATCAACAGCATCTTCTTCCAAAGAAGTCTCATATCTGTACCTCTGACTAACTTCCCCATTACCCTTCTTCAACCTTCCTTCTTCTTCTCTTTTGCCCTCTATATCCTGGACATAAAATAGAATATATATATATATTATTATTTTTTAGAATAGAATAGAATATATTTTATTGTCATTGTCCCCTTCGGGAACAACGAAATTACTTGGCTGCTCCATCCACCCAGATAGGGCACTCCATGCAAAAACAAAACAACTACAAAAACACTGATTAAAACCATACACACTGATTAAAACCATACAAGGATAAAACATAACAGGTAAGATTAGATGACTTCAAAGTCCAGGCTTCCCATTTGTGACGGATTGGCCCTGAGATGTTGTTGGATGCTGGTTCACCAAGGGTTAATCCACTATCACCTTGGAGTGACAGACCATCCTTTAGGGGCGGGACCATCCCGAGTTTAAAGAGGAGGGAAGACAGTTGTTACAGTTGAGAAGAGGGCGGGAGTGAGTGGTGACTGGAAGAAGAGGGAGTGGGGCCAGGATAGAGGCGGGTAGGCTAGGTTAGGAGAAAATACAGGTGGATAACCTGGAAATGTTGATGTTTTGAAAAAGGAAACTGAAAGAGTAACCTACTGACAAGTTATGTTCTGTTCGAAATAAAAACTTTCGTTTAATAAACCCAGGTGAAACCGTGGTTTGTGTGGTCCAGCGGTGTATGTGTGTGTATGAAGAGGTAAACTCAGGGAAGAGGCAAAACATCCAGGCAAATAAGGATAGTTTGTGCCTCAGAGTTTGGACTCAGGAGGGGCAAGTGGGGTGATACCTCAGTAAGGCAACACTGTAGCTAAGGTAGTAGCTGACTGGTGCAGTAACAGGATCTGGAGAGGCAGAGGCCTGATACTGGAAACTGGGAGGTATTTTAAAGCCACAAACCCAAAGCATAGCACAAACACATAACACGTTGGCTGGACAAGAAAACCCCTGTGACTAGGTGTCCCAGTGAGCCGAAAAAGAAAGGGACAGAGTACACAGACGAGCCTCAGGGACTGAGGGGTGAACTGAAGAGAGTTCCTGTCACAGAACGCCTCAGATATATATATATGTATAATTAATAACAGTCAGAGGGGTCAGCAAATAGAGAGTGAGCAGGTTCGTCGCAATTGGTGGCAGCGGTGGGATTCGAATACAAAACCCACACGCCAGAGTTTGATAGGGATAAGGCAATAGTACCCTGTTAGAAATGGCTCATTTAAGAAAGGCAAGGGAGGCAAAAGGAGATGAAAGAACGGAAGGGGTTGAGGAAAGAGAGAACCCTAGTTCTGAGATTGAATTAATGAGAATGAGAGTACGTATGGCCGAGATTGAGGCCCGGAAAGATCAACAGAGACTAGAGGTGGAGGAGAGGATGCAGCTAGAAAAACAAAAAAATGGAACAGGAGAAAATGAAATTAGAATTAGAATTGGAACAACAGAGGATTGGAATGGAGAAAGAGGTACAGTTAGCAAAAATTAGGGTTGAGGAGTTAAAATTGAGGGGAGAATTACCTCAGAGCAGAGAGAGTGGAGAGTTTGTACCAGCAAAGCTAAAGAGATTCCCTAAGTTTGTGCAGGGAGACGATGTAGACAGTTACTTATTTAGTTTTGAGCGTGTGTGCAAAGAAATGCAAATAGCTGAAGATAACTGGATGTTATACTTGAGACCACAAATCTGTGGAGTATTGAATGAGATATATTCAGATTTGAGGGACAATGAGTTATCGAACTATGAGGTATTTAAACAAAGAGTGAAGGTGCACTGTGCCCTAACACCTGAACATAGCAGAAAAGCGTTTAGAAATTTGAAACGTAATAATGGAGAGACATTCTCTCAGCTAGCTTCTAAGTTAGAGCGCTTATTGGACAGGTGGATCCAAGGGAGTGGAGTAAAGGAGTTTGATGAGCTGAAGCAATTATTTTGTCTGGAGCAGTTTTATAAGCAGGTCCCAGCTAACCTACGTTGGTTTATTAAAGATAAGAAATTGGGGACGGTAGCGCAGGCTGCTGCGGCTTTAGATGAACTAGAAGAGGATTGTAATGAAATAATGTGGCCCAAGACCCCACAGAAAGTTAAGCCATGGAAAAATAGTGAGAGGAGAGAAAGGCAAGAAAAGTTTCCTGTCAGAGAAGCTGGAAATGACAAACCTATGTCCAGGAAAATAAATTGCTATGCCTGCGGCCTTGAGGGACATGTCAGAACACAGTGCCCTCTACTGGTTAAAAAGCAAACTGCAACGGCTGTAGCCAAAAGTGTAAAGCTAGTAACTCAGGCAGAGTCCAACAAATCTCCTCAGACTCCAGGCTCAGAGAAAGCTAGCAGTCCAGCATCGACAGTGGCTAAGGTCATGCAGGTCTGGAAAGCGGAGCAGGAGTGTAATAGAGATTATATTGAGCCGATTGTTTTGAATGGTCAACCAATTTTTGGGTTGAGGGACACAGGAGCAGACGTGTCTTTAGTTAGGTCTAACTATGTGACAGAAGATCAGTACCTCACGGACAAGTCATATAGCATAAAAGGGATAGGCGGGCCAGAATTCCGGGTGCCAGTGGCTCAAGTGGAAATTAAATATAGGGATTTTAAAGGAAAATGGGAAGTAGGAATTTTAAATGACCTTGAGATACCCGTACTGATAGGCAATGACCTGGGCAAACCAAGACATCAGGTGAAGGTTGTCACTAGAGCCCAGACTCGAGCTATGGAGAGTCAAATCCCATCCCCCAGTGGAACACAGCCCGAGCCGGAGGGAGATGGAATGTTGGGGAATATGGCAGTTACAGCAGGTCATAGTGCCCAATTCTTAGCAGAGCAGAAGGAAGATGAATCCTTGAAAGAACTGTGGGATAAGGCACAGAGTCCTGAGGCAGAAGTAACTGTGGAGAACCCCTGTGTATTTATTATCAGGGAAGGATTGCTTTATAGGGTATCTAGAAGGAGAAAAACTACTGCGGTTTGGGAGCAAAAGGAACAGTTAGTGTTGCCAAGGAAATATAGATTGCAGGTGTTACAAATGGCACACGATTCACCTACTGCAGCACATCTGGGGATCAACAAAACCCGAGACCGGATCCAAGCAAGATTTTATTGGACTGGGATGGGTAGAGCCATTAGATTCTACTGTCAGTCCTGCCTGGTTTGCCAGAAAGCAGGGAAGAGGGGGGACAAGACGAAGGGGTTATTACAGTCGATCCCTGTAGTGTCGGAACCTTTTTCCCGGATTGGCATAGACATTGTGGGACCCATTTCCAGAGCTACGCAAAGGGGGAATAGGTTTATTCTGTGTCTTGTGGACTACTGCACTCGTTATCCAGAAGCAATACCTCTAAGAGACATTGACGCTAAGAGTGTGGCTAAAGCCCTCTTATCAGTATTTGCGAGGCTTGGTTTTCCCAGAGAAATTATTACAGATTTGGGAACCGCCTTTACATCCAAGACGATGGAGGAGCTATTGGCTATGTGTGGAATTAAACATCTAAAAACCACCGCGTACCATCCACAAACGAACGGGCTGACAGAGAATTTTAACGGCGCACTCAGTCAAATGATAAAGACTTATTCCATGAACCATCCTAATGATTGGGATGAGCGCCTGCAGCATTTTCTGTTCGGCTACAGAGAAGTGCCACAGGAGAGCACGGGTTTCAGTCCTTTTGAACTGTTATTTGGACGGCAACCACGTGGACCTCTAGACCTGATGAAGGCTGCATGGACGGGAGGAGAGCACATCGACAGTTCAGATGTGGTGACGTACCTGCAGGAGCTGCAGAGCGACCTGAGAGAGCTGCAAGAGCAAGCTGCTTGCAACATCAAAAAGGCACAACAGCGGCAGAAGGTGTGGTATGACTCGCATGCCAGGAGCAGATCGTTTCAACCCGGTGACAGCGTGTTGGTGCTGAGGACAAGACGGCGCAGAAAGCTTGAGATTTCCTGGGACGGTCCTTTTAAAGTGATCGAAAAACTTTCTGCAGTGAACTATTTGGTTGAACTGAACAGGGAAGTAAACCAGTGCAAAGTGTTTCATGTAAATTTACTTAAGCCTTATTATGATAGGGATAAGTTGGTTTTAAAGGTTGCTGGGGAGGTGACCCAAGGGATACAGTTGACGGGGTGGGGGAAGCTGAAAACGGGTACAACCCTAGCAGAAGTGTCATGTGATCCAGAATTGACACAAGAGCAGAAGAGCCAGTTAAAAGTGGTTCTTGCTCAGTACTCCCAGGTCTTTTCGGACATTCCGGGAAGGACCAAGCTAGCGTTACACAGGATTGACACAGGGGATGCAAAGCCAATTGCTAACCCACCTTACAGAGTAACGGGAGCACAGGCAGACTTAGTCTCAATTGAGGTTAAGGAAATGCTTGAATTGGGGCTGATTGAGCACTCTCAGAGCCCCTGGTCATCGCCCTTACTATTGGTCAAGAAGACCGATGGAACTTTTCGCCCATGTGTGGACTTTAGGAAGCTCAACCTTGTCACAGTGGCAGATGTATATCCAATGCCTCGGGTGGATGAGCTAGTCGAGACCATTGGTAAGGCAAACTACATTTCTACACTAGATCTAACAAAAGGGTATTGGCAGGTAGAGATGCACCCTTTAGACAAGCCCAAGACTGCTTTCATAACCAGGGATGGCTTGTTTGAGTTCCAGGTATTACCGTTTGGACTCAAGAACTCAGCGGCAACTTTTCAACGGCTCATCGACAGAATGCTGGAGGGTTTAAAATCATTTGCATTAGCCTATATTGATGATATAGCAGTGTTTAGCCAAACTTGGAAAGATCACTTACAACACCTCAGCGTGGTTTTCCAGAGAGTGAGTGATGCGGGCCTGACGGTAAAGGCAGCAAAATGTCAAATGGGAAAGAGACAAGTAAAGTACCTAGGACATGTACTGGGTGGTGGAGTAATTAGACCAGATACAAACAAAGTAGAAGCTATCAGGGAATGGTCTAGACCCACAACAAAGAAACAGGTGCGTGCCTTTATAGGAGCGATTGGATATTACAGGCGTTTCATACCAAAATTCAGCACTCATGCGGCAGTATTGAGTGACTATACTAAAAAGTGTCAGCCAGACAAGATCAATTGGACGCCTCAGTGCCAACAGTCTTTTGATTTGTTAAAGTCGGCATTGATGACCGAACCTATATTGAGAGCACCTGATTTTCATCGCCCTTTTTCTGTGATGACAGATGCATCTGGTGTCGGAATAGGGGCTGTGCTAACACAGGAAGGAGAAGGGGGATTTTTACACCCTGTGCTGTATATTAGTAGAAAATTGTTGGATCGAGAACAGCACCTCTCCGCAATTGAAAGAGAGTGCCTGGCTATTGTGTGGGCTATAGGCAAACTAAGACCATACTTATGGGGGAGACAATTCACCCTGTACACCGATCATTCTCCCTTAAAATGGTTAAATCAGATGAAAGGCACCAATGGAAAGTTAATCAGGTGGAGTATGCAGCTCCAGGATTACACCTTTAACATAAAACACGTAAAGGGGAAAGAAAATGTGTTGGCTGATGCCTTGTCGAGATATTTTAAGGTACAAGAGTGATGTATAGTATGTGTATTAAATGGTTGTGGTTAGATAAATGTATATATAGAATCAGGAACAATTGCCTTGCTGCGGTATTACTCTGCTGTGTTAAGAGTAATACCTACGCAATTTCTTTGGGGTGGGGAGATATGTGACGGATTGGCCCTGAGATGTTGTTGGATGCTGGTTCACCAAGGGTTAATCCACTATCACCTTGGAGTGACAGACCATCCTTTAGGGGCGGGACCATCCCGAGTTTAAAGAGGAGGGAAGACAGTTGTTACAGTTGAGAAGAGGGCGGGAGTGAGTGGTGACTGGAAGAAGAGGGAGTGGGGCCAGGATAGAGGCGGGTAGGCTAGGTTAGGAGAAAATACAGGTGGATAACCTGGAAATGTTGATGTTTTGAAAAAGGAAACTGAAAGAGTAACCTACTGACAAGTTATGTTCTGTTCGAAATAAAAACTTTCGTTTAATAAACCCAGGTGAAACCGTGGTTTGTGTGGTCCAGCGGTGTATGTGTGTGTATGAAGAGGTAAACTCAGGGAAGAGGCAAAACATCCAGGCAAATAAGGATAGTTTGTGCCTCAGAGTTTGGACTCAGGAGGGGCAAGTGGGGTGATACCTCAGTAAGGCAACACTGTAGCTAAGGTAGTAGCTGACTGGTGCAGTAACAGGATCTGGAGAGGCAGAGGCCTGATACTGGAAACTGGGAGGTATTTTAAAGCCACAAACCCAAAGCATAGCACAAACACATAACACGTTGGCTGGACAAGAAAACCCCTGTGACTAGGTGTCCCAGTGAGCCGAAAAAGAAAGGGACAGAGTACACAGACGAGCCTCAGGGACTGAGGGGTGAACTGAAGAGAGTTCCTGTCACAGAACGCCTCAGATATATATATATGTATAATTAATAACAGTCAGAGGGGTCAGCAAATAGAGAGTGAGCAGGTTCGTCGCACCATTCAAGGCCGAGATCGCTCTGGAGAAGAAGCTGTTCCTAAGACGGCTTGTTCTTGTCGACATCGTCCTGTATTTCCGTCCCGATGGCAAGAGCTCAAAGAGACGGTGACCAGGATGCGATGGATCGTTTACTATGTCCAGTGCCTTTCTGTGGCACCTCATGGCATAAATCTGCTCTAAGGTGGAGAGCGAGCAGCCAACAATACTCTCTGCTGTCTTAACAACTCTGCACAACCCCATCCTGTCCTTGGTAGTACAGCTTCCGTACATAGTACGGTAGTACTACGGTAGTACATAGCCAGAATTACAGTGGTACCTCTGGTTAAGAACTTACCGGTAATTCGTTCTGGAGGTCCGTTCTTAACCTGAAACTGTTCTTAACCTGAGGTACCACTTTAGCTAATGGGGCCTCCCGCTGCCACCGTGCCATGCACGATTTCTGTTCTCATCCCAAAGTAAAGTTCTTAACCCGAGGTACTGTACTATTTCTGGGTTAGCGGAGTCTGTAACCTGAAGCGTCTGTAACCCGAGGTACCACTGTACTGCAGTCGGAAGCAGTGTCTGGGTGAAAATTGTGGAGGGGGGGGGAGTACAGGAAAATCTGAATGTACGGCAAACCATGCATGTCAGCAGTGTTGTTTGGGGCGATTTTCCTTAAAAATAGATCAAAAGCTTTGGCCAAAAAGAAAATAAAAGCTCAACAAGTTTGTCCAAGAGGTGTGGCTCCGCTGTTTCCTTGAAGGCTACACCTCCAGAGCCCAGAAACATGTTTGGTCCTTCAGCAGCTTCCCTGACCTGCCATTACTCCCAAGAAGATGTAAATTATGTGGTCAGAAATACCAGCCCCACTTTTCATAAAGAAAGAACAAGAAGCATGTCAAGTGTTGGATCAACATCTTATTGACATCCAGCTATGAGCTGCCATGCGTTGTCATGAACCAGCTGTTTGTAACCTGTAAACCCATGTTGGAGTGCTGGTGATTTAGTCAAGAAAGCTTTCAAAATTCAACTGGGAGTGTCAAAGGAGAACCAGGACAAGACTTGATCTTTGTGTGTAATAGTTTTCATTTGCAAAACAAATGTTTTACTCATACTATCTAGGAGGGCGTAAGGGATTGGGAAGACTTAAGGTGGAGATACCTTCTCATTGTTGGTGGTTCATTATAAAATATTATTTGTCTACTATATATTCTATATTATATAATAACCAGTCATTTCTCACCAGGGCCATGTACTTTCAACTTCAAACTTAGCAAAGTGAACAGAATAGTAAACAGACAGGAACTTGCAGGAAAGAAAGAGTAGCACACAGAAATAAAGGAGTTATAACGATGACTCATCCAGGGCAACACCCCCCTCCCCCGCTTTAAGGATTCATTGGCTCAAAATAGTACTTAAATCCCAGATTGCCAGTGGTCAGGTAGCTCAAAGCTCCTTCTTCATGCCTTGCTGGAAACGGACCAAAAGGAGGACTTTGAGAGATGTTGTAGCCTTGCTGGTGGAGAATACTAACGGGGAGAGCAGAACTCCCAGACCAAAGCCACAGAACTCTGCTCCCTGACTTAGGTTCTGCATACTTTGGACTAGATATGTACATCCCCGTCCTTTCTCACTTTATTTCAAGTGTGGGCACTATGGCAAATTAACACACTCACTTTCTAGGCTTTTGGGATAGCAAGGTACCATTTTTACTCTCAAGATCGTGGTGTGTATGCTGCGCGTTTTGCTACCCACTTATATTGCAACAACTCTTTGAAAACCACACGCATATTATTTCATTTCCATACGGCCTTTCATCCGAAGATCACAGGGCAGTTTACAATACTAAAACATAACATGAGACATAATACCATAAGAGCAAATGAAAACAGTACCCCTCCAGTATTCTGTGTCATTTTTATTTCATTTAATAAAACAATCATTTTTTTATTTATCTGGTGTGGGCTACGTCTTTATGGGGCATAAGGTTAAGGACAGAAAGAGATATTCAGAATGGATGCATGTTTAACTCCAGTAAAAGACCCACACAGATCTGTAGAGCTGAAAGGGACCACGAGCGTCATCTAGTCCAACCCCGTGCAATGCAGGAATCTTTCGCCCAACATGGAGCTCAAACACACAACTCTGAGATTAAGAGTCTCATGCTCTACCAATGGAGCAAACCCAGGTCTTAAATATCCTGAATATCTTACATGAGCGCTGGACAAACTTGTGGGTTCAGATGCACACCTTCCAGTGGCTGCCAGCTGTCACTGTTTTTATAATATCATTCCATCATGAATTCTTTGATGGGAAATGAAAGTTTCTTTCCAGCGGAAGCTCTGTCCACATTCCAAGCACTGATACGGCTTCTCCCCTGAATGAATTCTTTGATGGGAAGAGAGACGGTGGCTTCGACTGAAGCTCTTCCCACACTCCAAGCACTGATATGGTTTCTCTCCGTTATGAAGTCTTTGATGGGAAGTGAGATTCTGCTTTAAGCTAAAGCTCTTTCCACATTCCAAGCACTGATATGGTTTCTCCCCCGTATGAATTATCTGATGGGAAGTGAGATTATCCTTCCGACTGAAGCTCTTTCCACATTCCAAGCACGGATATGGTTTTTCCCCTGTGTGAATTCTTTGATGATTATATAAGTTTGCCCTTAAATTAAAGCTCTTTCCACAATCTAAACATTGATATGGTTTCTCCCCTGTATGAATTCTTTGATGTGAAGTCAGGTGGACCCTCTGAATGAAGCGCTTTCCACATTCCAAGCACAGATACGGTTTCTCCCCTGTATGAATTCTTTGATGGGCAGTGAGACTTGCCTTCTGGCTGAAGCTCTTCCCACAGTCCAAGCACTGATATGGGTTCTCCATGGTGTGAACTCTTTGATGTGAAGTGAGATGGGAGCTTTGACTGAAACACTTCCCACATTCCATGCACTGATATGGTTTCTTCCCTGTATGAATTCTTTGGTGGGAAGTGAGATGGGCGACCTGACTAAAGTGCTTCCCACATTCCAGGCATTGATACGGTTTCTCCCCTGTATGAATTCTTCGATGGGCAGTGAGACTTGACTTCTGGCTGAAGCACTTTCCACAGTCCAAGCACTGGTATGGTTTATTTTCTGTATGAACTCTTTGGTGGGAAGTGAGATGGGTGATTTGGCGAAAGCTCTTTCCACATTCCAAGCATATATATGGTTTCTCGCCTGTGTGAATTCTTTTGTGCTTAGTGAGACTGGACTTCCTGCTAAACTTCCTCCCACATTCTAAGCACTGATATGGTTTCTCCTCGCTGTCAGTTTCTTGTTGAGAGCTCTGACTGAAGATCTCTTCCCTCTCCAAATATATATTCAGCTCCCCTACTCCGTGACTATTGTGGGTCCTCTTATTCTTGGTTTCCAATTTTTCACCTTCTGCAAGGAGAACAGAAACTGATTAGAATCACTGGATGATGTTGGGCTCCAGATTACTGAGCCATATCGAAAAACAGTTGTGATAGAGAAAGAACTGAAGGGACTTAGATGCAACACAGAGCTTTCTACAGAATTAACTGCCACATTAACTGGCATTAAGGAACAGGTGTCATGCTACAGACCACTGGTTCTCAAACTTCTTCTCTGGGCCACACTTTCAGGAAAAAAAATTTGCTTACGCCAAACCAAATTTGTTATTGATAAGAAATACATTGGAAAAACAAAAGAAACCACTCCTATCATAGAATCATAGAGTTGGAAGAGACCACAAGGGCCATCCAGTCCAACCCCCTGCCAGAGCAGGAAACACCATCAAAGCATTCCTGACAGGTGGCTGTCAAGCCTCTGCTTAAAGACCTCCAAAGAAGGAGACTCCACCACACTCCTTGGCAGCAAATTCCACTGTCAAACAGCTCTTACTGTCAGGAAGTTCTTCCTAATGTTTAGGTGGAATCTTCTTTCTTGTAGTTTGAAATCAGTGCTTGATTTATAAAATAAAACACAACTACTTTATAGTTAGGGACGCGGGTGGGGCTGTGGGTTAAACCACAGAGCCTAGGGCTTGCTGATCCTTTTCCATTCCAGGTTAACTGCAGGGTCATTAGAATAAAGGTAAAGGGGACCCCTGACCATTAGGTCCAGTCGTGTCCGACTCTGGGGTTGCGGCGCTCATCTCACGTTACTGGCCGAGGGAGCCGGCGTACAGCTTCTGGGTCATGTGGCCAGCATGACAAAGCCGCTTCTGGCGAACCAGAGCAGTGCACGGAAACGCCGTTTACCTTCCCACCGCAGCAATACCTATTTATCTACTTGCACTTTGATGTGCTTTCGAACTGCTAGGTTGGCAGGAGCAGGGACCGAACAACGGGAGCTCACCCTGTTGCGGGGATTCGAACTGCCGACCTTCCGATTGGCAAGCCCAGGAGGCTCAGTGGTTTAGACCACAGCGCCACCTGTGCTGTAGGGGGCACGGTTGAATTACGTCACAATACCATTGGTTCATCACACATCCGATTTTCAAAACAGTTCTTGTGACACAACAGAGAGACTTACCGAGAGAGACCATGATGCCACAGGTCTCTTCCATGACTTCCGTATGCAGAGCTCTCTGGTCAGGATCCAGCAACAACCACTCCTCATCCGTGAAATGTATAGCCACATCCTCAAATGTTGCTGGACTCTAAAAGAAAAAGGAAATGAGAAAGCATATGGAATACCTGCTGCTCATTACTGTTGTTCATTACCTATTAATTGTTGTGTTTTTTAATGACATTATCGTGCTGCGTATTTTAATTATGGGTGTTTTAAGGGAAACACTTCATTGCGTGTTTTAACGATGGCTGTTTCAAGCTTATTCTTTCTGTAACCACTTTTCCTACGTTGTCAACTGTTTAGGAGCCTATGTTACCATTAAGCGTTATTTAAATTCATAAGCAATACTACTACCAAGAAAAAACAATTAATTCAGATCTAGGGAGGTGAGGAGGGGACAGAGGCACCCTGGCTTCCCCCAGCTCTCTTCCCCACCCCACTGATTTGCTCCCCATACCTGATCCCGTGCCACAGAAGCTGCTTCCCTTCCACTGTGAAGAAGAGATGGTTGAGGAGGTCTTGCCGGCATCATCCTGTCAACTGTGAGAGACCAAGTTAGTGAGAAGCCAGTAGCACTTGATGGTCTCAGAGATTAATGAATGCATGAATGCATGCCTAAGTACACACAGGCCTTGGAAAAAGTTATATTTTTTAGTGTTTATAAAGAAATGTGTTTATATGTGTTTGTATGTCAGTTGTGTGAAAACGCATTTCTACTCCTTTGGGCTTTTGTTCTCAACTCAAAAGTGCTGGTCCCCATGTATTAGAAATAAATGCATGTTTAAGCAGTGGAAAACGCTAGAGAGGTGTCTTTTGTTCCAAATATTAAAGCAGCTCCTAGGTTTATTTTGCACTCGACAGAGGGAGACCAAACTGGTATACATCCCATTCATCCTTACCAAGTGGACTCTGTTTGGTACCAAATGGAACCGTCTTCATCTCAGGGAAAACTGTGGTCCTTTCTGCAAACTGATTTCGTCTCTGAAACAGTAATGAAGAATCAAAACAAGGAATGGGGAGAAGGAATGGCAGGAGCAAAATCCTAATGCAGGGGTCAGCAAACTTTTTCAGCAGGGGGCTGGTCCACTGTCCCTCAGACCTTGTGGGGGGCCAGACTATCTATCTATCTATCTATCTATCTATCTATCTATCTATCTATCTATCTATCTATCTATCTATCTAGCTAGCTATCTATCTATCTATCTATCTATCTATAATTGGGGGGGGGGGATGAACAAATTCCTATGCCCCACAAATAACCCAGGGATGAATTTTAAATAAAAGCACACATTCTACTCATGTAAAAACACCAGGCAGGCCCCACAAATAACCCAGAGATGCATTTTAAATAAAAGAACACATTCCACTCATGCAAAAACACACTGATTCCCGGACCGTCTGTGAGCCGGATTTAGAAGGCGGTTGGGCCAGATCCGGCCCCCGGACCTTAGTTTGCCTAGGTAAAGGGACCCCTGACCATTAGGTCCAGTCGTGACCGACTCTGGGGTTGCGCGCTCATCTCGCATTATTGGCCAAGGGAGCCGGCGTACAGCTTCCAGGTCATGTAGCCAGCATGACAAAGCCGCTTCTGGCGAACCAGAGCAGCACACGGAAACGCCGTTTACCTTCCCGCTGCAGCAGTACCTATTTATCTACTTGCACTTTGACGTGCTTTCGAACTGCTAGGTTGGCAGGAGCAGGGACCGAGCAACAGGAGCTCACCCCGTCGCGGGGATTCGAACCGCCGACCTTCTGATCGGCAAGCCCTAGGCTTTGTGGTTTAACCCACAGCGCCACCCGCGTCCCATGTCCTAATGGGATCTGGACATCTTTCCTTGGATGCTTTACTGAAAAAGTTGGGTAAATAGAGTTTTGAGATACCCTCCCTCATGTTCTGAACCCCCTGGGGACTATCTAGATGAAACACTCACCTGTGCCTTCTCCTGCTTGTTGTCTGCCTGGCTCAGGAGGAAACCTTCAGCCAGGGCCACAGCCTGGGAACAAGTGTCTGCTCCACAGCCTCTCACCCAGCTCTCCATCTCCAGTGGAAGGACAGCCAGGAACTGCTCCAGAATCACCAGGTCCAGGATCTCCTTCTTTGTGTGTTGATCTGGCTTCAGCCACTGACAGCAAAGATGGTGGAGTCGGCTACAAACCTCTCGGGGTCCTTTGGCCTCCTGGTAGCAGAACCGCCTGAACTGCTGGCTCTGCACATTTGAGCCAAGTGTGATTTTCTCACTCGGGACTTTCTGCACTGACTTTTCCCAGATTCTCCCACGGCTCTCAGTCTTGATGGCATTGTAGCCTCTTCCTGTTTCAGGGCCAGCCGAGTCTTCCTTTTTCTTCTGCACCCCAAGGAAGCCTCCAGGAAGTCGAAAGGAACTCCTTCGCTCTTCTGCCATTTTCTGCCTGTCCTAATTAATCAAGACATTGTTTCGTTATGGGATTGCTATGCTGTAAGGCAGTGATGGCTAACCTTGACACTCCAGATGTTTTGGAACTACAACTCCCATCATCCCTAGCTAACAGGACCAGTGGTCAGGGATGATGGGAGTTGTAGTTCCAAAACATCTGTAGTGTCAAGGTTAGCCATCACTGCTGTAAGGAGAGGAAAAATACTCCCTGACGAAGTATCTTTAGTAACCTGGGATGTATTACAGTGATGCAATAGCCCTTCTGGAAGAAAAAATTTCAAGTTAAATACGCAGCCCACCTTCTAATTAGGCAGTTCTCAAAGTGCGGGTCATAGACCCTTAACCTCACCCTGTGAGGCGAGGCAGTTTCAATCTGAGACACCAGAGGAGTTGGTCTGGTTTCTTACTACCTTACCATGTTTTTTTTTTTTTAAAAAAAGATTGAAGTTGGAGCTGTGATTGACAGGTGAGTTGTTTGGACGCCAGGCAATAGTTAAGCATCCCTGGGGACCTAAAAAGCTGCCATTTCCTCTGATTTAATGCACATTTCATCCTAGCAACCAGAATGCAGCTTTCCTGTTCATCTTAGATTAGGAACAGGTTATTTTCTTCAAATACCTCTACGGAGTGTTTGTGGGTGGGTGCTAAATAATCTCTTCCCCTCCAAAAAAATGGTAAATGCAAAAACAATAACAAACAAGCTACAAAGAGGCTGTCCAGACGTTCATTAAGAATTCAGTGTATAGTTACCGGTAACTTACAGCAGAATGTGCTGGAGTGTTGTGGGCATCAAGGAGTTAACACTGTGCTAAGTGGAAATGCTGACTCAGCATCATGTATTGTTGCAAAAGAAAGACAGACAAAGAGCTTGACCTGCAAAGCTCTGAGGCAAGGGTGAATTCATTCCCAATTCCGAATCTGAATCTCCCCCTCTCAGCCTCAGGCACCTTTTATTAACCTCAAACCATTTCATCACAGAATTCAAAAGAACCAATGAGAATCTTCCAACACTCCCCAAAAAATCCCCACGTGGGAACAAGGTAGGAACAAAGACCCTTTGAAGGTTTGCAGGACTCTTTATTTCCCAGGAACTAGCTTCCTACCTGCATTCCAAAGATGAGTAAGATCAAAGAGAGACAGGAGATTGAGGGGAAGGAAGGAAAGGTAAACAAATGGCAGACCCTGCCATTTGGCTGGCTGATACTTTTGCACCAGGCCTCAAGGATTTTAACATATCTACTTCAAAGAGAAGGAAGATACTATGGGGGTTATCAAAGACAGTTGCTAATTGCGTTTACAGTACTGGTAATAGGTCAGCAAACACTGAGATACATGACTATCCCATCTCAGGATTATGGAAGCAGCAGTAGCCAATTTCTTGCCAATTCATGTCATGTATAATTGTCATAAGAAATCATACTTTAATCCAGACCAGCAAGGAACACGGCATTACACACAATCAACATAATTGATCTCGGAACGCTCGCGCTCTACTCGCACAATGAATGGAAAGTATATGATTCCCTAATCATAATTGTACATGAACACCACAATGTATAACCACCTAGTATAAAAAAGTATGGCTGACTTCCCCTCTCTGGCTTCTTCCCTATATATAGTCCCATCTGTGTATGCTGATTTCTGGATATAAGACTGCTTTATAATGATACAAAACTGCAACTGGAATAAAGCCTTACTGAAAATACCGCTTGACTCTTTGAGAGCTTCATGTGGGGCTTTCGTACATTGCAACAGAATGGTATGCATGTCTACTCAGAATGTGTCTTACATGAGAGTTAAAGTGGGCACGGGATTGCAGTAATCAGGTCACATTAAGATTGGTTGAAGCCTTGGCGCTGTACTAATTTGTGAGTGGCAGTCAAAGATGCATCACTCTGCTTAAAGGAAGCAAAAGCCTTTCTGCAGCCATTTTACTGTCTTTTCTCTAGTTTCACACCCACCACATGAGGTAGGTTTATCTTGTAGCATCAGTGACTGGAGCAAGGCAGTCCGTGAGCAAACAGAATAAGGCAAGTTCAAAATGTGAAACTGTCCAGACTCGTGGGGATTTTTTAATGCCGCTTCTCAAGGCTGGCAAAACGGGTTGTGTCTTTCCTTCTGCTGCAAAAGGAGAACAAGAAGAGCGGAACAAAGCCATCCAAGCACAGAGAAGGGCGGGGAGAAACTTGCTTTGCGTGTTTTTTTGCTCTTCTGCCTTTCATTCTGGATACAGGTAGGTAGCCGTGTTGGTCTGCCGTAGTCAAAACAAAATAAAAAATAAAAAAATCCTTCCAGTAGCACCTTAGAAACCAACTAAGTTTGTTCTTGGTGTGAGCTTTTGTGTGCATCTGTGTATCTGAAGAAGTGTGCATGCACACGAAAGCTCAAACCAAGAACAAACTTAGTTGGTCTCTAAGGTGCTACTGGAAGGAATTTTTTTATTTTGTTTCATTCTGGAGGAATGGTTTGGGGGAGCAGAATTTGGGAACTGTGATGAAACAGCCGAGGGCAATGTGAGGAGGGCACAGGATGTGTAGCCTGAGATAAGGCTTAACCCTGAAGGCTAGATGGCTCTTTGGGGTCCCTTCCAACTCTACAAGTCCGTGATTCTATGACCTCCTTTGATGGGCAGAAGCACTGCGGCCAACTTGAGCATCTGGCAACCTAGTAACATAATGCCAACATCTATCTATCTATCTATCTATCTATCTATCTATCTATCTATCTATCTATCTATCTATCTACCTCCCTATCTACCTCCCTATCTATCTATCTATCTATCTATCTATCTATCTATCTATCTATCATCCTATCTCCCTCCCTCCCTCCCTATCTATCTACCTCTCTCCCTATCTACCTCCCTCCCTCCCTATCTACCTCCCTATCTATCAATCATCCTATCTATCTACCTCCCTCCCTCCCTATCTACCTACCTCCCTATCTCTATCTATCTATCTATCTATCTATCTATCTATCTATCTATCTATCATCCTATCTCCCTCCCTCCCTATCTACCTCCCTCCCTATCTACCTTCCTCCCTATATCTATCTATCTATCTATCTATCTATCTATCTATCTATCTATCTATCTATCTATCTATCTATCTATCTATCATCCTATCTCCCTCCCTCCCTCCCTATCTATCTACCTCCCTCCCTCCCTATCTACCTCCCTCCCTATCTCTATCTATCTATCTATCTATCTATCTATCTAATCTATCTATCATCTACCTTTATCTATAAACAGGCCTGGCTTTGCAGAGACAGGGAAGGAGGGAGAGAATTTCCACCACCTGATCCGGGGACTCCGTGTGTGTCCCCCTGACCCCCCACCCCCCACCCCCCGGGGACCCCACTTCCCAAAAACGCGCGTCACAGAGAGGGGGCTCACCGGGTGCCGGAAGGGCGAACGAGGGCGGGTCGTCCAGGAGAGACAAAGGCCACTTTCTCCAGCCCGAGAGGGAATCCAGGAAGGAAGAGGCTTCGGAGGCCGGGTGTTTTACCAGAGCGCTTCCGCCCTGCCTCCGCCAGGCCACTTCCTGTCCCCTCTAGGGAGCAACATCGTTGGTCACAGGGCGCTTGCTGGGCGTGCAGAAGGCCCCCGGGTTCCGTTCCTGGGCGCCTCCGCTTAATCAGATCCAAGCAGCAGATCCACTCCAACCACCTCCCCCTTCTTGCACTGCCTAGCGCATTTCAGCCCCTGGGAAATGCAGTTTGCGAAGGGTGCTGGGAACTGTAGTTCTGCAAAGGGGTGAACTTCTCAGTATTGGGTGGATGAGGCGGGGGAGGCAGTTCTTTAGATGCAGAACAAAATAAAAAATAAAAAAAATACTTCCAGTAGCACCTTAGAGACCAACTACCGTATTTTTCCATGTATAAGACTAGGTTCCCCCCCTAAAAAATAATGTCAAGAATTGGGGGGGGGTGTTATACATGGGGGCTATCTCCCTCCATTTTCTTAAATGGGAACCAAGCAGAGGGCCTTCTCGGTAGTGGCACCTGCCCTGTGGAACGCCCTCCCATCAGAGGTCAAAGGAATCAACAACTGCATAACATTTAGAAAATACCTGAAGGAAGCCCTGTTTAGGGAAGTTTTTAATCTGTAACATGTTAAATGTATTTTAATATTTGCTGGAAGCTGCCCAGAGTGGCTGGGGAGACCCAGCCAGATGGGCGGAGTACAAATAATAAATTATTATTATTATTATTATTAAATCGGAGTCCCCCAAAATAGGGGGCATCTTATACATGGGGGTGTCTTCTCACTTCTCACCTATCAGCCTATCACCCATTCCCACCACCCTTCTGAGTAATACCCCTCCCCACCCTCTCACTATATATAAGGGTCTGGTGACTTCTGTTTCAGTGTATCTGAAGAAGTGTGCATGTACACGAAAGCTCATACCAAGAACAAACTTAGTTGGTCTCTAAGGTGCTACTGGAAGGATTTTTTTAATTTTTTATTTTGTTTTGACTATAGCAGAGCAACACGGCTACCTACCTGTACTTTAGATGCAGGTTTGTGTCCAAAGTTCCGATTTCTTGGCGGAGCACACAGGGCTGCCCCCAACAAAGCAGGTGAAAGGGTGCCGTGCGATTTCCCGTTTCCAGCTTATGAGTTGAGATGGGTGTTTTGCACTGCCAATTACATTTACATCATGTTTTTACACACACACTCCCTGCACGAGAATCCCAGGAACTGAAGTTTGCGAAGGGTGCTGGAAATTCTAGGTCTATAAAGGGTAAACTGCACCTCTCGCTATTTGAGGGAGGCAGGTCTTTAAATTTTTGATTTATTGGTGGAACAGACTAGGGAGCCGGCGTTTGTCCGTAGATAGCTTCTGGGTCATGTGGCCAGCATGACTAAGTCGCTTCTGGTGAACCAGAGCAGCGCACGGAAACGCCGTTTACCTTCCTGCTGGAGCGGTACCTATTTATCTACTTGCACTTGACGTGCTTTCGAACTGCTAGGTGGGCAGAAGCAGGGACCGAGCAACGGGAGCTCACCCCATCGTGGGGATTCGAACCGCCAACCTTCTGATCGGCAAGCCCTAGGCTCTGTGGTTTAGCAGCGCCACCCACACAGGAACTGTGACCTAATTAGAAGGCTCCTAATTGGAAGAAGACAACACCAGCCACGTTACCACACTCTTTGAATTATTGCATCATGAAGATCTAGGATATTTTGTTTTTATTTTATGTGATGGTTTTGAGGAATATGCTCACCATCAGCAATGAGACAAGTTAAACTTGACATTCCGGTGCTAGGATGTCTGTGTTATCAACTGCATTGTGTATGCATGAATAGACTGTCAGGAACATACCGGTAATCATCACCATTATGTAAAGGTATGAAATACCTTTTGGTATTTCATTCCCTCATCTCACCATTTACAACCCCTCAAAGCATGGGGATCCACAGAACTGAGGATAGCATTTCATGCATCTGATGAAGGGGGTTGTAGCCCACAAGAGTTTCTGCCTGAATCAATTTCTTACTGTTTCAAGTTGCCACAGGACTGCTTTTAGTCTCACGGATTTCAGTGGGGCTAAAGCATGTATAAACAACATCATTCAAATCCATGGCAAGCAACAGTGGGCAGTAAACCTCTGCAGCTAGGTTCCCATCAGCCCAACACACATCAGTGGTGGCTAAACTTGGCACTCCAGATGTTTTGGAACTACAACTCCCATCATCCCTAGCTAACAGGACCAGTGATCAGGGATGATGGGAGTTGTAGTCCCAAAACATCTGGAGTGCCAAGGTTAGCCACCACTGCACTAGATATTAAGCAAAACAGAAATAAATGCAGAAAAAGAGGGCAAGTTAAGTTTTTGGATAAGGGGCCTTCACCTGGTCAATCTCTGTACAGTGGTACCTTGGTTTTCAAACACCTTGGTACTCCAACAACTTGGAACCCAAACACTGCAAAGCCAGAAGTAAGTGTTCCGGTTTGCAAACTTTTTTCGGAACTCGAACGTGTTCCATTTTGAGTGCCACACTTCTGTTTGGAGTGTTACGCTCAGTAGCGTCGCGAGTGGGGGCGGTGCGCCCTGGGTTCCAGGGGAGGGGGGTGACACTTGGGCCAGCCCTGCCCCGCCGGCGGGCCCCAAGCAAGCCGCAGAGCGAGGCAGCCTCGCCCCGCAGCCTGCTTGCAAACCTGCTCGGTGGCCTGCTTGCAAGCCGCGGAGCGAGGTCGCTCTGCCCCGTGGCCCGCCCGCTGGCTTGTGGGGCT
The DNA here is from genome assembly GCA_034641395.1 of Darevskia armeniaca. Taxonomy (NCBI): domain Eukaryota; kingdom Metazoa; phylum Chordata; class Lepidosauria; order Squamata; family Lacertidae; genus Darevskia; species Darevskia armeniaca. The sequence goes on from JAWWNF010000113.1 coordinate 452,279, forward strand.
GCCCCGTCCATGCTGCTTTAAAGCAGCATGGACAGGCAGCCCCAGGAGCCGGCGCTCGCTTGGCGGGTCGCCGCGGAGCAGCAGCGCCGGGCGGGATGCACTGCGCATGCGTAGTCCATCCTGGCCGGTGCTGCTGCTCCCGCGGTGACCGAGTGACCCGCAGAGCGAGCGCCGGCTCCTGGGGCTGCCCATCCGTGCTGCGAGGTCGCCGTAGCGCCGGCCGGGATGCACTGCGCATGCCTGTTAATTCCGGGATTTCTGGGCATGCGCAGTCCGTCCTGACGCATGCGTTGTGACATCACGATGCATGCGTCAGGATGCCCTGCCCCCAGGGGGTGCCTCCGCGTGGCAACACCGCCCCGGGTGCCCAAGAGGCTTCCTACGCCTCTGGTTACGCTGACAATTTGAGTGTAACGCTTCCGATTTGAGTGCCACACTTCCGATTTGAGTGTTACGCTGAGGCCTGTCTGTTCTTGCTATTTTGTGTTTTTGTTTTTGCGAGACTTTTTGTGTGTGTGACTGTGTGGAGCCCAGTTCCACTACTGATTGATTGATTGTGTGACTGCAGTACCTTGTTTATTGCTTTCATTTTATGCATCAATGGTCTTGTTAGATAGTAAAATTAATGTTAAATTGCTGTTTTAGGGGTTGTTTTTAAAAGTCTGGATTAATCCATTTTGCATTCTATGGGAAAGCGCCGCTTGGTTTTGGAACGCTTTGGTTTTGGAACGGACTTGCAGAACGGATTAAGTTTGAGAACCAAGGTACCACTGTACTGCTAATTGCTATCAATTCTTGCTTTATTTCATCTTGGGAGACAGGAAGTCTGGTCTTTAACCTCAAAAACCATAGTAAGGGCCAAAGCGAGAGGGCGATCCCAGCATGCTTCAATGCTTATGCCAACTCCCAAATCCAGTTGTGATCCAAATATAGGTTGCACTGAGCTGCTATGCTTACAACAGGCACACAGAGCCAAAGAAAGCGGTATTTATTTTTTTCACACTTTGGCTGCGAAAGAAGTCCCTATTGCAAGTGTTCAGAAAAACAAAACAAAACAGGTTTCTAAGCACACATTGGAGTGGGTGGGTTTTATTTATTTATATTTAACAAAACTTTATATGCCACCGGATGGTAACAAAACCTCTTAGGCGGTTTACCAGAAGTGTCAAAGTTATCAATTAAAAAACATTGAAAACAATAAAGAAACATTTAAATTAAGGTAAAGGTAAAGGTCCGTTAGGTCCAGTCGTGGACGACTCTGGAGTTGTGGTGCTTATCTCGCTTTACTGGCTGAGGGAGCCGGCGTACAGCTTCCGGGTCATGTGGCCAGCATGACTAAGCCGCTTCTAGCGAATCAGAGCAGCGCACGGAAACGCCGTTTACCTTCCCTCCGGAGCGGTACCTACTTATCTACTTGCACTTTGACGTGCTTTCGAACTGCTAGGTTGGCAGGAGCAGGGACCGAGCAACGGGAGCTCACCCCATTGCGGGGATTCGAACTGCCGACCTTCTGATCAGCAAGCCCTAGGCTCTGTGGTTTAGACCACAGCGCCACCCGCGTCCCCATTTAAATTAAACAGCAAAGTTAAAACCGTAAAAATGTTAACATTAACAATATAAGATTGAAACACATCAACATCCATGCACCTGGAAAGGTTTTCCTGAACAAACATATGTTAAGCTGGCGCCAAAAAGAGTACAGGAAAACTGCCTGCCTGACATCAATAGGCAGAGAGGAATTTCAGCTAAGAAGTGATCCTATCACAAGAACTCCAACTCGCTCTGAGAACAGGGATCAAAATCATGAATCTCTGGAGACTTCATTCTTTCCTGAGGATCCTTGGGAGCCGGGGAGGGGGGCACATGAGGGTGTCACACCCTAGTATACCGTAACACTATTTGTGAACAACGTATTTACAATGTCAACGTATTTTACAGTACATTTTATGTTACAATAGACTCGACAATCTGCAGGGTGCAAGGCCTCAGGTGAAGGGGGTTGCACGGCCTTGACTGGAGACATGGCCATCCAGCATGTTTTCAAAAATATGCCGACTGTTATAACTGACTGAATCTCAGTTAACACCGGGGAGGAAGTAGAACAGTGTCAGCTGCTCAAGGAAAATATGTGAGGCACTGACAAAAATGCCCCACTGTCGAAATCTGGTGCTCTGTCCATGTGGCATGGAATAAGGTGTAAGACGCTGGCACTGGGTTGAGCCATGTTATTCAGAATCTCGGTTCAATCTAAGCCTTCTTCCATGTATCATACAGGTGCAGATGATAACTGGAGTAGTTGAAGGAAATAAACATTGCTTGCTGTTGCACCCAACCACCTCTGGGGTATGATGAACAGAGGACTCTTTCTTCCTTATGGAAGCCAGTGTGGTGTAGTGGTTAAGAGTGGTAGACTCGTAATCTGGTGAACTGGGTTCGCGTCTCCGCTCCTCCACATGCAGCTGCTGGGTGACCTTGGGCTAGTCACACTTCTCTGAAATCTCTCAGCCCCACTCACCTCACAGACTGTTTGTTGTGGGGGAGGAAGGGGAAGGAGAATGTTAGCCGCTTTGAGACTCCTTCAGGTAGTGATAAAGCAGGATATCTTCTTCTACCTTCTCACAGAGGAAAACCTGAAACTTGTGGCTTTTCTGGCAGATGTCCTGTGTGTTCAGCAGACATGAGGAGGAGCTACAATCTGATGCCCCCACCATCCTAGACATGCTGAGGCTGACAGTGGCGACCAGGAGCACCACAAATTTGCTACTCTAAGGCTCTTGAACGGCCTCGGTCCTGTATACCTGAAGGAGTGTCTCCACTCCTATTATTCAGCCTGGACACAGAGGTCCAGCGCCAAGGGCCTTTTCTGGCGGTTCCCTCACTGCGAGAAGCAAAGCTGCGGGGAACCAGGCAGAGGGCCTTTTCGGTAGTGGCGCCCGCCCTGTGGAATGCCCTCCCAGCAGAGGTCAAAGAGATAAACAACTATCTGACATTCAGAAAATACCTGAAGGCAGCCCTGTTTAGGGAAGTTTTTAACCTGTGATATTTTAATGTATGTTAATATCTGTTGGAGGCCGCCCAGAGTGGCTGGGGGGACCCAGCCAGATGGGCGGGGTACAAATAATAAATTATTATTATTATTATTATTATTATTATTATTATTATTATTATTATTATCTTGAAGGTATTCAACCCCTTGGCCAATGACTTGTACCTCACAGAGCTTGGCATGTGAAATGAAGCAATAGTGGGCACTGAAAATGCAGTTCATGGTTTTGAGAAACAGGAGCAACTTTTTAGCTGCGTTGGAGAATGATGAGATCCTGTTGCAATCCTCACCCGCGTTCTAAATAAAATCTCCTAAAAATAAATTTGTATACAGCCATTGATATGGTTTCTCCCCACTGTGAGTTCTTTGATGGGAAGTGAGATTGGAGCTCTGGCTGAAGCTCTTTCCGCATTCCACGCACTGATACGGCTTCTCGCCAGTATGGATTCTTTGGTGGGAAGTGAGACTTTCCTTCCGACTGAAACTTTTCCCACACTCTTGACATTGAAATGGTTTCTCCCCACGGTGAATACTTTGATGGCTATGGAAGTTTGTGCTGGTATTAAAGCATTTCCCACATTCCAAGCATTGATACGGCTTCTCCCCACTATGAATTCTCTGATGTCGGCGGAAGTTTGTGCTGGTATTAAAGCTCTTCCCACATTCCAAGCACTGATATGGTTTCTCCCCTGTATGAATTCTTTGATGGGAAGTGAGACTTTCCTTCCAGGTGAAGCTCTTTCCACATTCTAAGCACTGAAACGGTTTCTTCCCACTGTGAACTCTTTGATGGGAAGTGAGACTTCTCTTGGAATTGAAGCAATTTCCACATTCCAGGCATTTAAATGGCTCCTCTCCTCTGTGAATCCTTTCATGTAAAGTGAGATTCGAGTTCCGAGTGAAGCTCTTTCCACATTCCAAGCAGTAATATGGCTTCTCCTTGGTGTGGATTCCTTGATGGGACGTGAGATGTGAGTTCCGACTGAAGCTCTTTCCACATTCCAGGCATTGATAGGGTTTCTCTCCAGTATGGATTCTTTGATGGGAAGTGAGATTTGAGCTCTGACTGAAGCTCTTTCCACATTCTGAGCATTGATATAATTTCTTCCCAGTGGGATTTCTTTGATGGGAAGTGGAATGGAACCTCTGACTGAAGCCATCTCTACACTCCAAACGTTCAGAAGGGATTTTGTTGTCGTCTCCCTTGTTTTTAATTTCCGATTTATCACCACCTGTAAATAAAGAGAGAAACGGATCAGAGCCTCAGGAAGAAATGGACCCCCAAATTATTGAACAATGCTAATTAACATTTGTGATAGAGGAAGAACAGAAGGGAGTTCGATGTGTGGTCTTACCACAGGGTTCAGGGAAGTAATAGTACCACTGTATTCCGCTCTGGTCAGACCTCACCTGGAATACTGTGTCCAGTTCTGGACACCACAGTTCAAGAAGGATACTGACAAGCTGGAACGTGTCCAGAGGAGGGCAACCAAAATGGTCAAAGGCCTGGAAACGATGCCTTATGAGGAACGGCTTAGGGAGCTGGGTATGTTTAGCCTGGAGAAGAGAAGGTTAAGGGGTGATATGATAGCCATGTTCAAATATATAAAAGGATGCCATATAGAGGAGGGAGAAAAGTTGTTTTCTGCTGCTCCTGAGAAGAGGACACGGAGCAATGAATTCAAACTACAAGAAAGAAGATTCCACCTAAACATTAGAAAGCACTTCCTGACAGTAAGAGCTGTTCGACAGTGGAATTTGCTGCCAAGGAGTGTGGTGGAGTCTCCTTTTTGGAGGTCTTTAAGCAGAGGCTTGACAGCCACCTGTCAGGAATGCTCTGATGGTGTTTCCTGCTTGGCAGGGGGTTGGACTGGATGGCCTTTGTGGTCTCTTCCAACTCTATGATTCTATGATTCACTGCCTTTGTTGAATCATAACATTTATGGGAACCTGAGATTTGAGAAACCTGGCTCTTTTCTGGGATAGATTTTGTTTGGCCCAGACACGGAATCCAGTCCATCTCTGATGTCAGTAGTCTCTTTGGCCAACCAAAAACTGACAGAAGCAAAAATAAAAAAACAACCTGACAGAATCTCCTTCCAGCTTCCCTAACAGCTCTGAAGCTTACATTTAAAAAGGCCTGGGAAGTTCAGACCAGCCTGATCAGTGTTCAAAATGGTGTAACTGGAGAAAGATTATTCACAGACAAAACAACAGATACTGTCCATTCAAGGTTATCTGTTGGGGTGCAAGAACTCCAGATGTGCAGTTGAGCTACATCAAAATATTGGAGGATCATCACAAATAGGTACTGAATTTCAAAAAAGATATTATGATCCAACAGGGAGCCTTACTCAGAAAAGCCATGATCCCACAATTCTCTTCCATGACTTCGTTATGCAGAGCTCTCTGGCCAGCATCTAGCAATGCCCACTCCTCATCTGTGAAATAAACTGCTACCTCTTCAAAGCAAATTGGACCCTAAGAAAAAGAAAAATGTCCCCCTCTTAGACAGCATAAATATTATTTACACATCGCTCTGTTGTTTTCTGCCTGCTAATTGTTTGTTGACAGAATATGCGCAGCTTGCAGACTTAACAACTATATATATATATATATATATATATATATATATATATATATATAAATCGTTCAAGTTGTTTGTTAACAATCGCCTTTCTCTGCAACCCCTTGATCGATTCCGTTCAAATTTGGACACAACGTTCCATGCCCATATGGGAATGATCATATGTACTTACATTGCACAAATACCACACCTTTCCCAGGTAAAAATGTGATTTTGTGCAAAAAAAATAGCGCCCTTCAGTGGACGTTAAACAGCACAACACACGCTTTCTCTTTCATACTGTATCTTACTTTTGCATTTCACCAAATCAGCCACAGCAAGGCGTGGCCCGGTCAGCTAGTATAGAATAAGAGAACAAGAAGAACATACGTTTGGAGAAGATTGGAAAACGTTTATTGAATATATGGGAAATAATTGTTTACAGCTGAAAATGCCGGCAGCATTAAGATAAATTCAGCAGTGTAAATAAGCTTTGATTGATGCAATAATGGAATACTGAATGGTATACTTTCTGTAAAATATGCAGGGATTTATGATATGTGATATGAACCATGGAAAGAGTACAAGGGAAGTCATTGATATCTTAAGGATGTAAAAATGAGTATTTTAAATTGCAAAACAGAAAATTTAATAAAAATTGTGTGTGTGTATGTGTATATATATATATATATATATATATATATATATATTGTATAATCTTGTTATAATTGTTGATTGTTGGTATCGGTAGTGGTATTTGTTTTTTATTTTCTCTTGGGTTTCCCCCCCTGCATTTGTATATGTACCTGTATGTTGAATCTTTATACTTTTAGAATAAATAAAAAATTTAAAAAATTGTTTGTTGTTTTAATGGAATTGTTTTGCTGCACATTTTAATTATGGATGCTTATTTTAATGTTTTAATCAGATTTTTTATTGTGCATTTTAATGGTGGGCATTAATCGTTGTATAAATGGGTGGAACTCAACATTCTGCTCTTCAAATCATTCTGTCTGCGTGGGCATTCAAGTGTGAAAGATGGAAGGATCCCCTCTCCACTCTCACCAAGTGCCGTTTTTATTGGGGGTGATGCCCAAAAGCCAACTTCAAGGGGCACAAGGAAGGAAAGTGGTGAAAGTCCTATGGTGCAACTGAAGGGTTGGTTAGGTGAATCCTGGCCACTGCTTGCTGTGGTTTGCAAACTACTTAAGGTAAAGGGTAAAGGGACCCCTGACCGCTAGGTCCAGTCACGAACGAATCTGGGGTTGCGCCGCTCAACTCGCGTTACTGACCGAGGGAGCCGGCGTACAGCTTCCGGGTCATGTAAGCCGCTTCTGGCGAACCAGAGCAGCGCACGGAAACGCCGTTTACCTTCCCGCTGCAGCGGTACCTATTTATCTACTTGCACATTGACGTGCTTTCAAACTGCTAGGTTGGCAGGAGCTGGGACAGAGCAACGGGAGCTCACCCCGTCGCAGGGATTCGAACCGCCGACCTTCTGATCGGCAAGCCCTAGGCTTAGTGGTTTACACCACAGCGCCAACTACTTAGAAGCCTATTTTAGCATTAAACGATGAATATATAAATAACTGCCAACCTAGCAGTTTGAAAGCATGTCAAAGTGCAAGTAGATAAATAGGAACCGCTATGGCGGGAAGGTAAACGGCGTTTCCGTGTGCTGCTCTGGTTCGCCAGAAGCGGCTTTGTCATGCTGGCCACATGACCTGGAAGCTGTACGCCGGCTCCCTCGGCCAGTAAAGCGAGATGAGAGCCGCAACCCCAGAGTCGGTCACGACTGGACCTACTGGTCAGGGGTCCCTTTACCTTTACCTTTTATATAAATAAAACTCCAAGTACCAATAAATGATACTAATGATATTCAGAAGGCTAGTTAAGGTGAGGCGGCTGTTATTCTCAGCACATAAACCTTATTGAATAGCTTTTCCAGCTTTTGTTAAGGGCAGCTTCGACAGAAGCAAAGAGGAGGAGAGAAATTCGTTCGAGCCCAGAGGCACCCTGGTTGCCCCACTCTTCAGCCTCTTTCCCCACAATGCTCCTTCCTCTTACCTGATCTGGTTCCACAGCCACTGCTTGCCCTCGGCCACCATGAAATGATGGATGAGGAGGTCTTGCTGGCATCATTCTGTCACCTGCGAGAGACAAAGGTAATTTGGGAAGCCATTCTCTCAGAGGTTAAGCAGTGCATCTCTAACTACAGTGTGGTGTAGTGGTTAAGAGCAGTAGACTCGTAATCTGGTGAACCGGGTTCACGTCTCCGCTCCTCCCCATGCAGCTGCTGGGTGACCTTGGGCTAGTCACACTTCTCTGAAGTCTCTCAGCCCCACTCACCTCATAGAGTGTTTGTTGTGGGGGAGGAAGGGAAAGGAGAATGTGAGCCGCTTTGAGACTCCTTCAGGTAGTGATAAAGCAGGTTATCAAATCCAAACACTTCTCTTCTTTGTCAGGTGGGCTTTCGATACAGTCTCACCTGCTGAGTGCATGTGCATGTTTACACCCATTTCATACTTTAGTTATGTAAAAATACATCTCTCCTCCCTTGGGCTTTTGGACTCACAGATTAGTTTCAAAATCAACAGGATGTGACCAAATGGCTTACCCAGTGGCCTCTCTCTGGTTTCCAACTGAGTCTTCTTCACCTTAGAGTAGCCAGTGCCCATTTCTGCAAATAGATCCTTTTTCTGAAAATAATAATAATAAATAATAATAAATTTTTATTTATACCCCACCCTTCCCAGCCAAGACCGGGCTCAGAGCGGCTAACACCAATAAAATCACAACAAAACATACAAAACAATCAATTAAAATGCAGGTTAAAATATGATTTAAAGTTTAAAATGCAGCCTCATTTTTAAGTAGCCCACCAATCAAACCATAAAGGAATGAAACATCAGGGTTAAACTGAAACCAACCCAAAGGCCAGGCGGAACAGCTCCGACTTGCAGGCCCTGTGGAAAGATGCCAAATCCCGCAGGGCCCTGGTCTCTTGTGACAGACCGTTCCACCAAGTCGGGGCCAGTACTGAGAAGGCCCTGCCCCTAGTTGAGGCCAGCCTAGCATCCTTGTGGCTCGGGACCTCCAAAATGTTATTATTTGAGGACCTTAAGGTCCTACACGGGGCATACCAGGAGAGGCGGTCCCTACACGGGGAATACCAGGAGAGGGCAAGAGCAACAAGGATTCAAAACAGAGAACAGGGAGAGGGATTAGAAAAGGAACGGCAAGAGGCAATAACTTTAAGGGTATCAGGATGCTTTTCAAAAAAAAGGATGGGCAATTAGTAGAGAATTTTGGGAGACTCTCCCTCATGTTCTGAGCCCCTTGGGATTATCCAGAGGGAAGTCTCTCTCACCTGCTGCTCAGCCTGACTCAGGAGGAAACCTTCGGCCAGGGCCACCGCCTGGGAACTGGTCTCCGCTCCACATTCCCTCACCCAGCTCTCCATCTCTGGTGGAAGGATAGCCAAGAACTGCTCCAAGATCACCAGGTCCAGCATCTGAGCTTTCGTATGCCTTTCTGGCTTCAGCCACTGGCGGTAAAGGTGGTAGAGTCGGCTGCAAACCTCTCGGGGTCCCCTGGCCTCCTGGTAGCAGAACTGCCTGAACTGCTGGCTCTGCACTTTTGAGCTGGGGGTGTCGTCCTCGCCTAGGATTTTCTGCACAGAGTTTTCCCAGAATCCCCCACTGTTCCCAGTTTGGATGGCATTGCCCCTTCCTGCTTCAGGGCCAGCTGAGTCTTGTTCATCCATATGGGCTCTCAGGAAGCCTCCAAAGGATCTGAAGGAATCCCTTTGTCTTGTGCCAAGTTCTGTCTGTCCTAATTTGAGGTACTGCCAAACCTACGGAGCAAATACATAATTCTGTTGTAAAATTGATACACTGCCAGGAGAATAATAATAATAATAATAACAACAACAATAATAATAAATTTTATTTATACCCCGCCCTTCCCAGCCGAAACCGGGCTCAGGGCGGCTAACATCAGTAAAATTACAATAAAGTATAAAAGAAAACCGTTAATTAAAATACCGGTTAAAAAGACAATTTAAAATTTAAAATGCTGCTTCATTTAATTGCCCATACTCAAAACTAAGGGGAGTCCAACCCGAAGGCCAGGCGGAACAGCTCTGTCTTGCAGGCCCTGCGGAAAGATGTCAAATCCCGCAGGGCCCTGGTCTCTTGTGACAGAGTGTTCCACCAAGTTGGGGCCAGTACTGAAAAGGCCCTGGCCCTAGTTGACACCAATCTAACGGCCTTGTGGCTCGGGACCTCCAAAAAGTTGTTATTTGTGGACCTTAGGGTCCTTTTCGTGGCATACCGGGAGAGGCGGTCCCGTAGGTACGAGGGTCCTAGGCCGCATAGGGCTTTAAAGGTCAAAACCAGCACCTTAAACCTGATCCTGTACTCCACCGGGAGCCAGTGAAGCTGGTAAAGCACTGCATGAATGTGGTCCCGCGGCAAGGACCCCGTAAGGAGCCTCGCCGCGGCATTCTGCACCTGCTGGAGTTTCTGGGTCAGCTTCAAGGGCAGCCCCGCGTAGAGCGAGTTACAATAATCAAAATCTTCCCCGAGCAAGCATAGATGTACCTTGCTAGGAACCAGGGCTAGACTGTACCGGCCCAGACTCTGTGATTGTAAGTTGTTTTAAACTGGAAGCTGCCCAGTGTGGCTGGGGCAACCCAGTCAGATGGATGGCATAACAACAACAACAACAACAACAACAACAACAACAACAACAACAACAAGAAGAAACGGCTCAGGACCGCAATACCTCAAGGACTCTTTCCATATGAACCTATCCAGACCCTAAGATTAACTTCTGAGGCCCTTCTTTGTGTGCCTTCTCCTCAAGAGGTTCGGAGGGTGGCAACGCGAGAACAGGGCCTTCTTTGCAGTGGCTCCTTGTCTGTGGGATGCTCTCCCCAGGGAAGTTCGCCTGGTGCCTTCATTATACACCTTTAGGTGCCAGGCAAAAACGTTCCTTTTTAACCAGGCCTTTGGTTGATCTGATTTGCATCCTATACCCTTTTAAAATGTGTTTTCTGAGGGGGAGGGTATTGGGTTGTTTTTGTTTTTATTGAGTATTTTGTGGTTTTATATCTTGATTTTATTCTGTGAACCACCCTGAGACCCCTGGGTATAGGGCGGTATATAGATTCAATAAATAATAATAATAGTAATAATGTTACATCATTTAACCCCCCCCCCAGCCATATATGCTTGAGGGCACTCCTGGAGCCAACATTGTCACTTGAAGCTCAGGTGCCCTATTTAAGGCGCTCACTGACACCTGATCTGTGTGTTTTGTGGACCGACCCTATTCCTGTGACTCTAGTTTGTTCCAACTCTTTTAAATATTGAATTCTAAACCCGCCCTGGGTAATAAATGTCGTAATAATATCAACAGCAATAATCATGGGCGTAGTCATAATTTTAAAGTTGGAGGGGGCAGGACACCCACCGGACATCATTCTCTGTCTGGCTCTGCCTAGCAGATTCAGAATGAAATGTCTTGACAACAGTTGTTTTAAATTACTTTCTGTTGACCCCAAGTGCTCAGAAAAATCGGTCAAAAGCTTTCTACTTTTAGTTAAGTGTTTTTATTTATTTACTTGATCGGGAGGGGCAGCTGCCCCCCCAGCCTACGCCCATGGCAATAATAATAACCTCAACAACAATAACAATCTGAAGAATTGGTATCTGAAGAAGCGTGCATGCACACGAAAGCTCATACCATGAACAAACTTAGTTGGTCTCTAAGGTGCTACTGGAAGGAATTTTTTTATTTTGTTTTGACTATGACAGACCAACACGGCTATCTACCTGTAACTGGAACAATAACAATAATCATAATAATAATAATACACACATAGAGCCTCAAGAAATTGGGGTGGGGGAGCCTGTTGGAATTTACAGGCTTCTCCCCACCCTTTGAGGTTTTTCCATAACTAAGCACACACACTTTAAAGCACGAGAGTGGGGGGAATATACAGGCCTCGTCTGCACTATATATTTTAAAGAGTCATGGCGTCCTTCTAAGGATCCTGGGAACCATAGTTTGTTCAGGATGCAGAGGGTTGCCAGGAGACACCCACCCAGACCGACGCATGCATTCCAGTTACACGGCTGCCATCCCTACAGTGGTTTAACAATCAATCCTTCTTGCCAGGGAACCCAGGGAATTGGTGGAGTTAAAATAAAATAAAATAAGAATAGGGCATCCCTATTTTCAGGGGAGAAACGTTGGAGGGCATTATTATTTTCTCCACCCAGCAACTGCCGTTCAGAGAAGCACGGTTGCCTCCAGCTGCGCAGGCAGAGCACTACCGCGTATCCCTCTTCCCCATGATCCGGCTTCCTCCTTTCTAAAGCCATCCAGGTTGCTGCCCATCTTGAGACTCCTGCAGCAGCGAGTTCCACAGTTCTGACTACGCACCGCAGGGGGGAAAGGGCTTTCTTTCCTCTGCCCTCAATTTCCCAACGGCCATTATTTCTTTTCATTTCTATAGGTCAGGTATTCATTTTTTATTTTAAAAACGTATATTCTATGCCCAAACGTTTCCGCCCTCTGTTAATCGATGCGACCTTATTCCCAAATGTGGTTTGTTTGCATACCATTCCCCCTCCCCCGCCTTAAAGACCCACCCCCTCCCCAAAGTGGCAAAAGAAGACTAGAGCTGCAGACCTACTGCGAACTCTCCCCCTCCCTGGCTTTGCAGAGAGGGAGGGGGCACGACTTCTGCTCCCTGATTTGGGGGTGGTGGCTGGGTGGCTGCCCCCCCAAGCATTAGCTGAACACCCCCCCTATGCATGCTCCCCCTGCAGCCCTGGGTCACCCCCCTTCTCCCAAATGCATGCTATGGAAGAAAGGAGATAAGACTCACCAGATCCCTGGAGGTGCCACCCCTACAGCACTCCAGACACAAAAGCCACCGCCTGCTCCCTTTGCAGGAAGGGAATTCAGAGGGAGGTGCTTTTGCCCTGGAGGACTTCGCCCCCCTTTATTTCCCCGTCCCCTCTAGGAATCCGGCTCACTTCTTTTTAACCCTTGGCAAGCCGAGCGCACCAAGCTCGCGCCTCTCTCCCTCTCTGCGCCAGGAGCCAAGGAGGCGCACTGCAGATGCCTTATTTTGGGGAGGGGGGGTCCTCTTGACTGGGTTTCTGAGCTGTCACCTCCCTTGGCCAGAAACAGCTTGCAGTGAAGTAGGCTCTGCAAGGACGTAGGGAGCCCCATGGTAGAATCATAGAATTGTAGAGATGGAAGGGGGACCCCAAGGGTCTTCCAGTCCAGCCCCCTGCAAGGCAGGAATCTCAACTCAAAGCATCCATGGCAGGTGGGCCACCCAACCTCTGCTTAAAAACCTCCAAGGAAGGAGAGCCCGCCACTTCCCGATGAAGTCCATTCCACTGTCAAACAGCTCTTACACAGTCCTGATGTTTAGTCGGAATCTGATTTTTTTTTTTTTTGGTCATTTGGATCTATTATTTTGAACTCAGGCCCGTTAAATATTAGAAGATGGCTCTCATATCTCCCATTCAGCCAGATCTCAGCTGAATGGTGAGCAAGGCTCCTGCTTTTTCTGCGACTGAAGATCCCATTAAATATTTTTAATTGCGTTTTAGTTCCCTCTCTTACTCCTCGCATTCTATTGCGTTGCAGTTCAACTTCTGTAGAAATGTGGTTACATGTTTCTCCTAAAACAAGACACCGTCTTATATTCCCCCCCAAAAAACACAGTATGGCTTATTTTCGGGGGATGTCTTATTTTAACCACTCCGCGTCGGTACGCTGCATAGCCATGCCTATCCAGGCCATCTTAAGGGAGAGGCGCCGCGTCACTATGTCTTATTTTCAGGGTATGGCTTATTTTCGGGGTATGGCTTATATTTCACAAATGCGTAGAAATCCTGCTACGGCTTATTTTATTGCTACGGCTTATTTTAGGAGAAACAGGGTAATAATAATAATAATTTATTATTTGTACCCCGCCCATCTGGCCGGGTCCCCCCAGCCACTCTGGGCGGCTTCCAACAAACACTAAAATACATTAAAATATCACACATTAAAAACTTCCCTAAACAGGGCTGCCTTCAGGTGTTTTCTAAATGTCAGGTAGTTATTTATCTCTTTGACATGGGATGGGAGGGCATTCCACAGGGCGGGCGCCACTACCGAGAAGGCCTTCTGTCTGGTTCCCTGTAGCTTTGCTTCTCGCAGTAAGGGAACCACCAGAAGGCCCTCGGCGCTAGATCTCAGTGTCCGGGCTGAACGTTGGGGGTGGAGACGCTCCTTCAGGTATACAGGACCGAGGCCTTTTAGGGCTTTAAAGGTCAGCACCAACACTTTGAATTGTGCTCGGAAACGTACTGATTCAATATGTAAGATATAAAAGAAACAATAGAAATACAATTAAAAGATCCGTCATGAATGCTTTAGTTGAGAGTCCTGCATTGCAGGGAGTTGGCCTAGAATAGATGACCCTCGGGGGTCCCTAGGATTAGACTTCTAAACATAGCTGTCAACCCTCCCTTTTTTGGTGGGAAACTCCCTTATTCCAATGCCGTTTCCCGCTGCTATCCCGGATTGTTGATATCCCTTAAATTTCCCGGATTTCAAAGGAAGCAGCTCCTCTCCCTCCCTCCCTGCCGGCCAGGGAGGCTCCTCAGCTGCGTTGCTCGGCTGCCAATAAGGAGTCTGAGACCGACTGGGGGCGGAGCTTGCATGCCTTGGGCAGCCAGACCCTCACGCCCAACCAACCAGCCAGCCAGCCTGCCTGCCGTCTATGCACTCGCTCTTTCGCTCACCCGTTCGCGCGCAGCCTCTGGAGCGCAGGGTGGCGAGGCTACTTGGTGCCATTGCACCGCCCTCGCAGCATCCCTTATTTCCAAATCTGAAAGTTTGGAAAAATCCCTTATTTTCAAATCCGAGAGTTGACAGCTATGCTTCTAAAGCCTCTGGAACTCACCGCCAGATGATTCCTCCTCCTCCTCCCAGGCACTGATGAAGCAACAAGCCTGGTTGGGGGTCAGAATTTGGTGGTGGCCAGGAACCGGATTGCACAAATCACCCTTTCCCGCCACCTTCTCCTCTCGGGTTGCAGTTTTAACCCCTTTTCCTTGCTCAGCACATGAAATAAATATTTGCAGCGGGATCTTCAGGAAAGGCAAAACCTTGCAAAGGAGGTTCGCGCTATTGCTGCTTTTGCAGCTGCCTGCTTTGCTCAGGTTATTGTGGGGTGCGAGCGAAGGAACCCCAAAAGCCTTAGCCAGATCAAAAGATTCGGAAACGGTGATGGCCGTAAGTTAACTTTGAGTGGTAAGACAAAATAAATAAATAAATCCCATCTCAGGGTTAATGGGAGAGAGTCCGGATGCCTAGAAACGGAGCTAGACACCCACTTCCTCCCCCCCATCTCCCTCCTCCCCCGTCTGCAGCCTTCGCGCCCCTTCCCCGCCCACCTCTCCAAGGGATCGGGGTGAGTGCATTTGGGTGGGGAGGCGCAGTGGAAAGTGGGGGTGGGGGTGCCCGATGGAAGGAGGGGAAAATGAGGGCGGGATGGGGGGCCCCCCTGTGCGTTAAAAGCAAATGCAAAGCGCATTGGGGTGCAAGGGAACCCCGAGGACTGGAGGAGAGAAGGTGCAAAGGGATGAGCAATTCCTGGTGTTTGCACTGGCAAGAAAGGGCGCCTGAGTTCCCCCGCCCCATAGGATGGTGGGCCTTTTCTGGGTCTGGCATTGAACGAGAGCCCAAATTTTTGAGGCGTCACCCAGAGCAACCACCCCATCTGTTGTCTCTTCTCCATCTCCAAGGAAACCAGCTGAATGAAAAGCACGCAGAGGTGTAAACGATTATATGGGACTGAAATGGGGTGGGGGGGGTGGGGAGCTTTGGGGGGGGAAGGAGGAGAAGACTGGGGAGATCTCCTCCACCTCACCCTCGCCTCCAAAGGGAGATGGGCTCTGCAACGGACCCATCTGCATTCATTCCATTCTTATGCTACTTGCTACTTGGGAGGGGTGGCTAATACCCCAGAGGACAGGATCACACTTCAAAATGACCTTAACAGATTAGAGAATTGGGCCAAAGCAAACAAGATGAATTTTAACAGGGAGAAATGTAAAGTACTGCACTTGGGCAAAAAAAATGAAAGGCACAAATACAGGATGGGTGACACCTGGCTTGAGAGCAGTACAAGCGAAAAGGATCTAGGAGTCTTGGTAGACCACAAACTTGACATGAGTCAACAGTGTGATGCAGCAGCTAAAAAAGCCCATGCAATTCTGGGCTGCATCAATAGGAGTATAGCATCTATAGATCTATTACTTCCCTATAGATCAAGGGAAGTAATAGTACCACTGTATTCCGCTCTGGTCAGACCTCACCTGGAATACTGTGTCCAGTTCTGGGCACCACAGTTCAAGAAGGATACTGACAAACTGGAACGTGTCCAGATGAGGGCAACCAAAATGCTCAAAGGCCTGGAAACGATGCCTTATGAGGAACGGCTTAGGGAGCTGGGTATGTTTAGCCTGGAGAAGAGAAGGTTAAGGGGCGATATGATAGCCATGTTCAAATATATAAAAGGATGTCATATAGAGGAGGGAGAAAGGTTGTTTTCTGCTGCTCCAGAGAAGCGGACATGGAGCAATGGATTCAAACTACAAGAAAGAAGATTCCACCTAAACATTAGGAAGAACTTCCTGACAGTAAGAGCTGTTCGACAGTGGAATTTGCTGCCAAGGAGTGTGGTGGAGTCTCCTTCTTTGGAGGTCTTTAAGCAGAGGCTTAACAGCCACCTGTCAGGAATGCTTTGATGGTGTTTCCTGCTTGGCAGGGGGTTGGACTGGATGGCCCTTGTGGTCTCTTCCAACTCTATGATTCTATGATTCTACTTTTGGGGGCGTTGTATTTGTGTGTGTGTTTCTTTAGGTTGGTGGGGAAATGATATGCATATAAACCAAAGCCAAATGTATTAATAAGGCAGATTTATGAATAGTGGGTGGAGCTGGACAGAAACATTTGGACCACGAAATATGCATAAAAATAAAAACCTGACCTATTCAAGTAATGACACAATGGGTCATCGTATCTGGCTGTTAACCAGAAGGTGGGTGGTTTAAACTCTCCCAGGGACGGCTGTGGGCAGGATTCCTGCATTGCAGGGGGTCAGACTACATGACTCGCCTGACCCCTTCTAATTCCACAGCTCCACGATTCTAATAAAGCATACAGAAAAGAAAACAACAACAGAATCTTAAATCTCTAGGGAAGTCACATAGTGCCAGAGATGCTCTGCCGTCTTCTTGCCTGAATGTGCACCAGATCAGGGTTTGGGTCTGTGAAACCCGCTGCCTCTCGTCTCCAGGCCTCTCTGAGTCTTGCGGTTCTCATTTGCCTTCCTTGCAGGGACGAGCCCCTGTCTACCCAGAATCCTCCAGTGCTTCTTGCAGACTCCTCTTCCTGAGAGGGGCGTGTGATACTTGCACACCAAAGGACTCCACACCTTTGCAAGGAGATGTCGTCGCCGTCTCCTCACCCCAAATTCAGGCCGTCCTTGCCTCCAGACAGAAACTGGCATCAGAGCAAGGAGATCATCAGGGTCCTGTTAGAGGCTGAGCTGGAGCAGAGGTCAAAGGTGGAAGAGCAAAACTCAGACGGCCCAAAAGAGAGAAGAAGCCCCCACATCGTCCAGGCGGGAGGCAGCAGCCAGGAATGCTGGGAAAGAAGAGAGCAGAAGATCCTGGATGAGGGCAATGCCAGCTCGGATGTACAACGCCAGCGTTTCAGGGCGTTCTGCTACCAGGAGGCCGAGGGGCCCCGAGAGGTTTGTGGCCGACTCCACAACCTCTGCTACCAGTGGCTGAGGCCAGAGCGGCACACCAAGAAGCAGATCCTGGACCTGGTGATCCTGGAGCAGTTCCTGGCTGTCCTCCCCCCGGAGATAGAGACCTGGGTCAGGGAGTGTGGCCCGAAGTCCAGTTCCCAGGCGGTGGCCCTGGCCGAAGGTTTCCTCCTGAGCCAGGCAGAGGACAAGAAGGAGCAGGTGAGAAAGTGTTTTATCCTAGTACTTCCAACGGGTTGAGAATGTGTGGGGACAATCCCCTAAAAAGTCTCACCGGTCACCCATCTTTTCTCGGATGTTGCCCAAATAAGAGATTTATTGCTTGTCTCTTTAAAAGCATTTCTAGACCGATAGAAAAACCTCCAGGTGGCAAAAGATCAACTTAAAAACAAAAAGAATTCAAACTATTGATACCAGGCACTGTAAACTTTTCGGCGTCTGCTAAAAACAGTCTTATTTAGACATGCCTATGCAGATGTGTAGAAAACTGTGAACTTTATGGAAGTTCAAATAATAATAGACTAAGCGCATTTAAGTGCATTTGCCAAAGACACGTCTGGGAGTGTGTTGCAAGGTTTAGAAGGCAGAATAGGTTTACACGGAAATCTGAATTCCTAGGCAATTTGGAAATTGTTTCGATGTAATACAGTGGTACCTCTGGTTGCGAACGGGATCTGTTCTGGAGGCCCGTTTGCAACACGAGCAGAGCGCCACCTGAAGCACCGCGTCTGCACATATGAGCGGTGCGCTTCTGCGCTTCTGTGCATGCGCAAAGTGCTGAACCCGGAAGTAACCCGTTCCAGTACTTCCGGCTTCGGCGCATTCGTATCCCGTGATGAACGCAACCCGCTGCGAACGCAACCAGAGGTATGACTGTATTTGTTGATTTTATTTAATGGCACCCTTGTCCATTTCTTCCCTTTCCCTACTACCTCTTTTCTCTCATATCCCTTTCTTGTGTTTCAGGCACAGATGGCGTTTCCCAAAGCAGCCACAGATCCCCCAGAGGCAGAAGATGCTCCGTTGAACATCACAAAGCGGCCGCTCTTCCGGGGGATCGTGCAGGAGGCCGAAGGGGGAGCCTCCTCTCTGGGTAAGAATAGGCCCTGTTACAACATGCGTCCCATCCACACTAAACAGCCCTGTACCACTTTAAACCATCATTCAGAGAACTTGAACCTGTGTTTGCCTATTTCTTCCTCCCTCCCAATCCACCTTCCTTTTGTGCTGTGTCTTTTGAGATTGTAAGCCTGAGTGTAAGGATTTCTTTCTTTTCTTTTTCTTAATGTGATCGGTAAGGGGCTCTGGGAGTCCTTGCAGGCCTGAGCTCGATCGACTAATGGTCTGACTCTGTATGAGGCAGCGTCCTATGTTCCTATGTGCATGCTTGGTCTGCACATGTAGCACATGTGTGTTTATGCACATGCTCATACATTGGCCGTGCACACCACTGGCATCATGTGGGCCTCAGGGGGGTCCACTCACCTGTCAGTGGTGGCCCTTGGGACAAAGGAGGGCTAGCTAACCCTGCTATATCATCCGCCTTCTTTGTCTTCCTTGTAGGAAGTAGGCCAGCCCTCAGAGACAGCAAAATGGCCTTGGGGCATCCTCCCATGCCTACTTCTCTTTGTGATGGACTGGAAGCAGCGTCCCTGCAGCCAGAACAGGTACAGAATAAAACTGTGGGTGCCTTTTCTCCTCTGCCCATCACTCTGGACCTGAAGATGGCAGCCATTTTCTTCTGTCAGAGCCGCTCACTAAGAAGGCTTTGAGCGCTGCTGCTGAGGCTTTGGGTCTTGCAGGAGATCAGCTAAGGCCATAGCTGTCAACTTTCGGATTTGAAAATAAGGGATTTTTTCTAACTTTCGGATTTGAAAATAAGGGATGCCATGAGGGCGGTGCAATGGCACCAAGTAGCCTCGCCACCCTGCGCTCCAGAGGCTGCGTGTGAACGGGTGAGCGAAAGAGCAAGTGCGTAGACGGCAGGCAGGCTGTCAGTCTGGTTGGGCGTGAGGGTCTGGATGCACAAGGCATGCAAGCTCCGTCCCCAGTTGGTCTCAGACTCCTTATTGGCAGCCGAGCAATGCAGCTGAGGAGCCTCCCTGACTGGCAGGGAGGGAGGGAGAGGAGCTGCTTCCTTTGAAATCCGGGAAATTTAAGGGATATCAACAATCCGGGATAGCAGCGGGAAACGGCATTGGAATAAGGGAGTTTCCCGCAAAAAAAGGGAGGGTTGACAGCTATGGCTAAAGCACCTCAGCTTTTCCTGTCTTCTTTCTTGTTGCTTTACCTGTGAGAAGTAAACATTTCCTTCCTTCCTTCCTTCCTTCCTTCCTTCCTTCCTTCCTTCCTTCCTTCCTTCCTTCCAGGACCTAGTGACCTTTGAGGAGATGGCTGTGCATTTCACGGCCTTCCATGGAGGCCGAGTGGGCTCTGCCGGACCCAGGCTGGAGGGCTCTGCGCAGGGAAGCCACGGAGAACTGTGGAATTGTGGGAATCTGGCCTCTCTCGGTAAGTAAGCGTGGCAGGCAGAATTGCTACTACAGCTACTATGTGGTTAGCATTTATTTATTTACATCTCACCTTTTTGCTGGACCCAGGACTCAAGGCAGTTTACATAAATTAAAACAAGGCAGATAAAATGCCAAAAGCTAAAAAGGTGTGAAAAGTTAATCCTTAAAAATTAAATTATAATAAAAACAATATAACCCCCCCCCCAACCTATCAATCAGTCAATCAATCAATCAATCAATCAGGAGTGGAAAATGGCGTTGTTAGTGGAAGCATTGTTTTAAGCTTCACATCAGTATTTGTTTCCATTATCAGTTTTTACCAGTTTTTACCAGCCTCTATTTTTACCAGCCTCAGTATTTTTTATCTAAAATATTTGGCAGCCAGGGGCGTAGCAACGGGGGGGGGGGGCGGGGGGCGGGCCGGGCCGCCCCTGGTTCCATCCCAGAGGGGGGGTGACACTTCTTAAAAAAAAAAATTTTTTTTAATTTTTTTTTTTAATTTTAACTTCATTGAAAAAAAGAGATAATAGACACACACACAATCCCCCACACCTCACAAAGTGGCACCATCAGAGGGGGGTGACACTTTTTATTTTTTTAATTTTTTTAAAATTTTTATCATTTTTTATTATTTTAACTTTATTGAAAAAAAAGAGATAATAGACACACACACACACACACACACACACACACACACACACACACCTCGCAAAGTGGCACCATCAGAGGGGGGTGACACTTTTTAATTTTTTTAATTTTTTTAAAAATTAAAGTGGTGGGGGGTGACAAAAAAAAAATCCGCCCCCGGGTACCACCTGGGCTTGCTGCGCCTCTGTTGGCAGCTTTTCCTCAACATTTTTATGCACAAGGCTACTTATCAGCAGGAGGGGAGATTAAACACTCTTTTCTGGGAGGCCGCCGAGTCTCCAGAGCCGCAGCAGAAAATAGCAGCAGCGGCTGCATACCTTGGAAATGTCTAGGAAAAACAAACGACCAGCTACATCTCCACAAGTCAGCCCACAGCAGAAGTGCAAGCAGAGCAAAATGGATGTTTTCGTAAGAACACAGACCTCAGAACCATCAGAACCTATTAAAATATAGTGGTTCCTTGGTTGACAAACTTAATCCATTCGACTCCCAGAACCATTCGAAAACCAAGCTGCTTCCGATTGGCTGCAGGAGCTTCCTGCACTCAATCGGAAACCGCGTCGGACATTCGGCTTCTGAAAAAGTTCGCAAACTGGAACACTTACTTCCGGGTTTGCGGCGTTTGGGAGCTGATTTGTTTGGGAGCCAAGCCGTTTGACAACCGAGGTACCAATGTACAGCTAATAAAGAAGGAAGACTCTGATCCTAAGCCTCTGCTCCCTTGTGAGATATATTTGGGAGGAAAAAAGACTTAGGAGTAAACCATACAAAAATCCGCAATGGAGTCCCTAAGATGGTTGGATAGCACCTTGTATGTCTCCTTCCGGCAACTCCTGCAGCCAAGCTGGTGCCAAACGTCTTCCTCTGCTTTTCTTTGGACCACATCAGCGAGGATGATGGGGGGATCTTGTCAGTTAGTGGCCCAAAGGCCTTTCAGGACAAAGAAAATTTCTCTGGCAGTGAAAGGAAAGCAGAGAAGGGCGGTAAAATACAAGGCAATGTGACCGTTAGAAAAACTGCAGTGCAAATTCCTAAAAGTACTTCACCAACAATAACTGTGAAAAGGACAAAATCTTTCACGAGTTTTAAAGGAAGGGCGCTGATCAGTGAGGCTTCACATTCTTTGGCTGGTGGTACGTATGTTCAAGACTTAATAACAATAGCAATTTCTTGTGTGACAACGGGTGGACTGTGATTTTAATTTTTATCTCATTTTCTATTGTGTCTATAGCTATACATATGTCATTATTGTGAATTTTATATATCTATATCATCTATATCTATATCTATATGAAATCCACTTTGATTTTTTTAAATGAAGTTGCGGTATTTTAAGTGGTTTTTTTTAAATAAACAAATACATCATATGGCATAAGAATTACAAGCAGACAGCATCAGAGGGATTTCTCTCCTCTTCGGCCAAGCAAAAATTAGAGCCAGTTCACAGTGGCCAGTCCTTTTCCTTCAAGCAGGCAGCATCTACATGAGGTCACAATGGCTGGCCTCCTCCCATCCAATCACATCAGCATGAGGTCACAATGGCCATTCTCCTCCCATCCAATCACATCAACATGAGGTCACAGTGGCCGTTCTCCTCCCATCCAATCACATCAGCATGAGGTCACAATGGCTGGCCTCCTCATATCCAATCACATCAGCATGAGGTCACAATGGCCATTCTCCTCCCATCCAATCACATCAGCATGAGGTCACAATGATTAGCAGTTTCTGGGAATCGCAAGTGGAGATACTGCTACCACGCTCAGATCCTGCTTGCGTGCTTCCCAGAAGACACATCTGGTTGTCCAGTGTAACAGCTGGACTAGATGGGCCGTTGGTGTGATCCGACAACTGCAAGGCTCTTCTGTTCCTACAAGTCATTTGTTTCTCTCGTTTTAAATTAGGACTTCCGCTTCCCAGGCTGGACCATATCTCCTGGCAGGGAGAAAGGGGCGACCCGTTTGACGAAAGCTCTGAAGAGGAGAGATCAGCAGGTAGGCGAAAAGCAAAGCTACAGGGAACCAGGCAGAGGGCCTTCTCGGTAGTGGCGCCCGCCCTGTGGAACGCCCTCCCAGCAGAGGTTAAGGAGATGAACAACCATCTGACATTTAGAAGATACCTCAAGGCAGCCCTATTTAGGGAAGCTTTTAACCTGTGATATTTTAATGTATTTTTATACCTGTTGGAGGCCGCCCAGAGTGGCTGGGGAGACCCGGCCAGATGGGCGGGGTACAAATAAAAGAATTATTATTATTATTATTAGGCACTTAGGGGCACATAGCGTACCCGGTTATGTCTTCACCTAGCAACCTTTCTTTTTCTTGCTGAATATCACCCAGTTATGATCCCCTTTAAGCGATGGATTGACAATACTACAGTACTTGCAACCAACATGTGAACGGATTGCCAGACAAATATACTGATGTTTGGAACGAGTTTATACAGAATATAATCGGCTATTAATAAGGATAATAAGGACTTACCGTATATTTCCGTGTATAAGGCAATGTTTTTTTCTATTATATTATGCGATTGTCAGTGATCCCCCCCATAAAAGCTTAACAATATTTCTATTGTTATTAAGTCTGGGCAATCTCCCCCCATTTCCTTAATTTGGGGTCCCAAAAATAGGGGTCGTTTTATACACAGGGGCGTGTTATACACGGAAAATACGGTATATTTATATAATAATGTATGGAAATGTAACTGATATTACTTATTGTATGATATTGTGCCTTTTGCACCTTTCCCCCTATTTCTTTTTCATTCTCCTTTTTCATTCTTTTATCCTCCTGTTTCCTTATAAATGAATTTCTTCTTAAGAAAAAAGACGAACAAAAACCACCCAGTTGAGGGGTACAGTAAGCCCACAACTTATACACATGTGTGCACATTTGGCAAAAAAATTAGGAAGGGGGCGACCCCACCTACCATTGAACCCAGTGTTTCTCGACCATACGTGGTTTTGGCTTTTAGGCACGATCAGGCCCATACGGGTTGTGTGTGTGTGTGTCAAATGGGCCACTTGGCCCGGGCCTCCGATTCCAAAGGGGGCCTTGGTCAGCATCAGTAAAAAAAAAAATAATCAGAAAAAAGTACTCAAAGAACAATGGATGTCTCAGATAGCGTAGTTTCTTTGTTTTCAGTAAAATGAAAAAAAAAAACTGATACAAAAATGCACTCCAATGAGAGAAGTTTCAATATATTAAAACGAATTAAATCTTTCGATCAACAATGGAGATCCCCAGGGCAAAAAAAAAAAAAGGGCCACATTATCTACCTGGCCCGGGCCTCTGCCTGGCTCTGCAAGGGCCTGGGCACGATCCTGGGGACATGACCCCCCTCATAAGTTGCAGGTGCTCTGTATATCTGAGAAACAGCCAGGGAATGGTGCGAGGGATTCTCTCAACTGGGAAAGGAGTAGTTTGTATCTAAAGTGAGGGATGGCGGATCTTATTTCATAGCACCCACCTGCACTCCATGAGCCCAATTAGGCTCGGCCCCAATTTGGCCCACAAGTCCGTGCCCCACAAACCACATCCTCCTGCCCCGGGGGCTGCCAATGTTGCATTTAAAATTTTGGTTGCATTTAAAATTTTGAAGGGGGTGCTGGGACTGCCAGTCACAAAATGGCTGCCATGGAGTGGGCATAGCCTAACACAAAATGGCAAACCCTCCAAGTGTCCCTATTTTCCAGGGACGTCCCTGATTTAGAGAAGCCGTCCCGGTTTCTGATTTGATCCCAGAATGTCCCATTTTTCCTTAGGACATCCCTATTTTCATTGGAGAAATGTTGGAGTGTATGGAGTTATCCGACCCCCGAGCCATCTGAAGGCAATCCTGTATAGGGAAGTTTTTTTTTAAATGTTTAATGTTTTATTATGTTTTTATATATGTTGGAAGCTGCCCAGAGGGCAACCCAGTCAGATAGTCAGGGTATAAATAGTAAAATTATCATTATGGAATGGGACGTCCCTATTTTCATTGGAGAAATGTTGGAGGGTATGGAATGGCTGCCATGGGGAGGCAGGCATAACACAAAATCAGAGACAACCACCCCTGACAATGTTTATGCATACCATGGGAAGGCAGTTATGTCCTGCTGGTTATGGAGATTGTGTGTATACACACACACACTGTCTGATGATGTTGCTCTGTAATAACAACACAGAGCACTGGCTCCCAGTGGAGTACAGGGTCAGGTTTAAGGTGCTGGTTTTGACCTTTAAAGCCCTATGCGGCCTAGGACCCTCATACCTATGGGACCGCCTCTCCTGGTATGCCCCGCGGAGGACCTTAAGGTCCATAAATAACAACACTTTGGATGTCCTGAGCCCCAAGGAGGTTAGATTGGCCTCAACCCAGAGCCAGGGCCTTTTCAGGCCTGGTGGAACGCCGTACCGCAGGAGATCAGGTCCCTGCGAGATTTGACATCTTTCCGCAGGGCTGCAGGACGGAGCTGTTCCACCTGGCCTTTGGGCTGGACTCAGTCTAACCCCCCCCCTCTCATTTATTTGTTTGTTTGTTTGTTTGACGGAACCCCTTATATGGGATTTTGTATATAAATTTTCCCTCAGCTTTTTTTGCTGGCCCATGTAGGACCAGCATGGATAGTTGGCCCCGGTGAATATTTGACGTTTTCTCCCCTTATGGCTTTGATCTATAGGCTACCACTAAAATGAGGCTGCATTTTAAGCTGCATTTTAAACTGTATTCTAACATATTTTAATCAACTGTTTTTTTTAAAAAATGTTTTTACTGTATTTATATTCAGTGTTAGCCGCCCTGAGACTGGTTTTGGCTGGGGAGGGTGGGGTAAAAATAAAAATAAAATTATTATTATTAATATTATAATACCAGGAAACATATACAAGCTAGCCACACCATTCATTTCACAGAAATCAATTAGAAGGCACCTGCCCGTTTTGCCTTTTAATTGGGTTGGGTTGATGACCCCTGACAGGTAATGTGTTTGAATCCAAAGTGCTCCTGCAAATGGACTTCAAAGCGGCTCCCTGTAACAGCCAATTAGTTGAACAATTTTCTCAGCTGATTGGTGCTTACAGGGAGTCCTCCTGAAGTTTTTAAGCCGTCAGTCACCGGACATCATTATACCATTGGGTGATTTACAAGTGGATGGAGTTAAGCAGCCTGCCTAACACCCAGATTCAGTTTCCCACTCCTGCTTTAAAGACTATGTCACCACATTGTCGAGAATTAGCTACTTTGATTGGAAGAGGTCCTTTAAGGCCTCTGTTTTCCTGACACTGTTATTGAGTACATTCATTTGGAGATGCCAGATAGTGAACCTGTGATCTTGCATGAGCAGAATAGCCAATGCTACATACACCACTCCATTTGTCTGTTCCAAGGTTCATCAGATCAATGTTTGTTCCATGATTCGTAGATCTCTTCCTCCCTGATCAGATTTCACCTTTGATTCCTTTAGATGACGACGGAGAGGGCAATAAAGAGTGTGAACAGCATAGAATGAAAACGGAATTAAGACAGAAGTGGGGGAACAAATCCATTGTTTTTGAAGGGACTGACTTTCATGAAATCCCAATAGTAGAAGAACATTGTGAAGGAAACCAAAGAAAAATTCACAAGGAGAAACTATTGAAATGCGCCGAGTGTGGGAAGCTTTTCAGCCAGCAGATGTACCTTATTAAACATCAGAGAGCGCATGCTGCAGATAAAACATACAAATGCTCGGAGTGCGGGAAGCAATTCCTTCGCAGCTCAGACCTTCATCTCCATCAAAGATTCCATGCAGGCAAAAGGCCTTATAAATGCTCGGAGTGTGGAAAGCGGTTCAGTCATAGCATAAGTCTGAAGTGGCATGAAAGTATTCACACGAGAGAAAAGCCCTATAAATGCTCGGAGTGTGGAAAGGGTTTTAATGATGGTAGAAACCTTAAAAGACATCAGAGAATCCACACAGGGGAGAAACCTTATAAGTGCTCAGTGTGTGGAAAGGGCTTCAGTCGCAGCCCTGAGCTTAAATCGCATCAAAGGATCCACACTGGGGAGAAGCCCTACAAGTGCTCCGAGTGTGGGAAGAGGTTCAACCTGAGCTCAAACCTTAGTAAACATCAAAGAATCCACACAGGGGAGAAGCCCTACACATGTTCAGCATGTGGAAAGAGCTTCAGTCATAGCACGCATCTTAAAAGACATGAAAGAATCCACACGGGGGAGAAGCCCTATAAATGTTCTGAGTGTGGAAAGAGCTTCAGTCAAAACATAATTCTTAAATCGCACCAGAGAATTCACACGGGGGAGAAGCCAGATAAATGCTCCGAATGTGGGAAGTGTTTCAGCAATAGTGGGAACCTTAAAATACACCAGAAAATCCACACAGGGGAGAAGCCCTATAAATGCTCCGAGTGCGGGAAGTGTTTCAGTCAAAGCATAATCCTTAAATCGCATCAAAGAACTCACACGGGGGAGAAGCCCTTTATATGCTCTGGGTGTGGAAAGAGTTTTGGCGACAGCAGGAGCCTCAAGGTGCATCAAAGAGTCCACACCCAGGAGAAGCCCTATAAATGCTCTGAGTGCGGCAAGACTTTCAGCGTCAGCAGGAGCCTCAAAGTACACCAAAGAACTCACACGCAGGAGAAACCCTATAAATGCCTCGAGTGCGGGAAAAGTTTCAGCGACAGCAGAATCCTCAAAGTGCACCAAAGGATCCACACGGGGGAGAAGCCCTACAACTGCTCAGAGTGCGGGAAGAGCTTCAACCAGAGCACGCACCTTAAGAGACATCAGAGAACCCACACAGAGGAGAAGCCCTACAAGTGCTTGGAGTGCGGGAAAAGCTTCAACCAGAGCACGCACCTGAACACACACAGAAGAATCCACGTGAGAAGCCACATAAACGCTCAGAGTGCGGAATGACCTTCTGCCGGAGAAGACGCTTTCAGCTGCGTCAAGCAGGGTGGAATCCTGCAAATCCTAGTGATGATTGGAATGTGGGAAGTTCTTGAGATGGAACATAAGCTTCCGACTTCAAAGACGCCAACCCAGGAGAGAGCATATGAATAATTAGAGTAGAGAATCACTTGACCAATCAAATCAGCTGTAGCAGGGCTCAGAATGGGCAGTTCCCAGTGACTACATGAGTCCAGGATAGATGTATGTCTAGGTTGTATTTTTGTAGGCCTAATGTTATGTTTAGCCTCTGTCCAGATATTTTGCGTTGGCAGCATTTTTAAAAATTCTCCCCTTGCTGTAACCTTGGACAATCATGTTTAATTAAACAATGTGATATTGGCTGCCTGTTCAGTCTACTCTTTATTCCTGCACTGCAGGGGGTTGGGCTTGATGATCCTTGAGGCCCCTCCCAACTCTACAGTTTTATGATTCTACTAGCTGACCCGGCCACGCGTTGCTGTGGCCCATTCGTTGACAATGGTGGTGGCTATGTGGCTATGTAGTGTTGTGATATCATGCTGCTCACTATGCGATTGGTTAGGATCTAAAAAAAGTATGTTTTTTCCGTTTTACTTGTTGCTGGTGTGACATCTATATAATGTAGTTACATATAAACACTCCCATATTCGAAGGCAACGTTGTGTCAAAATTTCAAAGCAATTGGTGCAGTACTTTGGGAGATTATCGATTAGGGACAAACTGACAGTTACATTTTTATTTATATAGATGAAGATGTTCTCCTCAGACCCTCCTGGCCTTCGGGTGCAAGGTCCCCGGAGGCCACTGGAGCACTGGCAGGCTGTCTTTGATTCTAGCAGCCTCTATAAAATCAACCAGGAAGAGGCTCCTAGCAGGCCGCTCACCAGCCGTGATTCAAGCTTGACCCCTCTGCCTAAAACAGGGGTCTGCAACCCGCGGCTCCGGAGCCGCATGTGGCTCTTTTACACCTTTGCCGTGGCTCCGGGGTGGCGTGTCTTCTCCCGCTCCCCTTTCCCTCCCGTCGTGTCGGTGTGTGTAGTCGGGGGGCGGCGGGAGAGCGAGCTGCAGAGAGAAAGAGAAGTTGGCGAGCTGCGACGGGCGCGTTGACGGCAAACCAGAGCCGAGCGCGGAGCCCGAGAGCGAGAGCAGCGCCTCCTCCTCCTCCCGCTTCCCGGCTGGGCAATTGACAGAGCTCATTATCATGCTGCGCTCACTCGCTGCCTGTCTAGGGCCGGAGGGAGGGAGAGCGAAACGCGCGCACACACAAAAGCTGGTGTGTGTGTGTGTGTGGAGAGGAGGCAGCGAGCCCCAGACAAAGCCCGTGCAGCGCGCACACAAAAGCTGGTGTGTGTGTGTGTGTGTGTGGAGAGGAGGCAGCGAGCCCCAGACAAAGCCCGTGCAGCGCGCACACAAAAGCTGGTGTGTGTGTGTGTGTGTGTGTGGAGAGGAGGCATCGAGCCCCAGACAAAGCCCGTGCAGCTGTATTTGAGCTGGGCCAGCGCTGGCAGACGTGCTGCCATCTTGCAGGAGGCTCCTGATGGACACTTGCCTAAATCGCAGCGGCGTGGGGCGGCAGGGGGCGGGGCACCATACGTCATGCATAATGACGTCACATGGCCCCGCCCCCTCGCCTAGGGCGCGAAAAGCGGCTCCCATGTGTTTTTTTCCTTCGGAAATGGGTCCAAGTGGCTCTTTTTGTCTTAAAGGTTGCCGACCCCTGGCCTAAAAGTATCCGTCTTTGCTTGTTTAAAGAAAGTAAGAGGACCTGGCTGCCAGATCAGGCCCAACACCCGCCTAATCCATCATTCTGTTACCACTTTTTACTGTTTGGAATTCCTGTTTTCTTTCTTACGTCCCCTCTGATAGTTCTGGGGCACACACACAGGTTTCTAGGAATGTTTCTCCTTTCTCACAAGTGGAACAAACATGTAGCCAATGTACCGGTATATGCAGGTAATCAGAAGTCCCTCGTTACTACAACACTTCCTCTTTGGATTTCATTCTTAAGCTCAAGAACACTCTGGGCATTTATTTTTTTTTACTCTGGTGGAGGAGACGCACAAAGGGCCCTAGATGATGATCTCAGTATTGATGATCTCAGGGTCCAGGTAGGTACATGTGAAGAGAGGTGGGTCCTTAATGTAAATGTTATCTTGGTGTACTGAAGGCTTCCCTCTTCTGCCCTCTAAGGAAGCAAGATGAATTATCAGTGTTTAAGGATACTTTCCAGCCACGCAAAAGCACTTCACGAGGGAAGGTGAGGGATGTAGCCTGGGGAGGGATGTGTGGCTGAGAGTCCCAAGAAGAGTTTGGATTTGATATCCCGCTTTATCACTACCCTAAGGAGTCTCAAAGCGGCTAACATTCTCCTTTCCCTTCCTCCCCCACAACAAACACTCTGGGAGGTGAGTGGGGCTGAGAGACTTCAGAGAAGTGTGACCCAGCAGCTGCATGTGGAGGAGCGGAGACGCGAACCCGGTTCCCCAGATTACGAGTCTACTGCTCTTAACCACTACACCACACTGGCTCTCACAAGGGCAAGCTAGAGAGCACTTGAGGGCCACATTTGGCTCCGGGCCTGGAAATCCCTAATTCTTTTCTAAAATCACCATAAAGCCTCCTTGATCAGGTGAGAAGGCTGGTGGCAACCAGACATAAACAGAGCTTGCAATCCGTTTGAAGAATTTATTGAGAAAGAAACCCAGGTGAACACACAAACATAGCAAAGGGGTTTTTTGTTTTTGTTTTTTGTTATGTACTGAGTTGAATAGGATCCAAAAGGCAGCAGTCTGATTGGTCCTAGAACAATAGGATCCAAAAGGCAGCAGACTGATTGGTCCTAGAACAATAGGATCCAAAAGGCAGCAGTCTGATTGGTCCTAGAACAATAGGATTCAGAATGCAGCAGTCTGATTGGTCCGCAGGAGCCACCCAATCCAGCTCCAGGTGGAAGTGAATCCGCAACCGGATTGGCCTTCAGGAGTATCCTGGAATTAGCCAATCACATGGGGCCCATTGTGTAAATACTGTATATAAAGCAGATGTTCTGGGGAAACTTCCATTCCTCGCTACTATGAGCTGAATAAAGAGCTGAAATCCACACTCGACTCCGAGTATATTTCATTTTTAAACACACATAAGTTAAGGGAAAGGAAACTATAAGGAAGAGGTTACTACAGGGGGCGGGGAGATTATGATACAATCATTACAGGGGAGAATAAAGTGTGAAAGAATCTTTATCAGGTAAAGAGGCTTTTACATGCAAAGATCACAATCCGCAAGATTAAAATTCCCTTTCAATATAACCATTGCTATATCCTAGGACAGATCCACCTAAACCCCTCTAGTTAAAGCTTGTTATATTATACCCAGCTGAATATCAGTGTGGCCTCAAGGAAGCTGACTATGGCAGAGTGCAAAAGGCACTGGGATTTTGATTTACACCCCCTTGAAGGAGCTGGGTACGTTTAGCCTGGAAAAGAGGAGACCGAGAGGAGATAGGATAGCCACCTCCAAATATCTCAAGGGCTGTCACATGGAAGAGGGAGCATGCTTGTTTTCTCCTGCTCCAGAGGGCAGGACTCGAACCCATGGCTTCAAGCTGCAAGAAAAGAGATTCCGACTCAACATCAGGAAAAAAACTTTCTGACCAACTAAAACGGATTCCCACGAGAGGTGGCGGGCTCTCCTTCCTTGGAGGTTTTGAAGCAGAGGTTGGACAGCCGTCCATCATGGATGCTTTAGCGGAGATTCCTGCATTGCAGGGGGTTGGACTAGATGACCCTTGGGGTCCCTTCCAACTCTAAGAGTCTATGACCTCAGGAATTCCCAGATTCACAGCCCAAAGGAGGACGTTTCTCCCCACGATGGGTGTCGTGGAGGAACCCTGGTAAGATGCGTGGCCCCAGTTGACCAGGGTGGGTGGGATGGTGGGGGGAGAGGGACCCCCCACCAGCTGCTCCTCACCTGCCTGCCTTTTACGCTCTCCCTTTACTAGCTGGGGAGGTTTCCCCCTGCAAAAGCCCCCTGCCCAGACTTGCACTGTCCTTTTCTCCCTTCCACCCATGAACCCCCCCCCTCAATTCTGCACTCATCAAATGCTGCTCCTCCAGGGGAAGTGTGGGGCGGTGGGTTTGGCAGGCAGGAAGTGAGGACCCTCTTTAGGAGCCTCTCTAGGAAGCGGGGCACTCTCTTGCCTTAACCCTTCATCCCCACCCCACCCTCTTCTCCACCATCCAAAGCTCAAGAGAAGACAGTTCCTTTCCTCCTCTTGCCAAGCAAGAGAATTTCAGGGGCAATTCTTCAGCAGGAGCTGTCTGCAAAACAGAGGCTTCTGCGCTTCCCTTGCTGCTTGTCAAGGCTAGATCTACTCAGAGTAGACCTATTGCAATGAATCTGCAGAACAGAGGCTTCTGCGCTTCCCTTGCTGTTTGTCAAGGCTAGATCTACTCAGAGTAGACCCATTGCAATGAATCTGTTTGCCAAACAGGCTTCTGCACTTCCCTTGCTGTTTGTCAAGGCTAGATCTACTCGGAGTAGACCCATTGCAATGAATCTGTCTGCAAAACAGAGGCTTCTGCGCTTCAATTGCTGTTTCTCAATGCTAGATCTACTCAGAGTAGACCCATTGCAATGAATCAAGTTTGCAGTGCAGTCCTAGCCACGCTTACTCGAAAGTAAGCTCCGTTTAATTAAAGGGTTTGGGGGCGCGCGCACTAAGTTCCTTCCGCCTTGGGAGACAATGCAAGAGTGCGCTCCCCTTCGAATATATATTTTTTGGACTGCAACTCCCATCAGCCCCAAGGCACCACGTGCTGGCTGGGGGCTGATGGGAGATGTAGTCCAACCCCCCCCCAAACAATCATGGAAGTGGATCAAGCCCGCAGAAGCTGCCCTTGTAAAGCCGACGGCGCTCTTTGGACTTTGCAGGACTCCTGGCAACACTAAATCCGCGCAGGCTGCTGGAGGGCGCGTGTGTTTGCGTGTCCAGCAACATCTGCAAGCAAAGCAGCTGCCCATCCAGGTTATAAAGGGTTAAAGCACTTTGCTTTTATTCCTAGAAAGGGCACTTACTGGGGGGGGAGGTGTCACTTCCTCCTACATTTGGGGAAAACCTGGGAGGAGCCTGGCGCCTGGAGGAGGAGGGTGGTGGTCCTTCCCCACTGGTAAGAATGGGGTGGGTGGGTGGGTGAGGAATCCCTCCAGACTGGCGTAGGAGCAAGGTTGGGTACGAACTCCCTGGGACCCTGGGTGCCCGAGCACCCACAATAAAATTCCCCATGAAGGGACCGGGCACGCTGCATGGCACCCACGGCCCCGGGCACCCACGATCGCGGGGCCAAGCTGGCCCCCCTGGAAGGGTTTTGTGGGTGCAATGGATCAGGGGGCAGGTTGCCTGCTTTACATGCACACAAGGTCCCCCAGAATGGATCTGGCTTGTAAAAAGCGCCCTTCCCCACGGGGGCAGGAGACTGGGGCTGGGAAAGCGCCTCCCAGGATCAACGCGCCTCCGCTTGTAGTTTGTTGCTTCGCCTGCATCTGCATGCAAAAGTAACCCTCCCCAGTTCCAACTTTTGGCCAAAATCTCAGCGGCAGAGCAAAAAAGGCCTCCATGCAAAGGGATCCGGATTCAGTCCTTGTCTCATTTAAACCCGAAATAACTTGGGCGACACACTAGCTCTGCCTTACACCGAGTCAGTCCCATTGGTCCATGTGGCTCAGCGCTGAGCGCAAGGACTGGAAACAGCTCTCCAGGATTTAACTGATCTTCAAAACAAAGTAAAAAATAAAATAAATCCTTCCAGTAGCACCTTAGAGACCAACTAAGTTTGTTCTTAGTTGGTCTCGCTACTGGAAGGAATTTTTATTTTTTTACTTTTTTACTTTGTTTTGACTATGACAGACCAACACGGCTACCTACCTGTAACTTAACTGATCTTGTTTGTGAACTTGTGGGGGAGAATGCAGCAAGTTAACCCCCGCCCCCCCAAAAATAAAAAAATTAAACTGCAAAGTGTCACAGCCAGGAAGGACAACAGTACAAAAGTACAGGATAGCTCCAAAAGGTTAACAAAGTTTTAATGCATACAAAGGTTCTATTTAAAAATAATAAAGATTCATAAAAAAGAAAAGTATTCTCCACCTGTGAGTTCGAAAGATTGGATACTGTCTTAAACGAGCCAGGCATTTTGCATATATTGTTGGCACTGAGTGACAATGTGTCTTTATATTTGTATAAGATATAAAATCATACCATATATGGAAAAAAAACCTCATGTCATTTGAGCTCTGACTTTTAGATACTTTTAGTTTATGATATATCTTTATTTCAGTAAGGGCAATTTGGCAAAAGCTTAAATACTGGCGATCCAAATTGTTAATATTAAAGGGCTTCCAGAATTTTTGTTTCTTTGTTTTTTTCTTTTGCCTTGTTATGTTGGCACATTTGTTTGTTAATAAATCCCTTTTTCAAAAAGCAAATGAAGAAAGCGTCATATCAGCCTGTGGCAACAATAAAAATACAGTTAATAGAATGAACCCTTTCCGGGACTCAACCAGCTTTTGGCTGCTGGGTCATACAGGATTTTTCACCTAGATTTATTTATTTTGTTAAATCCATTGGAGAGGTGAGGAATGTTTCTTAGTAAGATGTTTTGATCGAAGCTTGCTTCTGATTCCCAATGTGTTGTTTTCTTTTATCTGCAGGGAAAAAAAAGCCCTGTAGGTCTGCAAGGAACATGTGATGTGTCCCAAGAACGACTCTTTCTGAAGTTTGAAGAGAGGGCTTCTGTGCCCAGTCCTGCAATGGACGTGCTTGGCCCAGTGGGGCAGGGATCAGGCAAAGGTTGTGATGCCGTCCAGGCTGGGAGCCCCAGGGAATTCTGGGAGAGAACAGTGCAGAAGATCCCGGGTAGCAAGGACACTCTCGCCTCAGACGCTCAGCGCCAGCAGTTCAGGCATTTCCGTTACCAGGAGGCCAAAGGACCTCGAGAGGTTTGCAGCCGACTCCACCATCTTTGCCATCAGTGGCTGAAGCCAGAGCAACGCAGCAAGACTCAAATCCTGGACTTGGTGATCCTGGAGCAGTTCCTGTCTGTCCTCCCCCCAGAGATGGAGAACTGGGTGAGGGAATGTGGAGCAGAGACCAGTTCCCAGGCGGTGGCCCTGGCAGAAGGCTTCCTCCTGAGTCAGGAAGAGGAAAGGAAGCAGGAAGGGCTGCAGGTGAGAGACTATTTTTATATATCAATATATCGTCCAAAACTGGTTTGAAGGTTATGATATCGGTTTCATAATTTTTGACCTGGCAATCG
The DNA here is from genome assembly GCA_034641395.1 of Darevskia armeniaca. Lineage (NCBI taxonomy): Eukaryota > Metazoa > Chordata > Lepidosauria > Squamata > Lacertidae > Darevskia > Darevskia armeniaca. Next base: position 487,137 of record JAWWNF010000113.1, read on the forward strand.
TGAATCATGGGGTGTGGCTGTGTGCAAAAATCACAATGCGGGGGAAACTGTGAAGCCAGACAATGCCTCTACCTAGCTCCATCCTTATTTCAGACGTGCTGTATCAGTATATTGTGATGTTTCGCTGGTGATATATCGCGATGTTGAAAACCAGATGTCACCCAGCCCTAGTGGTTAGCGTGTTGGGACTAGAACCTGGGTTCAAATCCCCTCTTGGCCATGAAGCTCACTGGGTGTCCTGGGGCCTGTCACTGCCTCTCAGCCTAACCTACCTCAAAGGGTTGTTGTGGGAATTAAATTGGGGGGGGGGGAAGCCATGCATGCCATCCTGAGCTCCTTGGAGAAAGATGCAATAAATACACAGTAACAACAACAACAACAAATATATTTACAGCAACAAGGTGGTACTACTTTAAACGCGGGTGGCGCTGTGGGCAGGACCGGTGCCACGGATTTTGGCGCCCTAGGCGAGGGGGCGGGCCACATGACGTCATTGCGCATGACGTACGGTGCCCCGTCCCCTGCCCTGCCGGGCGCCCCGTGCTATTGCGTTTTTCGCCGCTGGTTGGGGCGGCACTGGCCGGCGGAGGGGGGCGAGGGGCAAGCTGGCCAGCGCCCCCTCCATTTTGGTGCCCCTGCCGCCGTGGTTTTCGCCCCAAGCTGCTTCCTCCGCCGCTGGTTGGGGCGGCGGCGGGGGGCAGGCTGGCCAGCGCCCCCTCCATTTTGGCGCCCTAGGCAACTGCCTAGTTCACCTAAATGGAAGCGCCGGCCCTGGCTGTGGGTTAAACCACAGAGCCTAGGGCTTGCCGATCAGAAGGTCGGCGGTTCGAATCCCCGCGACGGGGTGAGCTCCCATTGCTCGGTCCCAGCTCCTGCCCACCTAGCAGTTCGAAAGCACGTCAAAGTGCAAGTAGATAAATAGGTACCGCTCCGGCAGGAAGGTAAACGGCGTTTCCATGCGCTGCTCTGGTTCGCCAGAAGCGGCTTAGTCATGCTGGCCACATGACCTGGAAGCTGTACGCCGACTCCCTCGGCCAATAAAGTGAGATGAGCGCTGCAACCCCAGAGTCATCTGTGACTGGACCTAACGGTCAGGGGTCCCTTTACCTTTACCCTTACAGTGGTACCTCAGGTTACATACGCTTCAGGTTACATGCACTTCAGGTTACAGACTCTGCTAACCCAGAAATATTAAAGGTAGATAGCCGTGTTGGTCTGTCATAGTCAAAGCAAAATAAAATAAAAAAATTCCTTCCAGTAGCACCTTAGAGACCAACTAAGTTTGTTCTTGGTATGAGCTTTCGTGTGCATGCACACTTGAAAGCTCAAGAAGAAGAAGTGTGCATGCACACGAAAGCTCATACCAAGAACAAACTTAGTTGGTCTCTACGGTGCTTCTGGAAGGAATTTTTTTATTTTATTTTGCCAGAAATATTACCTCGGGTTAAGAACTTTGCTTCAGGATGAGAACAGAAATTGTGCTCTGGCCATACAGCAGCAGCGGGAGGCCCCATTTGCTAAAGTGGTGCTTCCGGTTAAGAACGTTTTCAGGTTAAGAACGGACCTCCAGAACGAATTAAGTACGTAACCAGAGGTACCACTGTACTTTAAAATAGTACCATAATTTCTAGCAATGCAATAAGATACATGGCCACACATCATTCTATTATTCTATGTGCCAACAATACTGGAGTTAGCAAAACATCTGCTGTGTGTCTGGTAGCAAACCATGTATTGCTCTTACAGCTTGAAATCCTGTGAAAGGCACCCCCTCCTCTCTGTGAAAAAGCTCCTCGTTGGCTGGGTTTGTGGTTATATTGCAGGGGTGAGAAATCTTTGTCCCTCTAGATCAGGCATAGGCAAACTCCGGCCCTCCAGATGTTTGGGACTACAATTCCCATAATCCCTAGCTAACAGGACCAGTGTTCAGGGATGATGGGAATTGTAGCCCCAAACATCTGGAGCGCCGGAGTTTGCCTATGCCTGCTCTAGATGTTGCTGAACTACATCTCCCATCAGCCCCAGCGAGGGTGGCCAATGGCCAGGGAAGATGAGGTTCATTCAGCAACCCCCTGCAGCTGCTCTTAACTCCTCTCCCTCTTCTTTGTCTGGGATCTGGGCTCCTGTCTCAGGCTCAAGGGACCATCGCGGAGGTGGGCAGTGAATCCCCTGAATCAGGGGAGAATCTGCCGTTAACCTTCCAGACGGCGCTCTTTGGGGATATTTCGCCGGATAATCGAACTCGGGACACATCACTGGGTAAGGAAGGATTTTGAAAATCTGTTGCCGTACTTTGCCTTTTCTCATTTTGTGCCGTACATGCCCCACAGAGAGGGATAGCTCAGTTGGTATTATTATTATTATTATTATTATTAATTGAAAATAAAAAATTCCTTCCAGTAGCACCTTAGAGACCAACTAAGTTTGTTCTTGGTATGAGCTTTCATGTGTATGCACACTTCTTCAGATATTATTTTATTATTAGTTAAATTTGAGTATTGCCCTAGATCTCTGGGTGGTAGAGCATGAGTAAGATCTCAAGATTCATCGGTTCGAGCCCCACATTGGGCAAAAGATTCCCGAATTGCAGGGGGTTGGCCCAGATGACCCTTGTGGTCCCTTCCAACTTTACAGTTGTATGTTAAACATTCTTTACTTTTAGGTTACGATTCCCAGTTCTGCAGGGGAAGGGCCTTCTGCTAAATAAATCCTCTTTATCACACACCCCTTATCATTTTGGTTGCCCTTTTCTGAACCACCATCAGGAAATGTTTCATTATACACCTTAAGGCGCCAGGCAAAAACGTTTCTTTTCAACTGGGCCTTTGGTTGATCTGATTTACATCCTATGCCCTTTTAAAATGTTGTTTTTTGGGGGGGGTTGTTGTTTTATTTTCATTACGTATTTTGTGGTTTTATATCTTGATTTTGTTCTGTGAACTGCCCTGGGACCCCTGGGTATAGGGCAGTATATAAATTCAATTAATACAGTCATACCTCGTGTTGCGTACGCTCCGTGTTGCGTACGTTCGAGTTACGGACCTCCGCGACCCGGAAGTCCTCCACAGAGCGCGCGCGATGCGTGGGTGCACGCAGGTGCGCAGAAGCGTTCTGCACACTTCGCGCATGCGCAGAAGCGCTCAAATTGCGCTTCTTCCGGGTTATTTTGGTTTTTTTTCTGTGCGTTCGTGATACACACTCCCGGGTTACGTAGCGCGACCCCGGAATGGATCGCGTGCGTAACCCGGGGTTCCACTGTAATAGTAATAGTAATAATAATAATAATAATGTTGCCCTCAACTGAAAAAAAGGTTTTCCACACTGACTTTAAATGCTGGGTTTTGATTCCAACCCCTCAACCCCCTTCCCACCCATGTTTCCCCCAACAGGGAATGGAATAACATCGCTGAGTCTCCCTATGACATCTCCTTTTCACAGCGGAGCAGAAATAGACCCTGAGCAACCGATTCAGGTAGGAAAAGGAGATCATTGGCAACTACGTGGTGGGGCTTATAGCAAGCAATCGTTTATTCGTGTCCGACTCTTCGTGACCCCATGAACCAGAGCACGCCATGTCTTCCACTGCCTCCCGTAGTTTGGTCAGACTTATGTTGGTAGCTTCGAGAACACTGTCCAACCATCTTGTCCTCTGTCGTCCCCTTCTCCTTGTGCCCTCCATCTTTCCCAGCATCAGGGTCTTTTCCAGGGAGTCTTCTCTTCTCATGAGGTGGCCAAAGTACCGTCTTTCCCCCTTTTTAAGACACCGTCTTATAATTTTTTTTCCTAAAAAAAAACACAGGGTGGCTTATTTTCGGGGGATGTCTTATTTTTATTACGTCAGTATGGTACGGTACAGCCTCCCCCTGCGTGCTGAGCAGGTGGGGCAGAACTCCACAAGAGGCGCGTTTCCCCCCGTGCCTCTCGCTGGTTCGCTGGCTCCCTGTGCAAGGGGAACAGGTGGGGCAGGAAGAGGCGTCTCCCCCCCCGCGCCTCTCCCTGCGCGCTAAGCAGGTGGGGCAGAACTCCGCAAGAGGTGCGTTTCCCCCCCCCCGTGCCTCTCACTGGTTCGCTGGCTCCCTGCACACGCAGGAGGGGCTGAGGATGTGACGGGAACAATGGCAGCACCATGGCTTACTTTTGGGGTACGTCTTACTTCTCACAAAGGTAAAAAAACCCTGCCATGGCTTACTTTATGACTACGTATTAAAAAGGGGGAAACAGGGTATTGGAGCCTCAGCTTCAGGATCTGTCCTTCCAGTGAGCACTCAGGGCTGATTTCCTTCAGAATGGATAGGTTTGATCTTCTTGCAGTCCATGGGACTCTCAAGAGTCTCCTCCAGCACCATAATCCAGAAGTATCAATTCTTCGGCGATCAGCCTTCTTTATGGTCCAGCTCTCACTTCCATACACCACTACTGGGAATAAGCAGTCTTAGCAGACTACAATTCCAGGAATGCTTTGGGGGAAGCTGTGGTGAGGATGAGGCCTGACTGGCCGTGACCTTCCAGGGTTTACAGTCTCCCCCAACCCCACCTGGAGATTCTGGGGATTGAACCCGGAAGCTTCCGCACGCCGCACAGAAACTCTCCCACTGAGCTATGGAGGAGGATTTACACATCCTTTAGTTCTCTGTTAATGTGAGATGTTTTCTTCCTCTTCCTCCTCTAGGTTGTAGTGTCCTTTGAGGAGGTGGCTGTATATTTCACCAACGAGGAGTGGGCTTTGCTGGATTCGAGCCAGAAGGCCCTGCATAGGGAAGTCATGCTGGAGAATTCCCGGAGCGTGGCCTCACTTGGTAAGGACCCTTCTTTTGTTTTACGAACCTGAGTAGAGCCCGGCTGGTGGATCCAGCCAACTCTGAGGGCCTTCTGGTGGTTCCCTCACTGCGAGATGCAAAGCTTCAGGGTACCAGGCAGAGGGCCTTCTCGGTAGTGGCACCCGCCCTGTGGAACGCCCTCCCATCAGATGTCAAAGAGATAAACAACTACATAACTTTTAGAAGACATCTGAAGGCAGCCCCGTATCAGGAAGTTTTCAATGTTTTATGTTTTACTATGTTTTTATATATGCTGCAGGCTGCCCAGAATGTCTGGGGAAACCCAGTCCGATGGGCAGCATAGAAATTATTATTATTATTATTATTATTAGTCTACTCCAGCATCCTGTTGTCACAGGTGCCAAACAGATGCCCCAATAGGAAGCCCACAGCAACTCTCCCTACTTGTGATTCCCAACAACCGGTATTCTTAAATATTTACTGCCTCTGGAGGTAGAACATAGCCATTGTTGTTAGTAATCATCATGGCTAGTTGCTGTTGACAGCCAATGAATTTGTACAATCCCCTTTTGAAGCCATCCACTTTTGTGGACACCGGGGGCTCCTGGGGAAGTGAGTTCCATAGTTGGACTATGTGCTCTGTGAAGAAGTCATTTGAGTTATCTGTCCTGAATTGTCCAACATTGGACTCCCTCGGGAGGTGGTGGACTCTCCTTCCTTGGAGGTTTTTAAGCAGAGGTTGGATGACCATCTGCCATGGATGCTTTAGCTGAGATTCCTGCATCTAGCTGGGGCCCTTCCAACTCTACAATTCCTTGATTATCAGAGCTCCAAGCCTTCCCTTAAAAATAAAGTAAGATTCCAGTCCTCATGCTTCTAAATCGCGTGTAGGAAACCTTTGGCCCTCTGGATGTAGCTGAACTACAACTCCCATCAGGCCTAGCAAGCATGGCCAGGAGTAATGGGAATTGTAGTTCAGCAACATCTGGAGGACTACAGGTTCCCCATCTCTGGCTTAGAGTATTTTGTTGTTTAGTCGTTTAGTCGTGTCCGACTCTTCGTGGCCCCATGGACCAGAGCACGCCAGGCACTCCTGTCTTCCACTGCCTCCCGCAGTTTGGTCAGACTCATGTTGGTAGCTTCAAGAACACTGTCCAACCATCTTGTCCTCTGTTGTCCCCTTCTCCTTATGCCCTCCATCTTTCCCAAGATCAGGGTCTTTTCCAGGGAGTCTTCTCTTCTCATGAGGTGGCCAAAGTATTGGAGCCTCAGCTTCAGGATCTGTCCTTCCAGTGAGCACTCCGGGCTGATTTCCTTAAGAATTGATAGGTTTGATCTTTTTGCAGTCCATGGGACTCTCAAGAGTCTCCTCCAGCACCATAATTCAAAAGCATCAATTCTTCGGTGATCAGCCTTCTTTATGGCCCAGCTCTCGCTCCCATACATCACTACTGGTAAAACCATAGCTTTAACTATACGGACCTTTGTCGGCAAGGTGATGTCTTTGCTTTTTAAGATGCTGTCTAGGTTTGTCATTGCTTTTATCCCAAGAAGCAGGCGTCTTCTAATTTTGTGACTGCTGTCACCATCTGCAGTGATCATGGAGCCCCTTCTATTTGCCAGGAGGTGATGGGACCAGAGGCTATGATCTTAGTTTTTTTTTATGTTGAGCTTCAGACCATATTTTGCGCTCTCCTCTTTCACCCTCATTAAAAGGTTCTTTAATTCCTCCTCACTTTCTGCCATCAAGGTTGTATCATCAGCATATCTGAGGTTGTTGATATTTCTTCTGGCAATCTTAATTCCGGTTTGGGATTCATCCAATCCAGCCTTTCGCATGATGAATTCTGCATATAAGTTAAATAAGCAGGGAGACAATATACAGCCTTATCGTACTCCTTTCCCAATTTTGAACCAATCAGTTATTCCATATCCAGTTCTAACTGTAGCTTCTTGTCCCACATAGAGATTTCTCAGGAGACGGATGAGGTGATCAGGCACTCCCATTTCTTTAAGAACTTGCCATAGTTTGCTGTGGTCGACACAGTCAAAAGCTTAGAGTATTAGATTAGCTTCAATTCAGCATGGGGTGTGTGTGTGTGTGTGTGTGTGTGTGTGTGTGTGTGTGTGTGTGTGAAGTAGAGCCACATATGTATTACCCTATATACTCGAGTATAAGCCTAGTTTTTCAGCACATTTTTTGTGCTGAAAAAGCCACCCTCGGCTTATACTCGAGTGAGGCAGGCAGTGGCTCCTATGAAGCTTTCCCAGGTTTTTTGTGGTAAAATTGTGTGCCTCGGCTTATATTCGGGTCGGCTTATACTCGAGTATATACGGTACTTCTCCACAACAATGCACTGGATGCCATCCATAATCAAAAGCGTATTTTCCTTCTTGTGCTGTTAATGGATTTCTCTATTCCAGCTGAAGGGTGGGACAATAAGGATGACGACGAACTCTGTGCAGCGCCATTGGAGAGAAACAAGCTTCAAGACATGGATGAGAACTTCAGAGATCAAGAAGGACCAAATAAGCAGGAAGAAAACCAAACCAGGAAGTGCGGGAATAAATCTTTGCCTGGGCGGAACTTGGATGAAATTCCAGTTCAGCAGCAGAGACGAAAAGGGAAGAGAAAGAATGTCTGCTCGCTGTGTGGGAAAGTCTTCAGCCGCAAATCACACTTCAACGTCCACATGAGGATCCACACAGGCCAGAAGCAGCATAAGTGTTTGGACTGCGGAAAGAGCTTCCGGCAGAGAGCGCACCTCACTTCCCACCAAAGAATCCACACGGGAGAAAGGCCGTATAAATGCCTGCAGTGCGGGAAGAGCTTCCGGGAGCGTGCGCACTTCACCGTGCATCAGAGAATCCACACAGGGGAAAAGCCCTACCAGTGTTCGGAGTGCGGGAAGAAGTTCAGTAGGAGCACGAACCTCGCTTCCCACCTGAGAAAACACACGGGGGAGAAGCCGTACAAATGCCCCGAGTGCGGAAAGAGCTTCCGGCAGCTGGCGTACCTTACTTCACACCAGAGAATCCACACGGGAGAAAAACCGTATCAGTGTTCGGTGTGCGGAAAGAGCTTCAACAGGAACACAAACCTTACTGCCCACCTGAGAAAACACACGGGAGAGAAACCCTACAAGTGCACAGTATGCAGTAGGAGCTTTTGTGATAAATCAGGCTTCAACATACACCAGTTGATTCATTCAAAGGATAAGCCACATAAATGCTTGGTGTGTGGCCGAAGCTTTATTCGGCGTTCGCAGCTTACTTCCCACGAAGGGATCCATACGGGGGAGAAGCCGTATAAATGCTTGGTATGTGGAAAGAGCTTCCACCGGAGCTCCAACCTTTCTTCCCATCAGAGAATCCACGCAGGGGAGAAACCGTATAACTGCTCGGAATGCAGCAAGAGCTTTTACGACAGATCGCGCCTCCTTATTCACCAAAGGACACACACGGGCGAAAAGCCGTATAAATGCCCGGAGTGTGGAAAGAACTTCAAGTGGCATGCAAACCTTGCTTCTCATCAAAGGACACATGGAGGAGAAAAGCCCTATAACTGTGTGGAGTGCAGCAAGAGCTTTTATGACCACTCCCACCTTCTTACACACCAAAGAATCCACACGGGAGAGAAACCTTATCAGTGCTCAGTGTGTGGGAAAAGCTTCAGCCAGAGCTCGAGCCTTACCTCCCACCTGAGAGTCCACACAGAAGAGAAACCCTATCAGTGCACAGAGTGCGGAAAGAACTATACTCAGAGAAGAAACCTGATCAGACACCAGAAAATCCACTCGGGAGAAAAAACATACCAGTGCCTGGAATGTGGAAAGAGCTTCTATGATAAGTGTATGCTTAAGAGACACCAAAGGACTCACAGAGGGGGCAGTGAACCCATCATGTCTTGGAGTGTCGAAATGGCTTCCGATGGAGAACCCATTTTACTTCCCCTTGGTGGATTCGCACCAGAAAAGCAGTATGTGATTTGAGACTGAGTAACAGGATGCGGGTGGCGCTGTGGGTTAAACCACAGAGCCTAGGGCTTGCTGATCAGAAGGTCGGCGGTTCGAATCCCCCTGACGGGGTGAGCTCCCGTTGCTCGGTCCCAGCTCCTGCCCACCTAGCAGTTCGAAAGCACGTCAAGTGCAAGTAGATAAATAGGAACCGCTGCAGCGGGAAGGTAAACGGCGTTTCCGTGTGTTGCTCTGGTTCGCCAGAAGCGGCTTAGTCATGCCGGCCACATGACCTGGAAGCTGTACGCTGGCTCTCAGCCAATAATGCGAGATGAGCACCGCAACCCCAGAGTCGTCCGCGACTGGACCTAATGGTCAGGGGTCCATTTACCTTTACCTTTAACCAATCGAACCTTAGGAGCACTAGAGAATTCACATTCGACAGAGGCTTTCCTCTCCCTTCCCTGATAAATACTTGGGGTGCGGAAAGAGCTTCTGTCACTGTTAGCTATATCAATGCACAATTATTGTTAAACTTTAATGCAGCTCTTATTATTGTTATTCCTTTCTAAGCCGCTTTATAGTTTTAAGGGGAAAAAATCAAAGTGGTTTACGACACATTAAAATATCAAATTATTAAAAAAAAACCCAGAATAAAACAGTACGGAAGATATTTATACATTCAAAGCAACATAATTAGCAGGAATCTTAAAAAACAATTCAAAATAGAGCATTACAAAGGAGGTCAACTACAGAATGCACATTGAACACAGTAAAGTTGTGTGCTGTGGAAGAAAATTCCCTTTGGAGGTTCATCATGGAGGCTCAAACCAGATTCCCATTTAGTCAGCCTTTTATTCAGCAATGCATTACGGTCATACCTCATGTTGCAAATGCTGCGGGTTGCGTTTTTTCGGGTTGTGCTCGCGCCGAACCTGGAAATACCGGAACGGGTTACTTCCGGGTTTCGGCGCATGTGCAGAAAAACTAAATCATGCTTTGCGCTCGCGCAGAAGTGTCGAATCGCGACCTGCGCGTGCGCAGAAGCGGCGCTGCGGGTTGCGAACGCTGCGGGTTGCGAACGTGCCTCCCACACGGATCACGTTCCCAACCCGAGCGTCCACTGCACTGGACAGAGCCCAAAGAATCTGTGAGAGCAAATCCATTAGCACTGCAACCCCCAATATAGGAAAAAACACATGAAAAACACTGTTCCATATTCTCCGCAACAACCTTCTGCCACCCCACTATCTCTCATCCAACCATAGTCCTTGAAAACACACACAACCCAAACTTTTTTTTTGCTGTACATGTGGACCCCTCCTTGCACCTTATCCGAACCAGCTTTCCACTCCAGTAGTCAAGTGAACTGGCTCTTAACAGCTTTGTGGTCAGGCCACACCATTACGTGGCTACGCTGGCCTCACGGATAATTGGCTTTGCAGAATTTCTACCTCGGCATTCCCTCCCCGACTCTATTGCCCTTTCCTATCACCCTCACTGCTGCCACATCCTCACAGTGAGAGGTGAAGCTCAGCACTACCATGTGACTCATTTCCCAGCACCACAAGGAGGCGGTGGGACACAGTTATGACGGAAAATAAAATTTAATAGGTTTACATTTGGGGTAACGGAACTGCCAGCAGAGGAATCCATATTGTGTAGGCAGAGGGAAAGGCTCCTATTTCAATTTTTCTGTGTTCATTTTTTCCTATAGAGTCCTCACTGGAGAGCCAGTGTGGTGTAGTGGTTAAGAGCGGTAGACTCATAATCTGGTGAACCTGGTTCGCATCCCCGCTCCTCCACATGCAGCTGCTGGGTGACCTTGGGCTAGTCACACTTCTCTGAAGTCTCTCAGCCCCACTCACCTCACAGAGGGTTTGTTGTGAGGGAGGAAGGGAAAGGAGAATGTGAGCCGCTTTGAGACTCCTTCGGGTAGTGATAAAGCGGGATATCAAATCCAAACTCTCCTCCTCCTCCTCCTCCTCCTCCTCCTCCTCCTCCTCCTCCTCTTCTTCTTCTTCTTCTTCTTCATGCTATGCAAAGCAAGGGAATTTAGCATAGGGAGAGGAGGTTCTGTATATGGGTAAAGGTTTCCTGTGATGCCAACCGTGCAATCCTAGCATCTCTACTCAGAATTCCCATTCAGTTTAGTGGGGCATCCTCGCCAGTAAGCAGATATTGGATTGCAGCCCAAAAGGGTTGGGAGGAGATTCTTCACCACTTACAAAGCTACTCACTGCAAATATCAAACGAGAAAGTGAAAAGAGACTGAAGGATCAACAGATGTTCCGGTGTCTGGGGATGACCCTGCTGGGTGAATCTTGCGTTCCATTTCTCTAACATCTTCTGATGGGTCTGTCACTGCTTGCAATAGAATCGCTAAATCATAGAGTTGGAAGGGACCCTGAGGAACATCTAGTACAACCTTCTGCAACGCAAGAATATGCAGCTGATGAGCTTGTTAGGCGCCGAAGTCCAGCAGGTCTTTGAAACACAAATAACCCATGTTTACCGGCACTTGATATTCCTAATAAGTGGACTTACTCATCAGCTGTTTCATCAGGGTAAAGGAGAGATGAGACTACATGGCTCTCCTGAAAGACTAAAAATGGGTGCCTGAACTTGCTGTTCCCCATTCCCCTCCAAGTCCACTTTTGTGTTGTGTCTCTTAGATTGTGAGCTGAGGGAAGGATCTGCCTTCTTGATATTTGCGAGTCAATCTTAGGAGCTTATAATGATTAAACATGCATATATATATATATATATATATATATATATATATATATATATTGATAAACCTCTCTTTTTAACTTTTTAAAAAAACTTTTGAAGGGACACAATAAAGTTTAGAAAATCTTTCTGTTGCCCTACTGTGTCTAACAAGTTAAGCGTTCTTTTTAGGTTTCATTGCCCATTACTGCTGGGGAAAGACCTTTTGTGGGATAAATCCTCTCACCCGTAAGTGCAGACAGGAAACAGTGATCCTTTTTCCACACATGCAGAAGTATAAATAGCAAGGGATAAGTGCTAATCTCCCTTTCCTGGGCAAGGTTCTGGAGCGAGTGGTCGCGGACCAGATCCAGGCGCTTTTGGAAGAAACTGATTTTCTGGATCCATGTCAATCGGGGTTTAGGCCCAGTTTTGACACAGAAACTGCTTTGGTTTCCCTGTATGATGACCTCTGTCAAGAGAAAGACAAGGGAATTATGCCCCTGCTGATTCTTCTCAACCTGTCAGCGGCTTTCGATACCATCGACCATGGAGCAACTCTCCGAACTTGGGGTGGGTGGCACCACTCATGAGGTGGTCTCCTGGCCTGTAATAATTCAACGGATCAGATTCATAGCTGTCAACCCTCCCTTTTTTTGGCGGGAAACTCCCTTATTCCAATGCCGTTTCCCCGCTGCTATCCCGGATTGTTGATATCCCTTAAATTTCTCGGATTTCAAAGGAAGCAGCTCCTCTCCCTCCCTGCCGGCCAGGGAGGCTCCTCAGCTGCGTTGCTCGGCTGCCAATAAGGAGTCTGAGACCGACTGGGGGCGGAGCTTGCATGCCTTGTGCATCCAGACCCTCACGCCCAACCAGACAGACAGCCTGCCTGCCGTCTATGCGCTCGCTCTTTCGCTCACCCGTTCGCGCGCAGCCTCTGGAGCGCAGGGTGGCGAACTACTTGGTGCCATTGCACCGCCCTTGCAGCATCCCTTATTTTCAAATCCGAAAGTTAGAAAAAATCCCTTATTTTCAAATCCGAAAGTTGACAGCTATGTTCAGATTCCATATTTAGGTTCAATGGGCATTTTGCTTTCAGCATCTTCTAGCCCCATGGCGCATTAGAAGCACAAATAGCAGCAGCAATATCCTGGCTATGCCTGCAAGAGTGATACACTGTTGTGACAGCAGTAACATTAGAAGCACAACTTGAACTTTATAGTAGCTTCAGAAGGAAAGGTAGAAAAAGGAAACCTCGCACAGAAATTAACCCTGCTAGCCCCAAATCTCTTCCAATATTTATGACCCAGTTCTTGCAGGCTTGAGACAAGAAGTTACCTCATTCTGCCTGTGATTCTGATGTTTATGTTATTTGTGGACTCAAAGGCCATCGTTGGGGAAATCCCTGGGCTACATAAATTATCAAAATTTTGATTTTGATAATTATACGGTTAAGAAGGTCCACCTCCTCTGCAACTCCCTGGAATTGGTGTGTGGCTCAATGGGCAGCTGCAGAGCAAAAGCAAAACATGTTTGTGAGAACTCAAAGATGGGGCTGTCAATCTGGGCCCTGCTAAACTTGAGGAAGCATTAACTTCAGTAAAGTCCAGGAAACTATAAAATAGCTATGATGGATCAAGACTAGCAAGGCAGGACATGATAGAGGTTAATAAACTCCTGTATGGTGTAGATCAGGCATGGCAAACTCCGGTCCTCCAGATGTTTTGGAACTACAATTCCCATCAGCCCTAGCTAACAGGACCAGTGGTCAGGGATGATGGGAATTGTAGTCTCAAAACATCTGGAGGGCCGGAGTTTGCCATGCCTGGTGTAGATAATATGGATAGTAAAAGCTTTTTATCCCCTGCAGGTGTTAGTGGAGTTAGGGGCAGATTCTTGAAGATGTGGAACCTTCTGAAGTGACTCACTGCTTGCAAATGAGGTTTTTAGCTGTTAAGGTTCTGTTGCTCTTTGAACCAGAGTCAGCATTTAAAGACTAGATTTACACCAGTGCAGGCCAATGAAATGGACATCTTCAGTAACAAGTCCATCAGATTATAAGAGAAATATGACTGTAGGGCCTCTCCACTTCACTTTCGTCATTCATTACTAGTTCCTTTCACAATTTTATTTTTTATCTATGCTTCTTTGATTCCATGCATAACAAGGTGTGAATGTTGGCAATATTAGCCACAGAAATGTGCTGAGGAAACTGCACATAGATAAGAGGATGCAAAAGTAATTCCTTTGCATCGTTTAATTACAGAAAAGTAAAATAACAGAAATTATACTAATATCACACATAAACTTAAACTTAACAACACCTGTTGTACTGTCCCACAGCTGCAAAACTTGGTGATGAGATTTACTTTTGACTCTTAAAGAGGTATACATTCTGTGGAACAATAATGAAACCTTGATATATGAACAACTCAACAGTGAACCCACATTGAAATGGGTCAAGATAATAGTTTGACCCCAGGGTGGTCCCATCCATGTGATCTCCCAACTGTTGCCCTGCTTGACTTATTCAAGTTTGCAATGGGGGGTATGGGTAGGTGGAATCTGGAGTTGTCAATGCATCCTCATGGAAAAGGGTAGTCCTGGTTGTCTTGAAATATGTGTTGGCTTTATCACTCCTGAAAATTTCCAACATGAGCTCATTGGTTTATGATGACTACTACTAAGTGATGGCTAGTACTGGTTGGGAAATGTAAATGATGGAGAGGATTATGGCAGGACATTTGCAAACATAGATTTTATGACCTAGGAGCATTTGCAATTGTCCTGTCACCAACTAGGGTGGAATCCATGTTAGCAACAACATATTTTATGTGAAGCCAAGAATCTTCAAAGAAGCTAAGAATCAGAAACTTTTTGTAGTTAGATGTGCCTTTGTGTTCAGATCAGGCCTGAGTATGATAATGTAGCACTTGGGGAGGAAAATGCAGCCCAGAAGCCCACCACTGGAGGCCAACATAGAGAAGACCTGCACAGCTACCATGTACTTTCCTTTTGTGCTCAGGTAGGTGGGTACAAAAGACACCAAAACACTGCAGAAGACCAGAATGCTGAAGGTGATCAGCTTGGCTTCATTGAAGGACCCCGGAAGCTTTCTGGCCAGGAAAGCCACCGTGAAGCAGATGGCAGCCAGGAAGCCCATGTAGCCAAGAGCAATGTAAAACATAGCAACAGATCCTTCATTGCATAGAAGGATGATCTCTCTAGCTTGGGAGTGCATGTCAGAATATGGGAAGGGTGGGGAGATTCCCAACCAGATGGTGCAGATGACAACTTGCATACCAGAACAGGAAAGGACAATGGAGTTGGCCAGACTTCCCCAGCCATCTCCTCGCCTTGTTCCCTGGCTTTGTGGCCAAGAAGGCCAGCACCACAGTGATGGTTTTTGCCAACACAGAAGAGACGGCAATCGAGAAGATGATGCTGAAGGCAGTTTGTCAGAGAAGGCAGGTCACTTTCCTTGGCCGGCCGATGAACAGGAAGGAGGACAAAAAGGAGAGCAAGAGAGAGATGAGGATATAGGATAAGTCTCGATTGTTAGCTTTGACTATGGGAGTTTCCTTGTATTTAATGAAAATTCCTAGGACAACACCAGTGGTTAAGGACAAGAAGAGGGCAAAGGAAACCAGGACAATCCCCAAGGGTTCTTCATAAGTCAGAAAGGTTATAGTCTTGGGGACACATTTGTCTCTTGCTTGATTTGCATGCTGATCTTCTGGGCATTTGGTGCAATGCTTTGCATCTAAGGAGAAGGAGAATGACTTCAGCATTACTAACAAAATTCTTACATCCATAACTGTCTGTTTTTTGATACATTGGGAAAAATTACTAAGAAATTAATAAATGATAGGATTTTGATTATTTTGAATATTGAAGATTGTAAGCCAATGGAAAAATACAGGCTAAACTTCCACCCAAGCCAGGGCCTTATCTGGGATAGAGGCACTAACATGACAAAAGCTAAAACAAAATACAGTGGGACCTCGACTTACAAGTAACTCGACTTACGTTGTTTTCGAGTTACGAGTGACTTCCGCTAAAATAAAATGGCCGCCGCATCCGAATTTTTTCGACTTCCGTAAGGAAGTCGCGGCCGTTTAGATAGGATTTTTTCGACTTAGAATTTTTGATGCGGTTTTTTTCGACTTACGATTTTTTTCCTCCCAATGCATTCCTATGGGGATTCGACTTACGAGTGTTTTCGACCTACGAAGGTCGCGTCGGAACGCATTATCTTCGTAAGTCGAGGTCCCACTGTAAAGAAATTCCTTCCAGTAGCACCTTAGAGACCAACTAAGTTTGTTCTTACAAAACCTTAGAGACCAACTAAGTTTTGTTCTGACAAAAGCTGTTGATGGCCCATCTGAGAGGAATTATTGGGCTTGGGCAGACAAAGGTTGCCATGGTGATGGGGTGTGTGTTAGAGGTGTCAGGAAAAGAGAGTCTTTTGCAAGGTGTGCTGGGAAGAATAAGGCAGAGAACAAGGAGGGACCCATCGTGGCTAGGGTGACTGAAGAATGGTTAGGAGAGATTTCTTGCACTCGAGTGCTGCACTGCTATGGGGAACAAGTCCCTCTTGATCATGTGCTAAGATCTGGACTCCCTCCATGCAGATTGAAGGTGTAAATATGTGAATAAATCATATTTCTTAAAGCTACAACAGTTTCCCCGCGTCTTCAATTCTCCAAAGGAGCACGAACTCTGGGTGACCCCTGGAACCCCCTGAAATCTTGCCTCTCCCTTTCCTCTGGAGTCACCCACCTTCCTGAATGGAGATGGTTCCTTCCGCACAAGGAACACAATCATAGCAGCAAACGGGCTCTCCTTCTTTAGCCACTCTGGCGTATCCAGGGCGACAGCTTTCGGTGCATCTTGAACGAGGAATGACCTAAAAACAAGAAGGAGCGTCAAAGGAGATCAGCATGAATTACAGACATCATCTGAAGGCCCTGACTAAAAAAAATAAATACTCAAATAATAATAATAATAATAATAATAATAATAATTTTTTTTTGTACCCCACCCTCCCCGGCAAAGCCGGGCTCAGGGCGGCTCACACAATCAAAATCACAATAAAACATAAACACAAAAACGATCAATTAAAATACAGATTACAAAATTTAAAATGATTTAAAAATGATTTTAAAATGATTTAAAAAGCCGCCTTAATGTAACTGCCCATGAATTTATAACAGTAGGGAGGATCTAGTCTTACAATGTTATATTATAACACAAAGGTCAGACTGAATCCAACTCAAAGGCTAGGTGGAACAGCTCCGTCTTGCAGGCCCTGCGGAAAGATGTCAGATCCTGCAGGGCCCTAGTCTCTTGAGACAGTGCGTTCCACCAAATTGGGGCCAAAACAGAAAAGGCCCTGGCCCTAGTTGAGGCCAATCTAGCCATCTTATGGGTTGGGACCTCCAACGTGTTATTATTTGTGGACCTTAGGGTCCTCCGCGGGGCATACCAGGAGAGGCGGTCCCGTAGGTACAAGGGTCCTAGGCCGCATAGGGCTTTAAAGGTCAAAACCAGCACCTTAAACCTGATCCTATACTCCACCGGGAGCCAGTGCAGCTGGTAAAGTACTGGATGAATATGATCCCGCGGCAAAGACCCCGTAAGGAGCCTCGCCGCGGTATTCTGCACCCGTTGGAGTTTCAGGGTCAGTTTCAAGGGCAGCCCTGCGTAGAGCGAGTTACAATAATCAAGCCTGGAGGTGACCATCGCATGGATCACTGTGGCCAGATCAGGGCGAGAAAGGTAAGGGACCAACTGCTTAATACGGCGGAGATGGAAAAATGCCGCCTTTACTGTGGCTGCAACCTGCGCCTCCATGGAAAAGGAGGCGTCGAGGGTTACACCCAAACTCTTGACAGAAGGCGCTGGCACTAATTGAGCCCCTGCAAGAGATGGGAGTTGGCCCCCAACCCCATGTCGTCCCAGCCCAGCCAGAGAACCTCTGTCTTCGAAGGATTTAATTTCAACCGGCTCCCTCGGAGCCATCCAGCCACAGCCTCCAAGCATCTAGTCAGTGTGTCTGGGGCCGAGTTAGGACGGCCGTCCATCAACAGATAGAGCTGGGTGTCATCAGCATATTGATGGCAACCCAGTCCAAAGCTCCGGACAATCTGGGCGAGGGGGCGCATAAAGATATTAAAAAGCATCGGGGAGAGGATTGCGCCCTGCGGGACTCCACACACCAAGGAGTGCCGCGACGACAACTCCCCCCCTAATGCCACCCTCTGTCCCCGACCTGAGATAAAGGAACGCAGCCATTGTCGGACTGTGCCCTGAAATACCCACGTCGGCAAGGCGGTGGTCCAAAAGTTCGTGGTCGACCATATCGAAGGCTGCTGATAAATCTAAAAGAATCAGCAGTCCCGACCCGCCTTGATCCAGCTGTCTACGGAGATCATCTGTTAGGGCGACCAAAGCCGTCTCGGTCCCATAACCATTTTTAGAATACTGAGGCCAGGTTAGAAAGCTTAAAATGGGAACGAGACCCTTCCAAATTTTGTTGGACTGTGGAGAACTTGTCTTCTTTCTGACATAAAGTTTCATTTTTAATTGTTGAACACAAATATTGTTGAACACAAAAGATCAAACAAACTTTGGCATTTTAAACTGTATTTGATGTCTATTTTTGTTGTTGTTACTATGATAGGGTTGCCATATTCAGGACAAAGTTACAGTACAACCTCTACTTAGGTCCCACTCTACTTAGGCCGGTTCCAAGTCGCAACCGCGGCAAACCTGGAAGTAAACACTGGGTTTGCCATGATTTGCACATGTGCAGAAGCGGCTGCACACAATGGCGCTTCTACCAGCGACCCGTTTCGCCATAAGGACGGGCCCCCGGAAGGAATTGTGGTCGTGAGTAGAGGTTCCACTGTATTGAGGTTTTTTCCCCCCTCTCAATTTTTGTGTGGTTTTCTTTGAATTTTTAATCTTTTTTTATTTATTTTAAATTTCCCTACTTGTCATATGTTTGGCTTTTCCAAGACATTTTGCTGTTTCAGCAAAATTCTGTATGGGTGCCATTTCTGTAGCCCAATTCTTGGGTGTGTCCGAGATAAAACGGAGGTATGACACCCCTATACTATGATTTATATTGTTGTGTTTTTATAAGTGGTTGGTGTTATTGGGCAGCTGAAAAAGCCCACATGGCAGCTAGGGCCACACTGCCAACTTTTGGCCCATTGATGTCTTGTTCATCCAGGGAAAGATGAAAATGCAAGTGTAAGAGCAGCCTTTCCTCTCTTTGCCCCTCTCCATCTGAATTGCTATGCAAAACAGAGAGAGCAAAACAGAGAGGGAAAACAGCAGTGTTGTACACAGCCAGGTGCGGGTCTCACTCTGCATAGGGCCCACTTAGGCTTAACCTGAAAATGGCTCCTATCAGCATATTATCAGAATGTAACAGACGTCACAGCAAGGGAACCCGAGCCAGTTGTGCCATAGTGGTAAGAGGGTTGGACGAGAACCCAGGAGACTAAGGTTTAAATTCCCATGAAGCCATGAAGCTTCCTAGGTGACCTTGGGCCAATCACTTCCTCCTAGTCTATCCTACTTCACAGGGTTGTTGTGGGGATGAAATGAAGAGACAGAAAACCATATATAGTGTTTTGAGCTCCCAATAGAAAAGGTGGGATATAAATGCAATGAATGAAAGAATGACTGACTGACTGACTGACTGACTGAATGAATGCAATGACCTTGCTGAAGTTCCCAGGCCACACAATGACTTCCGGTTTCATGGAGAATTTTATGTCGGAGGATGGCTGTCCCTCGATGCTCCCAACTTTCTTTCTGCTGTGAGATCTATTGGGAAATACGACCCAGTTCACGATCTCAAAGTTGGCAATCAGCTCCCCATTCTTATCAGAATACATCCCTCCTATAGATGAATTGGAAAGCCAAATTTCTTTCAAGAAAGTGTGAAGCTAGAATGGCAGAGAAAACACCAGCATTTAGGAAACATGATATCAGGGTTGTGTGTGACAACTGCAGGCCTGTGTGCAAACTGCATAACAGATGAGAGTAAACTATGTTTAAACAAAATAATTTCAGGGTGTTTCCTGAGCATATGATTGAGCAAATCCTTTCATGAAGTTGGATATTTTGTGGGATGTAGTCTTGTTTTTCTTTGATAGTTGAGGAAGGTTCCAGACATCTTACCAATTTCATGAGAATTGTCCTAAATCAAGGACATCGAGGCAGAGGTCTCATGTCAGCTAAATTACGATCTTTTGGTCATTACAACTGGTTTTAAATCCTCAGGGGATATGACACAAATAAACACATATATCCTATTGTGATTTCAACTTTCTATGTTTCAGGTTAGGGTTTTACGTTCTTTAGTGATAATTTCATTATTTTAAATTTTTAATAAAATCAGCTTTGAGGTTTTATTTCAGCAGTGAAGCAATATCTAAATGTTATGACATAAAAATAGTAATTACTTACTTAAGCTTAATGAGAGAGAATGTTCCTTAACAATTCTTCATAGCTTATTTTGTGCTTTTAAGCATTATTTCCCTAACTTTTAAAGTATCTGTTTTTCAAAAAAAGATTTTAATTAATTTTCAAAGTATCATAGACCTATAAAAATAGATGAACAATTAAAAAACTTATAAATATGTCCTACTAAAGACAAGGCTTAGGAAACCTAAACATATTGAACAATTACAATGAGATAAACTACAAAGAATGTAGACTCTGGAAAGGATTCCAGAGATGGACAATGCATTTGCAAAAAAGGGGAGAGGACAGACCTGCCATGGCTGCAGCCTTTGAAGTTCCAATCTGTCTCCTCCACCCACCATTAACTTCCATTTTGATCTGGAAGAATATGCAGCATTTAGGGCCTGAGCCATAAGTTGCACACTGTAGTAAATGCTATAGCGGTCTTGCGACCAGATTTCCTCCATGTCCCCCTGGGACAAATTTTCCTGTAGTTCCTTTTCTGTGCATCTTGTCCAACCCACCATGGGCAGCACATCCTTTGAACATGAACAATTGAATGCTTTCTCCCAAAACTGTGAAAATGCAGATGCAGTTGCAGATGAAAGTCTAGTATAGTAGCCTCGTTCTGTCCTTTTTTGAGTATTCATTACAAAGGACAAAGAACCTTGGGCAGGCTGGAAGGAATCTCTGCCACCAAACAACATCTCATCAATATGCAGAAGATCTGTTGTGATCCAGACTATCCCCTGAGATTTCTTCACTTCATTAATTCTTTGCAACATCATGATTGGATAAATTCTGTGCTCAGAGTCCCCATAATAAACAAACACCTTGACTTGTCTCAAGGCAGATATATTAAAATGCAAGGATGAGAGGTGCAGAAGATGAATTTTTTCTAAGAAAGCAACACAAATCTCACTCCGGATCAGCAGAAGGGTGAAGGGTCTTAGGAACCTTTCTCCATTGTCATTGTCTGGAACAAAGAGACCGATCCACGTCCACCCGAAATAAAGCAACAACTTGACAATCCCCATGTACTGGGTTTCTTCTCTGGGGACCATCCGGTAGATATAATTAAACTGGGTTTTGTCATTCAGATCATGAGCAGCAGAGCCCAAACTGATCTAGTAAGAAAAGGATTGGTGTCATGTTTTCAGAAATGGTCCCATGGCTTGATCAGGCCAAAGGCCCATCTAACCAGATGCTAACCAGATGCTTATGGGATTCCTGCCATGCCTCTGATGGAGGAATCCTGTTCAGACGAGTACCTGGAGCTTACAGAGAAGGCAGTGGCTCCAATGGACATTGAGGCAGAGCAGGGCATTTTGGGCCTTCAGGGGTCATGGCATTTCAACCTCTTCCTAGAGTCACAATGGGCCACTACACAGAATGAGAGGCAGAGGCTAAGCAGCTGCACAGTCTGGAGAAGTGCAAGCAGCTAAACCTCTATGTTCAGTTAGCTGCCAGTCACTGGTCTGCCTGAGAAACAAGAACTCCTTAGCAGCCAGGGGCTACTTTTTACTAAATCTTCCTATGACAGTCTGGGGAGGGAGACAGGAAGAGGCTGAGGGTTTTCTAAATCGCTTTCCACATTCTTAAAATGTGATTCCCCACCCCATTTGGCCTCTCTTTTTGGGTGCTTTTCTTTTGTGTTCCCTGGAAAATTTTGCCCTTTGGATATTGCTGAGGTACATCTCCTATCAATCTGCACAAGCATGGCGACAAAGAAAGGTTGTCTTGGTAGTTTAGAAACTTCTGGGGGCATGAAGGGGTTTCCTCACTGCTGGAGAGATAGCAAAGAGGAATGAAAAATAATTGATCTCTTCCCTTCCAATTCCTACCTGGGGCATTTTGTAGATGCCCAACATGCTTGAAATAAGGTGGGGGATTTCAGAAGAACTTGCTTCAAAAACAGCCAACACGTTATTCTGTCTTCCACAGCTGTAGTTTGGAATACTGTCTAGCATGGCATCTACAGTTGTTCTGGCATCATAAGCAGCCTCATATATGTTATAGCCCAGGGTGACATTGGCTAAATGCTTAAGATGCTGGGTGATCTCCTGGGTTGCAAACAAGATGGACAGGACCATGGGCGTAGCCAGGGGGGGGGCAGACGGGGGCAATTGCCCCCCCCCTAGAAGGCAGCTGCCCCCCATAGCTGCCACCACCACCCTGTCTGTCTCCTGGGTCTGGCTGCTACCGTTGCTGAGTGCTGCTTGTTTGCTGAGACTGAGCGAAGAGGGAGTTTGTTGGGTTAAAACGATGAGATCTCCTTGATTCCCCCCCCCCGAAGTTTCCTTATCAGTCTCCACTTGAGACTGCTTGATAAGGCTACTCTGTGAACTATTAACGCCTCGCTAAAACTGCCTCCTGCCCCTCCCTCTCGTCCCACCATTCATTGTTCACAGGACTGCTGAGGTGTCTGCTGACCAACTGCAAATAAATGAATACACGAATAATCGTTTTAGCTTCCATTTTCCATTATATGAAAACAACTCCTTGCTCTATAGGAACCTCAGAAGATCCTGCTGGTTTTACTTTATATCTAGCGGCCCAAACTCTGCAGCTAGGAAGGAGCAGAATCTCGGCCAGATCCACCAACAAAGAAAGGAGTAGCACTTAGAAGAGCTTGAGCTGGGTGAATTAGATTGAAATGATCATTTAGAGTTTCTTAACTTGGCAAGAACTGTTTAAAGGATGAGAAGATATGAAAGCGGGAAATGCCGTCTTTACCCACCTTAACTTCTGAGTCTGGTGGAACTACAATCATAGTATCATAGAGTTGGAAGAGACCACAAGGGCCATCCAGTCCAACCCCCTGCCAAGCAGGAAACACCACCCAAGCATTCCTGACAGGTGGCTGTCAAGCCTCTGCTTAAAGACCTCCAAAGAAGGAGACTCCACCACACTCCTTGGCAACAAATTCCACTGTCGAACAGCTCTTACTGTCAGGAAGTTCTTTCTAATGTTTAGGTGGAATCTTCTTTCTTGTAGTTTGAATCCATTGCTCCGTGTCTGCTTCTCTGGAGCAGCAGAAAACAACCTTTCTCTCTCCTCTGTATGACATCCTTTTATATATTTGAACATGGCTATCATATCACCCCTTAACCTTCTCTTCTCCAGGCTAAACATACGCAGCTCCCTAAGCCGTTCCTCATAAGGCATCGTTTCCAGGCCTTTGACCATTTTGGTTGCCCTCCTCTGGACACGTTCCAGCTTGTCAGTATCCTTCTTGAACTGTGGTGCCCAGAACTGGACACAGTATTCCAGGTGAGGTCTGACCAGAGCGGAATACAGTGGTACTATTACTTCCCTTGATCTAGATGCTATACTCCTATTGATGCAGCCCAGAATTGCATGGGCTTTTTTAGCTGCTGCATCACACTGTTGACTCATGTCAAGTTTGTGGTCTACCAAGACTCCTAGATCCTTTTCACTTGTACTGCTCTCAAGCCAGGTGTCACCCATCCTGTATTTGTGCCTTTCATTTTTTTTGCCCAAGTGTAGTACTTTACATTTCTCCCTGTTAAAATTCATCCTGTTTGCCTTGGCCCAGTTCTCCAATCTGTCAAGGTCACCTTGAAGTGTGATCCTGTCCTCTGGGGTATTAGCCACCCCTCCCAATTTGGTGTCATCTGCAAACTTGATCAGGATGCCCTCAAGCCGATCATCCAAGTCATTGATAAAGATGTTGAATAAGACTGGGCCCAAGACAGAACCCTGTGGCACCTCTAGTACCTAGTAAGGTTCCTATACTGATTTGAACATTCCAGAGAGTTTGAAGGGAAGGAGGTGGTCACCTTACATTCAGATTTTTACACTTTCTTCTATCCCCAAATGCGAGATTAGGACGATGTAATCCAAATACACCCAAGACCACATGGCACATTTGAATTACGATAGTTCTGTTGGGAATAGGGGAATAGGGGAAGCTCTGCAAAGTCATTTAATTATTGACCAGGAAGAAACACCCTTTTTGCATAAAAATACATTTAAAAAGCCAAATTTTCCTTTAATGTGTTATCTTTATATGGAGCAGTTCAGAAAGAATTTCCCAGGGAGAAGGACATGAGATGATGTGTATGTATTTTAATATTTGTTGGAAGCCGCCTAGAGTGGCTGGGGAGACTCGGCCAGATGGGCGGGGTAGAAATAATAAATTATTATTATTATTATTATTATTATTATTATTATTATTATTATATGATCAACTGTGCTTAAGCTGCTGCCTTTGTAGTAACGAAACTGAAGCCCAAAATAAGGAAAGGGTTCAGAAATAACCTCTTTGTTTGCAGGATACCAAGGGGTCACTAGGTACTTGGATGCTGACTCTCAATCCCCAAATCTTCTTCCGAAGGAAATAGAGAGGCAATGGAGAGAGAAGGTTTAATTAGGGATGGGCAGAAATTAGATGCTGTCTCTGGCAAACAGCAATAAATGTGAATGAAGGCTGGGTAACATAAAGTCACTTATGTCTTAACAGTGTTTTGGGGATGTCGGGAAAAGTTGAATGGGTAAGTTGCACAAGATGCTGGAAATATGACCTGACTGATGAGGTGGTCTCCTGGCCTGTAATAATTCAACGGATCAGATTCCATATGTAGGTTCAATGGGCATTTTGTTTTCAGCATCCTACTGTCTCCATGGGGCATTAGCAGCACAAATAGCAGCAGCAGTAATATCATCCTGGCTATGCTTGCAAGAGTCGTACACTCTTATGACAGAAGTAACATTAGAAGCACAGCAGGACTCCTACAGTAGCTTCAGAAGCAAATGTAGAAAATAGAAACATCCCACAGAACAAGCCCGGCCAGTCCCAAATCTCTCAGGTCAGGCTTCTGGTATTTATGACCCAGTTCTTCTTACAGGCTTGTGACAATAAGTTATCTCATTCGGCCTGTGATTCTGATGCTTATGTGATTTGTGGACTCAAAAGCCATCGTGGAAATCCCTGGACTAGATAAACAAATCACTATGGTTTTGATAATTATAAGGTTAAGAAGGTCCACCTCCTCTTCAACTCCCTGGAATCGTGTGTGACTCAATGGGCAGCTGCAGAGCCAGAGCAAAACATGTTTGTGAGAACTCAAAGATGGTGCTGTCAATCTGGACTCTGCTGAACTTGAGGAAACATTAACATCAGTAAAGTCCAGGAAACTATAGAATAGCTATGATGGACCAAGACCAGGAAGGCAGGACATGATAGAGGTTTATGTGCTTGGTGTGGACATGAGCTAATAGAAGGCAGGACATGAGCTAATAGAAGTTCGGGTTCATGAGACAACCCAACCAGCTGAGTGGTCCATTGGCTTCATACAGTAGCAATAATATCTGGCCTGAGCTTAGTAATATACTAGCAGCCAACTAGAAATTCAATTCAATTCAGCTTCCAATGAAGCTGATTGTTGGAAGAGTCAGGAAGGAGAAATCTGTTATAGACCTTGAAGATTGCTGCTTCCCTGGAAGAATTTCAATCATACATAGTTGGGCTGAGGAAGGCTATTAACATAAATGTTAAATTCAGTAAGTGACTATTCGATTGCAGCCAAAAAGGGATGGGAGGAGGTTCCTCGCCACTTACAAAGCAACTTACTGCAACTATCAAACGTGAAAGTGAAAAGAAACTGAGGGATCATCAGATGTTCTGCAGATGACCCTGCTGGGTGAACCTGGCGTTCCATTTCTCTAATATCTTCTGAGGGGACTGTCACTGCTTGCAATAGAATCGTCAAATCACAGAGTTGGAAGGGACACTGAGGAACATCTAGTACAACCTTCTGCAACGCAGGAATATGCAGCTGATGAGCTTGTTAGGCACCGAAGTCCAGCAGGTCTTTGAAACACAAATAACCTATGTTTATTGGCACTTGATATTCCTAACAAGTGGACTTATTCAGCAGCTGCTTCATCAGGGTAAAGGAGAGATGAGACTACATGGCCTATACACTGGCTCTCTTGAGAGACTAAGAATGGGTGCCTGGACTTGCTGTTCCCCTTTTCCCTCCCGGTCCACTTGTGTGTTGTGTCTCTAAGATTGTTAGCTGAGGCAGGATCTGTCTTCTCCTTGATATCTTGGGAGCTTACTTGTGGAGCAGGATTAAAATGTCATATATATACAGGATGAGTCCTTCAAAAGAGGCCTCGTGGATACAGAGTACACATACTCCACAGGCCCTCTTTTAAAAGACTCACATTGTATATCGATCAACTTCTCTTTTAAACCTTTTTTTTTAAAAAAAAACTTTTTGGGGACACAATAAAGTTTGAAAATCTTTCTGTTGCCTTACTGTGTCTAAAATGTTAAGCATTTTTTATTTTTAAGATCACATTGCCCATTTATCTTCTGTGAGATAAATCATCTCACCCCTAAGTGCAGACAGAAACAGTGATCCTTTTTCCGCACATGCAGGAACATAAATGGGGGGGGGGGAGAAAGAGGGAATAAGTATACGTTCTGGGAGGGATAGCACACTGGTGAACACTCAGCCCAACCCTCCCTGATGATCTCCATATTCTTCATGCTCAGGCTATGAAATAAACATCAAGTTTGCTGGAGAGCCAGGCTGCTGGTGACCTAGTTGCAGGAGTTTATTGGCCAGTGACGTTACCATGGATGAATGCAGATGTATCATTGTGACATCAGTGTATGATGTCACAGACAGAATGAGCTTCAAACACCAGCAAAGTGAGAGACAGTTAACAGTTAACAGTGGGTATTCGTGGCAGATGATGAAAAGGTAAAACACAGGGGCTATGGTATCTTTACCAAAGGCTACAGTTGTCTAGAGAGCAAAAATGAATTAGTTGGATGAAACAATAATATAGGGGCACAGCAGAATATGGACTATATACCCGCTGAAGGGCCTTGCAGATGTGGGGATTCAGGGCACAGTCCGACAATGACTGCGCTCCTTTATCTCAGGTCGGGGACCGAGGGTGGCACTAGGGAAGCAGTTGTCGTCGCGGCATTCCTTGGTGTGTAGCGTGCCACAGGGTGCAATCCTTTCCCCGATGCTTTTTAATACAGGGGAACCTCGACTTACGAAGTACTCGACTTACGTATTTTTCGACTTACGAAAGGGAAAAAGCGGCGGCGCGCCTACGAATTTTCGACTTCCGAAAGGAAATCCGCTTGGATTTTAGATGCGGTTTACTCGACATACAAAGTTTTATATGGGGTTTACTCGACTTACAAAGGTTTACATAGGGTTTTCTTACGATTTTTTCGACTTACGTTTCCAATGCATTCCTATGGGAATGCCGTTTTCCGACTTACGAAATTTTCGACTTACGAGTGTGCTTTCGGAACGCATTAAATTCGTAAGTCGAGGTTCCACTGTATCTTTATGTGCCCCCTTGCCCAGATTGACCGGAACATTGGGCTGGGTTGTTATCAATATGCGGATGACACCCAGCTTTATGTGATGATGGATGGCCATCCTGACTCGGCCCCGGACACACTGACCAGATGCTTGGAAGCTGTGGCTGGATGGCTGCATGGGAGCCGGTTGAAGTTACCGGTAAATCCATCGAAGACAGAGGTCCACTGGCTGGGTCGGGGTTGGGGGGCCAACTCCCATCTCTTGCGGGGGTTAAGTTAGTGCCAGTGCCTTCTGTCAAGAGTTTGGGTGTAACCTTCGAGGCCTCCCTCTCTATGGAGGCGCAGGTTGCAGCTATAGCAACCTATAGTTTATGTTTAAGATGCTTCACCCAGAAGGGTTGAATTCAGAAATGGACCTTGGTTGTTTTATTTAGTTTAGTTGCAAGAGTGTTGTCACTTTAACTGCAATCAGGCTTTATTATTATGCCATTCACCTGGTATCATGGAGAGGCTTATAAGCCTTTACAGTTCTATTCACCTGCAGCAGTGGTTACATAGTCCATGACCACTGCTCCATGAAAGTTTTAGCATATAGCAAGGTATGTTACTAGTTCTTATTTGTTGTTATTATATTCATTTATGATGTAGTATATCATTTATTATGTATTATATTGTTTTGCATTTCCACGCAGATGTTTAGTTTTCTTCTGTTCATTTCTTACAGCTTTGTGAGCTGAAGAAGTTTCCCACGAAACAGTGCTTTACCGGAACACTGTCTGTTTATTTTTTCATAAAGAATAAAGAATCATTACATTTACCATTTACTTACCAATATTGGCCATTGTGTCGCATATTTTTGGACTTCTGCTTTAAGATTGCTACACGCAGGTTTTTTTGTTGTGCTATAGCAAAGGTGGCATTTTTCTATCTCCACCATATTAAGCAGTTGGTCCCTTACCTTTTTCACCCTGATCTGGCCACGGTGATCCATGCCAAGGTCACTTGATTACTGTAATTTGGTCTACCAGGGTCGGGTCTACTTTAACAACACTGTATTTTATGTGAAGTTAAGAATCTTCAAAGAACCTAAGAATCAGATACTACCACCTTCGCTTTTTGTAGTTAGATGTGCTTTTGTGTTCAGATCAGGCCTGAGGATGATAATGTAGCACTTGGGAATGAAGATGCAACCCAGAAGCCCAGCACTAGAGGCCAATATAGTGAAGACCTGCACGGCTACCATGAACTTTCCTTTTGTGCTCAGGTAGGTGGGGACAAAGGACACCCAAACACTGCAGAAGACCAGCATGCTGAAGGTGATCCACTTGGCTTCATTGAACGACCCGGGAAGCTTTCTGGCTAGAAAAGCCACCGTGAAGCAGATGGCCGCCAGGAAGCCCATGTAGCCAAGGACAGTGTAAAACATGGCAACAGATCCTTCATTGCATAGAAGGATGATCTCTCCAGCTTGGGAGTGCATGTTGGAGTCTGGGAATGGTGGGGCGATTCCCAGCCAGATGGTGCAGATGACAGCCTGCATACCGGAACAGGAAACGACAATGGAGTTGGCCAGACTCTTCCCCAGCCATCTCCTCGCCTTGTTCCCTGGCTTTGTGGCCAGGAAAGCCAGCACCACAGTGATGGTTTTTGCCAAAACAGAAGAAACAGCGAATGAAAATATGATGCTGAAGGCTGTTTGTCGGAGAAGGCAGGTGACTTTCCTTGGCCGGCCGATGAACAGGATGGCAGACAAAAAGGAAAGCAGGAGGGAGATGAGGAGGAGATAGGATAAGTCTCGATTGTTAGCTTTGACTATGGGAGTTTCCTTGTATTTAATGAAGATTCCTAGCACAATGGCAGTGGTCAAGGACAAGAAGAGGGCAAAGGAAACCAGGACAATCCCCAAGGGTTCTTCATAAGTGAGAAATGTTATAGTTTTGGGGACACATTTGTCTCTCGCTTGATTTGCATGCTGATCTTCTGGGCATTTGGTGCAATGCTTTGCATCTGAAGAGAAGAAGAAGGACTTCAGCATAACTTACAAAATTCTTATATCCATATCTGTCTGTTTTTCGATACATTGGGAAACATCAATAATAAATTAATAGATGATAGGATCTTGATTGCCTGGAGTAGGGGTCCACACACTTTTAAAACAGGGGGCCGGTTCACTGTCCCTCAGACACTTTCAGGGGCCGGAGTATAATTTGAAAAAAATATGAACGAATTCCTATGCACACTGCACATATTTTATATGTAGTGCACAAAAAAGAGGAAAAACAATACAATATTTAAAATGAAGAACGATTTAAATCAACATAAACTTCAATGGGAAGTATGGGAATATTTCAATGGGAAGTATGGGCCTGCTTTTGGCTAATGAGTGGTAGGAAATACCCCGCCTGGGGCAGTTTGTGAGACTGCCCCCAAACCAGAGCAAAGCCGTGTGCGCACATCCCCGGCTACTGGAGTAGTCCGGTCGCGCAGTCATATGTGATTGTTCTCCAGCATGAAGAACAACACACACAAGCCATGATTAAGGCTAAACTATTTATTGTAGGAAAAGTGCAGAGAGAATCTCTGCTGCCATCTCAGTAAGACAGAGCTGTGCATAAATACTTCCGTCCGGCATCAGGTCTAGCCAGAAGAGAGAGCACAAAGGCTAGGATTACAATAGTACAGTGATACATAAACATCACATGTAGGAAACAGATAAGGCAGCTTTCTCACGGCTCCAGGCAGAAGTCATACGAACCTCGCTGCAGTTGTTTGCCGCTCGGCTTGGACAAAAATCATAACAATGAGATGGTCAATATCGCTAATGTTCGTCCCTACAACCCAACCTACACATGGATCTCCCTCACCCCCATGGCCCAGTCTACATGCAGGCCTTCCATGCCCCCATCCCCACAACCCAGCCTATACACTTGTCTGCCTGCACACACCCATCCCCACAACCCAGCTTATACACGTCTCCCTAACCCCCTTCCCCACGACCCAGCCTTTGCATGTGCGTCCCTAACCCAGATGTCCATGACCCAGCCCGCACCCATGTCTCCTTAAGCCCCATCCTCACGACCCAACTTGCCCGCGTGTCTCCCTACCCCCGATCCCCACGGCGCGGCCTGCCCGCCTGTCGCCCGTCCCCACGTCTCCTGACTTACTGTGGGGCAGCTGCTCTGGAGCATCACGAACTCCATGTCGCCACATTGCAGCCACGCCAGATCGAGGGATCGGGGCTGGCACCGGGCCCTGGGGAGGCGAGGCGGGAGCTCCGGTAGGCGGGGGCGAGGGCAAGGTGCGCTGCAGCGCCATCAAGGCCCTGGTGCTGGGTCCGTCCTTTCCTGCGGCTGTAGCCATCTAGTGGGCACCCTGGAAAGTGGCAGCGAGGATGCGACGTGCTGCAGTGCCAGCAAGGCCCTCACACCGGGCCCATCCTACACACTGCTGGCCTCTGGGGCAGGGAGAGGCCTGGCCTGCCTAGGCGGTGCGCTTGCAGGCGGGCGAGGAGGCCACGAGCGGGAGACAGGGCGTATGGGGTCTGGGGTGCGCGGGGCAAAAACTGTGAGACTGCCCCAAAGCCAGAGCAAAGCTGTTTGCGCACATCCCCGGCTACAGAGAGTCCGGTGGCGCAGTCATATGTGATTGTCCCCAGCAAGAAGAACAACACACACAAGCCATAATTAAGGCTAAAACTATTTATTGTAGGAATAGTGCAGGGAGAATGTTTGTTGCCAGCTCATTTAGACAGAGCTTCCATAATGGCGTCTTTCCAGCTTGAGGTCTAGCCAGAAGAGTGAGCACAAAGGCTAGGATTACAATAGTACAGTAAAACATAAACATTCCATGTAGGAAACGATAAGGCAGCTTTCTCACGGCTTAGTGAGACAGACAAATGTCAAACCATCTTGGCTGCAGCTGATGCCGCTTGGCTTGGACAAAAATCATAACAGGGTCTGGGGCACGCGGGGCACCTCTCTCCTCCGCAATCCCCTCCTGACCCCAGGCGGGCTGGGTCCAGGACCCTGGCATACCGAAACTGGCCCGCGGGCCTTAGGTTGAGGATGCCTAGTCTGGAGTTTTGAAGATTGGAATCTTGCTACCGCTTGGCCCAACTTTTGTCCCCTTCCCCTGATGGCTGTTGCGCTAAGGTCCTGCTCGTTGGGCTTTTCATAGGCATCTGGCTCAACATTGTGAAAGGGGGTTGGACTAGATGGGCCTTTGTCCTTTCCCTTTCCTCTGGAGTCACCCACCTTCCTGAACGGAGATGGTCCCTTCTGCACAAGGAGCACAGTCATAGCAGCAAACGGGCTCTCCTTCTTTAGTCACTCTGGCATATCCAGGGCGACAGCTTTCGGTGCACCTTGAACGAGGAACGAACTACAAAATAAGGAGAAGGGGCATCGAAGGAGATCAACATAAATAACAGACATCATCTGAAGGTCCTGACTGAAAAAAATGCTCAAATAAATATCATTTTTAGAATACTGAGGCCAGGTTAGAAAGCTTAAAATGGGAACGAGACCCTTCCAAAGTTTGTTGGACTGTGGAGAACTTGCCTTCTTTCTGACATAAAGTTTCATTTTTAATTGTTGAACACAAATATTGTTGAACACAAAAGATCAAACAAACTTTGGCATTTTAAACTGCACTTGATGTTTGTTTTGTTTTGTTCTGTTACTATGATAGGGTTGCCATATTCAGGACAAAGTTACAGTACAACCTCTACTTACGTCCCGCTCTACTTAGGCCCATTCCAAGTCGCAACCGCGGCAAACCTGGAAGTAAACACTGAGTTTGCCGTGATTTGCACATGCACAGAAGCGGCTGCACACAATGGCGCTTCTACCAGCGACCCGTTTCGCCATAAGGACGGGCCCCCGGAAGGAATTGTGGTCGTGAGTAGAGGTTCCACTGTATTGAGTTCCCCCCCCTCTCAATTTTTGTGTGCTTTTCTTTGAATTTTTAATCATTTTTTATTTTTATTTCCTACCTTCTCATACATTTGGGTTTTCCAGGACATTTTGCTGTTTCAGCAAAAAGCTGTCTGGGTGCCATTTCTGTAGCCCAATTCTTGGATGTATCCGAGATAAAACAGAGGTATGACACCCCTATACTATGATGTGTATTGTTGTGTTTTTATAAGCGGTCGGTGTTATTGGGCAGCTGAAAAAGCCCACATGGCAGCTAGGGCCACACTGGCAACTTTTGGCCCATTGATGTCCTTGTTCATCCACTCAGAGGGAAAGATGAAAATGCAAGTTTAAGAGCACCCTCTCCCCTCTTTGCCCCTCTCCATCTGAATTGCTATGCAAAACAGAGAGGGAAAACAGCAGTGCTGTACACAATCAGGAGCGGGTCTCATTCTGCACAGGGCCCACTTAGGCTTAACGTGAAAATGGCTCCTATCAGCATATTATCAGAATGTAACAGACGTCACAGCAAGGGAACCCAAGCCAGTTGTGCCATAGTGGTAAGAGGGTTGGACGAGAACCCAGGAGACTAAGGTTTAAATTCCCATGAAGCCATGAAGCTTCCTAGGTGACCTTGGGCCAATCACTTCCTCCTAGTCTATCCTACTTCACAGGGTTGTTGTGGGGATGAAATGAAGAGACAGAAAACCATATATAGTGTTTTGAGCTCCCAATAGAAAAGGTGGGATATAAATGCAATGAATGAATGACTGACTGACTGACTGACTGACTGACTGAATGAATGAATGAATGCAATGACCTTGCTGAAGTTCCCAGGCCACACAATGACTTCTGGTTTAATGGAGAATTTTATGTCGGAGGATGTCTGTCCCTCGATGCTCCCAACTTTCTTTCTGCTGTGAGATCTATTGGGAAATACGACCCAGTTCACAATATCAAAGTTGGCAGTCAGCTCCCCATTCTTATCAGAATACATCCCTCCTACGGATGAATTGGAAAGCCAAATTTCTTTCAAGAAAGTGTGAAGCTAGAATGGCAGAGAAAACACCAGCATTTAGGAAACATGATATCAGGGTTGTGTGTGACAACTGCAGGCCTGTGTGCAAACTGCATAACAGATGAGAGTAAACTATGTTTAAACAAAATAATTGCAGGATGTTCCGGGGCATATGATTGAGCAAATCCTTTCATGAAGTTGGATATTTTGTGGGATGTAGTCTTGTTTTTCTTCTTTGAGGAAGGTTCCAGACATCTTACCAATTTCATGAGAATTGTCCTAAATCAAGGACATCGAGGCAGAGGTCTCATGTCAGCTAAATGACGACCAGTCATTACAACTGGTTTTAAATCGTCAGGGGATATGACTCCAATAAACACATATAAAGGACATGTCCTAGCTTGAATCTATCCTATTGTGATTTCAACTTTCTATGTTTCAGGTTAGGGTTTTACGTTCTTTAGTGATAATTTCATTATTTTAAATTTTTCGTAAACAGCTTTGAGGTTTTTTTCAGCAGTCAAGCAATATCTAAATGTTATGAAATAAAAATAGTAATTACTTAATTAAGTTTAATGAGAATGCTCCTTAACAATTCTTCATAGCTTATTTTGTGCTTTTAAGCATTATTTCCCTAACTTTTAAATTATCTATTTTTTAAAAAAAGATTTTAATTAATTTTCAAAGTATCGTAGACCTACAAAAATAGATGAACAATTAAAAAACTATGTCCTACTAAAATAAAAAAAAATGTCCTACTAAAGACAAGGCTTAGGAAACCTAAATATATTGAACAATTACAATGAGATAAACTACAAAGAATGTAGACTCTGAAAAGGATTCCAGAGATGGACAATGTATTTGCAATAAAGGGGAGAGTACAGACCTGCCATGGCTGCAGTCTTTGAAGTTCCAATCTGTCTCCTCCACCCACCATTAACTTCCATTTTGATCTGGAAGAATATGCAGCATTTAGCGCCTGAGCCATAAGTTGGACACTGTAGTAAATGCTATAGCGGTCTTGAGACCAGATTGCCTCCATGTCCTCCTGGGACAAAGTTTCCTGTAGTTCATTTTCTGTGCATCTTGTCCAACCTACCATGGGCAGCGCATCCTTTGAACATGAACAATTGAATGCTTTCTCCCAAAACTGTGCAGATGAAGATTTAGTTGCATATGAAAGTGGAGTATAGTAGCCATGTTCTCTCCTTTTTTGGGTATTCATTACAAAGGACAAGGAACCTTGGGCAGGCTGGTAGTAATCTCTGCCACCAAACAACATCTCATCAATATGCAGAAGATCTGTTGTGATCCAGACTATCCCCTGAGATTTCCTCACTTCATTAATTCTTTGCAACATTATGATTGGATAAATTCTGTGCTCAGAGTCCCCATAATAAACAAATACCTTGACTTGTCTCAAGGCAGATATATTAAAATGCAAGGATGAGAGGTGCAGAAGATGAATTTTTTCTAAGAAAGCAACACAAATCTCACTCCGGATCAGCAGAAGGGTGAAGGGTCTTAGGAACCTTTCTCCATTGTCATTGTCTGGAACAAAGAGACCGATCCACGTCCACCCGAAATATAGCAACAACTTGACAATCCCCATGTACTGGGTTTCTTCTCTGGGGACCATCCGGTAGATATAAGGAAACTGGGTTTTGTCATTCAGATCATGAGCAGCAGAGCCAAAACTGATCTAGTAAGAAAAGGATTGTTGTCATGTTTTCAGAAATACGCAAAAATGGTCCCATGGCTTGATCAGGCCAAAGGCCCATCTAACCAGATGCTAACCAGATGCTTATGGGATTCCTGCCATGCCTCTGATGGAGGAATCCTGTTCAGACGAGTACCTGGAGCTTACAGAGAAGGAAGTGGCTCCAATGGACATTGAGGCAGAGCAGGGCATCTGGGGCCCTCAGGAGTCATGGTACTTCAACCTCTTCCTAGAGTCACAATGGGCCACTACACAGAATGAGAGGCAGAGGCTAAGCAGCTGCACAGTCTGGAGAAGTGCAAGCAGCTAAACCTCTATGTTCAGTTAGCTGCCAGTCACTGGTCTGCCTGAGAAACAAGAACTCCTTAGCAGCCAGGGGCTACTTTTTACTAAATCTTCCTATGACAGTCTGGGGAGGGAGACGGGAAGAGGCTGAGGGTTTTCTAAATCGCTTTCCACATTCTTAAAATGTGATTCCCCACCCCCTTTGGCCTCTCTTTTTGGGTGCTTTTCTTTTGTGTTCCCTGGAAAATTTGGCCCTTCGGATATTGCTGAGGTACATCTCCTATCAATCTGCACAAGCATGGCGACAAAGAAAGGTTGTCTTGGTAGTTTAGAAACTTCTGGGGGCATGAAGGGGTTTCCTCACTGCTGGAGAGATAGCAAAGAGGAATGAAAAATAATTGATCTCTTCCCTTCCAATTCCTACCTGGGGCATTTTGTAGATGCCCAACATGCTTGAAATAAGGTGGGGGATTTCAGAAGAACTTGCTTCAAAAACAGCCAACACGTTATTCTGTCTTCCACAGCTGTAGTTTGGAATACTGTCTAGCATGGCATCTACAGTTGTTCTGGCATCATAAGCAGCCTCATATATGTTATAGCCCAGGGTGACATTGGCTAAATGCTTAAGATGCTGGGTGATCTCCTGGGTTGCAAACAAGATGGACAGGACTGCTGAGGTGTCTGCTGACCAACTGCAAATAAATGAATAAATGAATACACGAATAATCGTTTTAGCTTCCATTTTCCATTTAATGAAAACAACTCCTTGCTCTATAGGAACCTCAGAAGAGCCTGCTGGTTTTACTGTATATCTAACGGGCCAAACTCTGCAGCTAGGAAGGAGCAGAATCTCGGCCAGATCCACCAACAAAGAAAGGAGTAGCATTTAGGAGAGCTTGAGCTGGGGTGAATTAGATTGAAAAGATCATTTAGAGTTTCTTAAGTTGGCAAGAACTATTTAAAGGATGAGAAGATATGAAAGCGGGAAATGCCGTCTTTACCCACCTTAACTTCTGAGTCTGGTGGAACTACAATCATAGTATCATAGAGTTGGAAGAGACCACAAGGGCCATCCAGTCCAACCTCCTGCCAAGCAGGAAACACCATCAAAGCATTCCTGACAGGTGGCTGTCAAGCCTCTGCTTAAAGACCTCCAAAGAAGGAGACTCCGCCACACTCCTTGGCAACAAATTCCACTGTCGAACAGCTCTTACTGTCAGGAAGTTCTTTCTAATGTTTAGGTGGAATCTTCTTTCTTGTAGTTTGAATCCATTGCTCCGTGTCTGCTTCTCTGGAGCAGCAGAAAACAACCTTTCTCTCTCCTCTGTATGACATCCTTTTATATATTTGAACATGGCTATCATATCACCCCTTAACCTTCTCTTCTCCAGGCTAAACATACGCAGCTCCCTAAGCCGTTCCTCATAAGGCATCGTTTCCAGGCCTTTGACCATTTTGGTTGCCCTCCTCTGGACACGTTCCAGCTTGTCAGTATCCTTCTTGAACTGTGGTGCCCAGAACTGGACACAGTATTCCAGGTGAGGTCTGACCAGAGCGGAATACAGTGGTACTATTACTTCCCTTGATCTAGATGCTATACTCCTATTGATGCAGCCCAGAATTGCATGGGCTTTTTTAGCTGCTGCATCACACTGTTGACTCATGTCAAGTTTGTGGTCTACCAAGACTCCTAGATCCTTTTCACTTGTACTGCTCTCAAGCCAGGTGTCACCCATCCTGTATTTGTGCCTTTCATTTTTTTTGCCCAAGTGTAGTACTTTACATTTCTCCCTGTTAAAATTCATCCTGTTTGCCTTGGCCCAGTTCTCTAATCTGTCAAGGTCACCTTGAAGTGTGATCCTGTCTGTCCTCTGGGGTATTAGCCACCCCTCCCAATTTGGTGTCATCTGCAAACTTGATCAGGATGCCCTCAAGCCGATCATCCAAGTCATTGATAAAGATGTTGAATAAGACTGGGCCCAAGACAGAACCCTGTGGCACCTCTAGTACCTAGTAAGGTTCCTATACTGATTTGAACATTCCAGAGAGTTTGAAGGGAAGGAGGTGGTCACCTTACATTCTGATTTTTACACTTTCTTCTATCCCCAAATGCAAGATTAGCACGATGTAATCCAAATACACCCAAGACCACATGGCACATTTGAATTACGATAGTTCTGTTGGGAATACGGGAATAGGGGAAGCTCTGCAAAGTCATTTAATTATTGACCAGGAAGAAACACCCTTTTTGCATAAAAATACATTTAAAAAGCCAAATTTTCCTTTAATGTGTTATCTTTATATGGAGTAGTTCAGAAAGAATTTCCCAGGGAGAAGGACATGAGATGATGTGTATGTATTTTAATATTTGTTGGAAGCCGCCTAGAGTGGCTGGGGAGACTCGGCCAGATGGGCGGGGTAGAAATAATAAATAATTATTATTATTATTATTATTATTATTATTATTATTATTATTATTATATGATCAACTGTGCTTAAGCTGCTGCCTTTGTACTAACGAAACTGAAGCCCAAAAGAAGGAAAGGGTTCAGAAATAACCTCTTTGTTTGCAGGATACCAAGGGGTCACTAGGTACTTGGATGCTGACTCTCAATCCCCAAATCTTCTTCCGAAGGAAATAGAGAGGCAATGGAGAGAGAAGGTTTAATTAGGGATGGGCAGAAATTAGATGCTGTCTCTGGCAAACAGCAATAAATGTGAATGAAGGCTGGGTAACATAAAGTCACTTACGTCTTAACAGTGTTTTGGGGATGTCGGGAAAAGATGAATGGGTAAGTTGCACAAGATGCTGGAAATATGACCTGACTCATGAGGTGGTCTCCTGGCCTGTAATAATTCAACGGATCAGATTCCATATGTAGGTTCAATGGGCATTTTGCTTTCAGCATCCTACTGTCTC
Organism: Darevskia armeniaca; assembly: GCA_034641395.1. NCBI lineage: Eukaryota > Metazoa > Chordata > Lepidosauria > Squamata > Lacertidae > Darevskia > Darevskia armeniaca. The sequence goes on from JAWWNF010000113.1 coordinate 525,247, forward strand.
CATGGGGCATTAGCAGCACAAATAGCAGCAGCAGCAATATCATCCTGGCTATGCTTGCAAGAGTCGTACACTCTTATGACAGAAGTAACATTAGAAGCACAGCAGAACTCCTACAGTAGCTTCAGAAGCAAATGTAGAAAATGGATACAGAAACGAGCCCTGCCAGCCCCAAATCTCTCAGGTCAGGCTTCTGGTATTTATGACCCAGTCCTTCTTACAGGCTTGTGACAATAAGTTATCTCATTCTACCTGTGATTCTGAATCTTGTGTGATTTTTGGACTCAAAAGCCATTGTGGAAATCCCTGGACTAGATAAACAAATCACTATGGTTTTGATAATTATAAGGTTAAGAAGGTCCACCTCCTCTTCAACTCCCTGGAATCGTGTGTGACTCAATGGGCAGCTGCAGAGCCAGAGCAAAACATGTTTGTGAGAACTCAAAGATGGTGCTGTCAATCTGGGCTCTGCTCAACTTGAGGAAACATTAACTTTAGTAAAGTCCAAGAAACTATAGAATAGCTATGATGGACCAAGACCAGCAAGGCAGGACATGATAGAGGTTTATGAGCTTGGTGTGGATAATATGGATAGGAAAAAGTTTTCCTCCTTCCCAGTAATAATACTAGAAGTTTGGACTTTAAGCGAGAATTTAAACCCTTGTGTCCTAGGCCCCTGTCCAACTCCCTGATCACTACACCACACTGCCTCATAACTATAGATTCATTGGCATCCAATGGAGGTCTTTAACACTGAGATAAGCCATGAGATACTCACATGAGCTAATAGAAGTTTGGGTTCATGAGACAACCCAACCAGCTGACTGGCCCATTGGCTTCATACAGTGGCTTTAGCTTAGTAATATACTAGCAGCCAACTAGAAATTCAATTCAATTCAGCTTCCAATGAAGCTGATTGTTGGAAGAGTCAGGACAGAGAAATTTGTTATAGATTTTGAAGATTGCTGCTTCCCTGGAAGAATTTCAATCATACATAGTTGGGCTGAGGAAGGCTATTAACATAAATGTTGAATTCAGTAAGTGGCTATTCGATTGCAGCCAAAAAGGGTTGGGAGGAGGTTCCTCGCCACTTACAAAGCAACTTACTGCAACTATCAAACGTGAAAGTGAAAAGAAACTGAGGGATCATCTGATGTTCTGCAGATCACCCTGCTGGGTTAACCTGGCGTTCCATTTCTCGAGGATCTTCTGATGGGACTGTCACTGCTTGGAATAGAATCGTCAAATCACAGAGTTGGAAGGGACACTGAGGAACATCTAGTACAACCTTCTGCAACGCAGGAATATGCAGCTGATGAGCTTGTTAGGCACCGAAGTCCAGCAGGTCTTTGAAACACAAATAACCTATGTTTATTGGCACTTGATATTCCTAATAAGTGGACTTATTCAGCAGCTGTTTCATCAGGGTAAAGGAGAGATAAGACTACATGGCTCTCCTGAAAGACTAAAAAGACTTTCCCCTCCAAGTCCACTTTTGTGTTGTGTCTCTTAGATTGTGAGCTGAGGGCAGGATCTGTCTTCTCCTTGATATTTGTCAGTCACTCATGAGAGCTTACTTGTGGAGCAGGATTAAAATGCCACATATATACAGGATGAGTCTTTTAAAAGAGGCCCCGTGGATACACATACTCCACGGTGCCTCTTTTAAAAGACTCACCCTGAATATTGATCAACTTCTCTTTTAAACCTTTTTTAACTTAACTTTTGGGGGGGACACAATAAAGTTTGAAAATCTTTCTGTTGCCTTACTTTGTCTAAAATGTTAAGCATTGTTTGTTTTAAGATCACATTGCCCATTTATCTTCTGTGAGAAAAATCATCTCACCCCTAAGTGCAGACAGAAACAGTGATCATTTTCCCACACATGCAGGAGCATAAATAGCGGTGGTGGTGGGGGGGAGGAGGGGGAGAGAGATGGAATAAGTGTATGTTCTGGGAGGGATAGCACACTGGTGAACACTCATCCCAACCCTCCCTGATGATCTCCATATTCTTCTTCATGCTCAGGCTATGAAATAAACATCAAGTTTGCTGGAGAGCCAGGCTGCTGGTAACCTAATTGCAGGAGTTTATTGGCCAGTGACGTTACCATGGATGTATCATTTTGACATCAGTGTATGATGTCACAAACAGAGTGAGCTTCAAACACCAGCAAAGTGAGAGACAGTTAACAGTCAGACCCAGGCTTAATGCTGTGGGTATTTGTGGCAGATGATGAAAAGGTAAAACATGGGGGCTATGGTATCTTTTACCAAAGGTTACAGTTGTCTAGAGAGCAAAAATGAATTAGATGGTTGAAACAATAATATAGGGGCACAGCAGAATATGGACTATATACCCGCTGAAGGTCCTGGGTTCAATTTGTGACATCTGCAATTCATCCTGAAGCCTTGGGGGCAGGGGCAGGACTGGGGAAAAACATGTTTGTAAGAACTCACTGATGGGCTTGTCAGTCTGTGACTTGCTAGGCCTGAGGATGCAACAACTTCAGCAAAGTTCGAGGAACAGCAGAGAAGCCATGAGGGAGGAAGGCAAATAAAGTGAGACATGTCATGGTGTGGAGGAAATGGACAGGCAATTTCCCCCCTTCCTCTCAATAATACTTGAAGTTTGGACCATCCAATGCTGCTGAATTTTATAAGATTAAGGACAAATTAAATACCATAAGCTTACGCAAAGCAGAGTTAAACTATTAGCTTCCACAATATCAAATCAAATCAAATCAAAGCTTTATTACGGTCATATACCAGCTATTAAAACTAAGAATGGTTTACAGAGCTATGGGGGTTGGAACTCGGAGTGGATATAAAAGTCTTATGAGTTTGAAGGGGCTAAATTTCCGGGGGGGGGGGGGGGAGTCCAACTGGCCATTTCCCAGGCATTGCTCTAGATCTTCAGTATTGTATCCGAGCAGGGGAACTACTTCCCACAGTCCAACACCGAATTCGCAATTTCGTTGGCAGGCTTGTTCTGGGATAGAAAACTGGTCCTGCCGATCTGTGTGCAGTATCTGGCAATCATCCGCGTTAGCTTTTGCTCCTTTCCTAATAGTAGGGCATTTAGTTTGGCCTTTTCCGGGAGGTCGGCCAGATTCTCCAGAATGAGAGCGATGGTATCTCTGCGAGCCTTATCATACAGCGGGCATCTAAAAAATAGATGCTCAGGGCTACCAACTTCCCCCAATGAGCAGGGACAGAGTCTCTGCTCGTATGGGATCTTTCCAAAGGCACCTAACAGCACTGGCAAAGGCAACGCCGAGCTTCGGGCGAGCGTAAAAGCTCTTCTTGATATTCTGGATTCCAGATAATAGAGATACGCTGCTGGAGCAGCAATGTATCTCTCGTTTTCAGCTATGATGTAATCCAGGGACCTCGTGCTATCCAACTGTCTCTCCGTATCCACTATTCGTTGTCTGACCTCGGATCTCGCTTGGTCCATGCCCAAGGCCAATAGGGCTTGGGGTGAGAAGCCCAGTCTCCGGAGAGTGGCCTGGACCTCGAGCTGCCAGCCAGACTGGAATTGGTCTCGAAGAATTAGAGGGGCCAAGCCTCGAGGGTGAAATTGTAGGGTCAGCCATTTATATATTGAGGTAAGTCTAATATGGGCCTCGACTCTCATTTGCCCAGTTTCTAATCTTACCCAGGCGTTAGGAACACACCTGGGAACCTGCAGTAGGGCTCTGAGGAATTTTGATTGGACTCTCTCAAGTACGATAAAGGAAAGGGAAGGTGGGCCCAAGAAGGTTCCATAGGTGAGCTGGGACAAAGTTTTGGCCTTGTATAGTTTTAAGGCCGCAGGGACGTAAAAGCCTCCTTTTGATCTGTAGAATTTGAGGACTGAATTTGTGGATCTTTCTCCAGCGCTCCCTGAGGATGTTATATGGATTTTGTTGGATCCTGTGGATTGGACCACCATACCCAAATACCTGTAACTTGAGACTTGTTGTATCTTGTGGCCTTGGAGCTGCCAATTTCTGGTCCTTGGTTTTCCCCCGAAGGCTAAGATCTTTGTCTTCTGGTAGTTTATTTTGAGGCGTTCTATATCGCAGTAGGCTGCTAGTTTCCTTAAGGCTCTTCTTAGCCCTACGGGGGTTCTAGCGAGGATTATGGCATCATCGGCATATAGAAGAACCGAGATATGCTGGTTTGCAATCTTCGGGGGATGAAAGTCAGGGTTGTTAAGTGCGTCCACCAAGTTATTTAGATAGAAATTAAATAATAAGGGGGCCAAAAGGCACCCCTGCCTGACACCCCTGAAGGTTCTAATGGGTTCTGTTAGATGGCCTAGATGGCTACATCTGACTCTTAGGGCCGTATTTGAGTGCGTTGCCTGAAGTAAGAATAAAAGCCTTCTGTCAATAGTAGAGGCACGAAGTTTGTCCCATAGTCTTATTCTAGGGACTGTGTCGAAGGCTGTTTTGAAATCCACAAAGGCGGCGTAGAGTGAGGCCTGCCCCCCTGAGTTGTACTTTTCTATTAGGTGTTGTAGAGTTAAGCAGTGATCGGTTGTGGATCTGCCAGATCTAAAGCCTGCCTGTTGTATAGCTAAGATGTTTTCGTTTTCTATCCACTCTTGGAATTTTAAGAGTAAGTGCTTTGTATACAGCTTGCTGACCACGCTAAGTAGGCTGATCGGCCTATAGTTTGATGGGTCCCCTCTATTGCCCCTCTTGAAAAATGGCACCACTATGGCTGTTCCCCAGTCCCTTGGGATACGGCCGGTGTCATCTATATGAGTGAAAAGGGTAGCTAGGAAAGGAGCCCACCAGTCCACCTGAGATTGTAGCATTTCAGGGAGGATACCGTTGGGGCCTGGTGCTTTGGCCATTTTCAATTGATTTATATATGTTTTCACTTCAGTCTCGGTAACTTCAGGCCATTTGTTCAGCTGTTCCAATTCAGTGGCCACGGTGGGAGTTTCTACGTCCTCGTACATGGATTGAGAATAGGTGACCCAACAGTCAGGTGGGATGGAAGAAGACAGGGGGGATGTGCCCCTAAGCGAGCCGGGAGAGACCAATCTCCAAAATAAGGACTGGTTTTTTGATTTGGCTGCAGTGATTAGTTCTGCCCAGCATTTCTTTCTATAGTTTGTCTTCTGGAGGAGTATCCGAGCTTTATATTCTTTTTTTAGGGCACAGATGGAGGAGTAGGCTTGCTGCCTGGTAGAATTGTTGGATATTAAGGCAGCTTTATAAGCACATTGCAAAGCTTTCTTGGCCTGCAAACAGGTGTAATCGAACCAAGGTTTGTTTGCTGTTCTCGGATTAATTTGTTTCTTCTCTGTAATAGAGAAGAGGTGAGGTTTTAGGCTGAGGAGTAGATGTTCATATTCAGCTACTGGATCCTCTGGGTTGGCCTTTCGCCTGGTGTCATTTGATGATGAAAAGGTAAAACATGGGGGCTATGGTATCTTTTACCAAACTATTAGCTTCCACAATATCAAATACCATATGCTGCTGAATTTTATAAGATTAAGGACAAATTAAATACCATAAGCTTACGCAAAGCAGAGTTAAGCTATTAGCTTCCACAATAAATAGTGATGGCCACCAACTTGGAAGGCTTTAAAAGAGAATTGAACAAATTCCTGGAGGATATGGCTATTTGTGGATAATGACCTCCATTGTCATAGGTAGTATGCTTCTGAATCAGGGCCGGATCAAGACCTATAGAGGCCCCAAGCACTTAAAAGACTTTGGTGCCCCCATATGTATCTAATTCAAAATATAAACACTAATAAACCATACAATAAAGATTGATTTTTTTAAAAAATGAAGCAAAAGCCTACAGTAAGATGGAAAATAACGTTTATTTTTGAACTTTATATTTGAAAAAAAAATTCTGCTACTCCCCCCCCCCCCCAATTTCAAAGATCATGGGAAATCCAGCAATGGAAAATTTATGAGGTGCCGCCCCTTCCCTCAAGGCCCAGAGCACATGCTTATTTTGCTTAATGGTAAATCCAGCCCTGTTCTGATTGACAGATTCTGGGAATCGCAACTTGTGGGCATCCCATAGGCGTCCCCTTGGCTTCTTTGATAATAGGATGCTAGACTAGGTGGCCCTTGACCTGATCCACTGGCCAGGTTCTTCTTATATTCTCATGTACTCCACTAACCAATGCATCTTGGTGAGCATTTTTTACTATTCCAATGCTGATGACAGCATCCTGACACCAGGGTCGGGTCCACTTTAACAACACCATATTTTATGTGAAGCTAAGAATCTTCAAAGAAGCTAAGAATCAGAAACTTCCACCTTTGCTTTTTGTAGTTAGATGTGCTTTTGTGTTCAGATCAGGCCTGAGGATGATAATGTAGCACTTGGGAATGAAGATGCAGCCCAGAAGCCCACCACTGGAGGCCAACATAGAGAGGACCTGCACGGCTACCATGTATTTCCCCTTGGTGCTCAGGTAGGTGGGGACAAAGGACACCCAAACACTGCAGAAGACCAGCATGCTGAAGGTGATCCACTTGGCTTCATTGAAGGACCCTGGAAGCTTTCTGGCTAGGAAAGCCACCGTGAAGCAGATGGCAGCCAGGAAGCCCATGTAGCCAAGGGCAATGTAAAACATGGCAACAGATCTTTCATTACATAGAAGAATGATCTCTCCTGCTTGGGAGTGCATGTCGGAGTCTGGGATGGGTGGGGAGATTCCCAGCCAGATGGTGCAGATGACAATTTGCATACCAGAACAGGAAAGGACAATGGAGTTGACCAGACTCTTCCCCAGCCATTTCCTCGTCTTGTTCCCTGGCTTTGTGGCCAGAAAGGCCAGCACCACAGTGATGGTTTTCGCCAACAGAGAAGAAACGGCAAATGAAAATATGATGCTGAAGGCTGTTTGTCGGAGAAGGCAGGTGACTTTCCTTGGCCAGCCGATGAACAGGAAGGCAGACAAAAAGGAAAGCAGGAGGGAGATGAGGAGGAGATAGGATAAGTCCCGATTGTTAGCTTTGACTATGGGAGTTTCCTTGTATTTAATGAAGATTCCTAGCACAATGCCAGTGGTCAAGGACAAGAAGAGGGCAAAGGAAACCAGGACAATCCCCAAGGGTTCTTCATAAGTGAGAAATGTTATAGTTTTGGGGACACATTTGTCTCTCGCTTGATTTGCATGCTGATCTTCTGGGCATTTGGTGCAATGCTTTGCATCTGAAGAGAAGAAGAAGGACTTCAGCATAACTTACAAAATTCTTATATCCAGGGGCGGAGGAAGCCTCCACGGTACCCGGGGCGGCGACCGAAGGAGGCGCCCCTGGGGGCGTGGCGTCGTGACGTCACGTCGTGACGTCACGACGCACCGTCACTGTGGCTCCGCCCCGGCAGGGGGGGGGCGCTTTAAAAAAGAGGTTTTCTCTTTTTAAAAGTGCTTCCCTCTTTTTCAAAGCGCTTTGAAAAAGAGAAAAGCCGAGGCAAGGAGCCGCCCGCAGGGGCGAGGGGAGAGGCGGCAGGCAGGTGACACCCCCCCCATCGCTGCCAGCCTCTCCCCTGCGGGCGGCTCCCCCCGCTCGCGGGGGGATAGGCGCTTTAAAAAAGAGAAAAGCCGAGGCAAGCAGGCTGCTTGCCTCGGCTCGGCTTTTCTCTTTTTCAAAGCGCTTTCCCCCCGCGAGTGTCACCCCTAGCAGGGTGGTGCCCGGGGCGGCCCACCCCCCGCCCCCCTTGCTACGCCCCTGCTTATATCCATAACTGTCTGTTTTTGATACATTGGGAAACATCAATAAAAATTAATAGATGATAGGATCTTGATTGTCTGGAGTAGGTGTCCCCAAACATTTTAAACAGGGGGCCGGTTCACTGTCTCTCAGACACTGTCGGGGGCCAGACTATAATTTGAAAAAAATATGAACGAATTCCTATGCACACTGCACATATTTTATTTGTAGTGCACAAAAAAGAGAAAAAACAATACAATATTTAAAATGAAGAACGATTTTAAGCAATATAAACTTCTATGGGAAGTATGGGAATATTTCAATGGGAAGTATGGGCCTGCTTTTGGCTAATGAGATGGTCAATATCACTAATGCTCGTCCCTACAACCCAGCCTACACATGGATCTCCCTCACCCCCATGGCCCAGTTTACATGTAGGCCTTCCATGCCCCCATCCCCACAACCCAGCTTATACACGTTTCCCTAACCCACTTCTCCATGACCCAGCCTATGCATGTGTGTCCCTAACCCAGATGCCCACGAACCAGCCCGCACCCATGTCTCCTTAAGCCCCATCCTCACGACCCAACTTGCCCGCGTGTCTCCCTAACCCCGATCCACACCCCAGCTTGCACGCCTGTCCTCCAATCCCAAATCCCCACACGCCAGCCTGCCCGCCTGTCACCCGTCCCCACATCTCCTGACTTACTGCGGGGGCAGCTCCTCTGGAGCACCACGAACTCCATGTCGCCGCATTGCAGTCACGCCAGATCGGGGGATCGGGGCTGGCACCGGGCCCTGGGGAGGCTAGGGCATGGTGTGCTGCAGCGCCAGCAAGGCCCTCACTCTGGGCCCATCCTACGCACCGCTGGCCTCCGGGGCAAGGAGGCAGGTGGGGAGAGGCGTGGCCTGCCCAGGCGGTGCGCTCACTGGCGGGAGAGGAGGCCGCGAGCAGGAGACAGGGCGTATGGGGTCTTGGCGCCTCTCTCCTCTGTAATCCCCTCTCGACCCCGGGCGGGCTAGGTCCAGGACCCTGGTGGACTGAATCCGGCCCATGGGCCTTAGTTTGAGGATGCCTGGTCTGGAGTTTTGAAGATTGCAAGTCAGTGGAAAAATACAGGCTAGGTTTCTTTCCAAGTCAGGACCTTACATGGGGCAGAGGCACTAAAATGACAAAAGCTGTAGATGGCCCATCTGAGAGGAATTCTTGGGCCTGGGCAGATGGAGGTTGCCATGGTGATGGGCTGTGCATTTGAGGTGTCAGGAAAAGAGAGTCTTTAGCAAGGTATGCTCGGAAGAATAAGGCAGAGAACAAGGAGGGACCCATCTTGGCTAGGGTGGCTGAAGAATGGTTAGGAGAGATTTCTTGCACTCGAGTGCTGCACTGCTATGGGGAACAAGTCCCTCTTGATCATGTGCTAAGATCTGGACTCCCTCCATGCAGATTGAAGGTGTAAATATGTGAATAAATCATATTTCTTAAAGCTACAACAGTTTCCCCGCGTCTTCAATTCTCCAAAGGAGCACGAACTCTGGGTGACCCCTGGAACCCCCTGAAATCTTGCCTCTCCCTTTCCTCTGGAGTCACCCACCTTCCTGAATGGAGATGGTTCCTTCCGCACAAGGAACACAATCATAGCAGCAAACGGGCTCCCCTTCTTTAGCCACTCTGGCATATCCAGGGCGACAGCTTTTGGTGCATCTTGAATGAGGCACGACCTAAAAACAAGGAGAAGGAGTGTCAAAGGAGATCAGCATGAATTACAGACATCATCTGAAGGCCCTGACTGAAAAAAAATACTCACATATCATTTTTAGAATACTGAGGCCAGGTAAGAAAGCTTAAAATGGGAATGAGACCCTTCCAAATTTTGTTGGACTGCGGAGAACTTGTCTTCTTTCTGACATAAAGTTTCATTTTTAATTGTTGGACACAAAAGATCAAACAAACCTTTGCATTTTAAATTGTATTTGATGTCTTCTATTTTTTTTTTGTTACTATGATAGGGTTGCCATATCCAGGACAAAGTTACAGTAGAACCTCTATTTATGCCCCGCTCTACTTAGGCTGGTTCCAAGTTGCGACCGCGGCAAACCTGGAAGTAAACACCGGGTTTGCCGTGATTTGCGCATGCGCAGAAGTGGCTGCACACAATGGCGCTTCTACCAGCAACCAGTTTTGCCATAAGGACGGGCCTCTGGAAGGAATTGTGGTTGTGAGTAAAGGTTCCACTGTATTGAGCTTTATCCCCCCCCCTCTGAATTTTGAATTTTTAATCTTTTTTTTTTTTTTAAATTGCCCTACTTGTCATACGTTTGGGTTATCCAGGACATTTTACTGTTTCAGCAGAAATCTGTCTGGGTGCCATTTCTGCAGCATAATTCTTGGATGTGTCCGAGATAAAAAGGAGGTATGGCATCCCTATACTATGATGTGTATTGTTGTTTTTATAAGCAGTCGGCATAATTGGGCAGCTGATAAAGCCCACATGGCAGCTAGGGCCACACTGCCAACTTTTGGCCCATTGATGTCTTGTTCATCCACTCAGAGGGAAAGATGAAAATGCATCTCCTCTCTTTGCCCCTCTCCATCTGAATTGCTATGCAAAAGAGAGAGGGCAAAACAGAGAGGGAAAACAGCAGTGCTGTACACAACCAGGAGCGCGTCTCACTCTGCACAGGGCCTACTTAGGCTTAACGTGAAAATGGCTCCTATCAGCATATTATCAGAATGTAACAGACGTCACAGCAAGGGAACCAGAGCCAGTTGTGCCATAGTGGTAAGAGGGTTGAACGAGAATCTGGGAGACCAAGGTTTAAATTCCCATGAAGCCATGAAGCTTCCTAGGTGACCTTGGGCCAATCACTTCCTCCCAGTCTATCCTACTTCACAGGGTTGTTGTGGGGATGAAATGAAGAGGCAGAAAACCATATATAGTATTTTGAGCTCCCTAGAGAAAACATGCGATATGAATGCAATGAATGAAAGAATGAATGACTGACTGACTGACTGACTGAATGAATGCAATGACCTTGCTGAAGTTCCCAGGCCACACAATGACTTCCGGTTTAATGCAGAATTTTATGTCGGAGGATGCCTGTCCCTCGATGCTCCCAACTTTCTTTCTGCTGTGAGATCTATTGGGAAATACGACCCAGTTCACAATATCAAAGTTGGCAATCAGCTCCCCATTCTTATCAGAATACATCCCTCCTATGGATGAATTCGAAAGCCAAATTTCTTTCAAGAAAGTGTGAAGCTAGAATGGCAGAGAAAACACCAGCATTTAGGAAACATGATATCAGGGTTGTGTGTGACAACTGCAGGCCTGTGTGCAAACTGCATAACAGATGAGAGTAAACTATGTTTAAACAAAATAATTTCAGGGTGTTTCCTGGGCATATGATTGAGCAAATCTTTCATGAAGTTGGATATTTTGTGGGATGTAGTCTTGTTCTTCATCTTTGAGGAAGGTTCCAGACATCTTACCAATTTCATGAGAATTGTCCTAAATCAAGGACATCAAGGCAGAGGCCTCATGTCAGCTAAATGACGACCTTTTGGTCATTACAACTGGTCCTTTATCAGGTTTTAAATCCTCAGGGGATATGACGCAAATAAACACTTATAAAGGACATGTCCTAGCAAGCACTTTGGAATGGCAAAAATATTGCATGTTTATCTATCCTACTGTGATTTCAACTTTCTATATGTTTCAGATCAGGGTTTTACCGGTATGTTCTTTAGTGATAATTTCACTAAATTTCTAGCAGTCAAGCAATATCTAAATGTTATGAAATAAAAATATTAGTTACTCAATTAAGCTTAATGAGAGAGAATGCTCCTTAACAATTCTTCATAGCTTATTTTGTGCTTTTAAGCATTATTTCCCTAACTTTTCTAAATTATCCTACTAAAGACAAGGCTTTGGAAACCTAAACATATTGAACAATTACAATGATATAAACTACAAAGAATGTAGACTCTGAAAAGGATTCCAGAGATGGACAATGTATTTGCAAAAAAGGGGCGAGGACAGACCTGCCATGGCTGCAGCCTTTGAAGTTCCAATCTGTCTCCTCCACCCACCATTAACTTCCATTTGGATCTGGATGAATATGCAGCATTTAGGGCCTGAGCCATAAATTGGACACTGTAGTAAATGCTATAGCGGTCTTGAGACCAGATTGCCTTCATGTCCTCCTGGGACAAAGTTTCCTGTAGTTCCTTTTCTGTGCATCTTGTCCAACCCACCATGGGCAGCACATCCTTTGAACATGAACAATTGAATGCTTTCTCCCAAAACTGTGCAGATGAAGATGCAGTTGCATATGAAAGTTGAGTATAGTAGCCATGTTCTCTCCTTTTTTGGGTATTCATTACAAAGGACAAGGAACCTTGGGCAGGTGGGAAAGAATGCATGTTACGAAACAACATATCGTCAATGTCCATAAGATCTGTTGTGATCCAGATTATCCCCTGAGATTCCCTCACTTGATGAATGCTTTGTAAAATCATGATTGGATAAATTCCATGTTCAGAGTCCCCATAATAAACAAACACTTTGACTTTTCTCAAGTCTGAAGGCTTACAATGTAAGGATGACATTTGTCGTAGGGTCAAAATCCGAAATTTTTCCAAGAAAGCAACACAAATCCCACTGTCGATCAGCAGAAGGGGGAAGGCACTCAGGAACCTTTCTCCATTGTCATTGTCTGGAACAAAGAGACCGATCCACGTCCACCCGAAATATAGCAACAACTTGACAATCCCCATGTACTGGGTTTCTTCTCTGGGGACCATCCAGTAGATAAAAGGGAACTGGGTTTTGTCATTCAGATCATGAGCAGCAGAGCCAAAACTGATCTAGTATGAAAAGGATTGGTGTCATGTTTTCAGAAATACACATGAAGGGTCCCATGGCTTGATCAGGCCAAAGGCCCATCTAACCAGATGCTAACCAGATGCCTGCCATGCCTCTGATGGAGGAATCCTGTTCAGACGAGTACCTGGAGCTTACAGAGAAGGACGTGGCTCCAATGGACATTGAATACAAAAAAAGTATCAGGTGTTGTAATAATTGTGATCAAACAAAACAAAAACTACAAAACACCAAATTGGCTAATAAATATTGGGAACAGTTTACTCAATCAAACATGTTAAAATAAACACATTAAGGTGCAACGTGCAAATCCAAGCCTGTAGATACTTTTAAGCACTTAATAAACTGATGGCATAATACTGTGACTACTGATAATATCCTAGCGTAGTCCAATTACGCAAAAGTGTTGTAAATGGTTCGCTACTGCACACGCAAAGTAGAGAGAGCCAGTGTGGTGTAGTGGTTAAGAGCGGTAGACTCTAATCTGGGGGACCGGGTTCGAGTCTCCACTCCTCCACATGCAGCTGCTGGGTGACCTTGGGCTAGTCACACTTCTCTGAAGTCTCTCAGCCCCACTCACCTCACAGAGTGTTTGTTGTGGGGGAGGAAGGGAAAGGAGAATGTTAGCCGCTTTGAGACTCCTTCGGGTAGTGATAAAGCGGGATATCAAATCCAAACTCTTCTCTTCTTCCTTTTGAGAGCTTCTCTTTTGTGCTCCCTGAAAAATTTGCCCCTTTGGATATTGCTGAACTCCCACCAGTCCGCACATGCATGGCTAATGTCCAGAATGGTTTTGTGTGTGTGTGAAGAGGTTCCTCACCACTGCTGGAGAGGCAGCAAAGGAGAATGAAACATAACTGATCTCTTCCAATTCCTACCTGGGGCATTTTGATCTCTTCCAATTCCTACCTGGGGCATTTTGTAGATGCCGAACATGCTTGAAATAAGGTGGGGGATTTCAGAAGAAGTTGCTTCAAAAACAGCCAACACTTTATTCTGTCTTCCACAGCTGTAACTTGGAATACTGTCTAGCATGGCATCGGCAGTTGTCCTGACATCATAAGCGGCCTCATATATACTGTAGCCCAGAGTGACATTGGCTAAATGCTTAAGATGTCGGGTGATCTCCTGGGTTGCAAACAAGATGGACAGGACTGCTGAGGTGTCCCATGCTGACCAACTGTAAATAAATAAATGCACGAAAAATCATTTTAACCTCCTATTCCCTATTAAATGAAAACAACTTGCCACAATCCTTGCTCTACAAGAACATAAGAAGAGCCTGCTGGTTTTATATCTAAAGGGCCAAACTCTGCAGCTTAGAAGGAGCAGATTCTTGTCCAGATATTGCAAGAAGGAAAGGAGTAGCATTTAGGAGAGCTTGAGCTGGGGTGAATTGCATTGAAACGATCACTTTGAGTTTCTTAAGTTCAGAGATTTGGCCGGAACTATTTGCAGGATGAGAAGATATGAAAGAGAGAAATGGCCTCTCTTGGGCTACCCACCTTAACCTCTGAGGCAGGTGGAACTACCTGGTAGGATTCCTATACTGATTTGAACGTTTCAGAGAGTTTGAAGGAAAGTAGGTGGTCGGCTTACATTCCGATTTTTACACTTTCTTTGACCCTCAAATGCAAGATTGCACAGTGGATGTAGTATTTACCTAAGATACGATGTAATCCAATTACAGCCAACACCACCTGGACATTTAATTTAGACAGTTCTGTTCGGAATACAGGAATAAGGGAAGCTGTCAAAGGCATTTTATACTTGACTACGAAGAAACACACTTTTTGCATAAAAATACAAAATGAGACATGAGAGGATCAACTGTGCTTTAGCTGCTGCCTTTGTATTAATGGAACTCCAAAATTAACCTCTCTGTTAGCAGGATACCAAGGGGTCACTAGGTACTTGGTTGCTGACTCTCCATCCCCAAATCTTCTTCCAAAGGCAATAGAGGGGCAATGGAGAGAGAAGGTTTTTATCAGGGATGGCCAGATATTAAATGATGTCTCTGACAAAAAGCCATAAATGTGAATGAAGGCTGGGTAACATAAAGTCACTTACGTCATAACAGTGTTTTTGGGAGGGATAGAGAACTTGAATGGGTAAGTTCTATAAGCTCTTGGAAATATGACCCCACTAATGAGGTGGTCTCCTGGCCTGAAATAATTCAGTGGATCACTTTCCTCATTTAGGTTCAATGGGCATTTTGCTTTCAGCATCCCACTGACTCCACGGGGCATTAGCAGCAGAAATAACAGCACCAGTAATCGCATCTTCGCTATGCCTGCAAGAGTCATACACTCTTGTGACAGCAGTGACATTAGTAGCATAGCTGGACTCCTACAATAGCTTCAGAAGCAAAGGTACAAAAAGGAAACCTGCCACAGAAAGGAGCCCTGCCTGCCCCCAAATCTCTCAAGCCAGGCTTACGATATTTATAACCCAGTTCTTCTTGAAGGCTTGTGACAATAAGTTATCTCATTCTGCCTGTGATTATGATGTTTATGTTATTTTTGGAGTCAAACACCATCGTTGGGGAAATCCCTGGATGAGATAAATAATTCCCATGATTTTGATAATTATAAGGGTAAGAAGGTCCACGTCCCTGGCACCTGTGTGTGACTGAATGGGCAGGGGCAGAGCGAGAGCAAAGCATGTTTGTGAGAAATCACAGATGGGGCTGTCAATCTGGGCCCTGCTAAATTTGAGGAAACATCGACTTCAGAAAAGTTCAGAAAATTATAGAAAAGCTATGATGGATCAAGTCTCCTAAGGCAGGACATGATTGAGGTTTATAAACTCATGCATAGTGTGATTAACATAGATGGGGAAAGGTTTTTCTCTCTCCAAACTAGAACTTGGGACCCAAGTGGAACTAAAACCTTGGTCTCCTAGGCCCCAATCCTAGTAACTACACAATTCATGGACATCCAATGAAACTGATTGTTAAAAGAGTCAGGACAGAGAACAGAAAGTACATTTCCACACAGGTAACTTGTGGAATTAATTTCCACAGGATTCCGGGATGACCATGATATAGGTTGGCTTTAAAAGAGGATTGGCCAAATTCATGAAGGACAAGCTTATCCAAGACTTGTAGCTTACTGGCTATGTTCTAACCTCCAATGTCACAGGCAGGATGCCTCTGAATACTCATTGCAGAAAAACCCAATTGGAGAGCCTGCTGTTGTTCTTGAATCCTGCTTGTGGCTTCCCATTGGGGCCTCTTATTGGCTGCTGTGAGAGCAGGTAGTTGCAGTAGAGGAGCCATAGATCTGATACAAACTGTAAACAGATCAAGACACTGGCAGGATTAATGTAAAAACCTGCAGTTTAAAATATATATACAGTATGAGATATATGTGCTCTCACTGTCGGCTGCTGTGAGAGCAGGTAGCTTAAGCAGAGGAGTCTTTGATCTGATCCGTTGGGTCCCCTATATGTCTTTATGCAAGCCTTTGAAAAAAGCCTATTGAAATTGCTTATCTAGGTTCTTTCATCAGTTTTCAACAGACATAAGGGGACATTCCCACCTAATTTCGAAGGAGCGACAGGGCTGTGTTGCTCCTTGAATCTTTGGGAATATTCCTTGACCAAAGATCATGGATAACAGCAAGGTTCAATTTTAGGTGGCTAGACTGCGTTGGGGTGGGGAGTCTGTGGGGCTTTAGACACCCATCACTTCCTTTCTCAGTGGGAGAAAGCTAAGCAAAGTCCAGGTATTATACCTTGTACCTGCGATTCATTGATGATATTTTTATTATCTGGACACATGGTCACCATCAACCTAACTATGAACCAATCTATGCAAGAAATACATTTTTTGGACACTACTATAAAAATACAGGATGGGCGCATAGACACCACCGTATACCGTAAACCTACTGACCGACAGACATATCTACATGCTTCTAGCTACCATCCCAAACATACCAAACAATCCATTGTATATAGCCAGGCCCTACGTTACAGCCGCATCTGTTCCAACTCTACAGACAGAGACTCTCACCTAAGAGATCTACAGCAAACCTTTTTAGAACTAAAATACCCACCGGATGAAGTTAAACAACAGATCAACAGAGCCAGACTGATACCCAGAGAGAACTTGCTGCAAGACAGACCCAAAAAAGAAAACAGCAGAACACCACTAGTAATCACATACAGCTCCCAAGTTAAAACAGTACAACGGATCATCAGAGATCTACAACCTCTCCTAGACAATGACAGTTCTCTTTCTCAAGCTCTGGGAGGAAGACCTTTCATCGCCTACAGACAGCCACCCAATCTTAAACAACTCCTCACCCACAACAATACTACAACCAGACTTAACACAGACACTGGCACCAGAGCCTGCAATAAACCCAGATGCCAACTTTGCTGCCACATACACCCGGACAACACCATTACTGGCCCCAACAACATCAAACATACCATCTCAGGACTATTTAATTGCTCATCGTCTAACATTGTGTATGCCATCAAATGCCAACAGTGCCCTTCAGCTCTCTATATTGGACAAACAGGCCAAACCTTACGCCAAAGGATAAATGGACTTAAATCTGACATCAGGAATCACAAGACAGAGAAACCAGTAGGGGAACACTTCAATCTCCCAGGACACTCTATACAAGATCTCAAAGTAGCTGTCTTATTGCAAAGGAATTTCAGAAATAGACTGGAAAGAGAAGTTGCTGAATTGCAACTTATTACCAAGCTTAAAACCATGGAGAGACCTGGTCTGAACAAAGACATTGGATTCTTATCTCATTATACATGACTAAGCTTTTTTAACCTTCTCACCCCTTGCTTTTTCCTGTAAGACTAATTGCAGCCATTAACAGTCGTCAACAGGTTTACCACAGCTATCAACCTTTCACCCATTTCCACCACCCCTCTGAGCAATACCCCTCCCCACCCTCTCACTATATATAAGGGTCTGGTGACTTCTGTTTCAGTGTATCTGAAGAAGTGTGCATGCACACGAAAGCTCATACCAAGAACAAACTTAGTTGGTCTCTAAGGTGCTACTGGAAGGAATTTTTTTATTTTATTTTGCTTTGACTATGACAGACCAACATGGCTATCTACCTTTTCCAGGTACCGGTATTATTGCCACTGTATAAGGCAGATGCACAAGAAGAAGAGAAGAAGAAGAAGAGTTTGGATTTGATATCCCGCTTTATCACTATCCGAAGGAATCTCAAAGCGGCTAACAATCTCCTTTCCCTTCCTCCCCCACAACAAACACTCTGGGTGGTGAGCTGCATGTGGAGGAGCGGAGACACAAACCCGGTTCCCCAGATTACGAGTTTACCGCTCTTAACCACTACACCACACTGGCTCACAAGTGAGCTGGTTCTTTAACCTGAACTTTTGTTAGCTCATTGCTTATCTCTGTGTTAGAGACCTTGAACAGAGGGGGCTCCTAACTAAGCACCTTTAACTATCGATGCCTCCCAGGATTCTTTGTAGGAAGTCATGAATGTTAAAGTGGTATGCATGTGCTTTACATTTATGGTGCAGTGATGATCCCAGAAGATTGCTCCTTCCTTGGAAGAATTTCAATCATACATAGTTGGGTTGAGGAAGGCTATTAATATCTGTAATTAATGTTATCTGTAGGGTCCAGTATGTAACGATCCATTATACATTCAAGAACAGTGTCTTTTACTGCAGGTGTTAGTGGAGTTTGGGGCAGATTTTTTTTACTCTTATTGTATTTATTTGCCACCAAGTAAAGTTAACAGAAAAAGTTAAAAACAGTTGTACACACATATAAACCTTAACAACATCATATTTTATGTGAAACTAAGAATCTTCAAAAAAGCTAAGAATCAGACACTACCACATCACTTTTTGTAGTTAGATATGCTTTTGTGTTCAGATCTGGCCTGAGGATGATAATGTAGCATTTGGGAATGAAGATGCAACCCAGAAGCCCAGCACTGGAGGCCAACATAGAGAAGACCTGCACGGCTACCATGTACTTTCCCTTGGTGCTCAGGTAGGTGGGCACAAAGGACACCCAAACACTGCAGAAGACCAGCATGCTGAAGGTGATCAGCTTGGCTTCATTGAAGGACCCCGGAAGCTTTCTAGCTAGGAAAGCCACCGTGAAGCAGATGGCTGCTAGGAAGCCCATGTAGCCAAGGACAGTGTAAAACATGGCAACAGATCCTTCATTGCATAGAAGGATGATCTCTCTAGCTTGGGAGTGCATGTCAGAGTCTGGCAACGGTGGGGAGATTCCCAGCCAGATGGTGCAGATCACAACTTGCATACCAGAACAGGAAAGGACAATGGAGTTGGCCAGACTCTTCCCCAGCCATCTCCTCGCCTTGTTCCCTGGCTTTGTGGCCAAGAAGGCCAGCACCACAAGGATGGTTTTTGCAAACACAGAAGAAACGGCAAATGAAAATATGATGCTGAAGGCTGTTTGTCGGAGAAGGCAGGTGACCTTCCTTGGCTGGCCGATGAACAGAAAGGAGGACAAAAAGGAAAGCAGGAGGGAGATGAGGAGGATATAGGATAAGTCTCGATTGTTAGCTTTGACTATGGGAGTTTCCTTGTATTTAATGAAGATTCCTAGCACAATGCAAGTGGTCAAGGACAAGAAGAGGGCAAAGGAAACCAGGACAATCCCCAAGGGTTCTTCATAAGTGAGAAATGTTGTAGTCTTGGGGACACATTTGTCTCGGGCCTCATTTGCATGCTGATCTTCTGGGCATTTGCTGCAATGCTTTGCATCTGAAGAGAATAAGAATGACTTCAGTATCACTAGGAAAACTCTCACATCCATACCTGTCTGTGTTCCAATACAGTGGGAACATATAGCGATCTTGGAGAGGTCAGGAAACAAGAATATTGAACAGGGATGGAGAGGGACAACATTTCCCTGGCTGAGGACAGGATTTGCATTCAGAGACATGAATCGCATACCATCCAACATTGTGAGTCCCAAAACCGGAACATGCGTCTTCCAGGCTTTGCTCTTGCGCCTCAAGGATGCGCTTTTTCCAGGACCCTGTTTTTACACTAGAACATGCTGCCCAAAAATGCCTGTTTGGGGGCACTGTGCAAGAATGTGCCTTCCCAAAATGTGTTTTTTAATGCCGAAATCTTGGCAGACCACGGTGCCCCAAATGGCTACTACCGGTATAGTTTCACAAGATAAAACAGTATGTCCCCCCCTTTTTGAACATTATACTCTGATCTGATTTACTTTCAAGGAACCCCTAATGAAGACTTGCACATGTTATATTTTTATTTTATTCATTCATTTATTCATTCCATTTCTATACTACCTAATATAAAAAGTATCTTTAAGTGGTGGATAAAGAACTAAAGCAACTGCATAAAACTTAAGCAACAAGCAACTTTAGAAAAATATAAATAAACAGTTACGTAAAAACAATTGTTATATTAACACATAATTACTAATACATACAAACCCATAACCATTGCTTCTCCTTCTGACACACTTCCCCTCACAGCTCTCCCACAAAAATCTGATAAGGAGGAAGGTTCCTCCAAACTGCTGATCTCTCCCTAGTTTTTCACTCTAGGCTTACTTTTTCATCTGCAGGCAAGTAGGACTCCGATAGAGACACATGCACGACTGGCATGTTCTCTCCATCCTGGTCAGTCGGTTGGGAGCTTCAAAAGCTTTCTTCTGCTCAAATATCATAGCGACTGATACCAAGAGGCATCAGCACACTTACGGATCCACAGAGTGTTAGCAGATGGCGTAACAGACTCAGCAACGCAGCATTTTGGCTAAGCTACTTTATTTACATATAATACACTTGGAGCATTCTGACTCAGCTCTTTCCTCTTTCTCATCAGGCAGCAAAGAGAAAGGACAATAGTCCCACATCACGGAAACACAGTAATACAAAACATCCTGTCTCCGTCACTTCCCACTCTGTGGAATGAAAACACACACCACCATGTGATAAAAGAAGAAGAAGAGTTTGGATTGATATCCCGCTTTATCACTACCCGAAGGAGTCTCAAAGCGGCTAACATTCTCCTTTCCCTTCCTCCCCCACAACAAACACTATGTGAGGTGAGTGGGGCCGAGAGACTTCAGAGAAGTGTGACTAGCCCAAGGTCACCCAGCAGCTGCATGTGGAGGAGCGGGTACATGAACCCGGTTCCCCAGATTACAAGTCTACCACTCTTAACCACTACACCACACTGGTTCTCAAAAGAATCCCATGATTGCAAGCACGGAGCAAGAATCCTAACAGGTAGGTGGGGTAGCATCCTCAGACTCCGTCCCAGCTACATCCCATTCAGCAGTTGGTCAGCTGAACTCCCTACTCTCAGTTCAAAGTACGACAAGTTTGGTGAGTTTCCCGGGGGTCCCAAGTAAGGAAAAAGACCCTTTATCCTTTACTCACAGTTCTTTCTGTAGCCTCTGCCCTCTTCTCCTCCAGATCCTTTTAAAGACAGCTCTGCTACAATCCCATGTGAAGCAGAACCCAGAAAAGGGATGCAGAGCATTGTGTGGTGTCATGCTGATCTCTCCCCTTGCCCTCCACAGTGTATACAGAGAAGGCTTCCCAAAGTAATTGCTTTGAACTGAAATGTATTGTGTTAACGCTGGAGACTGAAATTACAGAAGCCTAGAAAGTTGAGAAATAACAAGGTGCTGGAAAGACATAAGTGCTGGCTGCAGGTGAGTATCCCTGAGGAGGGACCTTTCGTTTAGCCACAGCTAAAGTTATCACTGTCCGGTCACTACCCCTCTAATTTCAGGTAGTGTGGGTATCTGGAAGAAAGCCTTCAGTTATGAATGTAGTGTAATAGATTTGGCCCGGACCCAGCTAAACCCTTGAAATCAATAAATATTAGGGTTCTAACTCCATTTCCTCTGGAGTCACCCACCTTCCTGAATGGAGATGGTCCCTTCCGCACAAGGAACACAATCATAGCAGCAAACGGGCTCCCCTTCTTTAGCCACTCTGGCATATCCAGGGCGACAGCTTTCGGTGCATCTTGAACGAGGCACAATCTAAAAACAAGGAGAAAGAGCAACAATAGGAGACCAGCATAAATTACAGACATCATCTGAATGCCCTGATTTAAAAAAGGCTCAAAGAAATATAATTTTTCAAAAAACAGAGGCCAGGTTTACAAACTTTAAAATGGGGGTGAGATCCTTCCATAATTTGAAGGACTGTGGAGAAATCAGCTTGTTTTTGACATAAGGTTTCATTTTTAAAATACATAGTGGAATTGATACATTGTTGATGGTAAAGGGTTAATTAATTAAACAATGGTCTTTTCTTAACCCGAAACCGTTCTCCTCTCTTTGCCCCTCTCCATCTGAGTTGCAATGAGGGTCATTTCAAACTAGAGGGCCAGAAAACAGCAGTGGTGTACTCAGCTGAGACGTAGAAGTCACCTGGGGATGGGCCAGCTGAGGGTTAACCTGAAATGGGCCCACTCAGCACATTATCTGAACTTAGCAGATGTCACCGCAAGGAAACTGGAGCCAGTGTGGTGTATGGGATTAGAGGGCTGGACAAGAACCTGAGAGACCAAGGTTCAATTCCCACTCAGCCTTGAAGCTTCCTGGGTGACCTTCGGCCAATTACCTCCTCCAAGTCTAAAACCATTTATAGCATTTTGATCTGCACAGAAGAAAGGTGGGATATAAATGCAATAAACAAATAAATGAATGAATGCAATGACCTTGCTGAAGTTCCCCGGCCACACAATGGCTGCCGGATTAATGGTAAACTTTATGTCGGAGGATGCCTGTTCCTCAATGTTCCCAACTTTCATTCTGCTGTGAGATCTATTGGGAAATACGACCCAGTTCCAGATATCAAAGTTGGCGGTCACCTCCCCATTCTTATCCAAATACAACCCTCCTATGGATGAATTGGAAAGCCAAATTTCTTTCAAGAAAGTGTGAAGCTAGAATGGCAGGGAAAACACCAGCATTTAGGAAACATGATATCAGGGTTGCCTATGAGAACTGAAGGCTTGTGCACAAACTCCATAACGGATCAAAGTAATCAAACATATTGCAATGTAGTCGAAGCAAAATTCCAAGTATGATTGGTACTTGGCCAATAAATTATTCTTTATCCTTATCCTTAATATGCTTAATCAAAATGCGTCTTACCAATTTTGAGTGAACTGGTACTTGGCCAATATATTATTCCTTATCCTTATCCTTAATATGCTTAATCAAAATGGTTATTTTGAGCATATCATTGAGCAATTTTTTCATGAAGTTGGGTATTTTGTTTGATGCAATTTTATGTTCCTTTGATAATTGAGGAAGGTACCAGACCTCTTACCAATTTTGAGTGAACTGTTCTAAATCCAGGATATAGAGGCAGAAGCCTTGCATTGGCTATAAATGATGATCTTTTAGTCATTACAACAGTTCCTTTATCAGGTTTTAAATCCTCTTCGGGATCAGAGAATCGTAGAATTGCAAAGTTGGAAAGGACCACAAGGGCCATCCAGTCCAACTGGAATACAGGAACTTTTCACCCAATGTGGGGCTTGAACCCACGTCCCTGAGATTGAGTCTCCTGCTTTACCAACTGAGCTATTTTCAGACTCAAATAAGCATATATAGAGGACATGGATGGAAAGTACTTTGGAACTCTAGAACAGTGTTTTCCAACCTCCTCGGGGCAACGGCACACCTGCCCCACGAAAAAAATCTCGCGGCACACCACCACCACATGCACCCCGACCCGGGGGGCGGGGTGTCCGCGCGCCCTGGCGGGAGGGAGGGGAAGGACCCAGGCGGGCGAAAATGGAGCGGGAGATCGGCGGGCCAGGCGCCCGCCCCCCTCCAGCGCCCAGCCCCCCGGCAGCACCTCCACCCGGCCCCGAGCGAGCCCGGTGGCACCGGCACCTCCCGCCCGTCCCCGACCGCGACCGGGGCGGCAGAGGCAGCGGGCGAAGCGCCCGGCAGCCCCGTGAAGGCGGCGGTCGGTGCGGGAAGCCCGGACCGACCCGGAAGACCGGGGCGGCAGAGGCAGCGGGCGAAGCGCCCGGCAGCCCCGCGAAGGCGGCGGTCGGCGCGGGAAGCCCGGACCGACCCGGAAGCGGATCCCGGAAGCACAGCAGCCGGTGTCTTCCCGCGGCACAGGAGCCGGTGGCTTGCGGCACACTCCTGTGCCGCGGCACACCGGTTGGGAAACGCTGCTCTAGAAAATGCATGAATTTTAATTTGCTTTAATGTATCGTGTTGCGATTTCAATTTTCTGTATGTTTCAAATTAGGGTTGCAAATTTTTAATGATAATTTTATCGTTTTAACTCTTTTGTAAACTGCTTGGAGGATTTTCCAGCAATCAAGCAAGATATAGATTTTATGAAATAAATGAATATATCCATGAATTAGATAAGCTGTATGTGAGAGAATGTTTCTTAACCATTTTTCATTTACTATTTTGTGCTTTCAATGAAATATTTTCTTCTATTTTTTCTCTATTATCTTTAAAAAATAGAATTAACTGCATGCCAAGGCTTCGTACCTCCCATCACCCTGACTACCAGCTTAGAATGAGGACACCACATGGTTGACTTTGGATTGAATAAGGCCACAAGTTCATTGAAGTTTGGCATAGAGGTTTGGCATAGGCATTGAGTGACCATAAACGTCTGGCCTGCCTGCTGAAAGTGATGTCAATCCAACATTGGGGATTCCTAAGATTTACATCAAAAGGGGGACCCCCGCAGGTATGGCCACCTTGAGGTGGGCTTTAGGCCTCAGGTCCCATATTGGCATTGATCATAGGAAACTCCTCACAGATCCCTTTCAATGGATACCCTAGCACTATATGGGGAAGGCAGAGAATACAACCTCCCCTCCATCCATGACTATGACTATGACTATAACTATAACCCAAAGCCTAACCAAGTTGTGATAATTGCCATGAGTAAGGCAAAACCACCAGGCTGGAGCCAATTTTCTGGTGGGCAAATTCCTTCCTGGCCTGGAAAACAGCGAACAGCATAACCATGGCAAGGTCAGAGTACCTTGTAAACCACATAATCAAAGGGGTGGATGGGTGAAAAACCCAACGAGGAAAACCAGGTGATAGGTACAGGTGCTGGCTGCTTAAAAGCCTGAGGGAAGCTCCGTCAGGTCCACCTCAAACACCAGCCCTGAGTCCAAGTCTGCCTGCCATTTGCCAAACGTGCAAGCAGGCTTGGATCCAGTTCCTGATAGGAGCGGGAGGCTTCCTACCCTCCTCACCTGTTCAGGAAGTATCCAGCAACCTGAACCCCCCTCACCGGGCCAGTGGGAAACCTCCGCTGGCCTGCAGTGTTGCAGACTTAGTTTTCAAAGTATTGTAGAACCACAAAAATAACAAAAATATCTGAATATGTCCAGCTAAAGACAGGGCAGACAGGGCAAACCTAAACTTATTAAATAATTCCAGAGATGGACAACGAATTTACAAAAAGGGGAGGGGACAGACCTGCCATGGCTGCAGCCTTTGAAGTTCCAACCTGTCTCCTCCACCCGCCATTAACCTCCATTTTGATCTGGAAGAATATGCAGCATTTAGAGCCTGAGCCACTAGTTGGACACCGTAGTAAATGCTGTAACGATCTTGAGACCAGACTGCCTCCATCTCCTCCTGGGTCAAAGTTTCCCGTTGTTCCTTTTCTGTGCATCTTGTCCAACCCTCCACGGACAGCACTTTGTTTGAACATGAACAATGGAATGATTTCTGCCAAAACTGTGAAAATGCAGATACAGTTGCATATGAAAATGGAATATAGTAGCCACGTTCTGTCCTTTTTGGGGTATTCATTACAAAGGACAAAGAACCTTGGGCAGGCTGGAAGTAATCTGTGCCACCAAACAACTTCTCATCAATGTCCAGAAGATCTGTTGTGATCCAGACTATCCCCTGAGATTCCCTCACTTCATGAATGCGTTGTAAGAGTAGGATTGCAAAAGTTATGTGTTGAGAATCCCCATAGTAAATGAACGCCTTGACCTGTCTCAGGACAGATGGTTTACAATGTAAGGATGACATTTGGTGCAGGGTTAAAATTAGAATTTTTTTCAAGAAAGCAACACAAATTTCATTGCGGATGATCAGAGGTGTGAAGCCACTCAGGAACCTTTCTCCATTGTCATTGTCTGGAACAAAGAGACCGATCCACGTCCATCGAAAACAGAGCAGCAACTTGACAATCCCCAAATACTGTGTTTCTTCCTTTGGGACCATCCGGTAGATAAAGGGGAACTGGGTTTTGTCATTAATGTAATGAGCAGTTGAGCCATAACTGATCTAGTAAGAAAAGGATTGGTGTCATATTTTCAGGAATACACGGGAAGGGCCAGGTCACATGATCAGGACAGTGGCTCATCCAGCCCGCAACCTGCAGTGGAGGACCTGGAGCTTACAGAGAAGGAAGTGTCTTCCGTGGGCACTGATGCAGAACAGGGCATCTGGGGCTTTAAGGGGTCATAGCGTTCCACCTTCTTTCTAGAATCACAATGGGTCATGGCACAGAATGAGAGGCAGAGGCTAAGAAGCCACACAGTGTGGAGGAGTGCAGGCACCTAAATCTCCATGATCAGTTTGCTGCCAGACAACCATTGTCTGCCTGAGAAAGAGGAACTCCTGGGGAGCAAGGCGCTACTTTTATTTAACATACCAATTACTATTGCCAGTATGGAGAGGGAGAGGGGAAGAGACAGAGGAGATAATAATAATAATAATAATAATAATAATAATAATAATAATTAATAAATATTATTATTTATTATTTGTACCCCGTCCATCTGGCCGGGTCCCCCCAGCCACTCTGGGCGGCCTCCAACAGATATTAAAATACATTAAAATATCACAGGTTAAAAACTTCCCTAAAAAGGGCTGCTTTGAGGTATTTTCTGAATGTCAGATAGTTGTTTATGTCTTTGACCTCTGCTGGGAGTGCGTTCCACAGGGCGAGCGCCACTACCGAGAAGGCCCTCTGCCCGGTTCCCTGTAGCTTTGCTTCTCGCAGTGAGGGAACCGCCAGAAGGCCCTCGGCGCTGGATCTCAGTGTCCGGGCTGAACGGTGGGGGTGGAGACGCTCCTTCAGGTATACAGTACCGAGGCTGTTTAGGGCTTTAAAGGTCAGCACCAACACTTTGAATTGTGCTCGGAAACGTACTGGGAGCCAATGTAGTTCTCTCAGGACTGGTGTTATGTGGTCCCGGCGGCCACTCCCAGTCACCAGTCTAGCTGCCGCATTCTGGATTAATTGCAGTTTCCGGGTCACCTTCAAAGGTAGCCCCACCTAGAGTGCATTGCAGTAGTCCAAGCAGGAGATAACTAGAGCATGCACCACTCTGGGGAGACAGTCTGCGGGCAGGTAGGGTCTCAGCCTGCGTACCAGATGGAGCCGGTAGACAGCCACCCTGGACACAGAATTAACCTGCGCCTCCATGGACAGCTGTGAGTCCAAAATGACTCCCAGGCTGCGCACCTGGTCCTTCAGGGACACAGCTACCCAATTCAGGACCAGGGAGACCCCCACATCCGCTCGCACCCTGTCCCCCAAAAACAGTACTTCTGTCTTGTCAGGATTCAACCTCAATCTGTTAGCCGTCATCCATCCTCCAACTGCCTCCAGGCACTCACACAGGACCTTCACCGCCTTCACTAGTTCTGATTTGAAAGACAGGTAGAGAGGGCTTTCCTTTTTTTTTTTTTTTTTTTTTTTTTTAAATTTTTATTGTTTTATTGAGTATAAAAAGACATACATCAACAAAAAAGAAAAAGAAAAGGAAAAACATACTATACCAAAAAGACATACACATAATAACATTCCCATACATCACTATATATACATGCTTCTCCTTTAACATACCTCCCTTTCATACCCTCATACATTGACCATGCAATCATACATTAATTCATCATTAAATTACATTAAATTCA
Organism: Darevskia armeniaca; assembly: GCA_034641395.1. Classification (NCBI taxonomy): domain Eukaryota; kingdom Metazoa; phylum Chordata; class Lepidosauria; order Squamata; family Lacertidae; genus Darevskia; species Darevskia armeniaca. The sequence goes on from JAWWNF010000113.1 coordinate 552,749, forward strand.
TCTTCACTCTCTCTTATCATCTTGTCCTTTCCCATTTGGCTAATTTGACTAATTCCACCAACCTTTCATCCTTCTCATACTTCCATCTCTCATCCAATACCACTCTCCATTACAATCGCTATCTAATGACACAATCCAACACATTCTATTATATTATTCTCACACACACACTATTCCCCTCCCCTTTCCCACCCTCTCTACCCTCCCCCTCCCCTTTCTTCTTAGTATTCTTTCTCCATAATTCCTACATATTTTCATTCCTTCTTATTTAACCCTATTTCTTCCATCCTATACATTCTCGTTCCTTCTCTCACATTCCTTCCACCATTTACACTTTACCATTTATACTTTCTTCCATCCTATATTCCTATACCCCCCTTATTTCATTACCCCCATACATTCTCATTCCTTCTCTCACTTCCACCATTTATACTTTACCGCTATCTTCTTAACACTCATTCCCTTACATCTCTTTTCCAATCTAATTCATGCATTTACCATATTTACCAACTAAAACTGACTTCAAGGTAAGTGTGTTTCGTTCTCTAAACTATTTATATAATTTTGCTATTTCTCTCAACTACTATTTATTTCTTTTTTTTTTTTATATGCTATACCTAAATTTTATTAAGTTATTTCAATCCTCCGTTACGCTCAATCTAAGCATTTCACCAGTTCCGTTTTTAACCCTTCTTTTTTAAAGTATTCTTCCAGCCCTCTCCATTCCTCCCTTATCTTCTGTTTTGATGTATTTCTAATTGCCGCAGTCATTTTAGCTAAATTCATATAGTCTATTAACTTTAGATGCCAGTCTTGTATTGTTGGTGTTTCCCTTTCCTTCCATTTCTGGGCTATCAATAATCTCGCTGCTGCACATGCATATATTAGGACCTTTACTTTTATTTCTGGGACTTTATCTGGTATTATGCTCAGCAAGAACACTTCCGGTCTTTTTCGAAAGGTGATCCCTAACATCCTCTTTAATTTGTCATAAATTTCACTCCAAAATTTCTGAATCTCTTTGCACTCCCACCAGCAATGGTAGTATGTGCCTTTTTCCTCTTGACATTTCCAACATTTGTTAGATTCAATTTTATAAATTTTATCTATTTTCTCTGGTGTTAGGTGCCACCTGTACACCATTTTCATCATGTTTTCTCTTATATTCACAGATGCTGTAAACCTCATGCTATTTTTCCATAATTTGTCCCATTCTATCCTATATATTGGTCTCCCTACATCTTGTGCCCATTTAATCATCACGGACTTTACCTCCTCGTCCTTCAATGTCCATTCTAATAGATGGTTATATAATTTAGCGAGTTGTTTTTTTGTATTTTCCAATATTATCTCCTGGAATTTTGATTTATCCTTTGCCAATCCTATCTCTTTATGTTTCTTATATATACTTTGTATTTGATTGTATTGTAACCAGCTTGTACAATATTGTTCAATTTGGTTGTATGGTTTTAATGTCTGTTGTCCTGTATTATTCAACAATAAATCCTGATATGTTAACCATTTGTCTCCTTTCTTTTGTCCATTAAATGCTGTCATCTCTAGAGGTGATACCCATTCTGGTATCCTTGGCTCCAACAAATTTTTATATTCTTCCCAAATTTTATATAAGGACTTTTTAATGACATGGTCAGTAAATTCTTTATAACTCCCCTTTTTCCCCCCAAGCAAATAGTTATGCCAACCCACCTTATTTCTAAATCCTTCTAAATTTAACAGCTCCTCATCTTCTAATTGAATCCATTCTTTTAGCCAACAAAGTCCTGCCGCATCATGGTATATCTTCAAATCTGGGACTCCCCATCCTCCTCTCTCCTTAATATCCGTCAAAAGTCTAAATTGAATTCTTGGTTTTTTTCCTTTCCAAATGAAATTACTTATATCCCTTCTCCATTTTTCAAAGACTTCTTTCTTCCCTACAATGGGGATCATTTGGAATAAGAACAGCATTTTCGGTAAAATATTCATTTTAATCGTCGCGATCCTTCCTGACATTGATAAATCTAATTTCTCCCAACGTTCCAAATCTTTTTTAATTTCTTTCCATAATTTTGTATAATTATTTTCAAATAAATTAATATTTTTAGTTGTAATTTCGATCCCTAAATATTTTACTTTGTCAATTATTTCCCAATCCACTTTTTCTTTTAATTTTTTTAAATTGTTTCCTCTAATATTTTTTACCATCATTTTTGTTTTTTTAACATTTATTTTAAATCCCGAAACTTCACCGTAATTACCTAACTTCATTTTTAAATTGTCCATTGATTCTTCCGGATCTTCTAACATTAGGACTACATCGTCCGCGAACGCTTTAATCTTGTAAATAAATTTTCCTGCTCTTATTCCTTTGATATTTTCCTCCTCCTTCAGATCTTTTAACAGACAGTCCAGTGATGTTATAAAAAGGAGAGGAGACAGTGGACATCCCTGTCTTGTTCCCTTCTTTATTTCAAATTTTTCTGTTATTTCTCCATTAATAATTAATTTGGCTGATTGCTTATTATAAATAGCCCTCACTCCTTGTAGAAATTTACCTTCTATACCCTTTTCTATTAAAACCTTCTTCATAAACTCCCATCTTAAGTTGTCAAACGCTTTCTCGGCGTCCAAAAATATGAACGCCGCCTGCTTACTTAAATTCCAATCTAAGAATTCCATTAAATTTAAAAGTACTCTTATATTATTGTTCATTTTCCTTTTTGGTAGGAAGCCTTGCTGTTCTTTTCCTATAATTCTGTTTAATACCCCTTTCAATCTATTTGCTAATACTTCAGCAAAGATCTTATAGTCTGTGTTTAAAAGCGAGATTGGCCTGAAATTGCCGACTTGTTTAATCTCCTCCTCCCCTTTGGGTATTAGTGTTATAAATGCTTCTTCCCATGTTTGGGGGATCACTCCTTCCTCTAAAATCTTATTAATTAATTTCTGAAACGATTCTATCAGTTCTTCTTTAAAAATTTTGTAATGTAGGCTTGAGAGGCCATCCGTTCCCGGCGATTTCCCTAATTTCAATTTTGCTATCGCATTTCCAATTTCTTGTTTTGAAACCTCTTTATTTAACAATTTTTCCTCCTCATCATTTATCTTTATTGTTTTCTGATTCAAAAAATAATTCTCTAGTTTCTCTTTTTTTATTTCCTCTTCTTTATATAATTTTTTGTAATATCTCATGAAACACTTCTTTATTTCTTCTGGTTTATTCCATATTTTTTCCCCTTCCCCTATATTGAGGATCATTTTCTGTTCTTGTTTTTTCCTTAATTTCCATGCTAGCAATTTCCCTATTTTATTTCCGGACTCGAACATTCTCTGTTTCGCCCATCTAATTTTATTTTCAACCTCGTACCCTATTACCATTTCTATTTCCTTTTGCAAAATTTTTATCTGAGTGGCTAACTCTTTATTTTTCGGATTTTTTGCCAATTCATTCTCCTTTTCCCTCATATTTTCCTTTAATTTTTCCAGCTTCTCCCTTCTTCCTCTTTGGATTCTGCTCTTTTGCTGTATATATAGTCCCCTTATATATGCTTTCCCAGCATCCCATACCACCGTTAAATCGGTTTCTTCTAAGCCATTTTTCTGAAAATACTCAATCATATGTTTTTTCATCTTTTTAACAAATTCTTCATCATTTAGTAAACTTTCATCTAATCTCCACCTACCAATTTTTTTCCTTCCGCTTCCTAATTTAATCATAATAGGATTGTGATCTGTTATTGATTTTGCCATAATTTCACATTTTACTATTCTTGCTGCTATTTTTGTAGATGCCCAAATATAATCAATTCTTGCTGCCGATTTTTTTGCATTCGAAAAATGGGTATATTTTAACTCCTTTGGGTTTTTCACCCTCCAGCAATCCTTCAATTCTAAATTATTCACAATATGGAAAAAGGACTCTGGCAATTTCCCTCTGTTTTTCTTACCCTTGCTGGTTCTATCCAGATCTGGAATTGCCACTCCATTGAAATCCCCTAATAGAATCACCTCCTCTTCTCTTACATATTCTCCAATTAATTTATTCAATTCATTAAAGAATTTTATCTTGCACCCATTTGGGGCATAAACATTTATTATTACAACGTCTCCCTCCGGCAACTTCAAGCGTACTCCCACCACTCTCCCTTCCGTATCTTGGAAAATTTTTTCTGCATGTAATTTGTCTTTTACATAGATCACCACCCCTCTTTCCTTTTTTTTGTTTAACGAGACAAATTCCTTTCCTAACCTTTTATTATGCAATATTTTCTCATGTTTCTGTGATATGTGTGTCTCTTGGAGACCCACCACATCCCAGTTCTCTCTTTTCAGGATATGTTCTATTTTATTTCTTTTGACCTTACTGTTTAAACCATTTACATTCCAGCAGATAATATTTATATTTGTCATCTTTATTTCTTATACTATTTCCCTCACTTACATTCACACTAAAAGATAAGGAATACAAAGTCCAAAATCTGACTGCGTTGTTATTTTCTCAATTTAAATTTCCCTTCCACTGACAAAGTTGAGGAATGAGCAGTTTTATAGGACCTAATTCAAGAGTCTTTCTCCCCTTTCGTCGTCTCTCACTTCTTCCTCTTCTCCAAACAGTTCCTTTTTGAACTTCTTACTGAACCTCTCCGCCTCCTCCTTCGATCTGATGGTTCTTTTCCTGTCCTTAAAGATAAAAGAAAGTCCCTCTGGGTACTCCCATGTGAACCATATTTTTTTGTTTCTCAGGGCATCAGTTAATTTCTTGTAATTTTGTCTTTTCTGCGTCAACCTTCTCGGTATCTCTTTATAGATGGCAATGACCTTCCCATCTATCATCAAATCCTCCTGCTTTTTCTTTTGCAGAATCTTCTCTCTCAGTAATCTTGAATTCAACAGAATTAGGCAGTCACCTGGTCTCCTCGTGTTCTGTGTTCCATGTTGTCTATCCTGTCTTATTCTGTAAATTTTGTCTATGTCCATTAACAACTCATTTTCATTCACTTGTAGCCAACTGGCAAGTTCCTTCTGTATCTTTTCCTCTATTTGCTCATTTGCCGACTCTGGCACACCTTTCAAGCGTAATGTCAACGATTTTTGTTTCAATTCAACCATGGCAATTTGGTCTGCTAACTCTTCTTGTAGTCTTCTTACTTCCTGTCTTTCTCCTTCCTCTCTTACTTGTGTTGTTTTCAATTCATTATTTTCAATGATCAATCTTTTAATCATATCTTCCTGCTTGTCCACTTTTATATTTGTTTCCTTTACCACTTTTTCAATTTCCTTGTGCTTGCCATGTAGATCCTTTATTTGTTCCGATAAATCTGATATTATCTTAGAGTTATGTTCCAGCTTTGATTCCATTGAGTCCATCCTATCGTTCATATTCTGTGTATGTGTGTCTAGTTTGTCATTCAAGGTCTTGCTCATTTCCACGATCAATCTTTTAACATCTGCCAATGAGTCCGTATCATTTATTAATGACTGTCTCCTTGGTGTCTCCGGCACTGTTTGCGCCGTTGTCGGATTCTTCTTAGGTCCCATCTCTGCACCTTCTCGGTTACCACTATTTCTTGTGTTCATTAAAATAAATTCAAATTACTGCTTCTCTCTTCTGATGTCCTGACTTCTCTTTCTTTGGGAGCTCCCTTTTTATCTTATTAGCACCTCATTATCCAATAGCTTCTATTTTAATTCTGTAGTAACCTCTTTCACCACCAGATGTCGCTGTATTTCCAAGTCCTTTTAATTAGTCCTTTCTCTGTTCTCCCCTCTCTTCTCTCCTCACTTCCTCAAAGACGACGGAAGCTAATGGCCGGAGTCTCCCTTAAGACCCGGTCCTTTTTTTGCTCTTGGAAGAACAGTCTCTTTCCAGCTACTGCTCTCTATTTATGCAGCCTTTGCTTTCTCTCTTTCCGCTTCGCCTTCTCTCTTCCACTGTACTCCTCTGCTCGGCTCCACCGTCTCTCCCGTTGTTAAATAAGATCAACGGCTGGACGCGATATTCCGCCTCCGCAGAGTTTCCCCACCTCTCTTCCTTGGTGTATAGCTTTTATTTTACTCTTTCTCCGTCTTGAACAGTGGGCTTGTTTAGCAATCCTACCCACTCCACACACTTTCCTCTCCGACCTCTTTTCCCACCCGGAGTTTCTTTTTTACGTTCTTTCCTTTTCCAATTCGTCTCCTTACCTAACTCACACGGGCTCTCTCTTTCTTAATTTCCAGGTCGGAGCGTCTAGAGTGCTTGCTACGGCGAGATTTGTGGGCGTCTGTCCGGTAGGTAACTATTTTATATAGCATCCAGCTTTGCGCGATTTTCTCCCCAAAATGGGTTCTGCCGCGACTCGCTGTTCCGATGCCGCTTTGTGTTCCAGTTTCAGCCAGAATTCCGTACCCTGACCTTTCCGGGGGGGTAATTTAGACGCTAACTCTCCCCCTATTTGTTACCTCCTCCAGTCGGGCAACCTGGGAGCACAGGATTGTCCTTCACGACTCGCACGCTAGCGCACCCTCTCCGGAAGTCTAGAGAGGGCTTTCCATGTCAGTTCCCACTTTCTTAACATGTGATATTCACTCTATGGTCTCTCTTTTTGGGTGACAACCCTCCCCTCCAAAGTCCTACCTGGGGCATTTTGTAGATGCCCAACATGCTTGAGATATGGCTAAGGATTTCAGAAGTAGTTGCTTCAAAAACAGCCAACACGTCCTTCTGTCTTCCACAACTGTAGCTTGGAATACAATCTAGCAGGGCATCGACTGTTGTTCTGGCATCAAAAATAGCCTCATAGATGCTGTAGCCCAGGGTGACATTGGGTATAAGCTTAGGATGTTGGGAGATCTCCTGGATGGCAAACAAAATGGACAGGATTGGCGAGGTGTCCAATGTTGAAAAACTGCAAATACATTAATCAAGCAAACAAACAATCGTTTCAGTCTCCCATTCTCCATTAAATGAAAACATGCCATACTGCTTGTTCTAGAAGAACATCAGAGGATCCAAACTCTGCAGCTAGGAAGGAGCAGAATCTTGTCCAGATGCTCCCACAAGGCAATGAGTAACTTTTAGGAGAGCTTGAGCTCGGGTGAATTAAGGGACCAGTGTGAATTTATATGTTGAATCTCAATTCTGAATTCAATAAAAGGGCAAATGAGGGAGATATTCTTATCAGGGATGGCCAGAAATTAGTTGCTGTCTCGGGCAAATAGCAATGATTGTGAATGCAGTCTGTGTAACATAAAAGTCGCTTACGTCATAACAGTGTTTATGGGATGATGGGTAAAGTTGTATGGGTAAGTTACAACAAATCCTGCAGATATGATCCCACTAATCAGGTAGTCTCCCGACTTATAATAATTCAGCGGATCACTTTCCTCTTTTAGATTCAGGGGGCATTTTGCTTTCAGCATCCCACTTGCTCCACGGGGCATTAGCAGCAAAAATAGCAGCACCAGTAATCGCATCCTGGCTATGCCTGCAAGAATCATACACTCTTGTGACAGCAGTGACATTAGTAGCGCAGCTGGACTCCTACAATAGCTTCAGAAGCAAAGGTAGAAAAAGGAAACCTCTCACAGGAGCCTTGGCTGCCCCAAATCTCTCAAGCCAGGCTTACGATATTTATAACCCAGTTCTTCTTGAAGGCTTGTGACAATAAGTTATCTCATTCTGCCTGTGATTATGATGTTTATGTTATTTTTGGAGTCAAAAGCCATCGTTGGAGAAATCCCTGGACTAGATAAATAAATCCCCATGATTTTGATAATTATAAGGGGAAGAAGGTCCACCTCCCTGGCACCTGTGTGTGACTGAATGGGCAGGGGCAGAGCGAGAGCAAAGCATGTTTGTGAGAAATCACAGATGGGGCTGTCAATCTGGGCCCTGCTAAATTTGAGGAAACATCGACTTCAGAAAAGTTCAGAAAATTATAGAAAAGCTATGATGGATCAAGTCTCCTAAGGCAGGACATGATTGAGGTTTATAAACTCATGCATAGTGTGATTAACATAGATGGGAAAAGGTTTTTCTCTCTCCAAACTAGAACTTTGGACCCAAGTGGAACTAAAACCTTGGTCTTCTAGGCCCCAATCCTATCAACTATAGAATTCATGGCCATCCAATGAAGCTGGTTGTTAGAAGAGTCAGGACAGAGAACAGGAAGTACATTTCCACACAGGTAACTTGTGGAATTAATTTCCACAGGATTCCAGGATGACCATGATCTAGGATGACTTTAAAAGAGGATTGGCCAAAGTCATGAAGGACAAGCTTATCAATGACTTGTAGCTTACTGGCTATGTTCTAACCTCCAATGTCACAGGCAGGAAGCCTCTGAATACTCATTGCAGAAAAACCCAATTGGAGAGCCTGCTGTTGTTCTTGAATCCTGCTTGTGGCTTCCCATTGGGGCCTCTTATTGGCTGCTGTGAGAGCAGGTAGCTGCAGTAGAGGAGTCATAGATCTGATACAATCTGCAAACAGATCAAGACACTGGCAGGATTATTGTAAAAACCTGCAGTTTTTTAAAAAATGAGATATATGTGTTCTCACTGTCGGCTGCTGCCTTATTGAAGCCTTTGAAAAAAAGTCTATTGAAATTGCTTATCTAGGTTCTTTCATCAGTTTTCAACAGACATAAGGGGACATTCCCACCTAATTTCCCTTGAACATTTGGCTTCACCATATGAGTACATACAAACAGATGTGGGGTGGGGGTGGGCGAGATTTGGCCAAGGAAAGCAAGATGCCTGCTCACCAAGGAGCGACAGGGCTGTGTTGCTCATTGAATCTTTGGGAATATTCCTTGACCAAAGATCAGAGCCAAAAAGAGGATGGATAGCAGCAAGGTTCAATTTTAGGTAGCTAGAGATACAACATAATCACAAATTGGCATGTGATTCAGTCACCGCATGACCAGTGCAATGTGGCCACCACCACACCTTCCTCCTTATGCTGGTGATGCTCCTAGACTGCTTTGGGGTGCGGAGTCTGTGGGGCTTTAGACACCCATCACTTCCTTTCTCAGTGGGCGAAAGCTAAGCAAAGTCCAGGTATTATTGCTACTGTATAAGGCAGATGTATAAGGCACTGAGGTCCAGTGCCGAGGGTCTTCTGGCAGTTCCCTCACTACGAGAAGCCAAGTTACAGGGAACCAGGCAGAGGGCCTTCTCGGTAGTGGCGCCCGCCCTGTGGAACGCCCTCCCTTCAGATGTCAAAGAGAACAACAACTACCAGACCTTTAGAAGACATCTGAAGGCAGCCCTGTTTAGGGAGGCTTTTAATGTTTAATATATTACTGTATTTTAATGTTCTGTTGAAAGCCACCCAGAGTGGCTGGGGAAACCCAGCCAGATGGGCGGGGTATAAATAATAAATTATTATTATTATTATTATAGATGCACAAGTGAGCTGGTTGGGTTGTATCTCTAACCTGAACTTTTGTTAGCTCATTGCTTATCTCTGTGTGTTAGAGACCTTGAACAGAGGGGGCTCCTAACTAAGCACCTTTAACTATCGACGCTTCCCAGGATTCTTTGTGGGAGCCATGAATGTTAAAGTATATACATTCAAGAACAGTTTCTTTTACTGCAGGTGTTAGTGGAGTTTGGGACAGATTCTTGAAGATGTGGATTCGGAACCTTCTGAAGGGACTCAGTTTGCAAATGAGGTTTTCAGCTGCTGAGGTTTTATTGCTCTTTGAACCACATGCAGCACTGAAAGACTATATTGATTTGCACCAGTACATGTCAGTGAAATGGACATCCTCAGTAACAAGTCCATCAGATTATAAGAGAGATAGGACTGTAGGGCCTCTCCATTCTTATTATACATCTTTCCTTTCCACTTCCTTTCACAATTTTATATTTCTGCTTCTTTGATTTCATGCATAACAAGGTCTGAACCCAGATTGAAATGAGTCAAGATAATTGTTTGGCCTAAGGTGGTCCCATCCATGTGACCTCCCAACTGTTGCCCTGTTTGACATTAAAGCTTGTCAAGGGGTATGAGTGGATGAATCCAGGAATTGTCAATGCATCCTCATGAATAAGGGCAGTCCTGGCTGTCTTGAAATATGTGGTGATTTGATCACTCCTGAAAATTCCCAACTTGAGCCTTTTGGTTTATAACTGCTACTAAAACCCAATTGCTAATACTGGTTATTTGGAATATGTAGATCCTGGAAAGGTTTTTTTTATTATTATTATTTTTTAAGTACAAGATTACAAGTGCACACAGTAAAATAAGAAACAAAGAAGAAGAAGAAGAAACAAGAAATAGTAACCATGTAGAAAACACAATAGAGGAAAAACAATAAAAAATATACTGTGTACATTACAAAAAAGGGGAGAAAATTCTTGTTGCAGTTCACCAGACCTAAATCTGATATGGCATTTAGAAAAATGAATTCCAAATATTGTTACATTTGTCCGTGGCAAATCTATGTTTCTACACAACTTGTTCATGTGCAGCGAGATTGTACATATCTTCAATCCAATCATTAAAGCAAGCTGCATTTTAATTTATTTATTTATTTATTCAATATCAGTCTTTTTGCCATAGAATAGGCATCTCAGAGAGTCCATTCATATTATCACTTTCTTAGATTACATGTGTTTTCCTCTGCAAAGTTTAAGATTGTTCCGTAGAGTCATTTTCAAGGGTGGAGAGGTTTGTGGCCAGACAATTGCACACACTCTTACATCATCTGTGATTCTATGACTTAACAGTGTTTCCAGTTGTCCTGACACCAAACCAGGGTAGGGTAAACCTTAACAACATCATATTTTATGTGAAGCTAAGAATCTTCAAAGAAGCAAAGAATCAGAAACTTCCTTCACTTTTTGTAGTTAGATGTGCTTTTGTGTTCAGATCTGGCCTGAGTATGATAACGTAGCACTTGGGAATGAAGATGCAACCCAGAAGCCCAGCACTAGAGGCCAACATAGAGAAGACCTGCACGGCCACCATGTACTTCCCCTTGGTGCTCAGGTAGGTGGGCACAAAGGACACCCAAACACTGCAGAAGACCAGCATGCTGAAGGTGATCAGCTTGGCTTCATTGAACGACCCTGGAAGCTTTCTAGCTAGGAAAGCCACCGTGAAGCAGATGGCCGCTAGGAAGCCCATGTAGCCAAGGATAGTGTAAAACATGGCAACAGATCCTTCATTGCATAGAAGAATGATCTCTCCAGCCTGGGAGTGCATGTCAGAGTCTGGGAAGGGTGGGGAGATTCCCAGCCAGATGGTGCAGATGAGAACTTGCATACCAGAACAGGAAAGGACAATGGAGTTGGCCAGACTCTTCCCCAGCCATCTCCTCGCCTTGTTCCCTGGCTTTGTGGCCAAGAAGGCCAGCACCACAGTGATGGTTTTTGCCAAAACAGAAGAGACAGCAACTGAGAAGATGATGCTGAAGGCTGTTTGTCGGAGAAGGCAGGACACTTTCTTTGGCCGGCCAATGAACAGGAAGGCGGACAAAAAGGAAAGCAGGAGGGAGATGAGGAGGATATATGAGAGGTCTTGATTGTTAGCTTTGACTATGGGAGTTTCCTTGTATTTAATGAAGATTCCTAGGACAACAACAGTGGTTAAGGACAATAAGAGGGCAAAGGAAACCAGGACAATCCCCAAGGGTTCTTCATAAGTGAGAAATGTTGTAATCTTGGGGACACATTTGTCTCGGGCCTCATTTGCATGCTGATCTTCTGGGCATTTGGTGCAATGCTTTGCATCTGAAGAAAAGAAGAAGGACTTCAGTATCACTAACATAACTCTTACATCTCTAACTGTCTGTATTCCAATACAGTGAGACAATATAACGAAGTGGAAGAGGTCAGGAAATCAGAGAGGGACATTTCCTGGCTTAGGACAGGTTTTGCTCGAAGAGCCCTAAAACCTACACAGACTGAAAATGGCATGCTTAAGCCATTGTTGAGCATTTTACTCTGATGTAGGCATCCTCAAATTTACTTCCAAGGAACCCCTAAATGTCAGAGTATGAGAACAGATTACAGAGTGTTCTCCTTCTACAGTGGTACCTCGGGTTAAGTACGCTTCAGCTTAAGTACGCTTCAGGTTAAGAACTCCGCTAAGAACAGAAATCGTGCTCTGGTGGCGCAGCAGCAGCAGGAGGTCCCATTAGCTAAAGTGGTGCTTCAGGTTAAGAACGGACCTCCGGAACGAATTAAGTACTTAACCCGAGGTACCACTGTATAAGGAAAGTTTACACAGGTTCTGTTTTTATTTCATTCATTGATTTTTTCGTTCCATTTCTATGCTGCTTAACATGAAAAGTATCTCTAAGGTGTGCACAGCAAACTAAAGCAACAGCAGACAAGCAATAATCAGTTATGTATAAAAATGTAACAATAAGAAAAATTACTAATATATGTAGAAACAAGTATCACTGCTTGTCCTTCTGACACACTTCAACTCACCACTCCGTGCTCTCACCGAGATCACAAACAATCTCACAGCTCTTGCACAAAAATCTGACAAAGAGGTGGACTTCCGGTCGAGCGCCGGCCCTTTGGCTGAAGGGGGGCTCAGCGCTTCAAAGGCAAGGGGGAAACGCTACAGCGCAGCGACCCCCAGAAAGAACCCCAAATCGAGTGTTTTGGGGGTGTGGGTTCTGGCGGGCGCCAAAAAGCGAGCTCCTCCCTCCCCGGTAAGCTCAGATTTTGAGCCCTGAGAGAGAGCGAGGGAGCCGCGGTGCATCGGACACAAAACTTCCTTTGAGGTGTGAAGCTGCTGGTCTGTGAGGCTTGAATGCTCGATTCTTCCAAAGATGTTGAAAATTCCATGGTTGTTACCGTGAGTACAAATTTGGATTAAATTGGCGAAAATTGGTACAAGGGAAAGGGGCTTAAAAAGGAAGTCAGTCCCTAACCACTGATGAAGGAGGAAGGGAATGGAATTATCCCGAATCCAGAAACAGTTTTCTTTGTTGAACATTTAAACTTCTAAGGATTAAGTGTGAATCCCCCCCCCCAGGAACAGGGGAGGGGGGAACTGTCTTTTGTGTCGGAATTCCCTGTATTTGCTAGAACAATAGACTGAGTAAAAGCTGCTTCTAATTCTGGGGACAGGAAGGCGAGACTCCATTATGATCTCATTGGAATGGAATGTTTTTCTCACTTTGAATTGTTGAAGAGTTACTGGAAGAATCCCACCATTTCCTGTTTTTCAAGCCTGGGCTGTCCTTGAGGCTGAAGGGATGGGAACAGACATAACATTATTGGCTTCCCAGCAGGCAATATTAACATCACTTGCTGAACTTAAAAGTGCCCTTGCTCGGAATACACAACAGACTATAAAATTGAGCAAACTTATGAGAGGGGAGGAGGACTGCGAGGAAATCTTGGAAGAGGAAGAGGAAGGAGGAGAAGATGAAGGACTTTATAAGCCTGAGAGGCTTGTAGTCCATAAAGAAGAAAAAAAGTAGAACTTTTGGAGTGAGAGTCGAAAAGTGCAAAATGAACAAAGAGAGAAGACTCAACAAGCAACACTGTACAAAGAAGGACTTTATGAGCGTGAGATGCTCACAGTTCAGAAAGAAGAAAAAAGGGAGAACTTTTGGAGTGAGAGTCCAAAAGTTAATAAAAGCAGAGAGAGAAGAATCTACTACAAGAAATATTGTACAGCACCTTCTATGGATAAATGATAAACCCATAACAAGTTATGGTTAGAGGTTTGTGGCCGGGGGGGGGGGGCAGGGCAAGGTTAAAAGATGGAGAATGGCAAGAAATGTCAGGAAGGGGGTGGGGTGAAGATAATATAAAGGTTAAAACAAATAAGATAACCCGGTTTGAAATAGGACTGATTTATGGGACTTGCCGAATAGATTGGGGGGATTTGTGGACTAGAAGAGGAGACAGCGATTTAAGATTAAATAATAGGTTAACAACCATATGATGTATCATGGATATTAACATATATGGAAAATTCTAGAAGGGAGAGGAGGTAGTAGGGAAGGTATTGTTAGATTAGCAATGTGTAAATTTAATTATTGAATTATATAAAAATAAGATTAGGATCTTTTTTAAATGATTATGTGAAGGAAAAAGGATCTGGAATTGTTAGAAGATAATGACTTGGTTTCTTTTTTCTTTTTACTGTAATATGTGAAGAGTTTGGATGAGGAAAATTGCCAAAGCTGATATAAAATGAAAATCAGGGATATGGGGAAGTCCATTTAAGATGAATACGAAATTAAGGATTAAGGAACTTATAATTATGTGTTTTGTTGTGTTGTTGTTTTGTTTTGTATGTTGTTAAAATGAGGAAATGAATAAAGAATTTTTGGGGGGGGGATCTGACAAAGAGGAAGGTTCCTCCAAACTGCTGATCTCTCCCTAGTTTTTTACTTTAGGCTTACTTTTTCATCTGCAGGCATCATGGTGGATGGAGTAGCACCCCCAGCTACATCCCATTCAGCCCCAGCTACGTCCCATTCAGCAGTCAGTCAGCTGAACTCCCCCACCAAGTAAGGAAGAAGACCAACCCTTTACTCACAGTTCTTTCTGTAGCCTCTGCCCTCTTCTCCTCAAGGTCATTTTAAAGACAGCTCTGCTGCAACCCCATGTGAAGCAGAGTGTGGAGAGCATGAATAAGAATGACTTCATTATCACTAAGAAAACTCTCACATCCATACCTGTCTGTGTTCCAATACATTGGGAACATATAGCAATGTTGCAAACAAGAATATTGATCATCACAGCGACTGATACCAAGAGACATAAGCACACTTACGGATTCACAGAGTGTTAGCAGATGGCGTAACAGACTCAGCAACACAGCATTTTGGCTAAGCTACTTTATTTACATGTAATACACTCGGAGCATTCTGACTCAGCTCTTTCCTCTTTCTCATCAGGCAGCAAAGAGAAAGAACAAAGGACAATAGACCCACACAATGGAACACAGTAATATAAAACATCCTGTCTCCGTCACTTCCCACTCTGTGGAATGAAAACCTACACCGACATGTGATAAAAAAGCAATCCCATGACTGCAATCACGGAGCAAGAATCCTAACTGGTAGGTGGAGTGGCATCCTCAGACTCCGTCCTAGCTACGTCCCATTCAGCAGTCAGTCAGCTGAATTCCCTACTCTCAGTTTAAAGTACAAGAAGTTTGGTGAGTTTCCCGGGGGTCCCAAGTAAGGAAAAAGACCCTTTATCCTTTACTCACAGTTCTTTCTGTAGCCTCTGCCCTCTTCTCCTCCAGGTCCTTTTAAAGACAGCTCTGCTCCAATCCCATGTGAAGCAGAACCCAGAAATACCGCGTGCAGAATACCGCGGCGAGGCTCCTTACGGGGTCTTTGCCGTGGGATCATATTCATCCAGTACTTTACCAGCTTCACTGGCTCCCGGTGGAGTACAGGATCAGGTTTAAGGTGCTGGTTTTGACCTTTAAAGCCCTACGCGGCCTAGTACCCTCGTACCTACGGGACCGCCTCTCCTGGTATGCCCCGCGGAGGACCTTAAGGTCCACAAATAATAACACGCTGGAGGTCCCAACCCATAAGGTGGCTAGGCTGGTCTCAACTAGGGCCAGAGCCTTTTCAGTTTTGGCCCCAATTTGGTGGAACGCACTGTCTCAAGAGACCAGGGCCCTGCGGGATCTGACAGCTTTCCGCAGGGCCTGCAAGACGGAGTTGTTCCGCCTAGCTTTTTGATTCCGATTCAGCCTGGCCCTTGTGTTATAATATAACATTGTATTATAAGATTCTCCCCTATTTGTTACAAAGTCATGGGCTGTTGCATTAAGGTGGTTTTAAATCTTTTAAATCTTTTAATCTGTATAGTTAATTAATTGTTTTCTTTTATGTTTGATGTTTTATTGTGATTTTAATGGTGTGAGCCGCCCTGAGCCCGGCTTCGCCGGGGAGGGCGGGGTATAAATAAAAATTATTATTATTATTATTATTATTATTATTATTATTAAAAGGGATGCAGAGCATTGTGTGGTGTGCCTGCTGATCTCTCCCCTTGCCCTCCACAGTGTATACAGAGAAGGCTTCCCAAACTAATTGCTTTGAACTGAAATGTATTGTGTTAACGCTGGAGACTGAAGTTACAGAAGCCTCGAAAGTTGTGAAATACCTTTAAAATCTTCACTGAAAGTATCTGAATGAATGGTTTATTTACTCATTAGCAAATGTATTAAAGATATCAAATCAATGTACAAACAGGAATACAGTTGTACCTTGTGTTAATGGTGGAGACTGAAATTAGAGAAGCCTAGAAAGTTGAGAAATAACAAGGTGCTGGAAAGACATAAGTGCTGGCTGCAGGTGAGTATCCCTGAGGAGGGACCTTTTGTTTGCAGGATGCCACAGGTAAAGTTATTCACTGTCCGGTCACTACCCCTCTAATTTCAGGTAGTGTGGGTATCTGGAAGAAAGCCTTCATTTATGAGTGCAGTGTAATAGATTTGGCGCGGACCCAGCTAAACCCTTGAAATCAATAAATGGTAGGATTCTGACTCCCTTTCCTCTGGAGTCACCCACCTTCCTGAATGGAGATGGTCCCTTCCGCACAAGGAACACAATCATAGCAGCAAACTGGCTCTCCTTCTTTAGCCACTCTGGCGTATCCAGGGAGACAACTTTCGGTGCATCTTGAATGAGGAACGACCTACAAAATAAGGAGAAGGCACACCAAAAGTAGATCAGCGTAAATTGCAGACATCATCTGAAGACCCTGATTTAAAAAAGGCTCAAAGAAATATCATTTTTCAAAAAAACAGAGGCCAAGTTTACAATCTTTACAATGGGGGTGAGACCCTTCCATATTTTGTAGGACTGTGGAGAAATCAGCTTGTTTTTGACATAAACATGTTTCATTTTTAAAATACATAATGGAATTGATACATTGTTGAGGGTAAAGGGTTAACTAATTAAACAATGGTCTTTTAAACTACAGTGGTACCTCCGGTTATGAACTTAATTCATTCCGGAGGTCCGTTCTTAAGCCAAAACCGTTCTTAACATGAGGCGCGCTTTCGCTAATGGCTCCTGCCGCTGCTGCCACGCTGCCAGCACGTGACTTCCTCTCGCATCCCGGGGCAAAGTTCACAACCGGGAGCATCTACTTCTGGGTTAGTTGAGCTTGCAACCCGAAGCATTCATAAGGAGGACGGCACATAACAGGAGGTTCCACTGTATACTGTTGTTGTCTGTTACTAAGGGACTTATTTTTGTGTTTTTATATTGAAAACCGCCCCATGATCATTTTATGAAGGGTGGTGTAGAAATTTAGTAAATAATAACAGCAATAACTTTAAACTGCTGTGTCTTTCTGCTGGAGACACAGCCTGTCAGGATAGGGCCAGCAGGTGGTCTGAGTGACAGTTTAGCTGTCATTTATCATGTATCACAGCTAAGCATAGTGGCAGAAGAGAGTTGTCTTTTTTTATATACATACACAGTGAATCAAAAACTAGAAAATTATAATTGGTCAGTTGGTGCCAGCTCTGCCCCATCATATTACATCAGAGTTATAGACCAATGAAGGGCCAGAGCTGAGAAGGCTTTTGGGGAAGAGCTTGTGGTTTCAGGAAATTACTAGATCCATGTGTTAGTAGGATTGCTGAGATTGTTAAGCTGCTGGACCAACGTGAAGACTGTCTGAAATACTCCAGAGTAACAGGATAGGAAAAATAAACCATAGGTCATTGCTAAGGAAAGAAATGAATGGGGAAACTGCCCCATTCCCAAAATAAGATCTAGTTCATATAGGGGTTCTCCACAGACTTCCAAAATGCCCAGTAGTGTGTATAGCCAACAGCGAAGGATGATGGGCAATGGAGCCTAACACCATCTGGAGGGCCATAGGTTCCCCATCCCTGTTGTAAAACAAAGGTGAAGATGAAGCTCTTGTAGGGAACCTACTCTAACATTTAGGCGCCACAGGGGAAAGGGTCTCCTTTCTCCTCTCCATGTATGACATTACCGGTTATCAAGGGCAGGGGGAAAAAAGGACGAGAGACCTGATGCTGCTAATAAACCTTTTAAAAAAAGAGACAAGTGCCATTCCAAGATTGGAGCTGATCTACTTGGTGCAGAATTCAATTGGCATTAGTTCCTTTTTGAGCTGACCAGAAGATTCATGAAACAGAGATCGAAATCTAGGTATGTTGTTGTTAGAGTTTCGTTGGGATCACATCAGCACTGCCCATGGACTTATTTCAGAAATTTTTGGACTGCATGGCTTTGAGATATGGAGTTGTGCATATCACTATTATTCTGGCACTGTATATATTATTTGAGATTTCATGTAATGGAAAGTGTTGAAAAGCTGTGCATTATTGTTTACGTAAACTGCAAATACAGAGTTGTTTGGTTTGTGATTTATCTCGCTGTTTTCCTTGGGCGTGGTACCCTCCTGGATAATGGCAAAGGCCCATCTAGTCCAACATCCTGTTCACACAGTGGTCACCCAGATGCTTCCTTGGGAATCCCTTATCACTCTCCGCACTATTAATTCCTAACAACTGACAATGGAGCTAGAACATGGCCATTGTGGATATTTGCCAATGATTGCCTTTCCTTCCTTGAAATGGAACTATTGATTTGGAATGTGGAGGGTGTGCTGGATTTGCAGGCATTGGATGAAGGATATAACACAATGCACATTTCTCCTATGCTTTATTCAGCAGCAGCAGTTTCCCCCAGCAGTTGGCATTATGGGCAGCTGCTAAAACCCCCATGCCATCTAGGGCCACACTGCCAACCTTCAGCTACCTTCTCACAACTGCTGCTTCTCCTCCCTCCCATTGATGCATTTTCATCTATCCCTCTGAGTCAGTGAGCAGCTTCTCCTCTCTTTGCCCCTCTCCATCTGAGTTGCAATGAGGGTCAGTTCAAAACAGAGGGCCAGAAAACAGCAATGGTGTACTCAGCTGAGACGTAGAAGTCACCTGGGGATGGGCCAGCTGAGGGTTAACCTGAAATGGGCCCACTCAACAAATTATCTGAACTTAGCAGATGTCACCGCAAGGAAACGGGAGCCAGTGTGGTGTAGGGGTTAGAGGGCTGGACAAGAACCTGAGAGACCAAGGTTCAATTCCCACTCAGCCTTGAAGCTTCCTGGGTGACCTTCGGCCAATTACCTCCTCCAAGTCTAAGCTACTTCACAGGATTGCTGAGGGGATTAAAAGAAGAGGCAGAAAACCATTTATAGCATTTTGAGCTCAACAGAGGAAAGGTGGGATATTAATGCAATAAACAAATGAATGAATGAATGCAATGACCTTGCTGAAGTTCCCCGGCCACACAATGGCTGCCGGATTAATGGTAAACTTTACGTCGGAGGATGCCTGTTCCTCAACGCTCCCAACTTTCATTCTGCTGTGAGATCTATTGGGAAATACGACCCAGTTCCAGATATCAAAGTTGGCGGTCACCTCCCCATTCTTATCCAAATACAACCCTCCTATGGATGAATTGGAAAGCCAAATTTCTTTCAAGAAAGTGTGAAGCTAGAATGGCAGGGAAAACACCAGCATTTAGGAAACATGATATCAGGGTCGCCTATGAGAACTGAAGGCTTGTGCACAAACTCCATAACGGATCAAAGTAATCAAATATATGCTTAATATGCTTAATCAAAATGCTTATTTTGAGCATATGATTCAGCAATTTTTTTCATGAAGTTGGGTATTTTGCTTGATGCAATCTTATTTTCCTTTGATAATTGAGAAAGGTACCAGACCTCTTACCAAGAGTACTTTGTAAACCACATAATCAAAGGGATGGGTGGGTGGAAAACCTAACAAGGAAAACCAGGTGATGGGTACAGGTGCAGGCTGCTTCAAAACCTGAGGGAAGCTCCATCAGGTCCACCTCAAACACCAGCCCTGAGTCCAAGCCAGCCTGCCATTAGCCAAACGTGCAAGCAGGCTTGGATCCAGTTCCTGATAGGAACGGGAGGCTTCCTGCCCTCCTCACCTGTTCAGGAAGTATCCAGCAACCTGGGCCCCACTCACTGAGCCCGTAGGAAGCCACCGCTGGCCTGCAGTGTTGCAGACTTAGTTTTCAAAGTATTGTAGAACCACAAAAATAACAAAAATATCTGAATCTGTCCAGCTAAATACAGGACGGACAGGGCAAACCTAAACTTAATAATTAATTCCAGAGATGGACAACATATTTGCAAAATGGGGAGGGGACAGACCTGCCATGGCTGCAGGCTTTGAAGTTCCAAACTGTCTCCTCCACCCGCCATTAACCTCCATTTGGATCTGGATGAATATGCAGCATTTAAAGCCTGAGCCACTAGTTGGACACCGTAGTAAATGCTGTAACGATCTTGAGACCAGACTGCCTCCATCTCCTCCTGGGTCAAAGTTTCCCGTAGTTCCTTTTCTGTGCATCTTGTCCAACCCTCCACGGACAGCACTTTGTTTGAACATGAACAATGGAATGCTTTCTGCCAAAACTGTGAAAATGCAGATGCAGTTGCAGATGAAAGTGGAGTATAGTAGCCACGTTCGGTCCTTTTTTGGGTATTCATTACAAAGGACAAAGAACCTTGGGCAGGCTGGAAGTAATCTGCGCCACCAAACAACATATCATCAATGTCTGGAAGATCTGTTGTGATCCAGACTATCCCCTGAGATTCCCTCACTTCATGAATGCGTTGTAAGTGTACGATTGCAAAAGTTATGTGTTGAGAATTCCCATAGTAAATGAACGCCTTGACTTGTCTCAGGACAGATGGTTTACAATGTAAGGATGACATTTGGTGCAGGGTTAAAATTAGAATTTTTTTCAAGAAAGCAACACAAATTTCATTGTGGATGATCAGAGGTGTGAAGCCACTCAGGAACCTTTCTCCATTGTCATTGTCTGGAACAAAGAGACCGATCCACGTCCATCGAAAACAGAGCAGCAACTTGACAATCCCCCAATACTGGGTTTCTTCCTTTGGGACTATCCGGTAGATAAAGGGGAACTGGGTTTTGTCATTAATGTAATGAGCAGTTGAGCCATAACTGACCTAGTAAGAAAAGGATTGGTGTCATGTTTTCAGGAATACACAGGAAGGGCCAGGTCACATGATCAGGACAGTGGCTCATCCAGTCCGGCATCCTGCAGTGGAGGACCTGGAGCTTACAGAGAAGGAAGTGTCTTCAGTGGGCACTGATGCAGAGCAGGGCATCTGGGGCTTTCAGGGGCCCCTTCTTTCTAGAATCACCATGGGCCACGGCACAGAATGAGAGGCCACACAGTCTGGAGGAGTGCAGGCACCTAAATCTCCATAATCAGTTACGGTAGCTGCCAGACAACCATTGTCTGCCTGAGAAAGAAGAACTAGGGAGCAAGGGGCTACTTTTATTTAACATACCAATTACTATTGGTAGTACTATTGGTAGTACGGAGAAGGAGAGGGGAAGAGACAGAGGGCTTTCCATGTCATTTCCCACTTTCTTAAAATGTGATATTCACTCTATGGTTTCTCTTTTTGGGTGACAACCCTCCCCTCCAAAGTCCTACCTGGGGCATTTTGTAGATGCCCAACATGCTTGAGATATGGCTAAGGATTTCAGAAGTAGTTGCTTCAAAAACAGCCAACACGTCCTTCTGTCTTCCACAACTGTAGCTTGGAATACAATCTAGCAGGGCATCGACTGTTGTTCTGGCATCAAAAATAGCCTCATAGATGCTGTAGCCCAGGGTGACATTGGGTATAAGCTTAGGATGTTGGGAGATCTCCTGGATGGCAAACAAAATGGACAGGATTGGCGAGGTGTCCAATGTTGAAAAACTGCAAATACATGAATCAAGCAAACAAACAATCGTTTCAGTCTCCCATTCTCCATTAAATGAAAACATGCCATACTGCTTGTTCTAGAAGAACACCAGAGGATCCAAACTCTGCAGCTAGGAAGGAGCAGAATCTTGTCCAGATGCTCCCACAAGGCAATGAGTAACTTTTAGGAGAGCTTGAGCTCGGGTGAATTAAGGGACCAGTGTGAATTTATATGTTGAATCTCAATTCTGAATTCAATAAAAGGGCAAATGAGGGAGATATTCTTATCAGGGATGGCCAGAAATTAGTTGCTGTCTCGGGCAAATAGCAATGATTGTGAATGCAGTCTGTGTAACATAAAAGTCGCTTACGTCATAACAGTGTTTATGGGATGATGGGTAAAGTTGTATGGGTAAGTTACAACAAATCCTGCAGATATGATCCCACTAATCAGGTAGTCTCCCGACTTATAATAATTCAGCGGATCACTTTCCTCTTTTAGATTCAGGGGGCATTTTGCTTTCAGCATCCCACTTGCTCCACGGGGCATTAGCAGCAAAAATAGCAGCACCAGTAATCGCATCCTGGCTATGCCTGCAAGAATCATACACTCTTGTGACAGCAGTGACATTAGTAGCGCAGCTGGACTCCTACAATAGCTTCAGAAGCAAAGGTAGAAAAAGGAAACCTCTCACAGGAGCCTTGGCTGCCCCAAATCTCTCAAGCCAGGCTTACGATATTTATAACCCAGTTCTTCTTGAAGGCTTGTGACAATAAGTTATCTCATTCTGCCTGTGATTATGATGTTTATGTTATTTTTGGAGTCAAAAGCCATCGTTGGAGAAATCCCTGGACTAGATAAATAAATCCCCATGATTTTGATAATTATAAGGGGAAGAAGGTCCACCTCCCTGGCACCTGTGTGTGACTGAATGGGCAGGGGCAGAGCGAGAGCAAAGCATGTTTGTGAGAAATCACAGATGGGGCTGTCAATCTGGGCCCTGCTAAATTTGAGGAAACATCGACTTCAGAAAAGTTCAGAAAATTATAGAAAAGCTATGATGGATCAAGTCTCCTAAGGCAGGACATGATTGAGGTTTATAAACTCATGCATAGTGTGATTAACATAGATGGGAAAAGGTTTTTCTCTCTCCAAACTAGAACTTTGGACCCAAGTGGAACTAAAACCTTGGTCTTCTAGGCCCCAATCCTATCAACTATAGAATTCATGGCCATCCAATGAAGCTGGTTGTTAGAAGAGTCAGGACAGAGAACAGGAAGTACATTTCCACACAGGTAACTTGTGGAATTAATTTCCACAGGATTCCAGGATGACCATGATCTAGGATGACTTTAAAAGAGGATTGGCCAAAGTCATGAAGGACAAGCTTATCAATGACTTGTAGCTTACTGGCTATGTTCTAACCTCCAATGTCACAGGCAGGATGCCTCTGAATACTCATTGCAGAAAAACCCAATTGGAGAGCCTGCTGTTGTTCTTGAATCCTGCTTGTGGCTTCCCATTGGGGCCTCTTATTGGCTGCTGTGAGAGCAGGTAGCTGCAGTAGAGGAGTCATAGATCTGATACAATCTGCAAACAGATCAAGACACTGGCAGGATTATTGTAAAAACCTGCAGTTTTTAAAAAAATGAGATATATGTGTTCTCACTGTCGGCTGCTGCCTTATTGAAGCCTTTGAAAAAAAGTCTATTGAAATTGCTTATCTAGGTTCTTTCATCAGTTTTCAACAGACATAAGGGGACATTCCCACCTAATTTCCCTTGAACATTTGGCTTCACCATATGAGTACATACAAACAGATGTGGGGTGGGGGTGGGCGAGATTTGGCCAAGGAAAGCAAGATGCCTGCTCACCAAGGAGCGACAGGGCTGTGTTGCTCATTGAATCTTTGGGAATATTCCTTGACCAAAGATCAGAGCCAAAAAGAGGATGGATAGCAGCAAGGTTCAATTTTAGGTAGCTAGAGATACAACATAATCACAAATTGGCATGTGATTCAGTCACCGCATGACCAGTGCAATGTGGCCACCACCACACCTTCCTCCTTATGCTGGTGATGCTCCTAGACTGCTTTGGGGTGCGGAGTCTGTGGGGCTTTAGACACCCATCACTTCCTTTCTCAGTGGGCGAAAGCTAAGCAAAGTCCAGGTATTATTGCTACTGTATAAGGCAGATGTATAAGGCACTGAGGTCCAGTGCCGAGGGTCTTCTGGCGGTTCCCTCACTACGAGAAGCCAAGTTACAGGGAACCAGGCAGAGGGCCTTCTCGGTAGTGGCGCCCGCCCTGTGGAACGCCCTCCCTTCAGATGTCAAAGAGAACAACAACTACCAGACCTTTAGAAGACATCTGAAGGCAGCCCTGTTTAGGGAGGCTTTTAATGTTTAATATATTACTGTATTTTAATGTTCTGTTGAAAGCCACCCAGAGTGGCTGGGGAAACCCAGCCAGATGGGCGGGGTATAAATAATAAATTATTATTATTATTATTATAGATGCACAAGTGAGCTGGTTGGGTTGTATCTCTAACCTGAACTTTTGTTAGCTCATTGCTTATCTCTGTGTGTTAGAGACCTTGAACAGAGGGGGCTCCTAACTAAGCAGCTTTAACTATCGACGCTTCCCAGGATTCTTTGTGGGAGCCATGAATGTTAAAGTATATACATTCAAGAACAGTTTCTTTTACTGCAGGTGTTAGTGGAGTTTGGGACAGATTCTTGAAGATGTGGATTCGGAACCTTCTGAAGGGACTCAGTTTGCAAATGAGGTTTTCAGCTGCTGAGGTTTTATTGCTCTTTGAACCACATGCAGCACTGAAAGACTATATTGATTTGCACCAGTACATGTCAGTGAAATGGACATCCTCAGTAACAAGTCCATCAGATTATAAGAGAGATAGGACTGTAGGGCCTCTCCATTCTTATTATACATCTTTCCTTTCCACTTCCTTTCACAATTTTATATTTCTGCTTCTTTGATTTCATGCATAACAAGGTCTGAACCCAGATTGAAATGAGTCAAGATAATTGTTTGGCCTAAGGTGGTCCCATCCATGTGACCTCCCAACTGTTGCCCTGTTTGACATTAAAGCTTGTCAAGGGGTATGAGTGGATGAATCCAGGAATTGTCAATGCATCCTCATGAATAAGGGCAGTCCTGGCTGTCTTGAAATATGTGGTGATTTGATCACTCCTGAAAATTCCCAACTTGAGCCTTTTGGTTTATAACTGCTACTAAAACCCAATTGCTAATACTGGTTATTTGGAATATGTAGATCCTGGAAAGGTTTTTTTATTATTATTATTTTTTAAGTACAAGATTACAAGTGCACACAGTAAAATAAGAAACAAAGAAGAAGAAGAAGAAACAAGAAATAGTAACCATGTAGAAAACACAATAGAGGAAAAACAATAAAAAATATACTGTGTACATTACAAAAAAGGGGAGAAAATTCTTGTTGCAGTTCACCAGACCTAAATCTGATATGGCATTTAGAAAAATGAATTCCAAATATTGTTACATTTGTCCGTGGCAAATCTATGTTTCTACACAACTTGTTCATGTGCAGCGAGATTGTACATATCTTCAATCCAATCATTAAAGCAAGCTGCATTTTAATTTATTTATTTATTCAATATCAGTCTTTTTGCCATAGAATAGGCATCTCAGAGAGTCCATTCATATTATCACTTTCTTAGATTACATGTGTTTTCCTCTGCAAAGTTTAAGATTGTTCCGTAGAGTCATTTTCAAGGGTGGAGAGGTTTGTGGCCAGACAATTGCACACACTCTTACATCATCTGTGATTCTATGACTTAACAGTGTTTCCAGTTGTCCTGACACCAAACCAGGGTAGGGTAAACCTTAACAACATCATATTTTATGTGAAGCTAAGAATCTTCAAAGAAGCAAAGAATCAGAAACTTCCTTCACTTTTTGTAGTTAGATGTGCTTTTGTGTTCAGATCTGGCCTGAGTATGATAACGTAGCACTTGGGAATGAAGATGCAACCCAGAAGCCCAGCACTAGAGGCCAACATAGAGAAGACCTGCACGGCCACCATGTACTTCCCCTTGGTGCTCAGGTAGGTGGGCACAAAGGACACCCAAACACTGCAGAAGACCAGCATGCTGAAGGTGATCAGCTTGGCTTCATTGAACGACCCTGGAAGCTTTCTAGCTAGGAAAGCCACCGTGAAGCAGATGGCCGCTAGGAAGCCCATGTAGCCAAGGATAGTGTAAAACATGGCAACAGATCCTTCATTGCATAGAAGAATGATCTCTCCAGCCTGGGAGTGCATGTCAGAGTCTGGGAAGGGTGGGGAGATTCCCAGCCAGATGGTGCAGATGAGAACTTGCATACCAGAACAGGAAAGGACAATGGAGTTGGCCAGACTCTTCCCCAGCCATCTCCTCGCCTTGTTCCCTGGCTTTGTGGCCAAGAAGGCCAGCACCACAGTGATGGTTTTTGCCAAAACAGAAGAGACAGCAACTGAGAAGATGATGCTGAAGGCTGTTTGTCGGAGAAGGCAGGACACTTTCTTTGGCCGGCCAATGAACAGGAAGGCGGACAAAAAGGAAAGCAGGAGGGAGATGAGGAGGATATATGAGAGGTCTTGATTGTTAGCTTTGACTATGGGAGTTTCCTTGTATTTAATGAAGATTCCTAGGACAACAACAGTGGTTAAGGACAATAAGAGGGCAAAGGAAACCAGGACAATCCCCAAGGGTTCTTCATAAGTGAGAAATGTTGTAATCTTGGGGACACATTTGTCTCGGGCCTCATTTGCATGCTGATCTTCTGGGCATTTCGTGCAATGCTTTGCATCTGAAGAAAAGAAGAAGGACTTCAGTATCACTAACATAACTCTTACATCTCTAACTGTCTGTATTCCAATACAGTGAGACAATATAACGAAGTGGAAGAGGTCAGGAAATCAGAGAGGGACATTTCCTGGCTTAGGACAGGTTTTGCTGGAAGAGCCCTAAAACCTACACAGACTGAAAATGGCATGCTTAAGCCATTGTTGAGCATTTTACTCTGATGTAGGCATCCTCAAATTTACTTCCAAGGAACCCCTAAATGTCAGAGTATGAGAACAGATTACAGAGTGTTCTCCTTCTACAGTGGTACCTCGGGTTAAGTATGCTTCAGCTTAAGTACGCTTCAGGTTAAGAACTCCGCTAAGAACAGAAATCGTGCTCTGGTGGCGCAGCAGCAGCATGAGGTCCCATTAGCTAAAGTGGTGCTTCAGGTTAAGAACGGACCTCCGGAACGAATTAAGTACTTAACCCGAGGTACCACTGTATAAGGAAAGTTTACACAGGTTCTGTTTTTATTTCATTCATTGATTTTTTCGTTCCATTTCTATGCTGCTTAACATGAAAAGTATCTCTAAGGTGTGCACAGCAAACTAAAGCAACAGCAGACAAGCAATAATCAGTTATGTATAAAAATGTAACAATAAGAAAAATTACTAATATATGTAGAAACAAGTATCACTGCTTGTCCTTCTGACACACTTCAACTCACCACTCCGTGCTCTCACCGAGATCACAAACAATCTCACAGCTCTTGCACAAAAATCTGACAAAGAGGTGGACTTCCGGTCGAGCGCCGGCCCTTTGGCTGAAGGGGGGCTCAGCGCTTCAAAGGCAAGGGGGAAACGCTACAGCGCAGCGACCCCCAGAAAGAACCCCAAATCGAGTGTTTTGGGGGTGTGGGTTCTGGCGGGCGCCAAAAAGCGAGCTCCTCCCTCCCCGGTAAGCTCAGATTTTGAGCCCTGAGAGAGAGCGAGGGAGCCGCGGTGCATCGGACACAAAACTTCCTTTGAGGTGTGAAGCTGCTGGTCTGTGAGGCTTGAATGCTCGATTCTTCCAAAGACGTTGAAAATGCCATGGTTGTTACCGTGAGTACAAATTTGGATTAAATTGGCGAAAATTGGTACAAGGGAAAGGGGCTTAAAAAGGAAGTCAGTCCCTAACCACTGATGAAGGAGGAAGGGAATGGAATTATCCCGAATCCAGAAACAGTTTTCTTTGTTGAACGTTTAAACTTCTAAGGATTAAGTGTGAATCCCCCCCCCAGGAACAGGGGAGGGGGGAACTGTCTTTTGTGTCGGAATTCCCTGTATTTGCTAGAACAATAGACTGAGTAAAAGCTGCTTCTAATTCTGGGGACAGGAAGGCGAGACTCCATTATGATCTCATTGGAATGGAATGTTTTTCTCACTTTGAATTGTTGAAGAGTTACTGGAAGAATCCCACCATTTCCTGTTTTTCAAGCCTGGGCTGTCCTTGAGGCTGAAGGGATGGGAACAGACATAACATTATTGGCTTCCCAGCAGGCAATATTAACATCACTTGCTGAACTTAAAAGTGCCCTTGCTTGGAATACACAACAGACTATAAAATTGAGCAAACTTATGAGAGGGGAGGAGGACTGCGAGGAAATCTTGGAAGAGGAAGAGGAAGGAGGAGAAGATGAAGGACTTTATAAGCCTGAGAGGCTTGTAGTCCATAAAGAAGAAAAAAAGTAGAACTTTTGGAGTGAGAGTCGAAAAGTGCAAAATGAACAAAGAGAGAAGACTCAACAAGCAACACTGTACAAAGAAGGACTTTATGAGCGTGAGATGCTCACAGTTCAGAAAGAAGAAAAAAGGGAGAACTTTTGGAGTGAGAGTCCAAAAGTTAATAAAAGCAGAGAGAGAAGAATCTACTACAAGAAATATTGTACAGCACCTTCTATGGATAAATGATAAACCCATAACAAGTTATGGTTAGAGGTTTGTGGCCGGGGGGGGGGCAGGGCAAGGTTAAAAGATGGAGAATGGCAAGAAATGTCAGGAAGGGGGTGGGGTGAAGATAATATAAAGGTTAAAACAAATAAGATAACCCGGTTTGAAATAGGACTGATTTATGGGACTTGCCGAATAGATTGGGGGGATTTGTGGACTAGAAGAGGAGACAGCGATTTAAGATTAAATAATAGGTTAACAACCATATGATGTATCATGGATATTAACATATATGGAAAATTCTAGAAGGGAGAGGAGGTAGTAGGGAAGGTATTGTTAGATTAGCAATGTGTAAATTTAATTATTGAATTATATAAAAATAAGATTAGGATCTTTTTTAAATGATTATGTGAAGGAAAAAGGATCTGGAATTGTTAGAAGATAATGACTTGGTTTCTTTTTTCTTTTTACTGTAATATGTGAAGAGTTTGGATGAGGAAAATTGCCAAAGCTGATATAAAATGAAAATCAGGGATATGGGGAAGTCCATTTAAGATGAATACGAAATTAAGGATTAAGGAACTTATAATTATGTGTTTTGTTGTGTTGTTGTTTTGTTTTGTATGTTGTTAAAATGAGGAAATGAATAAAGAATTTTGGGGGGGGGGATCTGACAAAGAGGAAGGTTCCTCCAAACTGCTGATCTCTCCCTAGTTTTTTACTTTAGGCTTACTTTTTCATCTGCAGGCATCATGGTGGATGGAGTAGCACCCCCAGCTACATCCCATTCAGCCCCAGCTACGTCCCATTCAGCAGTCAGTCAGCTGAACTCCCCCACCAAGTAAGGAAGAAGACCAACCCTTTACTCACAGTTCTTTCTGTAGCCTCTGCCCTCTTCTCCTCAAGGTCATTTTAAAGACAGCTCTGCTGCAACCCCATGTGAAGCAGAGTGTGGAGAGCATGAATAAGAATGACTTCATTATCACTAAGAAAACTCTCACATCCATACCTGTCTGTGTTCCAATACATTGGGAACATATAGCAATGTTGCAAACAAGAATATTGATCATCACAGCGACTGATACCAAGAGACATAAGCACACTTACGGATTCACAGAGTGTTAGCAGATGGCGTAACAGACTCAGCAACACAGCATTTTGGCTAAGCTACTTTATTTACATGTAATACACTCGGAGCATTCTGACTCAGCTCTTTCCTCTTTCTCATCAGGCAGCAAAGAGAAAGAACAAAGGACAATAGACCCACACAATGGAACACAGTAATATAAAACATCCTGTCTCCGTCACTTCCCACTCTGTGGAATGAAAACCTACACCGACATGTGATAAAAAAGCAATCCCATGACTGCAATCACGGAGCAAGAATCCTAACTGGTAGGTGGAGTGGCATCCTCAGACTCCGTCCTAGCTACGTCCCATTCAGCAGTCAGTCAGCTGAATTCCCTACTCTCAGTTTAAAGTACAAGAAGTTTGGTGAGTTTCCCGGGGGTCCCAAGTAAGGAAAAAGACCCTTTATCCTTTACTCACAGTTCTTTCTGTAGCCTCTGCCCTCTTCTCCTCCAGGTCCTTTTAAAGACAGCTCTGCTCCAATCCCATGTGAAGCAGAACCCAGAAATACCGCGTGCAGAATACCGCGGCGAGGCTCCTTACGGGGTCTTTGCCGTGGGATCATATTCATCCAGTACTTTACCAGCTTCACTGGCTCCCGGTGGAGTACAGGATCAGGTTTAAGGTGCTGGTTTTGACCTTTAAAGCCCTACGCGGCCTAGTACCCTCGTACCTACGGGACCGCCTCTCCTGGTATGCCCCGCGGAGGACCTTAAGGTCCACAAATAATAACACGCTGGAGGTCCCAACCCATAAGGTGGCTAGGCTGGTCTCAACTAGGGACAGAGCCTTTTCAGTTTTGGCCCCAATTTGGTGGAACGCACTGTCTCAAGAGACCAGGGCCCTGCGGGATCTGACAGCTTTCCTCAGGGCCTGCAAGACGGAGTTGTTCCGCCTAGCTTTTTGATTCCGATTCAGCCTGGCCCTTGTGTTATAATATAACATTGTATTATAAGATTCTCCCCTATTTGTTACAAAGTCATGGGCTGTTGCATTAAGGTGGTTTTAAATCTTTTAAATCTTTTAATCTGTATAGTTAATTAATTGTTTTCTTTTATGTTTGATGTTTTATTGTGATTTTAATGGTGTGAGCCGCCCTGAGCCCGGCTTCGCCGGGGAGGGCGGGGTATAAATAAAAATTATTATTATTATTATTATTATTATTATTATTATTATTATTATTAAAAGGGATGCAGAGCATTGTGTGGTGTGCCTGCTGATCTCTCCCCTTGCCCTCCACAGTGTATACAGAGAAGGCTTCCCAAACTAATTGCTTTGAACTGAAATGTATTGTGTTAACGCTGGAGACTGAAGTTACAGAAGCCTCGAAAGTTGTGAAATACCTTTAAAATCTTCACTGAAAGTATCTGAATGAATGGTTTATTTACTCATTAGCAAATGTATTAAAGATATCAAATCAATGTACAAACAGGAATACAGTTGTACCTTGTGTTAATGGTGGAGACTGAAATTAGAGAAGCCTAGAAAGTTGAGAAATAACAAGGTGCTGGAAAGACATAAGTGCTGGCTGCAGGTGAGTATCCCTGAGGAGGGACCTTTTGTTTGCAGGATGCCACAGGTAAAGTTATTCACTGTCCGGTCACTACCCCTCTAATTTCAGGTAGTGTGGGTATCTGGAAGAAAGCCTTCATTTATGAGTGCAGTGTAATAGATTTGGCGCGGACCCAGCTAAACCCTTGAAATCAATAAATGGTAGGATTCTGACTCCCTTTCCTCTGGAGTCACCCACCTTCCTGAATGGAGATGGTCCCTTCCGCACAAGGAACACAATCATAGCAGCAAACTGGCTCTCCTTCTTTAGCCACTCTGGCGTATCCAGGGAGACAACTTTCGGTGCATCTTGAATGAGGAACGACCTACAAAATAAGGAGAAGGCACACCAAAAGTAGATCAGCGTAAATTGCAGACATCATCTGAAGACCCTGATTTAAAAAAGGCTCAAAGAAATATCATTTTTCAAAAAAACAGAGGCCAAGTTTACAATCTTTACAATGGGGGTGAGACCCTTCCATATTTTGTAGGACTGTGGAGAAATCAGCTTGTTTTTGACATAAACATGTTTCATTTTTAAAATACATAATGGAATTGATACATTGTTGAGGGTAAAGGGTTAACTAATTAAACAATGGTCTTTTAAACTACAGTGGTACCTCCGGTTATGAACTTAATTCATTCCGGAGGTCCGTTCTTAAGCCAAAACCGTTCTTAACATGAGGCGCGCTTTCGCTAATGGCTCCTGCCGCTGCTGCCACGCTGCCAGCACGCGACTTCCTCTCGCATCCCGGGGCAAAGTTCACAACCGGGAGCATCTACTTCTGGGTTAGTTGAGCTTGCAACCCGAAGCATTCATAAGGAGGACGGCACATAACAGGAGGTTCCACTGTATACTGTTGTTGTCTGTTACTAAGAGACTTATTTTTGTGTTTTTATATTGAAAACCGCCCCATGATCATTTTATGAAGGGTGGTGTAGAAATTTAGTAAATAATAACAGCAATAACTTTAAACTGCTGTGTCTTTCTGCTGGAGACACAGCCTGTCAGGATAGGGCCAGCAGGTGGTCTGAGTGACAGTTTAGCTGTCATTTATCATGTATCACAGCTAAGCATAGTGGCAGAAGAGAGGTGTCTTTTTTTATATACATACACAGTGAATCAAAAACTAGAAAATTATAATTGGTCAGTTGGTGCCAGCTCTGCCCCATCATATTACATCAGAGTTATAGACCAATGAAGGGCCAGAGCTGAGAAGGCTTTTGGGGAAGAGCTTGTGGTTTTAGGAAATTACTAGATCCATGTGTTAGTAGGATTGCTGAGATTGTTAAGCTGCTGGACCAACGTGAAGACTGTCTGAAATACTCCAGAGTAACAGGATAGGAAAAATAAACCATAGGTCATTGCTAAGGAAAGAAATGAATGGGGAAACTGCCCCATTCCCAAAATAAGATCTAGTTCATATAGGGGTTCTCCACAGACTTCCAAAATGCCCAGTAGTGTGTATAGCCAACAGCGAAGGATGATGGGCAATGGAGCCTAACACCATCTGGAGGGCCATAGGTTCCCCATCCCTGTTGTAAAACAAAGGTGAAGATGAAGCTCTTGTAGGGAACCTACTCTAACATTTAGGCGCCACAGGGGAAAGGGTCTCCTTTCTCCTCTCCATGTATGACATTACCGGTTATCAAGGGCAGGGGGAAAAAAGGACGAGAGACCTGATGCTGCTAATAAACCTTTTAAAAAAAGAGACAAGTGCCATTCCAAGATTGGAGCTGATCTACTTGGTGCAGAATTCAATTGGCATTAGTTCCTTTTTGAGCTGACCAGAAGATTCATGAAACAGAGATCGAAATCTAGGTATGTTGTTGTTAGAGTTTTGTTGGGATCACATCAGCACTGCCCATGGACTTATTTCAGAAATTTTTGGACTGCATGGCTTTGAGATATGGAGTTGTGCATATCACTATTATTCTGGCACTGTATATATTATTTGAGATTTCATGTAATGGAAAGTGTTGAAAAGCTGTGCATTATTGTTTATCTAAACTGCAAATACAGAGTTGTTTGGTTTGTGATTTATCTCGCTGTTTTCCTTGGGCGTGGTACCCTCCTGGATAATGCCAAAGGCCCATCTAGTCCAACATCCTGTTCACACAGTGGTCACCCAGATGCTTCCTTGGGAATCCCTTATCACTCTCCGCACTATTAATTCCTAACAACTGACAATGGAGCTAGAACATGGCCATTGTGGATATTTGCCAATGATTGCCTTTCCTTCCTTGAAATGGAACTATTGATTTGGAATGTGGAGGGTGTGCTGGATTTGCAGGCATTGGATGAAGGATATAACACAATGCACATTTCTCCTATGCTTTATTCAGCAGCAGCAGTTTCCCCCAGCAGTTGGCATTATGGGCAGCTGCTAAAACCCCCATGCCATCTAGGGCCACACTGCCAACCTTCAGCTACCTTCTCACAACTGCTGCTTCTCCTCCCTCCCATTGATGCATTTTCATCTATCCCTCTGAGTCAGTGAGCAGCTTCTCCTCTCTTTGCCCCTCTCCATCTGAGTTGCAATGAGGGTCAGTTCAAAACAGAGGGCCAGAAAACAGCAATGGTGTACTCAGCTGAGACGTAGAAGTCACCTGGGGATGGGCCAGCTGAGGGTTAACCTGAAATGGGCCCACTCAACAAATTATCTGAACTTAGCAGATGTCACCGCAAGGAAACGGGAGCCAGTGTGGTGTAGGGGTTAGAGGGCTGGACAAGAACCTGAGAGACCAAGGTTCAATTCCCACTCAGCCTTGAAGCTTCCTGGGTGACCTTCGGCCAATTACCTCCTCCAAGTCTAAGCTACTTCACAGGATTGCTGAGGGGATTAAAAGAAGAGGCAGAAAACCATTTATAGCATTTTGAGCTCAACAGAGGAAAGGTGGGATATTAATGCAATAAACAAATGAATGAATGAATGCAATGACCTTGCTGAAGTTCCCCGGCCACACAATGGCTGCCGGATTAATGGTAAACTTTACGTCGGAGGATGCCTGTTCCTCAACGCTCCCAACTTTCATTCTGCTGTGAGATCTATTGGGAAATACGACCCAGTTCCAGATATCAAAGTTGGCGGTCACCTCCCCATTCTTATCCAAATACAACCCTCCTATGGATGAATTGGAAAGCCAAATTTCTTTCAAGAAAGTGTGAAGCTAGAATGGCAGGGAAAACACCAGCATTTAGGAAACATGATATCAGGGTCGCCTATGAGAACTGAAGGCTTGTGCACAAACTCCATAACGGATCAAAGTAATCAAATATATGCTTAATATGCTTAATCAAAATGCTTATTTTGAGCATATGATTCAGCAATTTTTTTCATGAAGTTGGGTATTTTGCTTGATGCAATCTTATTTTCCTTTGATAATTGAGAAAGGTACCAGACCTCTTACCAAGAGTACTTTGTAAACCACATAATCAAAGGGATGGGTGGGTGGAAAACCTAACAAGGAAAACCAGGTGATGGGTACAGGTGCAGGCTGCTTCAAAACCTGAGGGAAGCTCCATCAGGTCCACCTCAAACACCAGCCCTGAGTCCAAGCCAGCCTGCCATTAGCCAAACGTGCAAGCAGGCTTGGATCCAGTTCCTGATAGGAACGGGAGGCTTCCTGCCCTCCTCACCTGTTCAGGAAGTATCCAGCAACCTGGGCCCCACTCACTGAGCCCGTAGGAAGCCACCGCTGGCCTGCAGTGTTGCAGACTTAGTTTTCAAAGTATTGTAGAACCACAAAAATAACAAAAATATCTGAATCTGTCCAGCTAAATACAGGACGGACAGGGCAAACCTAAACTTAATAATTAATTCCAGAGATGGACAACATATTTGCAAAATGGGGAGGGGACAGACCTGCCATGGCTGCAGGCTTTGAAGTTCCAAACTGTCTCCTCCACCCGCCATTAACCTCCATTTGGATCTGGATGAATATGCAGCATTTAAAGCCTGAGCCACTAGTTGGACACCGTAGTAAATGCTGTAACGATCTTGAGACCAGACTGCCTCCATCTCCTCCTGGGTCAAAGTTTCCCGTAGTTCCTTTTCTGTGCATCTTGTCCAACCCTCCACGGACAGCACTTTGTTTGAACATGAACAATGGAATGCTTTCTGCCAAAACTGTGAAAATGCAGATGCAGTTGCAGATGAAAGTGGAGTATAGTAGCCATGTTCGGTCCTTTTTTGGGTATTCATTACAAAGGACAAAGAACCTTGGGCAGGCTGGAAGTAATCTGCGCCACCAAACAACATCTCATCAATGTCCGGAACATCTGTTGTGATCCAGACTATCCCCTGAGATTCCCTCACTTCATGAATGCGTTGTAAGTGTACGATTGCAAAAGTTATGTGTTGAGAATTCCCATAGTAAATGAACGCCTTGACTTGTCTCAGGACAGATGGTTTACAATGTAAGGATGACATTTGATGCAGGGTTAAAATTAGATTTTTTTTCAAGAAAGCAACACAAATTTCATTGTGGATGATCAGAGGTGTGAAGCCACTCAGGAACCTTTCTCCATTATCATTGTCTGGAACAAAGAGACCAATCCACGTCCATCGAAAATGGAGCAGCAACTTGACAATCCCCCAATACTGGGTTTCTTCCTTTGGGACCATCCGGTAAATAAAGGGGAACTGGGTTTTGTCATTAATGTAATGAGCAGTTGAGCCATAACTGACCTAGTAAGAAAAGGATTGGTGTCATGTTTTCAGGAATACATGGGAAGGGCCAGGTCACATGATCAGGACAGTGGCTCATCCAGCCCGCATCCTGCAGTGGAGAACCTGGAGCTTACAGAGAAGGAAGTGTCTTCAGTGGGCACTGATGCAGAGCAGGGCATCTGGGGCTTTCAGGGGCCCCTTCTTTCTAGAATCACCATGGGCCACGGCACAGAATGAGAGGCCACACAGTCTGGAGGAGTGCAGGCACCTAAATCTCCATAATCAGTTACGGTAGCTGCCAGACAACCATTGTCTGCCTGAGAAAGAAGAACTAGGGAGCAAGGGGCTACTTTTATTTAACATACCAATTACTATTGGTAGTACTATTGGTAGTACGGAGAAGGAGAGGGGAAGAGACAGAGGGCTTTCCATGTCATTTCCCACTTTCTTAAAATGTGATATTCACTCTATGGTTTCTCTTTTTGGGTGACAACCCTCCCCTCCAAAGTCCTACCTGGGGCATTTTGTAGATGCCCAACATGCTTGAGATCTGGCTCAGGATTTCAGAAGTAGTTGCTTCAAAAACAGCCAACACGTCCTTCTGTCTTCCACAACTGTAGCTTGGAATACTATCTAGCAGGGCATCGACTGTTGTTCTAGCATCGAAAATAGCCTCATAGATGCTGTAGCCCAGGGTGACATTGGGTATAAGCTTAGGATTCTGGGTGATCTCCTGGATGGCAAACAAAATGGACAGGATTGGTGAGGAGTCCGATGTTGAAAAACTGCAAATACATTAATCAAACAAACAAACATTCCTTTCAGTCTCCCATTCGCCATTACCGGTAAATGAAAACATGCCATACTACTTGTTCTAGAAGAACACCAGAGGATTCAAACTCTGCAGCTAGGAAGGAGCAGAATCTTGTCCAGATGCTCCCACGAGGCAATGAGTAGCTTTTAGGAGAGCTTGAGCTCGGGTGAATTAGATTGAAACGATGACTCACACTTCAGAGATTTGGCAGGAACAATTTACAGGAACAGAGGAAATGAAAGAGAGAAATGCCCTCTCTTGGGTCACCCCCCCACTTAACTTCTGAGGGTGGTGGAACTACCTGGTAAGGCACCTATATTGATTTTGACATTCAAGAGAGTTTGTAGGGAAGGAGGTTATCTCCTTACATCCGGATTTTTGCACTCCCTTCGATCTCTAAACTTTAAATTGCACAGTGCATTTCATAGTTGTAGCCAGGTTTTTGGGTGAACCACAAAAAATAAAAAGTGTTCAGAATCAACATCCCTGTTTGCAGAATACTAAGGGACCAGTGTGAATTTATATGTTGAATCTCAATTCTGAAGTCAATAGAAGGGCAAATGAGGGAGAAGTTCTTATCAGGAATGGCCAGAAATTAGCTGCTGTCTCGGGCAAATAGCAATGATTGTGAATGCAGTCGGTGCAACATAAAAGTCACTTACGTCATAACAGTGTTTATGGGATGATGGGTAAAGCTGTATGGGTAAGTTGCAACGAATCCTGCAGATATGATCCCACTAATCAGGTAGTCTCCTGACCTATAGTAATTCAGCGGATCACTTTCCCCATTTAGATTCAGGGGGCATTTTGCTTTCAGCATCCCACTGGCTCCATGGGGCATAAGCAGCAGAAATAACAGCACCAGTAATCGCATCCTACCTATGCCTGTAAGAATCATACACTCTGGTGGCAGCAGTTATTTTAGAAGCACAGCTGGACTCCTACAGACCTTCAGAAGCAGAGGTAGAAAAAGGAAACCTCCCACAGAAACGAGCCCTGCCAGCACCAAATCTCTCAGGTCAGGCTTCCGATATTTATGACCCAGTTCTTCTTACAGGCTTGTGACAATAAGGTATATCATTCTGCCTCTGATTCTGATGTTTATGTTCTTTGTGGCCACCGTTGGTAAAATCCCTGGAGTAAATAAATTATCATGATTTTTATAATTATAAAGTTAAGAAGGTCCACCTCCTCTGCAACTCCCTGGAACTGGTGTGCGTGTCTCAATGGGCAGCTGCAGAGCCAGAGCAAAACATGTTTGTGAGAACTCAAAGATGGTGCTGTCAATCTGGGCTCTGCTCAACTTGAGGAAACATTAACTTCAGTAAAGTCCAGGAATCTATAGAATAGCTATGATGGATCAATACTAGAAAGGCAGAGCATGATAGAGGTTTAAAAACTCCCATATGGTGTGGATAATATGTATAGGAAAAGGTTTTCCTCCCTCCCAGTAATAATACTAGAAGTTTGGACTTTAAGCGGGAATTTAAACCCTTGTGTCCTAGGCCCTTCTCTAACACCCTGATCACTACACCACACTGCCTCATAACTACAGATTCATTGGCATCCAATGGGGGTCTCTAACACCGACATAAGCCATGAGATACTCATATGAGCTAATAGAAGTTCGGGTTCATGAGACAACCCAACCAGCTGAGTGGTCCATTGGCTTTATACAGTAGCAATAATATCTGGCCTGAGCTTAGTAATATATGTTGTTGTTGTTGTTTAGTCATTTAGTCGTGTCCGACTCCTTGTGACCCCATGGACCAGAGCACGCCATGGGGTAATATATGTACTAGTAGCCAACTAGAGATTCAATTCTATTTCAATTCAGCTTCCAATGAAGCTGAATGTTTTAAGAGTCAGGACAGAGAAATCTGTTATAGATCTTGAAGATTGCTCCTTTCCTGGAAGAATTTCAATCATACATAGGTGGACTGAGGAAGGCTATTAACATAAGTGTTATCTATAGGGTCCAGTATGTAATGATCTTTTATGCATCCGAGAACAGGACTGTAGGTGTTAGTAGACTTTGGGGCACCTTCTGATGTGACTCTCACTGCTTGCAAATGAGATTTTCAGCTGTTGAGGTTCTATTGCTCTTTGAACAACATTCAGCATTTAAAGACAATATATGTTTACACCAGTGCAGATCAGTGAAATTGAAAGTGGTTATATATGTTCCAGTATGCAGGTTGTCATCTGCACCATCTGGCTAGGAATTTCCCCACCATCCCCAGACTCTCACATGCACTCCCAAGTTGGAGAGATCATCCTTCTATGCAATGAAGGATCTTTTGCCATGTTTTACAATGTCCTTGGCTACATGGGATTCCTGGCGTCCATCTGCTTCACAGTGGCTTTCCTAGCCAGAAAGCCAGAAAGCTTCCAGGGTCCTTCAATGAAGCCAAGCCGATCACCTTCAGCATGCTGGTCTTCTGCAGTGTTCAGTGTCCTTTGTGCCCACCTACCTGAGCTACCAACATGAGTCTGACCAAACTGCGGGAGGCAGTGGAAGACAGGAGTGCCTGGCGTGCTCTGGTCCATGGGGTCACAAAGAGTCGGACACGACTAAACGACTAAACAACAACAACCTGAGCTCAAAAGGGAAGTTCATGGTAGCCGTGCAGGTCTTCTCTATGCTGGCCTCTAGTGCTGGGCTTCTGGGCTGCATCTTCCTACCCAAGTGCTACATTATCATACTCAGGCCTGATCTAAACACAAAGGCACATCTAACTGCAAAAAGTGAAGGTGGTAGTGTCTGATTCTTAGCTTCTTTGATGATTCTTAGCTTCACATAAAATACCGCGTTGTTAAAGTGCAACCGAGCCTGGTGTCAGAATGCTGTTAGCGGCTTTTGGCTGGTTGCCTAGGAAAGTATAAAGGCAAGGAAAGTTTTCTTACAGTCCTGCTCCTGCCCCAAAGACTTCAGGATGATTTGTAGATGTTGGGAATTGAACCCAGGACCTTCAGCAGGTTCTGCTGTGCAGAGCACAGGATAGTTTCATCCATCTAATTAATTTTCGCTCTCTAGACAACTGTAAACTTTGGTAAAAGATACCATAGCCCCCATGTTTTACCTTTTCATCATGTGCCACGAATACCCACAGCATTAAGCCTGGGCCTGACTGTTAACTGTCTCTCACTTTGCTGGTGTTTGAAGCTCATTCTGTCTGTGACATCATATACTGATGTCACAATGATACAGTGGAAGTTAGGCCGACAACTTCCGCTCTTTGTTCTCTCTTCCAGACAGAGAGGATGCTCACACAGAACGCCATGTTTCAGTTGTTTTATTTGCTGTAAATAAATGCTTGATGCCACATTACCTAAACAATCTTGCTTTCGCGGACTCTGTTGATTGCGTGCTCACATCTTCTGGATATGTGCTGTTGCTGTTTACGGGACTGCTACAAGTGGACATTCCGGTTATCCTTTCCCCCATGCTTTTTAACATCTATATGAAGCCGCTGGGAGAGATAACCAGGGAGTTTGGACTGGGTGTTCATCAGTATGCGGATGATACCCAGCTCTACCTCTCTTTTAAATCAGAACCAGTGAAGGAGGATGGATGGCGGCTAACAGATTGAGGTTGAATCCTGACAAGACAGAAGTACTGTTCTTGGGGGACAGGGGACGGGCTGGTGTGGTGGACTCCCTGGTCCTGAATGGGGTAACTGTGTCCCTGAAGTAAAAGGTTTGCAGCCTGGGAGTCATTTTTGTGATGACCTGGGAGTCAGACTCAGACGCTGAACCTGAGGGATCCCAGCCTGCACAGGATTCACTGCCTTCAGAACCAGCAGAGCCAGGGCTGGGGCCTGAGTCTCAAGGGGACTCACCTGTGCTGGATCCTCAGGTGCAGGCATCGGCTGAGGTTGATCTGGCTCCTAATGGGATGGAGGACTTACTGCCTACAGGTGCTCCACTCCCCACCCAGTCAGGGGAAGCGGAGGTTGCCTCTGGGTCCGGTAACCCTCCAGCTTCTCCTGAGCTGCAAAGGCTCAGGGCAGAGAGGCGAAGGGAACTAAGTTCCCGCAGGAGGAGTGCTCGCCTCCAAGCCAGGAGAGGCGAGTCACCTGGGGATCGGAGCCGCCCTTCGCCTCGGGACAGATAAAAGCCGGCCAGTCCCAGTCCCAAGTCGCAGGAGCAACATTGTTGCTGAAGAGTTCTGCTTGTTCCCTGCCCGGTTGTTCTGCCTGAACTCTTGACCTGCCTTGGTTCCCGGTTTGTTCTTCCGTTCCTGACCTCGCCTGACTCCTTGCCCTGTACCCTGCTCCTGTTTCTTCGGACTGCTTTCACGTACCTCGGACCTCGGACCGGACTTAGACCTCGCTTTCTGGATACCCCACGGGACCAACACAATTTTAGACTTACAGCTGTCCATGGAGGCACAGGTCTACCAGCTCCATCTGGTAAAGCAGGCTGAGACCCCACCTGCCCGTGGACTGTATTGCCGGAGTGGTGCATGCTCTGGTTATCTCCCGCTTGCACTATTGCAATGTGCTCTACGTGGGGCTACCTTTGAAGGTGACTGGGAAACTACAACTAATCCAAAATGTGGCAGTTAGATGGGTGACTGGGAATGGCCACCGAGTCCATATTACACAGGTCCTGAAAGCCCTGCATTGGCTCCTAGCACATTTCCGAGCACAATTCAAAGTGTTCGTGCTGACCTTTAAAGCCCTAAACGGCCTCGGCCCAGTATACCTGAAGGAGCGTCTCCACCCTCATTGCTCAGCCTGGACACTGAGGTCCAGCTCCAAGGGCCTTCTGGCAGTTCCCTCACTGCAATAAGTGAGGTTCCAGGGAACCAGGCAGAGGGCCTTCTCAGTAGTGGGGCCGGCCCTGTGGAATGCCCTCCCATCAGATCTCAAGGAAATAAGCAGCTATCTGAAGGCAGCCCTGCTTAGGGAAGTTTTTAATGTTTGAAGTTTTATTCTGTTTTTAATATTCTGATGGGAGCCGCCCAGAGTGGCTGGGGAAATCCATCCAGATGGGTGGAGTACAAATAATAATAATAATAATAATAATAATAATAATAAATAATAATAATTATTATTTATTATTATCATTATCATCATACTGTGTACATTACAAGAAAAGGGAAGAAAATATTTGTTGCTGTTCACCAGACCTTTAGAAAAACAAGTTCCAAAGATTATTACCTATGTTCATGGCAAATTTAAGTTTGTACACAACTTGTTCATGTATAGTGAGTTTGTACATATCTTCAATCTAACCATTAAAGAAAGCTGGATTTTTATTTTTCCATTTGATCACTATCATAGAATAGGCATGGAGAGTCCATTCATATTGTCCATTTGTTAGATAACATGTGTTGGGTATATAATTCAAAAGGATACTTTCCTCTGCAAATGTAAGATTGTTCTCTAGAGTAATTTTCAAGGGTGGAGAGGTTTTTGGCAAGACAATTGCAAACACACTTAGGTCCTCTATTGTGTTTTAAATATTTTGTTGGGAGCCACCCAAAGTGGTTGGGGAAACCCAGCCAGATGGATGAATAAATTAATAAATAAATCATCGTCATCATCATCATTGATTCTATGACGTAATAGTTTTTCCAATTGTCCTGCCACAAACCAAGGTGTGGTCCTCCCTAACAATATCATATTTTATGGCTTCCGGTCGGCGCGCCGGCGAGGATGGTCGGGGGGACATGTCGCTCTTGACATTCCCTCGTCCGACCGGGAAAAGGGGAGCTCGCGACAGCGCCGCGACCCCCAAAACCCCCGGGAAGGGCGTCCCGGGGTCTAAGGACCCGCAAGGGCTCGGACGCCGGTCCTGCCCTCAGGGAGCAAGGCTCCCGAAGCGGGCGGGCGGCGGAGCCCCAGGGTCCATTTAACCCCCGTCGGACGCAGCTGCCAGACCGTCCCCGCGGAGCGCGCTGATTCTTCCAAATTTGCTGATTTCGGAACTGTGAGTAAAAAGGGAAGGGAATTTGGATTTAATTTGGACAGGTGTGGGAAGAAAGTACGGAGGTCCCTTCCCCGCCACTGCCACAAATTTGGAAGTCGATCCCAGCAGTTGGGAGGAAATATAAACAGGAGACATTGTTGCGGAAGCGAAAGTAAAGATTCTAACGGAGGGAAACTTTTGTTACAAGTTTTTAAAGAGCCCCCTCTCCCAAACCCTGAGAGAAACCTGGCTAAAGAAGATCTAAAGAAAGTTGGAAAATAACTTTTGTGGAA
Source organism: Darevskia armeniaca (assembly GCA_034641395.1). Taxonomy (NCBI): domain Eukaryota; kingdom Metazoa; phylum Chordata; class Lepidosauria; order Squamata; family Lacertidae; genus Darevskia; species Darevskia armeniaca. Next base: position 595,633 of record JAWWNF010000113.1, read on the forward strand.
TATATGTGACTTTTTGAAAAAGCTACCCTGGAGTATGGAAGTGCAGAGAGAAATTAATGAGAGACTGGATGTGTTTAGAGACCTAATCATCAAGCATTTCCGGAGGGGCAGCCATCTACAGGAGTGCATTCCTAAGCGTCAAGTGAAGGACAGAGAACAGAATGAGAGACATAACAAGCAAAAACCTCTGACCGTGGGAAGAAGAAGGATAAAGAGGAAAAGACCCAGGAAATTTTCTCAACCGCAAAGGACAGTGTCACACAAAAATGGCAAGAGAAATGGAACTGCAGTTACATTTGGAAGGAAAGACTGGATGTTAAGCAGGAAACTGCGGGAGAAAGCAGATGAAGTGAGGATCCACTCCAGAACTGACAGCTCCTGGGTCTGGACCGATGAAAGACGTGGACAGGGGTGATTGAGTAATAACTCTTTTTTAATGTTCTCAGCCCGGTGGATTAATTAGGCATGTTCAAGGATATGGCACATGTGACGTACAATATGAATTGGAAAATAATTGTGATTTATAACATGAAGTGGAATTTTAACAATGTAAGGTGAATATCAAGTCAGTGTTTTTTTCTGGGGAAGGGGAGAGGGGGAAGATAATTATTAGAAAATCAACAGAAGGGTACAATGGCTAAAGCAGAAATAGAAGTGAATAGATAAGATGAAATGACTATAATGATTAGATGTAGATATTAGATAAATAAGATAAATAAATATGTGTTAATTGATGAGGGAAAACCTGAGTAATAAGATATATTGATGTAACCAATGTAAGGGATCGGGGAAGCCCAAACTAGACCAACATTAGAATCCTTAAAGCTTGACCCAGGGATTGGGACAAGACCAGATAGACAGAAAGGCTGTATGGTTAAACAAAAATGAATTGTATACCTCTGTGAGAGGGGGGGAATGAACTGTAAAGTGGCTCCTCCTAGTGAGAGGGGGGGAGCCCAAGAAAGTTTAACCAATGCATGTCCTTGAATGTATGTTTTTGAAACAATTTGCAAAAAACCTGAATAAATATTATTTTTTAAAAAACAAACAAACAAACAAACAAAAAACAATATCATATTTTATGTGTAGCTATAAATCTTCAAAGAAGCTATCAGAAACTACCTTCACTTTTTGTAGTTAGATGTGCTTTTGAGTTCAGATCAGGCCTGAGTATGATAATGTAGCACTTGGGAAGGAAGATGCAGTCCAGAAGCCCAGCACTAGAGGCCAGCATAGAGAAGACCTGCACAGCTACCATGTACTTCCCCTTGGTGCTCAGGTAGGTGGGCACAAAGGACACCCAAACACTGCAGAAGACCAGCATGCTGAAGGTGATCCACTTGGCTTCATTGAAGGACCCTGGAAGCTTTCTGGCTAGGAAAGCCACCGTGAAGCAGATGGCTGCTAGGAAGCCCATGTAGCCAAGGACAGTGTAAAACATGGCAACAGATCCTTCATTGCATAGAAGGATGATCTCTGCAGCTTGGGAGTGCAAATCGGAGTCTGGGAAGGGTGGGAAGACTCCCAGCCAGAAGGTGCATATGACAGCTTGCATACCAGAACAGGAAAGGACAATGGAGTTGGCCAGACTCTTCCTCAGCCATCTCCTCATCCTGTTCCCTGGCTTAGTGGCCAAGAAGGCCAGCACCACAGTGATGGTTTTTGCCAAAACAGAAGAGACAGCAACTGAGAAGATGATGCTGAAGGCTGTTTGTCGGAGAAGGCAGGACACTTTCTTTGGCCGGCCAATGAACAGGAAGGCGGACAAAAAGGAAAGCAGGAGGGAGATGAGGAGGATATAGGAGAGGTCTCGATTGTTAGCTTTGACTATGGGAGTTTCCTTGTATTTAATGAAGATTCCTAGGACAACAACAGTGGTTAAGGACAAGAAGAGAGCAAAGGAAACCAGGACAATGCCCAAGGGTTCTTCATAAGTGAGAAATATTATAGTCTTGGGGACACATTTGTCTCTCGCTTGATTTGCATACTGATCTTCTCGGCATTTGGTGCAATGCTTTGCATCTGAAGAGAAAAAAAAGGACTTCAGTATCACTAAGAAATCTCTCACATCCTTTACTGTCTGTGTTCCAATACAATGGGATAATATAACAAAGTGGGAGAGCTCAGGAAATCAGAGAGGGACAACATTTCCCTGACTTAGGACAGGATTTGCTTGAATAGTACTATATCCTGCACAGAATTAAAATTCTTAAGCCATTTTTGAACATTTTAGTCTGATGTAGGCATCATCAAATTTTCTTCCAAGGGACCCCTAAATGTTAGAGAAACAGAACAGATTACAGAGTATTCTCCTTCTATACACTGTGAGAACAGGGCGTTGAACTAGATGGGCCTTCTGCCTGATCCAGCAGGCTTCTTCCTTTTTACTGGAGTCACCCACCTTCCTGAATGGAGATGGTCCCTTCTGCACATGGAGCACAATCATAACAGCAAACGGGCTCTCCCTCTTTAGCCACTCTGGCATATCCAGGATGACAGCTTTCGGTGCATCTTGAACGAGGCACGACCTAAAAACAAGGAGAGGGAGCATCAACGGAGATCAGCATACATTGCAGACATCAAATAATAATCATTTTTAGAATTCTGAGGCCAGGTTAAAGATAAAGGTAAAGGGACCCCTGACAATTAAATCCAGTTAAAAACGACTCTGGGGTTGTGATGCTCCTCTCGCTTTCAGGCCAAGGGAACCGACGTTTGTCTGCAGACAGTTTTTCCGGGTCATGTGGCCAGCATGATTAAGCTGCTTCCGGTGAAACCAGAGCAGCACACGGAAACACCGTTTACCTTCCCACCGGAGCAGTACCTATTTATCGACTTGCACTTTGACGTGCTTTCGAACTGATAGGTGGGCAGGAGCTGGGACTGAGGAACGGGAGCTCACCCCGTCGCAGGGATTCGAACCGCCGACCTTCCAATCGGCAAGCCCAAGGCTCAGTGGTTTAGACCACAGCGCCACCTGCTGTGGTTAACCCGCCAGGTTAGAAAGCTTAAAAATAGGAATGAGACCCTTCTAAATTCTGTTGAACTGTGCAGAAATCGTCTTGTTTCCGACATAAAATTTCATCTTTAAAAACATAATGGGATTTAGAAAAGGTTAACTAATTAAATCCTCCATTTCCTTTTATTGCTTCTGTTTGATATTATGATGTGTATTCATGTGTTTTTATAAGCAGTCGGTATTATTGGGGAGCTGTTAAAGCCCACATGGCAGCTATGGCCCATTGATGCATTTTCATATCTCCCTCTGAGTGGATGAAAAAGGACAAGTGTAAGGACAGCCTCTCCACTCTTTGCCCCTCTCCAGCTGAATTGCTATGCAAAACAGAGAGGGCAAGGAAAACAGCAGTGATGCAGACATCTGGGAAGGGGCGGTCACCCTGCGAGGGGCCACCTTAGGGTTAATCTGAAATGGGCCCCTATTGGCAAATTATCTGAATTTAGCAAATGTCACCACAAGGGAACTTGAGCCAGTGTGGTGGAGTGGTTAAAGCAGGGGTAGGCAACCTAAGGCCCGTGGGCCAGATGTGGCCCAATCGCCTTCTCAATCCGGCCTGTGGAAGGACTAGGAATCAGCATGTTTTTACATGAGTAGAATTTGTGCTTTTATTTAAAATGCATCTCTGGGTTATTTGTGGGGCACAGGAATTTGTTCATTTTTTTCCCTTTCAAAATATAGTCCGGTTCATCACATGGTCTGAGGGACGGTGGACCGGCCCACAGCTGAAAAAGGTTGCTGACCCCTGGGTTAAAGGGATGGGCAAAAACCCAGGTGACTAAGGTTCAAATTCCCATGCAGCCATGAACCTTCCTGGGTGACCTTGGGCCGTTCACTTCCTCTCAGTCTGTCCTACTTCACAGGGTTGTTTTGGGGATAAAATGAAGAGGCAGGAAAACATACATAGCATGTTGAGCTCCATGGAAAAAGGTGGCATATGTATATATGAGCTCCATAGAGAAAAGGTGGCATCAGGTATAATGACGTTTCAGAAGTGCTGAAGCCACTGAAGATTACAGAAGCCATATAAGCTTATAGAAGCTAACAGAAGTGTTCCGGAATCTTCCAGTGTGTCTGGAAGGTTTCCAAGCTTCCAAGGTTTCCATGGAAACAGACATGGGAATGAATCCTGACAGGATATAAATGCAAGCAATAAACAAACAAACAAACAAACAAACAAATAAATGCAATAACCTTGCTGAACTTCCCAGGCCACACAATGGCTTCTGGATTAATGGTTAATTTTATGTCGGAGGAGGGGTGTTCCTTAATGCTCCCAACTTTCATTCTGCTTCTAGATCTATTGCGAAACACGACCGAGTTCACGATATCAAAGTTGGCAGTCAGCTCCCCATTCTTATCAAAATACATCCCTCCTATGGATGAATTGGAAAGCCAAATTTCTTTCAAGAAAGTGTGAAGCTAGAATGGCAGAGAAAACACCAGCATTTAGAAAAACATGGTATCATGTGAGAACTGCAGGCTTGTGTGCAAACTCCATTGTAGAGGATAGTAAAACACATAATTGCAAAACAATTGCAGGATGTTTCCTGGACATTTGATTTATTAAATCCTTTTCCGAAGTAGGATATTTTGTGGGACATGGTCTTGTTTCTTTTGATAATTGAGAAAGGTTCCAGACATGTTATCAGTTTGAACTGAACTCCTATCAGCCGTATTTGATGACATTTGGGTCATTATAACAGGTCCTTTATGAGGTTTTAAATCCTCTTGGGGATAAGACTGAAATAAACATACTGTATATTAAGGACATGGCTGGGAAAGCACTTGGGAACTCTAGGAAGCTTGCATGCATTTTGATCTGCTTTAATCTATCCTATTGTGATTTCAGCTTTCTATATCTTTCAAATTAGGGTATTAAATTTCTTTGTGAGAATTTTATTGCTTTAACTTTTTTGTAAACTGTTTTGAGGTTTTTTCAGCAGTCAAGCAATATATACATTTAATGAAATAATTATAATAATCAATGTGAGAGAATGCTCCTTAACAATTTATCATATCCTACTTGGTGAAGGACAGGACATACAAACACACAGAGATAAACAACAAAAGATATAGACTCTGAAAAGAATTACCGTGTTTCCTCTTTTTTAATACGTAGCCATAAAGTAAGCCATGGTAGGGTTTTTCTAGAATTAAGAGAATTAAGACGTACCCCGAAAGTAAGCCGCCATTGTTCCCGTCGCCTCCTCAGCCGCCAATGGTGCCGCCATTGTTCCCGTCGCCTCCTCAGCCCCTCCTGCATGTGCAGGGAGCCAGCGAACCAGCAAGAGGCGCAGGGGGAAATGCGCCTCTCGCTGAGTTCTGCACCGCCTGCTCAGCGCGCAGGTTGGGGGTGGGGTGGGGGAAACGCCTCTTGCTGCCTCTCCTGGCATGCCGGGAGCCAAAGGTGAGGGGGGAAAAGAGACGACTGCAAGAGACGACGACTGAGCAGAGACTGAGGGAGCAAGAAGCAAGAAGCCCTTCATTACTCCCCCTTTTTTCTTCTTTTGGTATAAGGGTCTGGTGACTTCTGTTTCAGTGTATCTGAAGAAGTGTGCAGGCACACAAAAGCTCATACCAAAAACAAACTTACTGTAGTTGGTCTCTAAGGTGCTACCGGTACTGGAAGGAATTTTTGTTTTTGTTTTTGTTTTGTTTTGTTTTTGTTTTTTTGTTTTGACTATGACAGAACAACACGGCTACCTACCTTTCTTTTAATTGAAGAAATGTAGATTGCTGTACCATACCGTGCTGACGCAATAAAAATAAGACATCCCACCGAAAATAAGCCACCCCGTGTTTTTTTTGGGAAAAAATGTAATAAGACTGTGTCTTAAAAAAGGGGAAACACGGTACAATGATGGAAAACAGATGGCAAAAAGGGGAGAGGACCAACCTGCCATGGCTGCAACCTTTGAAGTTCCAATCTGTCTCCTCGACCCGCCATTAGTCTCCATTTCGATCTGGATGAATATGCAGCATTTAAAGCCTGAGCCACAAGCTGGACACCGTAGTAAATGCTGTAGCGATCTTGAGACCAGATTCCCTCAATCTTCTTCTGGGACAAAGTTTCCACTTGTTCCTTTTCTGTGCACCTTGTCCAACCCTCCATAGACACCACATTGTTTGAACATGAGCAGCTGAATGCTCTCGACCAAAACTGTGCAGCTGTAACTTTCGATTTAGAAGACGGTTGAGTATCGTAGCCATGCTCTGTCCTTTTCTTGGTATTCATTATAAAGGATAGAGAACCATGGGCAGGCTGGAAGGAAGCCACACCACCAAACGACATCTCACCAACACCAGGAATATCTGTTGTGATCCAGACTATCCCCTGAGATTTCTCCAATTCAGGAATGTTTCGTAAGTGCATGATTACATAAACTCCATATTCAGAGTCTCCACTGAAAATTAACACCTTGACTTGTTTCAGGACAGAAGGTTTACAATGCAAGGATGACATTTCCATGATGAAAAAAGGAATTTTTTCCAAGAAAGCAACACAGATTCCACCATGGGTCAGCAGAGGTATGAAAGCACTCAGGAACCTTTCTCCATTGTCGTTGTCTGGAACAAAGAGACCGACCCAAGTCCATCCAAAATGTAGCAGCAACTTGACAATCCCCATGTACTGGGTTTTTTCTTTTGGGACCATCCAGTGGATAAAAGGACACTGTTTCTTTTCATTAAGATCATAAGCAGAAGAGCCCAGACTGATCTAGTAAGAAAAGGATTGGTGTCTTGTTTTCAGGAATACAAAATAATGGCCCTGTCACATGATCAGGCCAATGATCATGTGACATCTAATCCAGCATCCTGTTCTCACAAGTGGCTAGCCAGTTGCTTCTGGGAAGCATTTCATGCCTCCGATGGAGAACCTGGAGCTCACAGAGAAAGAAGTGGCTCCAATGAATATTGAGGCAGAATAGGGCAACTGGGGCTTCCAGGGGTCATGCTATTCCAACCTCTTCTTATAATCACTATGGGGCACTTCACAGAATGAGAGGCAGAGGCTAAGCAGCCACACAGTCTGCAGGAATGCAGGCCCCTTAACCTCCATGCTCAGTTAGCTTCCTGGACAGCCACTGGTTTGCCTGAGAATGAAGAACTCCTGGGGAGCAAGGGACTATGTTGAACTATGATACTAGTTCTTCCTATGCCAGTCTGGTGAGGGTGAGAGAAGGAGACTGAGGGCTTTCCAAATCAGTTCCCACTTTCTTAAAATATGATGTTCTTTCTATGATCTCTCTTTTTGGTTGCTTGTGATTTGTGTTCCCTGGAGATCAGGGATGGGGAAAATTTGGTCCTCAGGACGTTGCATACATACAGTTATCAGTCTACATTCAAACTACAAGAAAGAAGATTCCACCTAAACATTAGAAAGAACTTCCTGGCAGTAAGAGCTGTTCAACAATGGAATTTGCTGCCAAGGAGTGTGGTGGAGTCTCCTTCTTTGGAGGTCTTTAAGCAGAGGCTTGACAGCCACCTGTCAGGAATGCTTTGATTGTGTGTCCTGCTTGGCAGGGGGTTGGACTGGATGGCCCTTGTGGTCTCTTCCAACTCTATGATGCTATGATTCTATGATCAGTCCCCACAAGCATGACTGATGGCCAGGAATGGTTGGCTTTGTAGTTCAGAAACCTCTGGCGGAGTGAAGGGGTTTCTCAACACTGGTGGAGATATAGCACAGAAGAATGAAACATAGCTGGTACCCCCTCCCCACCAAAGTCCTACCTGGGGCATTTTGTAGATGCCCAACATGCTTGAAATCTGGCTGGCAATTTCAGAAGTAGTTGCTTCAAAAACAACTATAACATTACTCTGTCTTCCACAGCTGTGGCTTGAAATGCTGTCTAGCATAGCATCAGCCGTTGTTCTGACATCGAAAGCGGCCTCATAGATGCTGTAGCCCAGGGTGGCATTGGGTAAAAGCTTAGGATTCTGGTTGACCTCCTGGATGGCAAATAAGGGGGACAGAGTGGGAGAGGGGTTCTCTGATGTTGAACTGCAAATGAATAAAAATGAATAAATGAATAAACAAACAATTGTTTTAGCTGCCTGCTTACCATTTAATGATGACAACATGTCATACTCATTGTTCTGTTAGAACCGAAGAAGAATGAATTAGTTTGATATCTCATGGGCCAAACTTTGAAGGAGAAGAATCTTGTTCAGGTGCTTCAACAAGGATATGAATAGCTTTTATGAGAGCTTGCAGCTTGGGTGAATTCAATTGGAATGGTAACTTACAGTTTCTGGAGCTCAGAGACTTGACAGGAACGATTTAAAGGATGAGAAGGAATGAAAGAGAGAAATAGCAGACATTTTGTCTGGAGAGGACAGGAAACAAAATCTCTGAGGTTTGATAGGCACAGTTATCATAAGACATAGACATAGTGGCTACATACAACTGCTGTTTAGATTGCTAGACAAGAAGTGACCTTGTGGGGTTTCAAGTAGTCCATGCATTAACTAGAAGCACAGAAGAAGGAAATGTGTTTGTTCTGTCCCAACAGTAAAGGTAAAGGACCCCTGACAGTTAAGTCCAGTCGTGAACGACCCTCATCTCGCTTTACTGGCCGAGGGAGCCAACATTTGTCCGCAGACAGTTTTTCTGGGTCATGTGGCCATCATGACTAAGTTGCTTCTGGTGAAACCAGAGCAGCGCACGGAAACGCCGTTTACCTTCAGTAGCAACATTAAATCATGACTGAGAAGAAGGTCAAGATTCAGGAGTTCATGATGAGTAGCACCTGTTCCAAAACTCAACAGGACTTGTGAAGTTGTTCCAACAATTTCCCCAGCCCACTTAGTTAGCCTTTCTTGAAGGTCACCCCAAAACCCAATGTTGTCCAAGTCATTCCAAACCAGGGCCAACGATTTGATTCAACAGGATCTGAAGAAATTGCAGAAGTTTTCCAACACCCCCAACGAGAAGGAGAAGAGATGATCAGCTGTTCTCTAGATGCTGCCTTTGCAATAATTAAACTGAAGCCCCAAAAGGGAAAGGGTGAAATAAGTATTTGATCCCCTACCAACCAGCCAGATATCAGGCTACCTGGTAACTTCACTGTATGTAATGAGATGAGATTAGAAGCACCTGCTGCAAGGGAGAGGTCTTACCTGTAATCCCAGCTCGTTACAGTACCTGTACAAAAGACACCTGTCGACAGAAGCAATCAATCCAGCAGATTCCAAAGTAGCCACCATGACCAAGACCAAAGAGCTAACGGGCCGAGCTTTGAAGGAATACATACTTGTCCAGGTGCTCCAACAAGGAAATGAGTAGTTTTTAGGCAAACTTGCAGCCTGGGTGAATATGATTGGAATGATAACTTAAAGTTTCTGGAGCTCAGAGACTTGACAGGAACTAATGCCAAGATGAGAAGGAAGAAAAGAGAGAAGTAGCAGACATTTTGTCCAGAGAGGACAAGAATCCAAATCTCTGAGATTTGATGGGCCAAGTTATCATACACATAGTGGTATCTGAAGAAGTGTGCATGCACACGAAAGCTTAAACCCAGAAGAAACTTAGTTGGTCTATAAGGTGCTACTGGACAATTTTTTAAATTTTGACTGCGTCAGACCAACACGGCTACCTACCTGAATCTAGAATAGTGGCTATAACAACTGCTGGCTAGGTTGCTAGACAAGCAGTGGCCTTGTGTGGTTTCATGTAGCCCATGCATTAACTATAAGCGCAGAAGAAGGAAATGTGTTTGTTCTTTTCCAACAGTAAAAGTAAAGGGATCCCTGAAAGTTAAGTCCAGTCGCGAACGACTCTGGGATTGCAGCGCACATCTTGCTTTACTGGCTGAGGGAGTCGGCGTTTGTCCGCAGGCAGTTTTTCCAGGTCATGTGGCCAGCATGACTAAGCCGCTTCTGGCGAAACCAGAGCAGTGCACAGAAACGCCGTTTACCTTCCCACCGGAGCGGTACCTATTTATCTACTTGCACTTTTTGGGGTGCTTTCAAACTGCTAGGTTGGCAGGAGCTGGGACCGAGCAACAGGAGCTCACCCCGTCATGGGGATTCGAACCGCCGACCTTTTGATCGCAAAGCTCAAGATTCAGGAGTTCATGATGAGTAGCACTTGTTCCAAAACTCAACGGGAAATTCCAACAATTTCCCCTGCCCACTTTCCTAGCTTTTAAGGAGAGGAAGAGAAAGCTCAGTTGCTTGCAAGTTATTTGCCCTCTCTCCCTGCAGGAATTTCCTGACTGAAGATGGCAAACCTCTTCCGGGTTGGAGTGAGTCCCCTCTCTTCTCTTGATGCACTGCTCTTCCCCAGGATGCATCATTGCAGGGACTCCCCTGCTCAGCGCCTGAGGGCCCCAGTCCTGCCACTCACCACCTGGCCTAGGGCGGGGCCTGATGGGCTCTATAAAGGACCACCGCCGCCGCTGCTTAGCAGAGAGGGCTCAGTTTTGTTTTGTTTTTGTTTAAATTGCTGTTATTTTTTACCTATGTCATTTTAAACTGTGATGGTGCTGTATTCTTAATTTTAGATTTTGATTTATGTGGAAATTGTTTTCCATTCGGTTGTGTATTTTTTGATGTGGTTTATTTATTGTTTATGACTTTTGTAATTCTGTAAATCTTGTCATGTTGCAAGCCGCCTTGAGCATTGTTTTTAACTGTGGAAAGGCGGCAAACAAATAAAAAATGATGATGATGATCATTGGGCATGGCTCCCAAATTCTTGCATTCTGTCCCAGCAGATTGTGAGAGCTTTACACCTCAGGGGCGCTGCCTAGTAACTCTGCAGAAGTCATGAGTATTTAGCTTAAGTAACTATGAACTTTAAAATTTGGGATTCCCTTGAAACTGGTGCTAAATCTGATTTCTTTCTGCAGGGCCTGTAAGACAGAGTTGTTCCGCCTGGCCTTTGGCTTGGAATCAGCCTGATCCCCTCCCCCTCTTTCCTTTTCCTTCTGTGATGGAACCCCATCTGGGGACTTCCCTGGCTTTTTTCTGGCCCACGTAGGACCAATCTGGATAGTTGGCCTTGGTGAAGATTTGACGTTTTCTCCCCGCAAACAGTTTTGATCTGGGCTTCCACTGAAATGAGGCTGCATTTTAAGTTGTATTTTAATCCTGTTTTTAAATTGTATTTTAATCAATTGTTTTTATACTTGATGTTAACCGCCCTGAGCCCAGTCTTGGCCGGGGAGGGTGGGGTATAAATAAATTTTATTATTATTATTATTATTATTATTATTATTATTATTAAATCTTGCAGTCAGTTTACAAAAGTCTGCAGTGAAAATCCTTCATTTGGGATCACCCCACGCATCGAGTAATTGATAAATCAAACCGAGGTTTGTAAACCCAAAAACTGAAGCCCCCAAAAGGGAAAGGTATCAGAATTAACCTCCCTGTTTGCAGAATACAAAGGGGTCAGTGTGAATTTAAATCCCCAAACCTTCTTTTTAAGACAATAGATGGGCAAAAGAGGGAAAAGGGTTTATCAGGGATTGCCAGAAATCCGTTGCTGTCTGGCAAATACCGGTAGCAGCGATTGTGAACCCAGGGTGGGTAACATAAATCACTTACCTCACAACATGGTTTCTAGGGCGCTGGGAAAAGTCATGTTTGTAAATATAAACACGTCCTTGATTTATGACTCCACTAATGAGGTGGTCTCCTGGCCTGTAATAATTTAATGGATTGTGATCCTTTTCCATATTTAATGGACATTTTGCTTTCAGCATCCCACTGACTCCATGGGGTATTAGCAGCAGAAACAGCAGCAGAAGTAATATCATTCTGGCTATGCCTGCAAGATTCATCCACTCTTCTGACAGCAGTGACATTAGGAGTGCAGCCCGACTCCTACAGTAGCTTCAAGCAAAGGTACAGAAAGAAAAACTCCCACAGAAAGGAGCCCTGCCTGCCCCAAATCTCTCAGGCCAGCCTCCAGATATTTACAACCCAGTTCTTCTTGTAGCCTTGTGACAATATGTTACCTCATCCTGCCTGTGATTATGATGTTTTATGTTATTTTTGGACTCAAAGGCCATCACTGGTGAAATCCCTGGACTAGATAAATAAATTATCATAATTTTGATAATTATAAGGTTAAGAAGGTTCACCTCCCTGAAATCTGTGTGTGACTCAATGGGCAGCGGCAGAGCCAGTGAAAAGCATGTTGTTGAGAACTCACAGGTGGGGCTGCTAATTTGGGCCCTGCTAAACTTGAGGAAATATTAACTTCAATCAAGTCCAGGAAAGTATAGAACAGTTATGATGGATCAAGACGAGCAAGGCAGGACAGGATACAGGTTTATAAATTCATGTATGGTGCGGATAATAATAATACTAGCAGTTTGGACTTCAAGCAGGAACTTAAACCCTGGTCTCCAAGGCCCGCGTCCAACACCCTGATCACTACACCACACTACCTCATAACTATAGAACTCATGGAAGTCCCATGAAGATGAATGTTAGAAGAGTCAGAACAGATAAAAGCTTAACTAGATGAGTCTTTCATCTGATCCACTGGGGCCCCTTGTATTGTAGCAGTGGCCCAAAGAATGCAATAATGTGAACCCCAATAAATCATTGAATATGCCTCTAAATAGAAGATGGTAACCTGTTGCTTTAAAGAAACTGATGATTTGGCAAAAGAGGCCTTCCCTACTGGGAAAGTACAGCGAATACGTTAATCACACAAAGATGCCATTCATATGCTAGAACATAAGTTGATACATGTACTAAAGCCTAACTCAGGTTCCCATACATGCAGACTAACAAAATATACTAGATCTCTAAGATCAAGATTTACTTAGCAATGCTTATTGTGTCTGCGTATTAAATTAGGTAATGTACATGCATACTAAACTAATATGAGGTAATGAAGAACGTGATTGGTTAATTTGAAATCCTTTGTTTGAATGTTATAAATACCCCTGCCTGGACCTTTGGGCGGGGTTGCAGCTTTGTGAAAGGATTCGACTGTAACCTTTATTGCTTTGCAATAAATAAACAAAATGGACTCATAGCTCCCCAAGTCTCTGAGTTTGATTGGTGTAGCTCAGAAGATAGGCCATTTCCGGCCAATGCAACAGTATGTACTTATGGAGGCCTTTGAAAAAAAGCCTATAGAATTTGGTTATTAAGGTTCTTTCAACCGTTTTCAACAGACATAAGGGGAAATTTCCATGCAGTGGGAAGTATCTGTCAGCAAGGAAAGCAAGCTGTGTTGGGTGTTCCATCATATCCATAGCTGAAGTTAAACACTCTGACTCTTGGGGAATGTTCCTTGACCAAAGATGAGAATGAGGAGGAGGATGGATAGCAGCAATGTTCCATTTAAATGGCTGGAGATAGTCCTGGTCCCTAGGAAGGAGAGGAAGGGATTGTGCCTCTTTGTCACACCTGAATTTATAGCATAGAACAGGGGCCAGCAAACTTTTTCAGCATGGGCCTGGTCCACTGTCCCTCAGACCTTGTGGGGGGCCAGACTATATTTTTTTTTTTGGGGGGGGATGAACGAATTCCTATGCCCCACAAACAACCCAGAGATGCATTTTAAATAAAAGGACAGGTTCTACTCACGTAAAAACATGCTAATTCACAGACCATCCGCGGGCCAGATTTAGAAGACGATTGGGCCGGATCCAGCCGCCGGGCCTTAATTTGCCTACCCATTGCATAGATGAAACATGAGTTTGGCCAAACATGAGTTTGGCCAAACTGCAAGAGGCAGTGAAGGATAGGCGTGCCTGGCGTGCTCTGGTCCATGGGGTCACGAAGAGTTGGACACGACTGAACGACTGAACAACAACATTGCATAGAACATAATCATGCACTGGCATGTGATTCAGTCACCGCCTGACCTTTGCAATATGGCCACCACCTTCCTCCTTCTGCTCCTAGACTGAGCTGGGATGGGGAGGCTGTGGGGCTTTAGACACCCATCACTTCTTTTCTCAGCAGGAAGCTAAGTCCAGGTATTACTGCTCCTGTATAAAGCAGATGGACAAGTCATCTGGTTGGGTTGTATCTTTAACCTGCACTTATATTAGCTCAGGGATGCGGGTGGCACTGTGGGTTAAACCACAGAGCCTAGGGCATGCCGATCAGAAGGTCGGCGGTTCGAATCTCCGCGACGGGGTGAGCTCCCGTTGCTCGGTCCCTGCTCCTGCCAACCTAGCAGTTTGAAAGCACATCAAAGTGCAAGTAGATAAATAGGTACCGCTACAGCAGGAAGGTAAACGGCATTTCCGTGTGCTGCTCTGGTTCGCCAGAAGCGGCTTAGTCATGCTGGCCACATGACCCGGAAGCTGTACGCCGGCTCCCTTGGCCAATAATGTGAGATGAGCGCCGCAACCCCAGAGTCAGTCACGACTGGACCTAATGGTCAGGGGTCCCTTTACCTTTACTATATTAGCTCATGTGAGTATCACATGGCTTATCTCTGTGTTAGAGACCTTGAACAGAGGGGGCTCCTAACTAAGCAGCTTTAACTATCTACACCTCCCAGGATTCTTTGGAGGAAGTCATGAATGTTAAAGTGGTATACATGTGCTTTACATTTATGATGTGGTGATGACCCCAGAAGATTGCTGATTCCCAGGAGGAATTTCAATCGTACATAGTTGAGCTGAGGAAGGCTATTAATATAAATGTTATCTATAGGGTCCAGTATGTAACGATCCATTATGCATTCAGGAACCGTGTGTTTTACTGTGAAAAGCCAAGTTACAGGGAACCAGGCAGAGGGCCTTCTTGGTAGCGGCACCCGCCCTGTGGAACGCCCTCCCACCAGATGTCAAAGGAAAAAACCAACTACCAGACTTTTAGAAGACATCTGAAGGCAGCCCTGTTTAGGGAAGCTTTTAATATCTGAAGGACTATTGTATTTTAATATTTTGTTGGAAGCTGCCCAGAGTGGCTGGGGAAACCCAGCTGGATGGGCGGGGTAGAAATAATAAATTACTACTACTACTACTACTACTACTACTACTATAACTGCAGGTGTGAGTGGATTTTGGGGCAGATTCTTGAAGATGTGGAACCTTCGGAAGTGACTATGCTTGCAAATGAGGTTTTCAGCTGTTGAGGTTCTATTGCTTTTTGAACAACATTCAGCATTTAAAGACAATATATATTTACACCAGTGCAGGTCAGTGAAATGGACATCTTCAGTAACAAATCCATCAGATTATAAGAGAGGACTGTAGGGCTTCTCCATCCTTATTATAGTCACTTTCATCATACATTACTACTTCATTTCAGAATTTTTGTTTTTATTTATGCTTATTTGATTCCATGCATAACAAGGTCTGAACCCAGATTAAAGCGAGCTGGATTTTTATTTTTCCATTTCATCAGTATCAGTCTTTTTACAATAGAATAGGCATGGTGAGTCCATTCATATGGTCCCTTTGTTTGATTACATGTGCTGGGTATATAATTCAAAAGGATACCTTCCTGTGCAAATTTAAGATTGTTCCATAGTGACATTTTCAAGGGAGAAGGTGTTTGTGGCAAGACAATTGCAAACACTCATAGGCCATCTATGATTCTATGACTTAATAGTGTTTCCAATTGTCCTGACACAAACCAGGGTAGGGCCCACCTTAACAACATCATATTTTATGTGAAGCTAAGAATCTTCAAAGAAGCTAAGAATCAAACACTACCTTCACTTTTTGTAGTTAGATGTGCTTTTGTGTTCAGATCAGGCCTGAGGATGATAATGTAGCACTTGGGAATGAAGATGCAGCCCAGAAGCCCAGCACTGGAGGCCAACATAGAGAAGACCTGCACGGCTACCATGTATTTCCCCTTGGTGCTCAGGTAGGTTGGCACAAAGGACACCCAAACACTGCAGAAGACCAGCATGCTGAAGGTGATCAGCTTGGCTTCATTGAAGGACCCGGGAAGCTTTCTGGCTAGGAAAGCCACCGTGAAGCTGATGACCGCCAGGAAGCCCATGTAGCCAAGGACAGTGTAAAACATGGCAACAGACCCTTCATTACATAGAAGGATGATCTCTGTAGCTTGGGACTGCATGTCGGCGTCTGGGAAGGGTGGAGAGATCCCTAGCCAGATGGTGCAGATGACAACTTGCATACCAGAACAGGAAAGGACAATGAAGTGGGCCAGACTCTTCCCCAGCCATCTCCTTGCCTTGTTCCCTGGCTTTGTGGCCAAGAAGGCCAGCACCACAGTGATGGTTTTTGCGAAAACAGAAGAGATGGCAACCGAGAAGATGATGCTGAAGGCTGTTTGTTGGAGAAGGCAGGTCACTTTGCTTGGTCGGCCAATGAACAGGAAGGAGGACAAAAAGGAAAGCAGGAGGGAGATGAGGAGGATATAGGATAAGTCTCGATTGTTAGCTTTGACTAGGGGAGTTTCCTTGTATTTAATGAAGATTCCTAGCACAATGCAAGTGGTCAAGGACAAGAAGAGGACAAAGGAAACCAGGACAATCCCCAAGGGTTCTTCATAAGTGAGAAATGTTATAGTCTTGGGGACACATTTGTCTCTCGCTTGATTTGCATGCTGATCTTCTGGGCATTTGGTGCAATACTTTGCATCTGAAGAGAAGAAGAAGGACTTCAGCATTACTAACAAAATTCTTACATCCACAACTCTGTTTTCCAATACATTGGGAAACAATAAGAGATTAATAAATTGTAGTATTTTGATTATTTGGGGTATTGAAGAATGTAAGCCAGTGGAAAAATACAGGCTAAGCTTCCTTCCAAGCCAGGACTTTATCTGGGATAGAGGCACTAACATGATAAAAGCTGTTGAAAGCCCATCTGAGAGGAATTCTTTGGCCTGGGCAGACAGAGGTTTCCATGGTGATGGGGTGTGCCATTGGGGTGTCAGGAAAAGAGAGTCTTTACCAAGGTGTGCTGGGAAGAATAAGGCAGAGAACAAGAAGGGACCCATTTTGGCTAGACTGGCTGAAGAATGGTTGGGAGAGATTTCTTGCACTCTATGGGGAGCAAGTCCCTCTTGAACACCCCAAGAACTGACTCCCTCCATGCAGACTACAGGTGTAACTACAGTGGACCCTTGACTTACGAAGGTAATCCATTCCGACGGGAGCATCGGAACTTGAAAAAATCGTAAGTCTAGTCCCCATAGGAATGCGTTGGAGAACGCATTCGTAGCTCGAAAAAACCTTCGGAACTCGAAAAAACCCTATCTAAAACGGCCGCGGCTTCCGATTGGAAGTTGAAAAAATTTGGAAGCGGCGGCCGCTTTGATCCCTCGTAACTCGAAAAACTCGTAAGTCGGGTCTTTCGTAAGTCGAGGGATCACTGTATGTGAATAAATCATATTTCTTAAAGGTACGATACTCTCCCCTGAGTATTCAATTCCCCAAAGGAGTACGAACCCTGGGTGAGCCCTAGGAACCTCCTGGAATCTTGCTACCGCTTGGCAGAGAGTGGGGTGGCGCCCAAATTCTGTAGGCTTAAATATTTGTCCCCTTCCCCTGACGGCTGTTGCGCTAAGGTCCTGCTCGTTTACTTTTCATAGGCATCTGGTTCAACATTGTTAAAGGGGGTTGGACTAGGTGGGCCTTTGGCCTGATTAAGCAAGCCTCTCCCTTGCCTCTGGAGTCACCCACCTTCCTGAATGGAGATGGTCCCTTCCGCACAAGGAGCACAATCATAGCAGCAAACGGGCTCTCCTTCTTTAGTCACTCTGGCGTATCCAGGGCGACAGCTTTTGGTGCATCTTGAATGAGGAACGACCTACAAAATAAGGAGAAGGAGCATCAAAGGAGATCCCTGACTGAAAAAAAATGCTCAAATAAAAATCATTTTTAGAATACTGAGGTCAGGTGAGAAAGCTTAAAATGGGAATGAGACCCTTCCAAATTTTGTTGGAATGTGGAGACATGATTTTGTTTCTGACATAAAGTTTCATATGTAAAAAGCATAATGGGATTTATACATTGTTTAAGGTAAAGGGTTAACTAATTAAACTATTGCCTTTTAAGCCATGTTTATTGCTCCTATATGATGTATATTTTTGTGTTTTTATAAGCAGTTGGGATTATTGGGCAGCTGGAAAACAGCAGTGATGTACACATCTGGGAAGTGGCGGTCACCCTGGGAAGGGTCATTTTAGGGTTAATCTGACATGGGCAGCTATTGGCAAATTATCCGAACTTAGCAGATGTCACCACAAGGGAACTGCAGCCAGTGTGGTGCAGTGTTTAGAGGGTTGGACAAGAACCCAGGAGACCAAGGTTCAAATTCCCACTCAGCCATGAAGCTTCCTGAGTGACCTTGGGCCGTTCACTTCCTCTCAATCTGTCCTATTTCACCGGGTTGTTGTGGGGATAAAATGAATAGGCAGCAAACCATATATAGCATTTTGAGCTACATAAAGGTGGGATATGTCAGGTATAATGGCATTTCTGAAGTACAGAAGCCACAGAAGTTTATAGAATTTAACAGGAGTGTTCCAGAATCTTCTAGTGTGTCAGGAAGTTTTCCAAGGTTTCCATGGAAACAGACATGCACTTGGAATGAGTTCATTGTGCTTCCAGGTCAAACTCCCCTCGACTGCCTATAAATGAGATGGGGTTGAATGTTATTCTTACTTTCACTCTCTCTGATGTTCCTTCACTCTCTCAATCTGAATTGATTTTCTGAGAGTATGTTGTTCGTTTTAAGGTTTTTACTGTTGTATTTTACTGCAACTGGATTATTAAGAGGTTGCTCGTCCAGGGATCTGGTATTGAACTGTCAAGCTTACTTCTGCCTCAGTAAACTTTTACTAATTAACCCACTGCGTCCTGAGTCCTCTCTGAGTCTTCTTGAAGCTGCTACTCACTTACAACTGCGAAGGCATTACCCCGGAGTCTTGGGGGGGGGCATGAATCCTGACACAAGATTAATGCAACAAACAAACAAACAAACAAACAAACAAACAAACAAACAAATGCAATCACCTTGCTGAACCACCCAGGCCACACAATGGCTTCCGGATTAATGGTGAACTTTATGTTGGAAGATGCCTGTTCCTCGATGCTCCCAACTTTCATTCTGCTGTGAGATCTATTGTGAAACACGACCCAGTTCATGATATCAAAGCTGGCAGTCAGCTCCCCATTCTTATCAAAATACATCCCTCCTATGGATGTATTAGAAAACTGGATTTCTTTTAAGAAAGCGTGAAGCTAGAATAGCAGAGAAAACACCAGCATTTAGAAAACATGATATGAGGGTTGTGTGTGGGAACTACAGGCTTGTGTGTAAACTCCTTTGCAGATGATAGGTAAAGACTGACCATTAGGTTCAGTTGCGGACAACTTGCGTGCTCATCTTGCTTTACTGGCCGAGGGAGCCAGCGTTTGTCCGCAGACAGCTTCCGGGTCATGTGGCCAGCATGACTAAGCAGCTTCTCGTGAACCAGAGCAGCGCACGGAAACACCGTTTACCTTCCCGCTGGAGCGGTACCTATTTATCCACTTGCACTTTGACGTGCTTTCGAACTGCTAGGTTGGCAGGAGCAGGGACCGAGCAACGGGAGCTCACCCCGTCGTGGGGATTTGAACCGCCGACCTTCTGATCGGCAAGCCCTAGGCTCTGTGGTTTAGACCACAGCGCCACCCGCGTCTCTTCATTGCAGATGATAGTAAACTATATAATTGCAAAACAATTGCAAAATGTTTCCTGGGCATTTGATTTATCAAATCCATTCATGAAGTTGGATATTTTGTGGATTGTAGTCTTTGATAATTGGAAAATCTTCCAGACCCATTACCAATTTACCGTATTTTTCGCTCCATAACGCGCACCGGACCATAACGCGCACCTAGTTTTTTGAGGAGGAAAGGGGGAAAGCCCCCCTTTGTGAGGATCAGTTCAAAGTTGTGCATCTTCTTTTGGAAGAAGAAAAGCCCCAGTTGCAAAAGGATCAGCTCAAACTTGTTGTTGTGCTGCTGCTTTTGCAAAGGAGAAAATAAACATTTGCAAAAGGAGCAGCTCAAAGTTGTGCTGCTGCTGTTGCAAAGAAAAGCCCCATTTGCAAAAGGATCAGCTCAAAGCCCTTTCTACAGTTTCCAAACAGATAATCTAATCAGCCAGTCACATGTAGCTGGGGAAACCAACAGCCTCCTCTGCAGGAATGACCTTATCTCTCCTCCCGATCTCTTGCTGATCAGCTGTAAAGCGGCAGCCTTATCTCTCCTCCCGATCTCTTGCTGATCAGCTGTAAAGCGGCAGCCTTTCAACACCCCCTTCTCTCTTTGTAAAAGAAAAAGCTCGGTCTTCTTTTGGTCCCTGGGCAATTCAGCTCCAGGGACCATGCATTCGCTCCATAACGCGCACAGACTTTTCCCCTTCCTTTTTAGAAGGAAAAAAGTGCGCGTTATGGAGCAAAAAATACGGTAAAGTGAACTATCCTAAATCAGGGAGATAGAGGCAGAGACCTCGTGTCAGCTATATCTGATGACTGGGGTAAATATAACAGGCCCTTTATCATGTTTTAATCTGTCCTGTTGTGATTTCAACTTTCTATAGGAATCAAATATAGGATTCAAATTAGGGTTTTAAATTTCTTTGTGATAAATTTATTGTTTTAGGCTTCCGGTTTGGGTGCCGGGGATGGCGGCTGACAAATTACATCGCTCCAGTTCTCACGGGGCAATTTAGGCACTGGTATGGGAATAAATCAGCCTCCCGAGTCTCCCCAGGGATATGGGGAGACGCTGCCTCATCCGCGGTTTGCTTTTAACCCGGATCCGACCTTGGAGCTGGGGGCAACTGGATGGAAAGCCCCCGAGAGAATCTTGGCTCTCCCGGAAGCTGCCGCTCATGAGCGCCCAAATTTCCATTTCTTAAGATAAAGATTGGATATAGGAGTTGGACATGCTTCAAACGTGAAGAGAAGAAATACTCTGCTAAATAATCCAGCCTCTGAGACGATAAAGAGGATCGAGAAAAGGAAGATTTATTCATCTAATTGGTATGTGGGAACGCGACAGAAGGAGGGGGGTGAGCCTTTTCTGACATCGTTTTTTTTACTATATTATAATATATTGCCAGGCAAAAACCCCTCCAGAAAGGACTGCTTTCATTATTTATAGCAAGTGAGACTTGAAAGTTGGATATCTATGGACTTAATTTGGCTTCAGAATTTTGAACTGTGTGGGAGTGAAAATAATATATATGAAGACGTTGGATGTTTGGATTGCTTGAAAAAAAGATAAAAGGTTCTCCAAAAGGTTGATTTTGTGGCAGAGAGTGCATCTGTAGCCGTTGATTGCCTTATTAATTGGATTTTGGACGGTTTCCCTACATACTCCTTGAATGACACAGTTGCATTAGGAACCCGCCATCTTGAAGATTGAGAGCTAGCTACGAAACTTCAACCATGGAGGGGAAGGGAGCCTTTAATATTTTTATTTTACAATATGTGTCTTTCCAGTTTGACTGGGTAATCCCCCCCTGGAAAGGTTGAGGCTAAGCAGCCGCTCTGATAGAGCTATTGAACTGTCGCTTAATTTAGAATTTATTAGAGTTGTGAGAGACGGCGATGGTCAGCTACAATAACTTTTGGAGTGGATATAAACATCAACGTGAGGAGCACTGCAATTTATGGGAGAGTCATTGACATCAAACCCACACAGTAATATATCTTTGGTTTTATCTCGCTTCTCTGAAAAACTCAGAGGCTTTGAAGAAAGAAGAAAGAATGGGAAAACATCGGAAGGAACTGGGGCATCACCGGAGATTTTGGAATGCAAGTGAAGTTGATGTTGATCAGGGCTCTTTACTTTTCAAGCATGGGAAGCCGCAAAAAATTATAATTTAAAATTTGGCAGAATATTGGGATTATTTGATATTTTTATGTATAATTTGGAATATTTAATATGATTTGATTGGATTGTTAATGTGGAAAAGTTAATAAAAATGATTTGGGGAAAAAAGATAAATTTATTGTTTTAAATTTTTTATAAAGTGTTTTGAGGTTTTTTCAGCAGTCAAGTGATATATACATTTTATGAAATAAATATATTAATCAATGTGAATTTCATACCTTATTTTGTGTAGGAATATTTCCCTATACTTTTCTTTATTACTTAGTTTCATAGTATTGTAGAGGGACAAAGATAGATGAACAAAAACAAAAAATTCTCAAGATGTCCAACTAAAGACAATCGCAATGAGTTAAACTACAAAGGATATAGAGTCCGAAAAGGATTCAATTGATGGAAAACAGATGGCAAAAAGGGGAGAGGACAGACCTGCCATGGCTGCAACCTTTGAAGTTCCAATCTGTCTCCTCCACTTGCCATTAGCCTCCATTTGGATCTGGATGAATATGCAGCATTCAAAGCCTGAGTGACAAGTTGGACACCGTAGTAAATGCTGTAGCCATCTTGAGACCAGATTGCCTCAATCTCTTCCTTGGGCAAAGTTTCCAGTTGTTCCTTTTCTGTGCACCTTGTCCAACCCTCCATCGACGCCACATTGTTTGAACATGAACAATAGAATGCCCTCTGCCAAAACTGTTTAGATGCAGATTTAAGTTGAGTATAGTAGCCACGTTCTGTCCTTTTTTGGGTATTCATTACAAAGGACAAAGAACCTTGGGCAGGCGGGAAGTAAGGCATATTTCCAAACAACATATAGTCAATGTCTGGAATATTTGCTGTGATCCAGACCATTCCCTGAGATTTCTGCACTTCAGGCATGTTCTGCAAGTATTGAATTATATTACTTCTGTTCTCAGAGTCTCCATAGTAAATGAACACCTTGACTTGTCTCAGGACAGATGGTTTACAATGCAAGGATGACATTTCCATGATGAAAAAAGGAATTTTTTCCAAGAAAGCAACACAGATTCCACCATGGGTCAGCAGAGGTATGAAAGCACTCAGGAACCTTTCTCCATTGTCATTGTCTGGAACAAAGAGACCGACCCAAGTCCATCCAAAATGCAGGAGCAACTTGACAATCCCCATGTACTGGGTTTTTTCTTTTGGGACCATCCAGTGGATAAAAGGACACTGTTTCTTTTCATTAAGATCATAAGCAGAAGAGCCCAGACTGATCTAGTAAGAAAAGGATTGGTGTCATGTTTTCAGGAATACAAAAAAAGGGCCCTGTCATATGATCAGGCCAATGATCATGTGACATCTAATCTAGCATCCTGTTCTCACAGTGGCTAGCCAGTTGCTTCTGGAAAGCATTTCATGTCTCCGATGGAGAATCTGGAGCTCACAGAGAAGGAGGTGGCTCCAATGAATATTGAGGCAGAATAGGGCAACTGGGGCTTCCAGGGGTCATGCTATTCCAACCTCTTCTTAGAATCACAATGGGCCACTTCACAGAATGAGAGGCAGAGGCTAAGCAGCCACACAGTCTGCAGGACTGCAGGCCCCTTAACCTCCATGCTTAGTTAGCTTCCTAGACATCCACTGGTCTGCCTAAGAAAGAATAATTCCTGGTGATCAAGGGACTATGTTGAACTATGATACTAGTTCTTCCTATGCCTGTTTGGTGAAGCTGAGAGAAATAGACTGAGGGCTTTTTAAATCAGTCCCCACTTTTTAAAAATATGATATTCTTTCTATGGTCTCTCTTTTTGGGTACTACTGTTTTATGTTCCCTGGAGAGTAGGGATGGGGAAAATTTGGCCCTCAGGATGTTGCTGAACTACAACTCCCATCAGTCCCCACAAGCATGGCTGATGGCCAGGAATGGATGGCTTGGTAGTTCAGAAACCTCTGGAGGGGTGAAGGGGTTTCTCAACACCTGTGGAGATATAGAAAAGAGGAAAGAAACATAGCTGATCTCCAATCCCCTCCAAAGTCCTACCTGGGGCATTTTGTAGATGCTCAACATTCTTGAAATCTGGCTGGAGATTTCAGTATCTGTTTCTTCAAAAACAGCTAACACATTATTCTGTCCTCCACAGCTGTAGCTTGGAATGCTGTCTAGCATGGCATCAGCTGCTGTTCTGGCATCAAAAGCGGCCTCATAGATGCTGTAGCCCAGGGTGACATTGGGTAAAAGCTTAGGATTCTGGTTGACCTCCTGGATGGCAAATAAGGGGGACAGAGTGGGAGAAGGGTTCTCTGATGTTGAACTGCAAATAAATTAATAAACAAACCATTGATTCAACTGTCCACTTTCCATTGAATGAAGACAATATGTCATACTCATTGTTCTATAAGAACCGAAGAAGAATGAATTAGTTTGATATCTCATGGGCCAAACTTTGAAGGAGAAGAATCTTGTTCAGGTGCTTCAACAAGGATATGAATAGCTTTTATGAGAGCTTGCAGCTTGGGTGAATTCAATTGGAATGGTAACTTACAGTTTCTGGAGCTCAGAGACTTGACAGGAACGATTTACAGGATGAGAAGGAATGAAAGAGAGAAATAGCAGACATTTTGTCTGGAGAGGACAGGAAACAAAATCTCTGAGGTTTGATAGGCACAGTTATCATAAGACATAGACATAGTGGCTACATACAACTGCTGTTTAGATTGCTAGACAAGAAGTGACCTTGTGGGGTTTCAAGTAGTCCATGCATTAACTAGAAGCACAGAAGAAGGAAATGTGTTTGTTCTGTCCCAACAGTAAAGGTAAAGGACCCCTGACAGTTAAGTCCAGTCGTGAACGACCCTCATCTCGCTTTACTGGCCGAGGGAGCCAACATTTGTCCGCAGACAGTTTTTCTGGGTCATGTGGCCATCATGACTAAGTTGCTTCTGGTGAAACCAGAGCAGCGCACGGAAACGCCGTTTACCTTCAGTAGCAACATTAAATCATGACTGAGAAGAAGGTCAAGATTCAGGAGTTCATGATGAGTAGCACCTGTTCCAAAACTCAACAGGACTTGTGAAGTTGTTCCAACAATTTCCCCAGCCCACTTAGCTAGCCTTTCTTGAAGGTCACCCCAAAACCCAATGTTGTCCAAGTCATTCCAAACCAGGGCCTACGATTTGATTCAACAGGATCTGAAGAAATTGCAGAAGTTTTCCAACACCCCCAATGAGAAGGAGAAGAGATGATCAGCTGTTCTCTAGATGCTGCCTTTGCAATAATTAAACTGAAGCCCCAAAAGGGAAAGGGTGAAATAAGTATTTGATCCCCTACCAACCAGCCAGATATCAGGCTACCTGGTAACTTCACTGTATGTAATGAGATGAGATTAGAAGCACCTGCTGCAAGGGAGAGGTCTTACCTGTAATCCCAGCTCGTTACAGTACCTGTACAAAAGACACCTGTCGACAGAAGCAATCAATCCAGCAGATTCCAAAGTAGCCACCATGACCAAGACCAAAGAGCTGTCCAAGGATGTCAGGGACAAGATTGTAGACCTGCACAAGGCTAGACTGGGCTACAAAACTATTGCCAAGCAGCTTGGTGAAAAGGTGACTACAGTTGGTACAATAATTTGCAAATGGGAGAAATACAAAATAACTGTCAACCTCCCTCGGTCTGGGGCTCCATGCAAGATCTCATCTCGTGGAGTTCCAATGATCACGAGAATAGTGATGAAGCAGCCCAGAACTACACGGGGGGAACTTGTCAATGATCTCAGGGCAGCTGGGACCATAGTCACCATGAAAACAGTTGGTAACACAGTACGCCGTGAAGGACTGAGATCTTGCAGAACCCGCAAGGTCCCCTTGCTCAAGACAGCACATGTATAGGCCCGTCTGCAGTTTGCCAATGCACATCTGAATGACCCAGAGGAGAACTGGGTGAAAGTGTTGTGGTCAGATGAGACCAAAATCGAGCTCTTTGGTATCAACTCAACTCGCTGTGTTTGGAGGAGGAGGAATGCTGCCTATGACCCCAAGAACACCATCCCCACCGTCAAACATGGAGGGGGGACATATTATACTTTGGGGGTGTTTTTCTGCTAAGGGGACAGGGCACCTTCAACACATCGAAGGGACGATGGATGGGAACACGTATCGTCAAATCTTGGGTGAGCACCTCCTTCCCTCAGCCAAGGCACTGAAAATGGGTCGAGGATGGGTATTCCAGCATGACAATGACCCAAAACACACGGCCAAGGCAACAAAGGAGTGGCTCAAGAAGAAGCACATTAAGGTCCTGGATTGGCCTAGCTAGTCTCCAGGCCTTAATCCCATCAAAAATCTGGGGAGGGAGCTGAAGGTTCGAGTAGCTACACATCAGCCTCAAAATCTTACTGACTTGGAGAGGATCTGCAAAGAGGAGTGGGACAAAATACCTCCTGAGATGTGTGCAAACCTGGTGGCCACCTATAAGAAACGCCTGACCTCTGTAATTGCGAACAAGGGTTTTGCCACCAAGTACTAAGTCATCTTTTGCAAAGGGATCAAATACCGGTACTTATTTCACTCATTATAATACACATCAACCTCTGACTTTTGTCTTCTGGGTTTCTGGGGGTTTTCCTGTTGTTGTTCTGTCTCTCACAGCTACAATAAAACTACTATTAAAATTTTGGACTGGTCATTTCTTTGTCAGAGGGCAAATGGGCAAATTTAGCAGGGGATCAAATACTTTCCCCCCTCACTGTAGATGCTGACTCTCAATCCCCAAACCTTCTTCCAAAGTCAATAGATGGACAAAGGAGGGAGAAGGATTCACCAGGGATGGCCAGAAATCAGGTGCTCTTTCTGGCAAATAGCAACAATTGTGAACCCAGGGTGGGTAACATACAGTCACTTACCTCATAAGATGGTTTAAGGGGTGCTGGGAAAAGTCATGTTTGTGAATATAAACACCTCCTTGATATATAACCCCATTAATGAGGTGGTCTCCTGGCCTGTAATAATTCAATGGATCTTTTTTATATTTCAGATTAAATGGGCATTTTGCTTTCAGCATCCCACTGACTCCATGGGGCATTAGCAGCAGAAACAGTAGCAGAAGTAATATCATTCTGGCTATGCCTGCAAGATTCATCCACTCTTCTGACAGCAGTGACATTAGGAGTGCAGCCCGACTCCTACAGTAGCTTCAAGCAAAGGTACAGAAAGGAAAGCTCCCACAGAAAGGAGCCCTGCCTGCCCCAAATCTCTCAGGCCAGGCTCCAGATATTTATAGCCCAGTTCTTTTTGCAGGCTTGTGACAATAAGTTACCTCACCCGGCCTGTGATTATGATATTTATATTATTTTTGGACTCAAAGGCCATCACTGGTGAAATCCCTGGACTAAGATATATAAATCACCATGATTTTGATAATTATAAGGTTAAGAAGGTCCACCTCCCTGGCACCTGTGTGTGACTCAATGGGCAGGGCAGAGTGAGAGCAAAGCATGTTTGTGAGAACTCACAGATGGGACTATCAATCTGGGCCCTGCTAAACTTGAGGAAACATAAACTTCAGTAAGATTCCAGAAACTATTGAACAGCTATAATCGATCAAGACTTGTAAGGCAGGACGTGATCAAAGTTTATAAACTCTTGTATGGTGTTATAAGAAAAAAAACTGCTCCCTTTCCCTTATGGGGTAGTCCAGAGCCCGTATAGAGTCTTTAAGTGGGTTCCCTATTGGTAGGAGAAAATAACAGGCCAACTGGAGTATATTGAGAAGGAAAGCAGCAAGTAAGCTTGAACTTTATTAAAGGAAATAAACTGTTGCAAAAAGGGTCCCCACTCACCACACGCAGGAGGGAGGAGAACTCTGAACAATGGTGCACAAGCCCCTATATAGACTTTGGGAATAGCCCACCCTGTAGCCCAAGACCAACCCCCAAAACATCATACATACATCACAGAAGGAGGCAGTCTCCAGCAGATATTTGAGAGTGTTTCTTCTCTCTTGTCTGCCAGGATACCTGATGATGCCTTACTTGATTGCATTTTCTGGGTAGCCTGGCAATTCCTTTGAGATGGTAAATACTTAATTCTTGAATCTCTTATGCATATTGATAGTGTGCTCAGCTGAACAGATACTTGCCAAATTGTATTTGAAAATGGAGGTGTAAGCCCCTACAGTCAAAAGACAATTGTAAAGCTTTTCCCATTTCCTTCCTCCTTGCAGAGAAATATTTGAGGTCAATTTGGGAGAGGCAAAATGGCTTCAGGATTGTTCTCCTGTACTATTTCAGACACGTGGTTTATATACTTATGTATGTGCTTGCCTTGCGCATTTATGAACGTATATTTTATATTTGAGACCTTAGAATTTCTAGAACAATGGAGTTGATTACCCTGACCATAAGACGCACCTACTTTTTAGAGGAGGAAAACAAGAAAAATAAATTCTGACTCAAACTACGGAGGAGGCTGCCTTTATGGCTCCTCTCCGGGGCTGAGCCAGGCGGAGGCTGTGGAGGAGGAACGTGCAGCCCAAAAGCAGCTTTTGGGCTGCTCATCCCCCCCCCGCCGCCCCTTTACCGCTGGCTTTAAAGCCAGCTGGGGAGAAGGGAAGGACTGTAGCGTCCTCCCCTTCTCCCCAGCTGGCTTTAAAGCAAGGGGGGTGAGCTGCTCTGGCGCTGCGTGTGGCGCTAGCGGCTCTCCCCCGGCTTGCTTTAAAGGGAGCCGGGGAGAAGGGAAGGCCCTGTCTCTGGCGGCAGAGGCATCCCTCCTCTCGTGACTGCAGCAGCAGCCGAGGGATCCCGCTGCCATACAGTGCCTTCGCTCCATAACACGCACAGACACTTTCCCTTGATTTTTAGGAGGGAAAAAGTGCGTCTTATGGAGTGAAAAATACGGTATATGGATAGCAACAAGTTTTCCTTCATCCCAATAATAATAATAATAGAAGTCTGAACCAAGTGGAGCTTAAAATTTGGTGTCCTGGGTCCTCATCCAACACCATCCTGTTTCATAACTGTAGAACTCATGGACATCCAATGAAGCTGAATTGGATGAGTCAGGACAGAGAAGAGGAAGTGCTTTTGCACACAGTGCAGAGTCAACCTGTGGAATTTGATCCCTCAGGACTGAGTGATGACACAAACCTGGATGGCCTGAAAAGAGGAATGGCCACATTGATGGAGGACAAGGCTGTCAGTGGCTTACAGCTTGATAGCTATGTTCTCGCCTCCACTGTCACAGGCAGGATGCCTCTGAATACCCATTGCAGCAAAACCCAAGTGGAGAGGCTGCTGCTGTGCTTGGTTCCTGCTTGTGGCTTCCCATTGGGGCATCCGGTTGGCAAGTGTGAGAGCAGGTAGCTGCACTAGAGGAGTCTTGGATCTGATACAAACTGTAAACACGTCAAGACATTGGCAGGATTATTGTAAAAACCTGCAGTTTTAAATATATATATGAGAACAGACGAATAAATGAATAAGTTAGGGCAATCTGGAGTATGTAGGAAAGGATGAAAATAAATGTAAGGAGCAACAGAAAGAGAGGGAAGGGAGTCGAAATTGAAAATGTTAAAACTACTGTATGCTTAAAAAATTGTTGTAATGTATATCAATGAAAATTATAAATTGCTATTTTATTTTTTTAAAGATTTGATACATTGGGGCCCTTTGCATATCTTCATGGAAGCTGTAGCGGATCCCACTGCTAACCACCAATTTATAAATTAATGGATTCATCCTGCTAACCGCTTCCAGTGTGGTGTAGTGGTTAAGAGCGGTAGACTCATAATCTGGTGACCCGGGTTCGTGTCTCCGCTCCTCCACATGCAGCTGCTGGGTGACCTTGGGCTAGTCACACTTCTTTGAAGTCTCTCAGCCCCACTCACCTCACAGATTGTTTGTTGTGGGGGAGGAAGAGAAAGGAGAATGTTAGCCGCTTTGAGACTCCTTCGGGTAGTGATAAAGCGGGATATCAAATCCTAACTCTTCTTCCCTTCTTCTTCCAATTAAATATAGTAGACTCACCTCACAGTGCACCAGTTAAATGAATGTCTACTATTTCTCACAGGCTATCCTGTGGTGGTGTTGTGTGAGTGAAAATATAGTGATTACGAGACTTAGGAAGGAGTTGATTAAAGAAGAAAAGTTTTATTTACAGAAAGAAGAAGTTTGTGAAAGAAAGTTGGATCTGGTAGAAGTTTCAGGTAGAAGTTTACTTATTACTTAAACAAAATAAAAGGCTGTCACAGGCTTAAACACAGTAGTTTTCTTAAACTTCAGTTACTAAAAATCAGTGTTGAACTTCAGGTAGGGTTTCTAGAATAGGTGGTAAAATGCTTAACTTTGTGTCTCATAATTCACTTGCGTTCCTTTACCAAGTTATGACAAGTGTTACAGTTAAAATACTACTGACACAGCACAGCTTCCTTCACAGCTTAATCATAGGTTTATAGAAGAGGGTAGTTAGTTGCAGTTGTCTTGAAATATGTGATTTGACCACTTCTGAAAATTTCCAATCAGAACTTATTGGTTTAGCATTGCTACTACCTGGTTGCTAAAACCGGTTGTTTGGGAAGTGCAGAGGGAGAGGTTTGTGGCAAGACAATTGCAAACACTCATAGGTCATCTATGATTCTATGACTTAATAATGTTTCCAATTGTCCTGACACAAACCAGGGTAGGGCCCACCTTAACAACATCATATTTTATGTGAAGCTAAGAATCTTCAAAGAAGCTAAGAATCAGACACTACCTTCACTTTTGGAAGTTAAATGTGCTTTTGTGTTCAGATCAGGCCTGAATATAATAATGTAGCACTTGGGAATGAATATGCAACCCAGAAGCCCAGCACTAGAGGCCAACATAGAGAAGACCTGCACGGCTACCATGTATTTCCCCTTGGTGCTCAAGTAGGTGGGCACAAAGGACACCCAAACACTGCAGAAGACCAGCATGCTGAAGGTGATCAGCTTGGCTTCATTGAAGGATCCTGGAAGCTTCCTGGCTAGGAAAGCCACCATGAAGCAGGTGGCTGCCAGGAAGCCCATGTAGCCAAGGACAGTGTAAAACATGGCAACAGATCCTTCATTGCATAGAAGGATGATCTCCTGAACTTGGGAGTGCATGTCGGAGTCTGGGAATGGTGGGGAGATTCCCAACCAGATAGTGCAGATGACAACTTGCATACCAGAACAGGAAAGGACAATGGAGTTGGTCAGGCTCTTCCCCAGCCATCTCCTCGCCTTGTTCCCTGGCTTTGTGGCCAAGAAGGCCAGCACCACAGTGATGGTTTTTGCCAACACAGAAGAAACAGCGAATGAAAATATGATGCTGAAGGCTGTTTGTCGGAGAAGGCAGATCACTTTACTTGGCTGGCCAATGAACAGGAAGCAGGATAAAAAGGAAAGCAGGAGGGAGATGAGGAGGATGTAGGAGAGGTCCCGATTGTTAGCTTTGACTATGGGAGTTTCCTTGTATTTAATGAAGATTCCTAGTACAACGGCAGTGGTTAAGGACAAGAAGAGGGCAAAGGAAACCAGGACAATCCCCAAGGGTTCTTCATAAGTGAGA
This sequence comes from Darevskia armeniaca, assembly GCA_034641395.1. Lineage (NCBI taxonomy): Eukaryota > Metazoa > Chordata > Lepidosauria > Squamata > Lacertidae > Darevskia > Darevskia armeniaca. The sequence goes on from JAWWNF010000113.1 coordinate 626,984, forward strand.
AATATTATAATCTTCAGGACACATTTGTCTCTTGCTTGATTTGCATGCTGATCTTCTGGGCATTTGGTGCAATGCTTTGCATCTGAGGAGAAGGAAAATAACTTCAGTACCACTAACAAAATTCATACATCCATGAGTCTCTTTGTCCCCATACGTTAGAATAATCTGAGGATGTTGGAAAGGGCAGGAAACAAGAATGGTAATAAGGATGGAGAGAAGCATCTGTTTACGAGCATTATGTGATTTAAGAAATATATTTATGAATCCGTTTGACTCATGGAACCATTCAAAAACCAAGGCGAGGCTTCCGAATGGCTGCTGGAGCTTCCTGCACTCAATCGAAAGCTGCGGAAGCTGCACTGGACTTCTGACTTCCGAAAATCGTACTAAAACCGGAACAATAACTTCTAGTTTTCTATCATTTGGGAGCGGAAACGTTCGAGTTGCAAGGTGTTCGGCTTCCGAGGTTCCATTGCATACACACACACACACACACACACACACACACACACACACACACACAATAATAATAATAATAATAAATTTTATTTATACCCCGCCCTTCCCAGCCGAAACCGGGCTCAGGGCGGCTAACATCAATAAAATTACAATAAAGTATAAAAGAAGGAAAAAACGTTAATTAAAATACAGATTAAAATACAGTTTAAAATTTTAAAAGCCGCTTCATTTATCGCCCACAATCAAAACCATAAGGGGAGGAAAAATCAGACTGAGTCCAACCCGAAGGCCAGGCGGAACAGCTCTGTCTTGCAGGCCCTGCGGAAAGATGTCAAATCCCGCAGGGCCCTAGTCTCTTGTGATAGAGTGTTCCACCAAGTTGGGGCCAGTACTGAAAAGGCCCTGGTCCTGGTTGAAACCAGTCTAACAACTTTGCGGCTCGGACCTCCAAATGTTGTTATTTGTGGACCTTAAGGTCCTCTGCGGGGCATACCAGGAGAGGCGGTCCCGTAGGTATATATATATATTCATTTTCCATTTTACACATTACATTCATACAAGACTTGCCCTAGTCCTACATAGACATCCCATCTTATATTCCATTGCCATCCTATTTCAAATTCTTAGTTTGCTACAACTCCTTACATTTTCACTTTTCCTCTTTTATTATTTTCCTTTCCTTTTCCTTTGTCTTGTCTACTATTGCTCATAGGCTTATCCTACTTGCCAGTTAACCGTGATACCACTTTTTAAAAAGTATTATTCAAAAAACTCCCACTTGCCTCTTGTTTTCTTTTCATAATTTCTTATTTTGAGCGTCAAGCTGGCTAACTCAACAAACTCTATTAACTTCTGCAAGTTCTCTTTCTCAGAACAATCCTTTCTTCCAATTTTTTTTGCATACTTGTTTTCTCAGGTATATATTCTATTATTGCTATTATTTGAATTATGGTGCTGGAGGAGACTCTTGAGAGTCCCACGGACTGCAAGAAGATCAAACCTATCCATTCTTAAAGAAATCAGCCCTGAGTGCTCATTAGAAGGACAGATCCTGAAGTTGAGGCTCCAATACTTTGGCCACCTCATGAGAAGAGAAGACTCCCTAGAAAAGACCCTGATGTTGGGAAAGATTGAGGGCACAAGGAGAAGGGGACGACAGAGGATGAGATGGTTGGACAGTGTTCTCGAAGCTACTAACATGAGTTTGGCCAAACTACGAGAGACAGTGAAGGATAGGCGTGCCTGGCATGCTCTGGTCCATGGGGTCACGAAGAGTCGGACACGACTGAACGACTGAACAACAACAAATTATTGCCACCAAGAAGGCTTCTGGTCTTTTAGGAAAGGTGAATTTAAACACCTTTTTGAGTTCCTCCTAAATAATTTTCCTCCACCCCCCCCCAATACTTTCATTGTCACCACATATGATATAGAGAGCCCTTTTTCCTCAACATTTCCAATATACATTGGAAACTCTCTTCTAGGTTTAGGTGAGTTTACTTGGCATCAGATACCATCTGTATACCATGTTGAAGATGTTCTCTTAACTTCAGTGTCACTAACAAAACTCTTACATCCACAACTGCCTGTGTTCCAATACATTTGAGAATAAGAAAGTACAGAACCATAGCATCCACATTCAGGAGAACATGTAACTCCATATTGAAAACTAAATCCACCAATAACATGGTGTTGGAATGACCTCACTGCTGGCTGCAGATGAGTATCACTGGGGAGGGGCATTCCATTAGCAGGATGCCACAGCCAAAGAGATTCATTCTCTGGTCACAACCCCTCTAATTTCTGATAGTGTGGATATCTGGAAGAAAGCCTTCAGTTACAAACGTTGACTTAAATATCTGCTCCCTTCCCTTGACGGCTGTTTGTGGGCTGTTCATAGGCATCTGGTTCAACATTGTGAAAGGGGGTTGGACTAGATGGGCCTTTGGCCTGATCCAGCAGGCCTTTCCCTTTCCTCTGGAGTCACCCACCTTCCTGAACGGAGATGGTCCCTTCCGCACAAGGAGCACAATCATAGCAGCAAACGGGCTCCCCTTCTTTAGCCACTCTGGCATATCCAGGGCGACAGCTTTTGGTGCATCTTGAATGAGGCACGACCTAAAAACAAGGAAAAGGAGCATCAAAGGAGATAAGTATAGATTACAGACAGACTAAAAAACCTGAGGCCAGGTTTAAAGGCTTAAAAATGGGAATGTGACACTTCCAAATTTTGTGGGATTGTGGGAAACTTATAATGTCATTTAAGCATTGTTGGAAGGTAAAGGGTTATCTAATTAAATGATGTATGGCCTTTTTAACTGTAGGTTTATGAGGAAAAAATCCTGGCAATGTTCCCTAGTGGGATTTGGGGAGCTCACCACATCCCGCTGTGCCACTGTGCCGCTGTCTGCCAGCCTGAAAGGCAGAATGAATGTGACCTGGAAGTGTGTCCCTGCCATGGACAAGTCTCTGTTTTGAGAAGAACCCGTTTGGTTTCCCGGATGGTTCATTGGGAATCCCTTATCACTCTCCCCACTAGCAATTCCCAGCAACTGACGATGGAGCTAGAACATGGACCTTGTGGGTAGCAGCCACTGAAACCCCCTCTATGAAAAGGAAATATTGTATAGAAAGGGGAGGATGAACTGGATTGTGGGCAATGGATGAGTGATATAACACAATTATACCTGTCCCACATGTCTTGTTCTACAACAGCAGTTTCACCCAGCAGTTGGCATTATGGGCAGCTGCTAACGTCCCCATGCCAGCTAGGGCCACACTACCATGCTTTGGGTACTTTCTCACTGTTGCTGCTTCTCCTTCCTGTTGATGCATTTTTATCTATCCCTCTGAGTAGGTGAGCAATGACAAGTGTAAATGCAGCCTCTCCTCTCTTTGCCCCTTTCCATCTGAGTAGCTGTGTGTATCAGTTCAAAACAGAGAGGGCAAGGAAAAGAGTCACTTCGGAGAGGCCAGCTTAGGGTTAACCTGAAATGGGTCCACTCAGCAAATTATCAGAACTTAACAGAGGTCACCTCAAGGGAACCGGAGTCAGTGTGGTGTAGTTGTTAGAGGGTTAGATGAGAACCAGAAAACCATATATAGCATTTTGAACTCCATAGAGAAAAGAGGAGTTTGGATTTGATATCCCGCTTTATCACTACCCTAAGGAGTCTCAAAGTGGCTAACAATCTCCTTTGCATACTGGCGCCTCAGAAGTACAGAAGCCATAGATGTTTATAGCAGCTAACAGAAGTGTTCTGGAATCTTCTAGTGTGTTTGGAAGGTTTCCAAGGTTCCAGGTTTTTGATGGAAACAGACCTGCAGCTGGAATGAGCTCATTGTGTTTCCAGGTCAAATTGCCCCTGGACTGCCAATAAATGCAGGATCTCAACAGGATCTCATGTTATTCTTGTGGGATGTATAACACTGGTGCAGTCAATCACAACATTCCTAGAGTGTACACAAAAGGGGTCTTGGTCCTCCAGGTGGAGTTTCCTGTGCCAAGACTGAAATCATTTCCTTTGTGTGACCAGAAGTGGGAGTGGCCTCACCTGCAGTTACTGAAAGTCACAGGTGAAGCAGCCATTCTCTCTCTTCCCACCAGGACTTCAAAGATGCAACATCTCAAGAGAAGATGCTCTCTTGGCTTCCAGCCAAGAGAAGCCACATGGAGCCTTCTCCCTTAGGAGAGTCTCCACATGTACATACATTTAATCTAAGCTAGCCTGCCTTCTGAGACTTGTAACCTTGGATGTCTGTGAGTAAAACCTTTATACTTTTATAAGCTTATGTGTCGTGTATTTTCTGTTAAGAGGGAACCAGGGGATATATGCCAGGAATCTGCCTTGTTTTAGAAGTTCATAGGAACTTAAACGCCACGTTTCACTGCGCTTTATTGGGGATGAGAAACTCTGCTAGTTTGGAGCTTGTTAGCACAAGCTGGGATAGGAAATATTAATCAATATTCCCTCATCCACATTCCTACTCATATCCCACAAAGGGTTAATGGGACCCAGAGCTGTGTATTTTGTGTATTTTTAAAGGATTGCTTTGGATTGTGATTTTTGGCAGAGTAGTATTTTTCTGTTTGTACTTCCTGGTAAGCACATGGTCTTTTGTTATCCATTGTGCTGTGAAAAGGGGGATTAGCGACCCCTCCCCTCCCTCAGAGCTCACAGACCTCAGAGGCAGTGAAGATTAGTTTGCATTTTGAGATTTTTGAGTTTTGATTTTTGATTTTTAGCCATTTTTGGGAATTTTAAAATTTTGAAATTTTTAAATTTTTGAGGATTAAGATGGCAAGCTCAGAATTTGATAGTGAAGCAAGATCAAACTTTATGCTGCTGAATGATAGTAATTTTGTGCAATGGAAGCAGCGCCTTTTAGTGCATCTTGGTGCAAAGCGAGCTCTTAAAGCTGTGAAAGATCCCAAACCTGATTCAGCTGATTTAACCAAGACGGCAGATTGGGAAAGGCAAAATGCAGAAGCTAAGCACATAATTTTGAGCAGTTTGAAAGATGAGCATTTATCTCTGATTGACTATGAAAGTGATGCATCTCAAATTCTAAAGGATATTGAGAGGGTTTATGCACAATCATCAGAGAACTCTTATAGACATTTATTGGATAAACTGCTGAAGTTAAAGATGAATTCTAGAGAAGAATTTACAGGGCATTTTAAGAACTTTAATGAAATTGTTCAAAGGATTGCCCTAACTCCCAGAGCTTTTGATGATGCAACCAAAGTGACTTTTATGCTGGCATCATTAGGAAAAGAATTTACTTCATTTAAGAGTATAATGGATCACACCAGAGATTTGACTTTTAATGAACTAGCAAATCACTTAAGAGAGGAATGCAGAGATTACCTTGATTCTCCACAAAGGAATCCAAAGAAAATGGACACAAGTTATGTTTCTAAACAATTTCCCAAGTCTAAGGAAGTGTCCAAAGATATAATATGCCATAACTGCAATTTAAAGGGGCACATAGCAAGGAATTGCAAGAAGCCCAAGAATAAGTCCCGCCCCTTTCAACCAAAAGGTGAAGAGAAGGGGGTCACGAGCATACATTTCTACTGCAAGAAAAGAGTTTAAATGTGCAAAGAAATGAAAGGAAAAGTAACCAATTTATTTTAGATTCGGGAGCGACAAGCCATTTTGCGCATAAAAGAGAATATTTCAGAGAAATTAATGATAGTGAATGGACTGAAATCCAGATTGCTGATGGAAATGTTCTAAAATCACAAGGTACAGGTTCAATGCGTTTGAAATTCAAGGTGAACAATGAATCTCTTGAAACAACTGTGCCTAATGTTCAATATGTCCCAGAATTGAATTGTAACTTGCTTAGTGTGTCTGCTTTAGACAAGAAAGGTTTCAAGGTTACATTTGAAAATGGAGAATGCAATGTAACGAAAAATGGTGAGGTTTACGCTCAAGGGAAATTAATCAATGGTGTATATGAGATTAATGTTTCAGAAATCCAGTCAGCGCAAGTGGCCCAATCCAAGCGGAAAGAAGAGGCAGATCTGGAGCTCTGGCATCGAAGACTGGGTCACAGGGATATCAGAGTCATCCAGGAACTGCAGAATGGAGATCTTGTGAGAGGTCTACAGGTAAACAAAAGTAACACACCCACACCAAAATGTGTAACTTGTGTAAGTGAAAAAGGAGTCAAACCTTCTTTCCCACGTTGTGCAGAAAAGAGAAGCACAAAAGTTCTGGACATTGTGTACACTGACCTAGCTGGACCTATGAATATACCTTCCTTAGGAGGAAATAAGTATATTCTTATATTTTTGGATGATTATTCAAGGTTTTGTGTGGGATACCTTCTCAAAGAGAAGAGTGAAACAGTGGAATTGTTCAAGCAATACGTAAGCATGGTCAAGAACAAATTCCAGCGAGCACCCACCACCCTAATGTCCGATAATGGTGGGGAGTTTTGCTCACGTGAAATGGAAGCCTTCATGGCTCAGGAAGGCATAGCACATGTGACCACAGTAAGCTACACACCTCAACAAAACTCTATTGCTGAGAGGAAATTTAGGTCCATCCTAGAGATGACAAGGTGTATGCTAAAAGGATCCAACTTGTCGAAGAAACTTTGGGGCGAGGCAGCAAATACTGTGATTTATATACAGAATAGGCTGCCAACAAAAGGCACAGAGCGCACGCCATTTGAACTTTGGCATGGAAGAGTCCCAAATTTGTCACACATACGCGTATTTGGAAGTTTGTGCTATTACCACGTGCCCAAGGAGCACAGACACAAACTTGACTCCAGAGCAAAGCCTGGTATCCTAGTTGGATATGCTTCTGGAGGAAAAGGCTACAGAGTTGTGGACTTACAAACAGGGAAAACAAGTTCACATCACGTGATTCATTTTGAGGAGTATGAAAAGGCTGACACAAGGAACACAGCAATTGACTGTTCCAGTGAGCCACCAACAGAGGAGTTTGTAAGTTTTCCTTTTGAAGCCATACCAGAAACTAATCCACCTCCTAGTATTGTACCTCCTAGTGTTGTAGCACCCCCTACAGATGACACCCCAGAAGACGCGGAGGACCAGATGTCAGAAGGCTCCAGAGACGAAGAGGACCCGTACGAGGGGATGCCGCCATTGGAAGGAGATGAGGAAGCTGATGCGGTTCAACAAGAGCCAGAGGTCAGACATTCCTCCAGGTCCAACAAAGGCGTTCCACCACTACGACTGTCCTACTTTGCAGGGCCGGCGCCACCACAGGAACCTTCCACGTGGGAAGCGATTCAACGGTTGCCAGCTGCTGAGGCCAGTCTCTGGAAGCAAGCCGCGCAGGAAGAGATGGATGCACTGCATCGCAACAAGACATGGACCCTGACAGAGCTACCTCCTGGTAAGAAGGCAATTGGGTCCAAGTGGGTGTTCAAGCTTAAGAAGGGGTCAGAAGGGGAGGTGCAACGCTACAAAGCTAGGCTTGTAGCACAAGGATTTTCACAACAGTATGGCGAAGATTATGATCAAGTATTTGCACCTACAGTGCGACATAGCAGTATTAGATTACTTCTAAGTATTGCAGCATCTAAGGGCCTATCTGTCCGTCATGTCGACATAGCAACAGCTTTTCTTCATGGGACAATTTCTGAAGAGATTTATATGAAGCAGCCCAAAGGCTTTATCAAGCAAAATGAGGCACATCTTGTATGTAAACTTCAGAAGGGAATTTATGGTTTGAAACAAGCTGCAAGAGCATGGAACCAGAAATTACATGAAATGCTGGTTCAGCTTGGGTACAAGCAGTCAACAGCTGACAGTGCCTGTACACTAAGAACAGAAATGGACAATTCTCTTATATTCTGGCTTTTGTCGATGATTTATTAATATCAACATCCAATGACAGAGACTATAAAGACATAGTCAGACATCTCAACAAAGAGGTGGAAGTAAAGGAATTGGGACTTGTCCAGTATTACTTGGGAATTCAAATTGAGAGAGAAGAGGACGGCTCATTTCTTCTCAGCCAGAAGCAGAAGATAATAGAACTATTAGAAAGCATGCAGATGCAGAATGCAAACCCTGTCGCGACACCCATGGCCACAGATTTTCTAAAGAATCAACAAGATTCGAAGCTGCTGCCAGACAACAGCGAATACAGGTCAGCGATTGGTAAACTTTTGTATTTGGTTACCACCAGTAGACCTGACATAGCTAGTGCAGTGGGGATCCTAAGCAGAAAAGTGAGTTCTCCCACTGAACATGACTTGGGTGGGGTCAAGAGGGTGGTGCGTTACCTCAAGGGTACAATGAATTGTAAATTAAAATTGCCAGCTGTAAGGGACCCTAAGTTGGTTGGGTACAGTGATGCAGACTGGGCTGGGGATAAGGCGGATTACAAATCCACAAGTGGTTATGTTTTTATGTTTGGAAATGCACCTATCATATGGGGCAGTTATAAACAGAAATGTGTAGCCTTATCGTCCACAGAGAGTGAATATATTTCAGCTTCGGAAGCATGCAGAGAGATCATCTGGCTGGATCAACTCCTGACAGACTTTGGTTTGCCGAGAAAAGGACCTGTCAGCTTGATGGAGGACAATCAAGGCTGCCTGCAGCTAGCGCAAACCGAAAAGTTCCTTGCACGTTCAAAACACATTGGGGTCAGGTATCACTTCATTCGCCAGATGATCCAAGATGGACTAGTAGAAATGTCCTACTGTAATACTCAGGAGATGACTGCGGACATTCTCACGAAACCCTTGCCACGAGAGAGTTTCCAGAACCTGCGTGTCAAGCTGGGACTCTGGGTGGTTGAATAAAGTTGTTTTATGTTTGTTAAATGTTGTTCAGACTGAGAAGGGGTTTGTGGGATGTATAACACTGGTGCAGTCAATCACAACATTCCTAGAGTGTACACAAAAGGGGTCTTGGTCCTCCAGGTGGAGTTTCCTGTGCCAAGACTGAAATCATTTCCTTTGTGTGACCAGAAGTGGGAGTGGCCTCACCTGCAGTTACTGAAAGTCACAGGTGAAGCAGCCATTCTCTCTCTTCCCACCAGGACTTCAAAGATGCAACATCTCAAGAGAAGATGCTCTCTTGGCTTCCAGCCAAGAGAAGCCACATGGAGCCTTCTCCCTTAGGAGAGTCTCCACATGTACATACATTTAATCTAAGCTAGCCTGCCTTCTGAGACTTGTAACCTTGGATGTCTGTGAGTAAAACCTTTATACTTTTATAAGCTTATGTGTCGTGTATTTTCTGTTAAGAGGGAACCAGGGGATATATGCCAGGAATCTGCCTTGTTTTAGAAGTTCATAGGAACTTAAACGCCACGTTTCACTGCGCTTTATTGGGGATGAGAAACTCTGCTAGTTTGGAGCTTGTTAGCACAAGCTGGGATAGGAAATATTAATCAATATTCCCTCATCCACATTCCTACTCATATCCCACAATTCTTACTTTCATTCTCTCTGAGGTTCCTTCACTCTCTCAATCTGAGTTCATTTGCTTTGAGTTTGTTGTACGTTTCAAGTTTTTTTTTTACTGTTACATTCTACTGCAACTGGATTATTAAGAGGTTGCCATTCCAGGGATCTGGTATTCAACTGTCAAGCTTATTTCTTCCTCAGTAAACTGTCAATCACTTTATTTCAGCTTTAAGCTCATAAGTACAACAGAACTAGAACAAATACACAGTACAATTTGATTTAAAAAATTAGAACCAGTAAAACTTAAAAGAGTACAAATTAGAAATAGACACTATAAGGAATTTTCAGCTTCCAAACAGTAGTCCATTATGACGTTTATATGTCCTCAGTAAACTTTTACTAATTAATCTGCTGCGTCCTGAGTCCTCCCTGGAATCATGTCCCTTCTTGGAGCTGCTACTCAGCTGACAACTGACCAGGCATGTCCCCAGAGTCTTTGGGGCATGAATCCTGACAGGATATTTATTAAATAAATAAATAAATAAATAAATAAATGCAATGACCTTGCTGAAGTTCCCCGGCCACACAATGGCTTCTGGATTAATGGTGAACTTTACGTCGGAAGATGCCTGTTCCGTGATGCTCCCAACTTTCATTCTCCAGTGAGATTCATTGGGAAACACGACCCAGTTCACGATATCAAAGTTGGCAGTCAGCTCCCCATTCTTATCAAAATACATCCCTCCTATGGATGAATTAGAAAGCTGGATTTCTTTTAAGAAAGCGTGAAGCTAGAATGGCAGAAAAAAACACCAGGATTTAGAAAACATGATATCAGGGTTGCATTTGAGAACTGCAGGCTTGTATGCAAACTCCATTGCAGATGAGAGTAAACTATATAATTTTAATACAAATGTAGGATGTTTCATCAAATCCTTTTATGAACTTGCATATTTTGTGGGATGTAGTTCATTGTGTTATGAACTTGCATATTTTGTTTTCCTTTGATAATTGAGGAAGGTTCCAGACCTCTTACTAATTTAAAGCGAATTTGTGTCATCTATATTTGATGACTTTGCGGTCATTATAACGGGTCCTTTATCAGGTTTTAAATCCTCTTGTGGATAAGACTCAAACATATGTAGAGGACATGGATTGGACCACATTTTGAAACTCTAGAAGGCTTGCATGCATTTTAATTTGCTTTAATCTATATTTCAAACATAGTGTTCAAATTAGGACTTTAAATTTCTTTGTAATAATTTTATTGTTTTAACCTTTTTGTAAACCGTATCAAGGTTCTTTCAGCAGTCAAGCAATATGTACTGTACATTTTATGAAATAAATATATTAAATAATCAACGTGAGATAATGCTCCTTAACCATTTATCAGACCCTGTTCTTTGAAGGAATATTTCCCCATACTTTTCTTCATTAATTAGTTTCAAAATATTGTAGGGCCACAAAGATAAATGGACAATAACAAAAAAATCTCAAGATGCGCAACTAAAGAAAGGACATACGATCACAATGAGATAAACTACAAAAGAAATTGAGTATGAAAAGGATTCCAGAGATGAACAGCATATTTGCAAAAAAGGGGAGAGGACAGACCTGCCATGGCTGCAACCTTTGAAGTTCCAATCTGTCTCCTCTACCCGCCATTAACCTCCATTTGGATCTGGATGAATGTGCAGCATTTAAGGCCCGAGCCACAAGTTGGACACCATAGTAAGTGCTGTAGCGATCGTAAGACCATATTGCCTCAATCTTCTCCTGGGACAAAGTTTCCAGTTGTTCCTTTTCTGTGCACCTTGTCCAACCCTCCATAGACACCACATTGTTTGAACATGAACAATAGAATGCTCTCTGGCAAAACTGTGCAGATGCAGAGGAACGTTGAATATAGTAGCCACATTCTATCCTTTTTGGTGTATTCCTTACAAAGGACAAAGAACCTTGGGCAGGTGTGTAGGAAGAAAAATCACAAAACAACATCTCATTAATGTCTGAAACATCTGTTGTGATCCAGACTACCCCCTGAGATTCCCTCACTTCATGAATGCATTGTAAGAATGTGATTTTATAAATTCCATTTTCAGAGTCTCCATAGTAAATGAACACCTTGACATCTCTCAAAACAGATGTTTTACAATGTAAGGATGACATTTGCTGGATGAAAAAAGGATTTTTTTCCAAGAAAGCAACACAAATTCCACTGCGGGTCAGCAGAGGTGTGAAAGCACTCAGGAACCTTTCTCCATTGTCATTGTCTGGAACAAAGAGACCGACCCAAGTCCATCCAAAATGGAGCAGAAACTTGACAATCCCCATGTACTGGGTTTCTTCCTTTGGGACCATCCGGTAGATAAAAGGAAACTGTTTTTTCCCTTTAAGATCATAAGCAGTAGAGCCAAAACTGATCTAGTAAGAAAAGGATTGGTGTCTTGTTTTTAGGAATACAAAAAAAGAGCCCTGTCACATGATCAGGCCAATGATCATGTGACATCTAATCCAGTATCCTGTTCTCACAGTGGCTAACCAGTTGCTTCTGGGAAGCATTTCATGCCTCCGATGGAGAACCTGGAGCTCACAGAGAAGGAGGTGGCTCCAATGAATATTGAGGCAGAATAGGGCAACTGGGGCTTTCAGGGGTCATGGCATCACAATGGGCCACTTCAAAGAATGAGAGGCAGAGGCAGAAGCTAAGCAGTGAGTGACACAGTCTGCAGGAGTGCAGGCCCCTTAACCTTCAATTAGTTTCTAGACAACCACTGGTCTTCTTAAGAAAGAAGAACTCTTGGGGAGCAAGGGACTATATTGAACTATGATCCTTCTACTTCCTATCCCAGTCTGGTGAGGGTGAGAGAAAGAGACTGCGGACTTTCCAAATCAGTTCCCACTTTCTTAAAATGTGATATTCTTTCTTGTTCACCCTTGTTGGGTGCTTGTGATTTGTGTTCCCTGGAGAGCAGAGATTGGGGAAATTTGGTCCTCAGGATGTTGATGAACTACAACTCCCATCAGTCCCCACAAGCATGACTGATGGCCAGGAATGGATAGCTTGGTAGTTAAGAAACCTCTGGAGGGGTGAAGGGGTTTCCTCAACACTGGTGGAGATATAGAAAAGAGGAAGGAAACATAGCTGGTCTCCAATCCCCTCCAAAGTCCTACCTGGGGCATTTTGTAGATGCTCAACATTCTGGAAATCTGGCTGGAGATTTCAGTAGCTGTTTCTTCAAAAACAACTAACACATTATTCTGTCCTCCACAGCTGTAGCTTGGAATGCTGTCTAACATGGCATCAGCCGCTGTTGTGACATCGAAAGCGGCCTCATAGATGCTGTAGCCCAGGGTGACATTGGGTAAAAGCTTAGGATTCTGGTTGACCTCCTGGATGGCAAATAAGGGGGACAGAGTGGGAGAGGGGTTCGTTGATGTTGAACTGCAAATAAATGAATAAACAAAAATTGTTTCAGCTGTCCATTTTCCATTTAATGAAGACAACATGTCATACTCATTGTTCTATAAGAACCTAAGAAGAATGTATTAGTTTTATATCTAATGGGTCAAGCTTTAAAGGAATACAATCTTGTCCAGGTGCTCCAACAAGGAAATAAATAGTTTTTAGGAGAGCTTGCAGCTTGGGTGAATTTGATTGGAATGATAGCTTACAGTTTCTGGAGCTCAGAGAATTGACAGGAACTATGTACAAGATGAGAAGGGGAGAAAAGAGAGAAATAGCAGACATTTTGTCCGGAGAGGACAGGAAACAAAATCTCTCAGGTTTGATAGGCAGAGTTATCATAGACATAGTGGCTTCAAATAACTGCTGGCTAGGTTGCTAGATAAGCAGTGGCCTTGTGTTGTTTCACGTAGCCCATGCATTAACTAGAAGCTCAGAAGAAGGAAATGTGTTTGCTCTTTTCCAATAGTAGCAACATTAAATCACGGCTGAGAACAAGGTCAAGATTCAGGAGTTCATGATGAGAAGCTTCTGTTCCAACAATTTCCCCTCCCCACGTACCTAGCTATTAAATAGACACATAGAAAGCTTAGTTCCTTGCCAGTTTGGAACTGAGGTTTGTCGTTAACACCCCAAAATCAAATTTAGTCTGATTCACTCCAACCCGCACTAAAGTTTGCCAAATGTTTTGCAGAGAAAACACAGCATTTTGCAGCACCCCACAAATGGAGCAATTGTCACATAATATGGGGGTCACAGGGTCACCCAAAAACCCAACGTTGCCTGATTCATTCCAAACCCGGGCCAACAATTTGATTCAACAGGACCTGAACAAATTGCAGAAGTTTGCCAATACACCCAAGAAGCAGGAGAAGAGATGATCAGCTGTTCTCTAGATGCTGCCTTTGTAAATTAAACTGAAGTCCAAAAAGGGCTCAAAATTAACCTCCCTGTTTGCAGGGTACCAAGAGGCCAGTGGACACTGAGATGGGCAAAGGAGGGAAAAGTTTTTTTTTTAGGGATGGTCAGAAATTAGGTTCTGTCTCTGGCACATAGCAGTGATTGTGAATGCAGGGTGGGTAACATAAAGTCACTTACCTCATAACGTGGTTTACGGGGCGCAGGGAAAAGTCAGGCTTGTAAATTGCAACACCACTTTGATATATGACCCCACTAATGAGGTGGTCTCCTGGCCTGTAATAATTCAGTGGATCATGATTCTTTTTCATATTTAATGGACATTTTGCTTTCAGCATCCCACTGACTCCATTGGGCATTAGCAGCAGAAATACCGGTAGCAGCAGTAATATCATTCTGGCTATGCCTGCAAGAGTCATACACTCTTGTGATAGCAATGACATTAGGAGTGCAGCCGGACTCGTACAGTAGCTTTAAGCAAAGGTACAAAAAGGAAAACTCCCACAGAAAGGAGCCCTGCCTGCCCCAAATCACTTAGGCCAAGCTTCAGATATTTATGACCCAGTTGTTCTTGGAAGCTTGTGACAATACGTTACCTCAGCCTTCCTGTGATTATGGTGTTTATTTTATTTTTGGACTCAAAGGCCATTATTGGGGAAATCCCTGGACTAGATAATTATAAGGTTAAGAAGGTCCACCTCCCTGGCATTTCTGTGTGACACAATGGGCATTTCTGTGTGACACAATGGGCAGGGCAGAGTGTGAGCAAAGCATGTTTGTGAGAACTCACAGATGGGGCTATCAATCTGGACCCTGCTTAGTTTGAGGGGTCATAAACTTTAGTAAAATCCCAGAAACTATAGAACAGCTGTGATTGTTAAAGTCTAGTAAGGTTGGAGATTATGAAAGTTTATAAACTCATGTATGGTGTGTATTATATAGATAGCAACAGGTTCTTCTTCCTCCCAACAATAATACTACAGGTTCTGATGGAGTAGATCTTAAATCGTTGTGTCCTAGGCCCTCATTCAACACCTTGATCACTACACTACAGTGTTTCATAACTATAGAACTCATGGACATCCAATGAAGCTGAATTGGATAATAATAATAATAATAATAATAATAATTTATTATTTATATCCCACCCATCTGGCTGGGTTTCCCCAGCCACTCTGGGCGGCTTCCAACAGAACATTAAAATACAATAATCTATTAAACATTAAAAGCCTCCCTAAACAGGGCTGCCTTCAGATGTCTTCTAAAGGTCTGATAGTTGTTGTTCTCTTTGACATCTGAAGGGAGGGCGTTCCACAGGGCGGGTGCCACTACTGAGAAGGCCCTCTGCCTGGTTCCCTGTAACTTGGCTTCTTGTAGTGAGGGAACCGCCAGAAGGCCCTCGGCACTGGACCTCAGTGTCCGGGCAGAATGATGGGGGTGGAGACGCTCCTTCAGGTATACTGGACCGAAGCCATTTAGGGCTTTAAAGGTCAGCACCAACACTTTGAATTGTGCTCAGAAACGTCCTGGGAGCCAATGTAGGTCTTTCAAGATGACCCAGGACAGAGAAAAGGAAGTACTTATCCACACAGTGTGTAGAGTTAACCTGTGGAATTCATTCCCTCAGGATTGAGTGATGACCACAAACCTGGATGGCCTGAAAAGAGGATGGGTCGCATTCATGGAGGACATGGCTGTCAGTGGCTTACATCTTGATGGCTATGTTTGTGCCTCCACTGTCACAGGCAGGATGCCTCTGAATACCCATTGCAGCAAAACCCACTGCAGCACAAATGTAAAGCACGTGTATACCAATTTAACATTCATGGCTTCCTACAAAGAATCCTGGGAGGTGTCGATAGTTAAAGGTGCTTAGTTAGGAGCCCCCTCTGTTCAAGGTCTCTAACACAGAGATAATCTCTTTTATAATCTGATGGACTTGTTACTGAAGATGTCCATTTCACTGACATGTACTGGTGTAAATCAATGTAGTCTTTCTGCAGGATCTGATTTCTTTCCGCAGGGCCTGTAAGACAGAGTTGTTTCGCCTGGCCTTTGGCTTGGAATGAGCCTGATTCCCTCCCTCTCTTTCCTTTTCCTTCTGTGATGGAACCCCTATCTGGGGACTTCCCTGGCTTTTTTCTGACCCACATAGGACCAGTCTGGATAGTTGGCCTTGGTGAAGATTTGACGCTTTCTTCCCCAACAGTTTTTATTTGAGTTTCTACGGAAATGAGACTGCACTTTAATGTTGTATTTTAATCAATTGTTTTTATGCCTGGTGTTTGCCGCCCTGAGCCCGGTCTTGGCTGGGGAGGGCGGGGTATAAATAAAATTTATTATTATTATTATTATTATTATTATTATTATTATTATTAGTGCTGAATGTGGTTCAAAGAGCAATACAACCTCAGCAGCTGAAAACCTCATTTGCAAAGAGAGACCCTTCAGAAGGTTCCACATCTTCAAGCAGCTACCTAAATATAGCAAATGCAAGGAATTCAGCAGGCAACGATGACTCAAGACAAGAATCACTGAAGCAGAGGAACAGATGTAAAACAGGGCCTTTTTGGTGGTGGCAGCCCAGCAATGGAATGGCTTCCACAGATGATGTTGGCCTTTTGGGCACCAGCTGAAGGCACTTTTTATTTCCCCACCCACATCTTTTTGTAAGTTCTGTAGTTTGGCACTGTACTGCTGTCAACTTTTGTTTTCTGGTTGTTACTTTCAGTTTGTCAGTTTTATGCTGTTTAAGATTTTATGGTTTCATGTCATTCAAACATTTATATGTGTGTACAACTGTTTTTAACTTTTTCTGTTAACTTTACTTGGTGGCAAATAAATACAATAAGCAGAGTAAAAAAGAAATATCTGCTCCAAAGTTCACTAACACCTGCAGTAAAATACACTGTTCTTTAATGTATAATGGATCGTTATATACTGGACCCTACAGATAACATTTATATTAATAGCCTTCCTCAACCCAACTATGTATGATTGAAATTCTTCCAAGGAAGGAGCAATCTTCTGGGGTCATCACCGCACTATAAATGTAAAGCACATGTATACCACTTTAACATTCATGACTTCCTACAAAGAATCCTGGGAGACGTCGATAGTTAAAGCTGCTTAGTTAGGAGCCCCGTCTGTTCAAGGTCTCTAACACAGAGATAAGCAATGAGCTAACAAAAGTTCAGGTTAGAGATACAACCCAACCAGCTCACTTGCGCATCTGCCTTATACAGTAGCAATAATACCTGGACTTTTCTTAGCTTTTTCCCAGTGAGAAAGGAAGTGATGGGTGTCTAAAGCCCCACAGACTCCCCACCCCAACGCAGTCTAGGAGCATCCCCAGCATAAGGTGGAAGGTGTGGTGGTGGCCACATTGCACTGGTCATGTGGTGACTGAATCACATGCCAAAATGTGATTATGTTCTATGCTATAAATGCAGGTGTGAGAAAGAGGCACAACCACTTCATGTCCTTGCTAGGGAACTGGAGTATCTTTAGCCACCTAAAATTGATCCTTGCTGCTATCCATCCTCTTTTTGCCTCTGATCTTTGGTCAAGGAATATTCCCAAAGATTCAAGGAGCAACACAGCCCTGTCACTCCTTGGAGAGCAGGCATCTTGCTTTCCTTGGCCAAATCTTGCTCCCCCACCCCTGGCTGTATGTACTCATGGGGTGAGGCCAAATGTTCAAGGGAAATTAGGTGGGAATGTCCCCTTATAAAGACATACAGATCATACAGGCCCCAACGGATCAGCACAGTTCATGTCCAGAGGAGGGCAACCCAAATGGTCAAAGGCCTGGAAAAGATGCCTTATGAGGAACGGCTTAGGGAGCTGGGTATGTTTAGCCTGGAGAAGAGAAGGTTAAGGGGTGATATGATAGCCATGTTCAAATATATAAAAGGATGTCATATAGAGGAAGGAGAAAAGTTGTTTTCTGCTGCTCCTGAGAAGAGGACACGGAGCAATGGATTCAAACTACAAGAAAGAAGATTCCACCTAAACATTAGGAAGAACTTCCTGACAGTAAGAGCTGTTCGACAGTGGAATTTGCTGCCAAGGAGTGTGGTGGAGTCTCCTTCTTCGGAGGTCTTTAAGCAGAGGCTTGACAGCCACCTGTCAGGAATGCTTTGATGGTGTTTCCTGCTTGGCAGGGGGTTGGACTGGATGGCCCTTGTGGTCTCTTCCAACTCTAGGATTCTATGATTCTATGAGATCAAAGACTCCTCTTCTTAAGCTACCTGCTCTCACAGCAGCCGACAGTGAGAGTACATATATCTCATATATATATGGAAATATACTCGGAGTCCAGTATATTTTCATGCTCTTTTTTCAGCTCATAGTAGCAAGTAATGAATCTTTTCCTCAAAACGTCTGCTATATATACATTATTTACACAATGGGCCCTACGTGATTGGCTATTTCCGGGCTACTCCTGTAGGCCAATCAGGTTGCGGATTCACTTCATCCAGGAGCCTGATTGGCTGCTTTTGCAGGCCAATCAGGTCGCTGATTCACTTCCACCTGGAGCTGGATTTGGTGGCTCCTGCGGACCAATCAGACTGCTGCATTCTGGATCCTATTGTTCTAGGACCAATCAGACTGCTGCATTTTGGATCCTATTGTTCTAGGATTCAGCTCAGTACATAACATATATTTTTTAAACTGCAGCTTTTTACAATAATCCTGCCAGTGTCTTGATCTGTTTACAGTTTTTATCAGATCTATGGGTCCTCTACTGTGGCTACCTGCTCTCACAGCAGCCAATAAGATGCCCCAATGGGAAGCCACAAGCAGGATTCAAGAACAACAGCAGGCTCTCCAATTGGGTTTTTCTGCAATGAGTATTCAGAGGCATCCTGTTTGTGACATTGGAGGTTAGCACATAGCCAGCAAGCTACAAGTCATTGATAAGCTTGTCCTTCATGACTTTGGCCAATCCTCTTTTAAAGTCATCCTAGATCATGGTCATCCCGGAATCCTGTAGAAATTAATTCCACAAGTTACCTGTGTGGAAATGTACTTCCTGTTCTCTGTCCTGACTCTTTTAACAATCAGCTTCATTGGATGTCCATGAATTGCGTAGTTACTAGGATTGGGGCCTAGGAGACCAAGGTTTTAGTTCCACTTGGGTCCCAAGTTCTAGTTTGGAGAGAGAAAAACCTTTTCCCATCTATGTTAATCACACTATGCATGAGTTTATAAACCTCAATCATGTCCTGCCTTAGGAGACTTGATCCATCATAGTTTTTCTATAATTTTCTGAACTTTTCTGAAGTTGATGTTTCCTCAAATTTAGCAGGGCCCAGATTGACAGCCCCATCTGTGAGTTCTCACAAACATGCTTTGCTCTCGCTCTGCCCCTGCACATTGAGTCACACACAGGTGTCAGGGAGGTGGACCTTCTTACCCTTATAATTATCAAAATCATGGTGATTTATTTATCTCGTCCAGGGATTTCCCCAACGATGGCTTTTGACTCCAAAAATAACATAAACATCATAATCACAGGCAGAATGAGATAACTTATTGTCACAAGCCTTCAAGAAGAACTGGGTTATAAATATTGTAAGCCTGGCCTGAGAGATTTGGGGGCAGGCAGGGCTCCTGTGAGAGGTTTCCTTTTTCTACCTTTGCTTCTGAAGCTACTGTACGAGTCCAGCTGTGCTACTAATGTCACTGCTGTCACAAGAGTGTATGACTCTTGCAGGCATAGCGAAGATGCTATTACTGGTGCTGCTATTTTTTCTACTAATGCCCCGTGGAGCCAGTGGGATGCTGAAAGCAAAATGCCCCCTGAATCTAAATGAGGAAAGTGATCCGCTGAATTATTATAGGTCGGGAGACTACCTGATTAGTGGGATCATATCTGCAGGAGCTGTTGCAACTTACCCATACAACTTTACCTGTCATCCCATAAACACTTTTATGACGTAAGTGACTTTTATGTTATACGGACTGCATTCACAATCATTGCTACTTGCCTGAGACAGTAGCAAATTTCTGGCCATCCCTGATAAGAACTTCTCCCTCATTTGCCCTTCTATTGACTTCAGAATTGAGATTCAACATATAAATTCACACTGGTCCCTTAGTATTCTGCAAAGAGAGATGTTAATTCTGAATTTATTTTTACTTTTTGTGGTTCAGTTTAAACGCAGCATCTAGAGGACAGCTGATCATCTCATGTCCTGCTTCCTGGTTCATTCTGAATAGCTCCATTATAAAACATTATAAGACACTTTGCTTTTTAAATTGAGCTCCGCAACTTGGATTTCATTAAAAAAAATTTGACTGCCCCTCCCCCCGAAAACCTGGCTACAACTATGAAATCCACTGTGCAATTTAAAGTTTGGAGATCGAAGGGAGTGCAAAAATCCAGATGTAAGGAGACAACCTCCTTCCCGACAAACTCTCTTGAATGTCAAAATCAATATAGGGGCCTTACCAGGTAGTTCCACCACCCTCAGAAGTTAAGGGGGGTGGCCCAAGCTAGGGCATTTCTCTCTTTCATTTCCTCTGTTCCTGTAAATTGTTCCTGCCAAATCTCTGAAGTGTGAGTCATCGTTTCAATCTAATTCACTTGAGCTCAAGCTCTCCGAAAAGGTACTCATTGCCTTGTGGGAGCATCTGGACAAGATTCTGCTCCTTCCTAGCTGTAGAGTTTGAATCCTCTGGTGTTCTTCTAGAACAAGTAGTATGGCATGTTTTCATTTAATGGAGAATGGGAGACTGAAACGATTGATTGAATGATTGTTTGTTTGTTTGTTTGTTTGATTCATTTATTTGCAGTTTTTCAACATTGGACACCTCACCAATCCTTTCCATGTTGTTTGCCATCCAGGAGATCACCCAGCATCCTAAGCTTATACCTAATGTCACCCTGGGCTACAGCATCTATGAGGCTATTTTCGATGCCAGAACAACCGTCGATGCCCTGCTAGATAGTATTCCAAGCTACAGTTGTGGAAGACAGAAGGACGTGTTGGCTGTTTTTGAAGCAACTACTTCTGAAATCCTGAGCCAGATCTCAAGCATGTTGGGCATCTACAAAATGCCCCAGGTAGGACTTTGGAGGGGAGGGTTGTCACCCAAAAAGAGAGACCATAGAGTGAATATCACATTTTAAGAAAGTGGGAACTGACACGGAAAGCCCTCTGTCTCTTCCCCTCTCCCTCTCCGTACTGGCAATAGTATGGAAAGCCCTCTCTACCTCTCTTTCAAATCAGAACCAATGAAGGCGGTGAAGGTCCTGTGTGAGTGCCTGGAGGCGGTTGGAGGATGGATGGCGGCTAACAGATTGAGGATGAACCCTGACAAGGCAGAAGTACTGTTTTGGGGGGACAGGGTGCAAGCGGGTGTGGGGGTCTCCCTGGTCCTGAATGGGGTAACTGTGCCCCTGGAGGACCAGGTGTGCAGCCTGGGAGTCATTTTGGATTCACAGCTGTCCATGGAGGCGCAGGTTAATTCTGTGTCCAGGGCGGCTGTCTACCAGCTCCATCTGGTATGCAGGCTGAGACCCTACCTGCCCGCAGACTGTCTCACCAGAGTGGTGCATGCTCTAGTTATCTCCCGCTTGGACTACTGCAATGCGCTCTACGTGGGGCTACCTTTGAAGGTGACCCGGAAACTGCAAGTCATCTAGAATGCGGCAGCTAGACTGGTGACTGGGAGTGGCCGCCAGGACCGGTCCTTAGAGAACTACATTGGCTCCCAGTACGTTTCCGAGCACAATTCAAAGTGTTGGTGCTGACCTTTAAAACCCTAAACGGCCTCGGTCCTGTATACCTGAAGGAGCGTCTCCACCCCCACAGTTCAGCCCGGACACTGAGATCCAGCGCCGAGGGCCTTCTGGCGGTTCCCTCACTGCGAGAAGCAAAGCTACAGGGAACCAGGTAGAGGGCCTTCTCAGTAGTGGCGGAAGCCCTGTGAAACGCCCTCCCAGCAGAGGTCAAAGAGATATTCAGAAAACACCTCAAGGCAGCCCTGTTTAGGGAGGTTTTTAACCTGTGATGTTTTAATGTATTTTAATATCTGTTGGAGGCCGCCCAGAGTGGCTGGGGGGACCCGGCCAGATGGGCGGGGTACAAATAATAAATTATTATTATTATTATTATTATTATTATTATTATTATTATTATCTCTGTTTCTTCCCCTCTCCCTCTCCATACTGGCAATAGTAATTGGTATGTTAAATAAAAGTAGCCCCTTGCTCCCCAGGAGTTCTTCTTTCTCAGGGAGAGAATGGTTGTCTGGCAGCAAACTGATCATGGAGATATAGGTGCCTGCACTCCTCCAGACTGTGTGGCCTCTGATTCTGTGCCATGGCCCATGGTGATTCTAGAAAGAAGGGGCCCCTGAAAGCCCCAGATGCCCTGCTCTGCATCAGTGCCCACTGAAGACACTTCCTTCTCTGTAAGCTCCAGGTCCTCCACTGCAGGATGCCGGACTGGATGAGCCACTGTCCTGATCATGTGACCTGGCCCTTCCCGTGTATTCCTGAAAACATGACACCAATCCTTTTCTTACTAGGTCAGTTATGGCTCAACTGCTCATTACATTAATGACAAAACCCAGTTCCCCTTTATCTACCGGATGGTCCCAAAGGAAGAAACACAGTATTGGGGGATTGTCAAGTTGCTGCTCTGTTTTCGATGGACGTGGATCGGTCTCTTTGTTCCAGACAATGACAATGGAGAAAGGTTCCTGAGTGGCTTCACACCTCTGATCATCCGCAATGAAATTTGTGTTGCTTTCTTGAAAAAAATTCTAATTTTAACCCTGCATCAAATGTCATCCTTACATTGTAAACCATCTGTCCTGAGACAAGTCAAGGTGTTCATTTACTATGGGGATTCTCAACACATAACTTTTGCAATCTTACTCTTACAACGCATTCATGAAGTGAGGGACTCTCAGGGGATAGTCTGGATCACAACAGATCTTCCAGACATTGATGATATGTTGTTTGGTGGCGCAGATTACTTCCAGCCTGCCCAAGGTTCTTTGTCCTTTGTAATGAATACCCCAAAAAGGACAGAACGTGGCTACTATACTCCACTTTCATCTGCAACTGCATCCGCATTTTCACAATTTTGGCAGAAAGCATTCCATTGTTCATGCTCAAACAAAGTGCTGTCCGTGGAGGGTTGGACAAGATGCACAGAAAAGGAACAACGGGAAACTTTGACCCAGGATGAGATGGAGGCAGTCTGGTCTCAAGATCGTTACAGCATTTACTACGGTGTCCAACTAGTGGCTCAGGCTCTAAATGCTGCATATTCTTCCAGATCCAAATGGAGGTTAATGGCGGGTGGAGGAGACAGTTTGGAACTTCAAAGGCTGCAGCCATGGCAGGTCTGTCCCCTCCCCATTTTGCAAATATGTTGTCTACCCTGTCTTTAGCTGGACAGATTCAGATATTTTTGTCATTTTTCTTGTTCTCCAATACTTTGAAAACTAAGTCTGCAACACTGCAGGCCAGTGGGGGCTTTCCACGGGCCCGTTGAGGGGGGCTCAGGTTGCTGGATACTTCCTGAACAGTAGAGGAGGGCAGGAAGCCTCCCGCTCCTATCAGAAACTGGATCCAAGCCTGCTTGCACGTTTGGCCAATGACAGGCAGGCTTGGAATCAGGGTTGGTGTTTGAGGTAGACCTGACGGAGCTTCCCTCAGGTTTTTAAGCAGCCTGCACCTGTACCTGCCCCATCAGTGCTAGGGTATCCATTGAAAGGGATCTGTGAGGAGTTTCCTATGATCAAATGCCAAGATGGGAGCTGAGGCCTAAAGCCCACCTCAAGGTGGCCATGCCTGCGGTGGTCCCCCTTTTGATGTAAATCTTAGGAATCCCCAATGTTGGATTGACATCACTTTCAGCAGGCCGGCCAGACGTTTATGGTCACTCAATGCCTATGCCAAACCTCTATGCCAAACTTCAATGAAGTTGTGGCCTTATTCAATCCAAAGTCAACCATGTGGTGTCCTCATTCTAAGCTGGTAGTCAGGGTGATGGGAGGTACGAAGCCTTGGCATGCAGTTAATTCTATTTTTTAAAGATAATGAGAACAGATAGAAGAAAATATTTCATTGAAATAGTGAATGAAAAATGGTTAAGGAACATTTTCTCACATACAGCTTATCTAATTAATTGATATATTCATTTGTTTCATAAAATCTATATCTTGCTTGATTGCTGGAAAATCCTCAAAGCAGTTTACAAAAGAGTTAAAAAGATAAAATTATCATTAAAAATTTGCAACCCTAATTTGAAACGTACAGAAAGTTGAAATCACAATAGGATACATTAAAGCAAATTAAAACTCATGCATTTTCTAGAGTTCCAAAGTACTTTCCATCCATGTCCTCTATATATGCTTATTTGAGTCTGAAAATAGCTCAGTTGGTAAAGCAGGAGACTCAATCTCAGGGACGTGGGTTCAAGCCCCACATTGGGTGAAAAGTTCCTGTATTCCAGTTTGACTGGATGGCCCTTGTGGTCCCTTCCAACTCTGCAATTCTATGATTCTCTGATCCCGAAGAGGATTTAAAACCTGATAAAGGAACTGTTGTAATGACTAAAAGATCATCATTTATAGCCAATGCAAGGCTTCTACCTCTGTATCCTTGATTTAGAACAGTTCACTCAAAATTGGTAAGAGATCTGGTACCTTCCTCAATTATCAAAGGAAAATAAGATTGCATCAAACAAAATACCCAACTTCATGAAAAATTTGCTCAATGATATGCTCAAAATAACCATTTTGATTAAGCATATTAAGGATAAGGATAAGGAATAATATATTGGCCAAGTACCAGTTCACTCAAAATTGGTAAAAAGCATTTTGATTAAGCATATTAAGGATAAGGATAAAGAATAATTTATTGGCCAAGTACCAATCATACTTGGAATTTTGCTTCGACTACATTGCAATATGTTTGATTACTTTGATCCGTTATGGAGTTTGTGCACAAGCCTTCAGTTCTCATAGGCAACCCTGATATCATGTTTCCTAAATGCTGGTGTTTTCTCTGCCATTCTAGCTTCACACTTTCTTGAAAGAAATTTGGCTTTCCAATTCATCCATAGGAGGGTTGTATTTGGATAAGAATGGGGAGGTGACCGCCAACTTTGATATCTGGAACTGGGTCGTATTTCCCAATAGATCTCACAGCAGAATGAAAGTTGGGAGCATTGAGGAACAGGCATCCTCCGACGTAAAGTTGACCATTAATCTGGCAGCCATTGTGTGGCCGGGGAACTTCAGCAAGGTCATTGCATTCATTAATTTATTTGTTTATTGCATTTATATCCCACCTTTCCTCTGTGCAGATCAAAATTCTGTAAATGGTTTTAGACTTGGAGGAGGTAATTGTCCAAAGGTCACCCAGGAAGTGTCAAGGCTGAGTGGGAATTGGAACCTTGGTCTCCCAGGTTCTTGTCTAGCCCTCTAACCCCATACACCACACTGGCTCCAGTTTCCTTGCGGTGACATCTGCTAAGTTCAGATAATTTGCTGAGTGGGCCCATTTCAGGTGAACCCTCAGCTGGCCCATCCCCAGGTGACTTCTACGTCTCAGCTGAGTACGCCATTGCTGTTTTCTGGCCCTCTGTTTTGAACTGACCCTCATTGCAACTCAGATGGAGAGGGGAAATAGTGGAGAACGGTTTTGGCTTAAGAAAAGACCATTCTTTGAGCCTTTTTAAAATCAGGGCATTCAGATGATGTCTGTAATTTACGCTGGTCTCCTTTTGGTGTGCCTTCTCCTTGTTTTTAGGTTGTGCCTCGTTCAAGATGTACTGAAAGCTGTCGCCCTGGATATGCCAGAGTGGCTAAAGAAGGAGAGCCCGTTTGCTGCTATGATTGTGTTCCTTGTGCGGAACGGACCATCTCCATTCAGGAAGGTGGGTGACTCCAGAGGAAAAGGAGTCAGAATCCTACCATTTATTGATTTCAAGGGTTTAGGTGGGTCCGTGCCAAATCTATTACACTACATTCATAACTGAAGGCTTTCTTCCAGATACCCACACTACCTGAAATTAGAGGGGTAGTGACCGGACAGTGAATAACTTTACCTGTGGCATCCTGCAAACAAAAGGTCCCTCCTCAGGGATACTCACCTGCAGTCATCACTTGTGTCTTTCCAGCACCTTGTTACTTCTCAACTTTCTAGGCTTCTGTAATTTCAGTCTCCACCGTTAACACAATACATTTCAGTTCAAAGCAATTACTTTGGGAAGCTTTCTCTGTATACACTGTGGAGGGCAAGGGGAGAGAGCAGCATGACACTATACAAAGCTCTGCATCCCTTTTCTGGGTTAAATCATGCTCTCCACACTCTGCTTCACATGGGGTTGGAGCAGAGTTGTCTTTAAAAGGACCTGGAGGAGAAGAGGCTAGAGGCTACCGAAAGAACTGCGAGTAAAGGATAAAGGGTCTTTTTCCTTACTTGGGACCCCCGGGAAACTCACCAAACTTGTCGTACTTTGAACTGAGAGTAGGGAGTTCAGCTGACTGACTGCTGAATGGGATGTACCTGGGGCAGTCTGAGGATACTACTCCACCGACCTGTTAGGATTCTTGCTCCGTGCTTGCAGTCATGGGATTCTTTTGAGAGCCAGTGTGGTGTAGTGGTTAAGACTTATAATCTGGGGAACCGGGTTCATGTCCCCGCTCCTCCACATGCAGCTGCTGGGTGACCTTGGGCTAGTCACCCTTCTCTGAAGTCTCTCAGCCCCACTCACCTCACAGAGTGTTTGTTGTGGGGGAGGAAGGGAAAGAAGAATGTGAGCTGCTTTGAGACTCCTTCAGGTGATAAAGCGGGATATCAAATCCAAACTCTTCTTCTTGTTTTATCACATGGTGGTGTGTGTTTTCATTCGACATAGAGGGAAGTGACGGAGACAGGATGTTTTGTATTAATGTGTTTCCTTGATGTGGAACTATTGTCCTTTCTCTTTGCTGGAGAGATAATGCCAGTCGGGCATGGGTCTCTATTGGAGTCCTACTTGCCTGCAGATGAAAAAGTAAGCCTAGAGTGAAAAACTAGGGAGAGATCAGCAGTTTGGGGGAACCTTCCTCCTTATCAGATTTTTGTGGGAGAGCTGTGAGGGGAAGTGTGTCAGAAGGAGAAGCAATGGTTATGGGTTTGCTTGTATTAGTAATTATGTGTTAATATAACAATTTTTTATATGTAACTGTTTATTTATATTTTTCTAAAGTTGCTTGTTGCTTAAGTTTTATGCAGTTGCTTTAGTTCTTTGTATACCACTTAATGATACTTTTTATATTAGGTAATATAGAAATGGAATGAATAAATGAATGAATAAAATAAAAATATAACATGTGCAAGTCTTCATTAGGGGTTCCTTGAAAGTAAATCTGATCAGAGTAAAATGTTCAAAAAAGGGGGGACATACTGTTTTATCTTGTGAAACTATACCGGTAGTAGCCATTTGGGGCACCGTGGTCTGCCAAGATTTTGTCATAAAAAAAACATTTTGGGAAGGCACATTCTTGCACAGTGCCCCCAAACATGCATTTTTGGGCAGCATGCTCTAGTGTAAAAACAGGGTCTTGGAAAAAGCACATCTTTGAGGCTCAAGAGCAAAGCCTGGAAGATGCATGTTCCGGTTTTGGGACTCACAATGCTGGATGGTATGAGATTTATTCCTCTGAATGCAAATCCTGTCCCCATCCAGGGAAATGTTGTCCCTCTCCATCCCTGTTCACTATTCTTGTTTCCTGACCTCTCCAAGATTGCTATATGTTCCCACTGTATTGGAAAACAGACAGGTATGGATGTGAGAGTTTTCTTAGTGATACTGAAGTCATTCTTATTCTCTTCAGATGCAAAGCATTGCAGCAAATGCCCAGAAGATCAGCATGCAAATGAGGCCAGAGACAAATGTGTCCCCAAGACTACAACATTTCTCACTTATGAAGAACCATTGGGGATTGTCCTGGTTTCCTTTGCCCTCTTCTTGTCCTTGACCACTTGCATTGTGCTAGGAATCTTCATTAAATACAAGGAAACTCCCATAGTCAAAGCTAACAATCGAGACTTATCCTATATCCTCCTCAGCTCCCTCCTGCTTTCCTTTTTGTCCTCCTTCCTGTTCATCGGCCGGCCAAGGAAGGTCACCTGCCTTCTCCGACAAACAGCCTTCAGCATCATATTTTCATTTGCCATTTCTTCTGTGTTTGCAAAAACCATCACTGTGGTGCTGGCCTTCTTGGCCACAAAGCCAGGGAACAAGGCGAGGAGATGGCTGGGGAAGAGTCTGGCCAACTCCATTGTCCTTTCCTGTTCTGGTATGCAAGTTATCATCTGCACCATCTGGTTGGGAATCTCCCCACCCTTCCCAGACTCTGACATGCAGTCCCAAAATACAGAGATCATTCTTCTATGTAATGAAGGTTCTGTTGCCATGTTTTACACTGTCCTTGGCTACATGGGCTTCCTGGCGGCCATCTGCTTCATGGTGGCTTTCCTGGCCAGGAAGCTTCCCGGGTCCTTCAATGAAGCCAAGCTGATCACCTTCAGCATGCTGGTCTTCTGCAGTGTTTGGGTGTCCTTTGTGCCCACCTACCTGAGCACCAAGGGGAAATACATGGTAGCTGTGCAGGTTTTCTCTATGCTGTCCTCCAGTGCTGGGCTTCTGGGCTGCATCTTCATTCCCAAGTGCTACATTATCATTCTAAGGCCTGATCTGAACACAAAAGCGCATCTAACTACAAAAAGTGAAGGTGGCAGTGTCTGATTCTTAGCTTCTTTGAAGATTCTTAGCTTCATATAAAATAATTAGCTCTAGCTCCACCATAGCCCTTTTAAGCATGCCCGATTCCGAGTCACCCACAAACTGTTCTAATACCAGCATTCAATGGTACCTCGGTTAAGAACTTAATTCGTTCCGGAGGTCTGAAACTGTTCTCAACCTGAGGTATCACTTTAGCTAATGGGGCCTCCCACTGCTTCCATGCCGCCGCCATGTGATTTCTGTTCTCATCCTGAGGTAAATTTCTTAACCTGAGGTACTACTTCCGGGTCTGAGGAGGTTATTGCTTCTGTTTTCCACTGTTGGGAGATTCCATTCCAACTTTTGTTGCAGACATGAGATTGTAGCGTGTCACATGTCTGTTTACATTCCAGCACAGACTGCTGAGTCTTGTGAGCGGAACTTCCGCTCTGTGTATTGTTTTTGTTTTGAGACTCTCTCCGAGAAGACGGCAAGGAGAGACGACATGTTTCTTTGTTCTGATTTATGTAAAATAAATCCGTAGTTTTAGTATGTATCCACACAGCCTCAGCCTCTTCAGTTGTGCAGTTTACACTGCTACGTATAGTGTGCTCGAGGCAGCAAGCTTGAGTCGCTGATTTACATTGGAGCCAGAGGTCGATGAATCTCTGCAGCGTGAAGGCTGGGAGGGAGACGATCCAGCTGGGGGCTAGCCAGCTGGCCTTTCAACCCCCGGATGCCATCAGCCACGTGTGTAGGTGTGACACAGAACTCCAAAAAAAGCCACACAATGGCCACTGTTGGAATGACACTGGTGAACATATACTTTCTTTATTATAAAATAACCAGACAGTGTTATCTGTTTCGTAACACTTCGTCAGCTTGCAAAGCTTGCTAAATAATAAATTTTACTCGGAGCAGTGGTCATGGACCATGTAACCACTGCTGTGTGTAGGTGTAGCATGGCAGCAATTCAAACACTGCCATGTGCTTCAGTCTCTGCCTGACCAGCTCAGCATGTCACCACAACTTCCTGTTTTCGCTGTGGATGCCCCTTTCCTGAGGTGGGCGGAGGTTGTGATACTTCTGACACCGACTGCTTCCTTTCTTGGAAGGAGGATTTTGCTGACATCCTTCCAGCCCACAGTGTTCTGAGCCTATTAATGTATATTGGCCCCTTCCTCAAACTGGGGTGTAGGGATGGGTGAATCTGCCAATGTTGGTTTCTCATTTCCCCAATCTTAAGTTTGGTTCTCCTAATTTGTGATTTATTCATTTCTAGCATAGAATGTTCTCATTTGTCAGCATTCTTGTGTGACCTATTATGCTTATTATGCATATTTTAATACGAAACATTGCCTAATGTGTTTTTTTTTCAGATTTCCTCTAATACCATGCATTTTTGTATGCCATGTTCACTAACATACATTTATACTTTACTAAATATATATTATTATATATCTTACTTGGCTAGAGAACTGCGTTGCAAAATCAGAGAATGGTGAATTATAAAAGATGCGGCATTTTGCTTCATCATCATCATCATCATCAGCAGCAGCATTTTTTATTTGTATGCCGCCTTTCCACAATTAAAAACAATGCTCAAGGCGGCTTACAACATGACAAGATTTACATAATCACAAAAATCATAAACAATAAATAAACCACATCAAAAAAATACACAACCAAAAGGAAAACAATTTCCACATAAATCAAAATCTAAAACTAAGAATACAGCATTAATATCACAGTTTAAAATGACATAGGTAAAAAATAACAGCAATTTAAACAAAAAAACAAGCAAAAAAAACCCAAAATGGAGCCCTCTCTGCCCAGCAGCAGCAGCGGCAGCAGCTACACCCACTTCTGCCTCTGCCCTTCCTTGCTCACCACTGGCACCTGAACCCAAGAAAGTTGCTTAGAAAAGGAATGAGGCCCCTGGCATAGGGAGATTTAGGGGAGGGTGACCTGTTTGGCCACACTGGGTGTGGAGTCTTGGGGGAGCCACAGGAGGCGCTGAATCTTTGACATAGAATGGAAAGTGAGAGGTGAGAGTGTTATGATTTTTGTCCACGCCGAGAGGAAAACAGCTGCAGCTTGGATGGTCTGACTTTTGCCTGTCTCACTAAGCCGTGAGAAAGCTGCCTTATCTGTTTTCCTACATGGAATGTTTACGTTTCACTGTACTATTGTAATCCTAGCATTTGTGCTCTCTCTTCTGGCTAGACCTGACGCCAGACAGACGGCTTTATGGCAGCTCTGTCTTATTGAGCTGGCAGCAGAGATTCTCTCTGCACTATTCCTACAATAAATAGTTTAGCCTTAATTATGGCTTGTGTGTGTTGTTCTTCATGCTGGGAACAATCACATATAACTGCGCCACCGGACTCTCTGTAGCCAGGGATGTGAGCACACGCCTTTGCTCTGGCTTTGGGGCAGTCTCACAAACTGCCCCAGGCAGGGTATTTGCTTGTTGCATTTGCCGGAAAGGCCTATCTTCTGAGCTACGCCAATAAAACTCAGAGACTTTAGGAGCTAGGAGTCCATTATTGTTTATTGCAAAGCAATAGGTTACAGCGGAATCTTTCCCAAATCTGCAACCCTGCCCAAGGGTCCAGGCAGGGGTATTTATTACATTTCAGACAAAGGATTTCAAATTAACCAATAAAGTTCATCATTACCTCATATTAGTTTACGCATGTCCATTACCTAATTTAATACGCAGGCGCATTAAGCATTGCTAAGTGTACCTTGATTCTCAGAGATCTGTTACATTTTGTTAGTATGCATGTATGGGAACCTGTGTTAGCTCTTTGTGCATGTATCAACTTATGTTCTAGCTAATGAAGGGCATATTTGTGTGATTGACGTATTTGCTGTACTTTTCAGTAGGGACGGCCTCTTTTGCCAAATCATCCGTTTCTTTAAAGCAACAGGTTATCATAATGTCTCTATAGAAGCATATTGAAGGATTTGTAGGGGTTCACATTATCACATTAATTGGGGCCCTTTGGGCCACTGCTACATGCTGACAGAGAGAGGACACAAAAATTTGGCATCACACAGGGTGCATCTGAAAATTGAGACTGCAGGGTCTACCACTACACTTGGGCTGTAAACCCCATCCCTGTTTCAGAACTATATAAAACCCTGAAAAATCCCTTTTATTTGCAGCATCAGCTGAAATCGCTCTAAACTGTCTGAGGAAGACTGTTTGACTTTGTTCACAAGAGCCCTTTCCTTGCATTCTGTCTCCTGTTGACGACAACATGCAAGCATTTGATAAGAGGGCCCTGCTGAGTATCCCCTCCCCATGGCATCTGCCCAAAGATGGTAAATGCATGAATAGTGATTCCAATAGGCTTTGCTTAACGAGGAGAGAGCCTTCCCTCCTCTACCAACCTGCATGGAATTCCTGGTCATCTATGGCAACCAGGCGAGTGTTTAAATACAAGGCTTCTCTAACTGCTTTAACTGACCAATCCTGACTCTTCATTTCCAATGTTCCGTCCTCCAACAGACTCCCCCTCCCCTTTTACCTCAACATTCCATCTACTAAGCAATTCTCCCTCCCTTCCAGAAAGTGCTCCAGAAAGTGTGGAAATACTCTATTACTTTTTTCTTTGTCTTCTTTTCTTTTCTCTTCTTTTCGTTCCTTTTTTTCTTTCTCTATCCTTTACTTTTCCCCGCCTTTTCTTCTTGTAAGTGATCTAAATGTATTAGATAACTTAGTATTAAGCGTAATGTACAATTTACAATGTATTCCCCCCCTCTTATTCATTTAGTGTAAAAAATGTGAACTATGTGTTATCAATAAAATTTATTAACCAAAAAACACACACACAAAAACAAAACAAAAACAGAAAGTGTTGACCACACACAAGTATTTATGTATACCAGTGGCGTAGCATGAGTTGCCAGTACCTGGAGCCACATGAAGGGCCTGGGGTGGGAGGGAGGGATAACTGACTCATGCACATTTACTGCCTAACAGCAACCACAGCATCCAGGATATCACGGATGCAGAGATAAGAAAAGAAGAGTCGTTCCATTGTCTGAAGAGGTCACTTCTTGGTTCGCATGGAGAAGCCATTTTAAACAGATCCCAATGATGGAAGCACCCAGTTGTACTGAGGCAGCACCAGGTGCTGACATTTTGCACCCCTAGCAATTGTGTGCCTGGGGCAGCCGCCCCTGTGATCCCCACCCCATGCTAAGGCACTGCCAGTTGCTGGCAATCTGAAGTGGGGAAAGAAAATGACCAGATTAAGTTCCCGCTTGTGGGCTTCCCATGTTTGTTTGCTTATTACCCAGCTTTCTGGCAGCTAACAATAATGCAATATATATAATGAATTGAAAATGATGTTTAAAATAACATTTGTAAAAACAACAACCCAGAAGCTTTTCTTTTGAGATTTATAGTGACAGAACTACCTAAATTGTATAGAAATTTATTTATGTATGCTACTACAGCAGCAAGAATGCTACTTGCCCCAAAATGAAAAGAAGCAGAAGTCCCAGCAAAGGAAGAATGGATACAAAAACTTATGGAATATGCAGAAATGGCAAAACTTGCCGGAAGAATAAGAAATCAAGATAACAAACTTTTTATTTAAAAAATGGAAATGGTTTATTGAATATTTACAGATAAATTGCAAACAGGTAAAAACATTGGGAGGATTATTGTAATAACCTGTAGTTCCATACGAGTATATATTTAAAGTTGATAAATAAATGAGCAAATTAAATGAATTTGGATATGCAGAAGATATTAAAAAATAAATTTAAGGAACTGCAGAAAGAGGGAGAAGGAAGTCAAGTTTTGAAATGTTAAAATGATTGTAAAATTAATGAAATGTATAAAACCTGAAAAGTATAATTTTTTAAAAAAAAAAACACAATGCAATATACCATTATAAAAACAGGTGACTCTATTACAATTATTAAACAGGCCAAACGAAACAGAACAGCACAAAACAAGCAAAAGTGGTGGCTCTCAGAAAACAGAACAGCTCAACTGTTAGAGGCCAAGGTAAAGAGATGCAGGATAACTTTAAAAGGAGTTCAGAAAAATTCATATAAGATAAGGCTATCAGTAGCCACTAGCCATAATGTCTATGTCATCACTCCATTATCGAAAACATCTGCCTCTGAAGACCAGCTACTGGGCATCAGAGGAGGGGAGACAGCTGTTGTGCTTAGGCCCTGTTTGTCAGCTTCTAGTTTGGCCTGATCCCGCAGCCTCTTCTAACATTCTTCTGATTACACTGTTAATACCAAAAAAACCCCACATTGACTAAGAATTCCCCCCCCCCCCCTGGGTGCGAGTCTTAGAATTTTCCTCCAGGCGCAAGTATGTCTCGGGGCTATCCAGAAGCACTTCATCTCAAGCCAAGGCCTGTGTCATTAAAAAAGAGTGAAAGACAAAGATCCAAAGTATATCTTGGTTCCAGCCAAGCTGAAGGAATCCCCAGAGGACAAAATTGGCTTCAGAGCATGGATGCGCTCATTCTCCCTCCCTCTTGTTGTCCCAGAATCGCGTCCCCATGGCTGGTCATACTGCAAAGAAAGAGATAAAACAGGGAGCATGAAATATACTCGGAGTCAAGTGTGAATTTCATGCTCATAGTTAGCAAGGAATGAATCTTTCCCCAAAACGTCTGCTATATATACATTATTTACACAATGGTCCCCACATGATTGGCTAATTCCAGGCTACTCCTCTAGGCCAATCAGGTTGCGGATTCACGTCCTCCAGCAGCCTGATTGGCTGCACTTGCAGGCCAATCAGGTTGCTGATTCACTTCCACCTGGAGCTGGATTGGGTGGCTCCTGCGGACCAATCAGACTGCTGCATTCTGGATCATATTGTTCTAGGATTCAGCTCAGTACATAACAGAGCGTCTGCTGTGCATGGAGCCAAACTGATGAAACC
The DNA here is from genome assembly GCA_034641395.1 of Darevskia armeniaca. Lineage (NCBI taxonomy): Eukaryota > Metazoa > Chordata > Lepidosauria > Squamata > Lacertidae > Darevskia > Darevskia armeniaca. Next base: position 661,419 of record JAWWNF010000113.1, read on the forward strand.
AAAAGATTTCTCTTGGCAGAGAGAGGTGGGGAGGAAAGGGACCCCCAACTTTATCCTCAAATGACAGAGAATCCTACAGAATCTGCAATGTGGTCCTGCATTGACGGCTCCCCATTGAGACACCCAGTTGGCCACTGTGGGGACAGGATGGGGGGGATAAAGGTAAAGGTAAAGGGACCCCTGACCATCAGGTCCAGTCATGTCCGACATTGGGGTTGCGTGCTCATCTCACTCTATAGGCCGAGGGAGCCGGCATTTGTCCGAAGACAGCCTCCGGGTCATGTGGCCAGCATGACAAAGCTGCTTCTGGCGAACCAGAGCAGCGCACGGAAACGCCGTTTACCTTCCCGCTGGAGCGGTCCCTATTTATCGACTTGCACTTTAACGTGCTTTCGAACTGCTAGGTGGGCAGGAGCTGGAACCGAGCAACGGGAGCTCACCCCATCGCAGGGATTCGAACCGCTGACCTTCTGATCAGCAAGCCTGTGGTTTAACCCACAGCGCCACCTGGTCCCCGGGGGGGGGGGGGTAGATGTGGCTATTTCCTGTTACAAGTGCCCTATTTTTCTGGTGTAAAACTTTTTTTTAAAAAAATAAAAAATTAATACACAATCTTTTAAGATTGGCTCATTAAGTCCTTGCATGGACCAGACTCAAGGGGAGACTTCCTACTCATATTCTATGATTCTGTGGTTCTATGTGCCTAGGTCATTTGGTTTCAAAATGGTGGGGGGCAGAGGCAGATTTAGGGGAGCACGCCCCCTTCTACATCATAGTTGCAGAGTCTCGGGGGCACTGCAGGGGGTGCCCCAACTATGATGTAGAATGGAAGGCGCAAGGCAGGGCGTACCAAATTTTGGTGTTGCACAGGGAGCCACTGAAATTTGAGACCCCAAAGTCCATCATGCGGGGTGGGTGTGTGAATTTGATTGGGGAAACATGTAGTTGTGGCATAGCACCTCATCAAACTCTGGGATGTGCTCCATTCATTCACTGTCTGAAAGCTGCGGCGGCACCACCAAAACCACAACCCAGCAGGAGGAAGTAGTGAAGGCCGAGGACTGGATGTGCTGACATACTTCTATCCCATTGGGTTCTGAGTTCCTGTTTTTGAACCGCTTTAGGTCAATCTTAGTTCCAAAACCTTCCCTTCCCCAAACTGAAACTTCTGTACTGGTTGCCAGGATATTACCCACTTAAGCTCAAGGTTCTACCGCAAGTGGACAAAGCCCTAAACAGACCAGGTTACCTGAAGGACCACCCCGGTCCCTTATGTACCAGCCATATTCCTAGGATCAGCTGCAGAAGCCCTCCTTGCTGTCCCACAATATTATCTCATATTCATTTCATTTCTATTCCAACCGAAGTTTTCAGCAGAGCATCACCATTAACTTGGAACACTGTCCCTGGCACTGCCTCACATTTTGTCACCTGCTGGTAATGTTTGTGTTAATTAATTGGATTCATTGTTGGCCATCTGTTGTGTATTGTATGATTATTATTTTTAATTTGTAATGATTTCATTGTACATCACAATGTGCACCATATTTTCTACAGGTTGGGGGCTTATGCATATCCTAGAAAAGGAATTTCAGGACCTGAAATGTACAATACTGGTGGGGCAGTAGGAAGGAAAATATAGGATTTTCTCAAGCATGGTGACTGGGAGCTTGGATTGCCCAACTCAAGACCTTGGCCTCTTCCCCTGACTCAAGATGACACCTGGGTGACACCTGGCTTGAGAGCAGTACATGTGAAAAGGATCTAGGAGTCTTGGTAGACCACAAACTTGACATGAGTCAACAGTGTGATGCAGCAGCTAAAAAAGCCAATGCAATTCTGGGCTGCATCAATAGGAGTATAGCATCTAGATCAAGGGAAGGAATAGTAACACTGTATTCCGCTCTGGTCAGACCCCACCTGGAATACTGTGTCCAATTCTGGGCACCACAGTTCAAGAAGGATACTGACAAGCTGGAACGTGTCCAGAGGAGGGCAACCAAAATGGTCAAAGGCCTGGAAACGATGCCTTATGAGGAACGGCTTAGGGAGCTGGGTATGTTTAGCCTGGAGAAGAGAAGGTTAAGGGGTGATATGATAGCCATGTTCAAATATATAAAAGGATGTCATATAGAGGAGGGAGAAAGGTTGTTTTCTGCTGCTCCAGAGAAGCGGACACGGAGCAATGGATTCAAACTACAAGAAAGAAGATTCCACCTAAACATTAGGAAGAACTTCCTGACAGTAAGAGCTGTTTGACAGTGGAATTTGCTGCCAAGGAGTGTGGTGGAGTCTCCTTCTTTGGAGGTCTTTAAGCAGAGGCTTGACAGCCACCTGTCAAGAATGCTTTGATGGTGTTTCCTGCTTGGCAGGGGGTTGGACTGGATGGCCCTTGGGGTCTCTTCCAACTCTATTTCTATGATTTTAAGATGACACACTCTCCCTTCCTCTCCCACTCACCTGCTTTGAGGCTGCTAGGTTGCCAGGTTCCTCCCTGCATTGGAGAGAAAGAAAAGAGTTAGCTTCCCCTTTAAATAGTACGTGTGATTGACAGTTCTGTGGTGGTGGTGGTCGTGGTGATGAGGAGCTCTTGTTTTCCAAGGATCTGAGATCTCGTTGACAAATGGCAATGCAAACAGAAACGCCTCCAGCTCTTTGCTTTAGGGCATCGGCAGGAGGCTGCAATGGATTCCAAGCATGTCCTCACCAGAGTTCAATGTGTAATCGAAGCTGTTTGCATTCCCAATGGAAGCAACATTGTTCACATGACAGTTCTTACTCTGTTTTACCCTGTAAATTCGGATTTCCCTGATAAGTTTGGAAAAATGCAGTGTCAAACTGCTCCACTTGAGACATCAGGTGCATTGACTCAGTTAATTTCTAGGGGGTGAATCATGCATTCATTTTTATTGCTCCCCTTTCAATGCCACCTTGTTGTTGTTTAGTTGTTTAGTCGTGTCCGACTCTTCGTGACCCCATGGACCAGAGCACGCCAGGCACTCCTGTCTTCCACTGCCTCCCGCAGTTTGGTCAGACTCATGTTGGTAGCTTCGAGAACACTGTCCAACCATCTTGTCTTCTGTCATCCCCTTCTCCTTGTGCCCTCCATCTTTCCCAACATCAGGGTCTTTTCCAGGGAGTCTTCTCTTCTCATGAGGTAGCCAAAGTATTGGAGGTAAAAGTAAAGGGACCCCTGACTATTAGGTCCAGTCGTGGCCGACTCTGGGGTTACGGCACTCATCTCGGTTTATTGGCTGAGGGAGCTGGTGTACAGCTTCCAGGTCATGTGGTCAGCATGACTAAGCCGCTTCTGGCGAACCAGAGCAGCGCACGGAAACGCCGTTTACCTTCCCGCTGCAGCGGTACCTATTTATCTACTTGCACTTTGACGTGCTTTCGAACTGCTAGGTTGGCAGGAGCAGGGACCAAGCAACGGGAGCTCACCCTGTTGCGGGGATTCGAACCACCGACCTTCTGATCGGCAAGCCCTAGGCTCTGTGGTTTAACCCACAGCACCACCCGCTAAGAGTTACAAACCTTTAAACTAATGCATCAGTGGCAGGGGAGATAAGCAGGGGAGGGCAAGCAGAGGAGAGCAGCAAAACTGCTCCCCAAAACTGTAAACCAAACCGATGCATCCTTCCCAGAATGGAGAGTCTCAGTAGGAAAGGAAATCACTTCAGCCAACAGAATGACTGACTGCCACCCAAATATACTGTGATGACCTGGGAGTCAGACTCAGACGCTGAACCTGAGGGATCCCAGCCTGCACAGGATTCACTGCCCTCAGAACCAGTAGAGCCAGGGCGGGGGCCTGAGTCTCAAGGGGACTCACCTGTGCTGGATCCTCAGGTACAGGCTTCGGCTGAGGTTGATCTGGCTCCTAATGGGATGGAGGACTTACTGCCTACAGGTGCTCCACTCCCCACCCAGTCAGGGGAAGCTGAGGTTGCCTCTGGGCCCGGTAACCCTCCAGCTTCTCCTGAGCTACAAAGGCTCAGGGCAGAGAGGCGAAGGGAACTAAGTGCCCGCAGGAGGAGTGCTCGCCTCCAAGCCAGAAGAGGCGAGTCACCTGGGGAGCGGAGCCGCCCTTCGCCTCGGGACAGATAAAAGCCGGCCAGTCCCAGGCCCAAGTCGCAGGAGCAACATCGTTGCTGGAGAGTTCTGCTTGCTCCCTGCCCGGTTGTTCTGCCTGAATTCTTGATCTGCCTTGGTTCCCTGTTTGTCCTTCTGTTCCTGACCTCGCCGGACTCCTTGCCCTGTACCCTGCTCCTGTTTATTTGGACTGCCTTCACGCACCTCTGACCTCGGACCGGACTACGACCTCGCTTCCTGGATACCCCACGGGACCAGCACATATACTTACTGATGTGCACATAGATTCCAGCACTCACAGCCAGCAGGAAGAAGATTCCGCCCAGGATGCAGCCAATAATGATCCCCGTGTGGGAGCCTAAAGTTGAATGGTGGGAGGGGAGGAAGGGGAGAATAACTGAAGGGAAACCAAGAAGAGTCTTTGCCTTTCATGGAGGAAACCAAAGATGGCCACAGGACTTAGGAGAAATCCAGAGAGGTTCAATGGTACAAAGGGGGAACAGTGAAGGATGGCCCATTCTCATCACCCGTCCAGCTTTGCAAGAGTCCTTGCAGAGCTGGAGTGAAAGGTCATTCTCTCCCTACAGAGGGATGCCTTAATAAGGTTTTACTCATCAACATCTGGCTGACACGTTCGCCTTCAATATACTTCAATATACATAAAATATCTGTGGATATTCCAGGACATCACAACCACTCAGGCTTACCAGGGGAAAGATGGCAGCCAACTTTTGCCAGTACTGTATACTTGAAGAAGCGGCTCCACCCCCATTGCTCAGCCCAGACACTGAGGTTCAGCTCCAAGGGCCTTCTGGAGCTTCCCTCACTACGAGAAGTGAAGTTACAGGGAGCCAGGCAAAGGGTCTTCTTGGTAATGGCACTCTCTCTATGGAATGCCCTCCTATCAGATGTCAAGGAGATAAAGAACTACACAACTGAAGGCAGCCCTGTATTGAGAGGTTTTTGACGTTTGACATATGATTATGCTTTAATATGTGCTGGAACCCACCCAGAGTGGCTGGGGAAACCCCGGCCAGATGGGCAGGGTATAAATAATAAAAATATTATTATTTGGAATATCTAAATTTGAGTTCAGAGCAGATTGGGCATACTTCCATCCCCTCCCCCTCCCCACAATCTCTCACCAGGTTCTTCTGAGGGCACGTCCATAGGCTTCTGTAGGCCAATATGCTCCACATGGCACCAATAGTGGTTCCTGTCTTTGGGGTTGATCTTAATGCTGAGCCAGTTGTAGTAGGTTCCATCTGAGTTGGGGAGAACGCCCCCGTGAACTGTATCCAGAAGCCCAGATGCCTCCCCATCCTTTCTCCAGGTAGAGTTGATCTCCTTGGGATAGAAGCTGTGGGCCCGACAGATGAGAGTTTCCATGCCATCATTGTTTGGCTTCCTAGTTACCTTGACTACTGGGGGCTCTGCAAAAATGGCAGAACTTTAGTTAACAAATGAGGCCCTCCAGTGGCTGGCAGGACGAACACTGAACTATGCCCTACCCCAGAGATTTACGATCTCAGGCCTACAGCACACCCAAGAGAAACTTTTCCATAGGAGCTATTGTACAAAGTAGCTTCCTTGTGATAAACACAGGTGCCTCATTGGCACTCACAACCTCTGATTATTCCTAGGATGGCAGGAATTCAGCATTGTCCAACAAGCGACTTCCCCAATGAATTTGGTTGAATCTAAATTTATCCTACATAAAAAATTTCCCAATACAGAACTATCTAAACCAGTGGTTCTCAACCTTGGGTCCCCAGATGTTGTTGGACTGCAACTCCCATCAACCCTAGCTAGCAAGACTAGTGGTCAGGGGATGATGTGAGTTGTAGTCCAACAACATCTGGGAACCCAAGATTGAGAAAGGCTGATCTAAACAGATAGTTGTTTATTTCCTTGACATCTGTCGGGAGGGTATACCACAGGGAGAGCGCCACTACCGAGAAGGTCCTCTGCCTGGTTCCCTGTAACCTCACTTGTCGCAGGGAGGGAACCGCCAGAAGGCCCTCGGAGCTGGATCTCAGTGTCTGGGCAGAACGATGGGGGTGGAGACGCTCCTTCAGGTATACTGAACCAAAGCCATTTAGGGGTTTAAAGGTCAGCACCAACACTTTGAATTGTGCTCGGAAATGTACTGGGAGCCAATGTAGGTCTTTCAGGACCAGTGAAAAAGATTGCTGACCCAAGAAACCAAGACTTTAATGTCATCAGTCCAGTCCTTTGGAACACTCTGGCAATAGAAATTTGGCAGGCACCTTCAAGTCCCAATTTTTAAATGCTTACTGAAAACATTTCTATGCCACATGGCTTATGCAGGCAATTAAGACTATAACCATCTACAATAGTTAACTGATGTCTGTTTTTGACTGTTTAAAGGTTTTATTGCATGGTTTTATGGTTTTATTACTGTAAACTGCTTGGAAATATTTGTTGTGACAAAGCAGTGTAGAAATATTTTTATAACTATCTAACCAAATAACTACCGGTACATAAAATATGCCATCTTCCCCCACCTCTGTTGCCCCCCTCACCTTTCCGCAGCAGAGCCTCCTTTGCGTAGGCTTCATATTTCTGCAGCCATTCAATGAAAACCACCTCTACTAAGAACTTGAAACGTGGGATCATGGAACTGTCAGCCTCCCACATCCTCTCAATCACTTGGGCCACCGCATCTGCTGCAATCCAGGTATCAGTCTCCTTGTCAAGGCTGAGAAAGTCCCTCCCATCATAGCCAAATGTCCAATACGCTTCATTGCTCCCATACGGACTCACCTCAGAGCCAACCATCATCTGCCAGGTATGAAAACCTGAAAGAGACACCCATGATGAGGTCACAATGGGGGCATTAGAACAGGTGCAGACCACCCTCTCAAACAACAACAACAACCACTTTTCACCATCAGATCTCAAGCCCTATTTGGTTCTTCTAGATAGATTGAAGCTCTCTGACAGTGCTCCATTCATCACTATTTGTGCTTCTGGGTATTGATACAAAAGTCAGATCCAGTTGATAAATTCCACGCACAAATTGAAATATTCTAATACTTTAAGCAACTAAATCAATTCTACTCTATCAAATGCTTTTTCTGTAGAAACAGAAAAGCATGTGGTTTGCTCCTATGTATGATCCATATTGCGTTTCTCAGTCTTCTAATACTTGTTGCAAGTTTCCTACCTTTCAACCTGCTTGATCTAAATTTTTATGTTTTACAATGATATCATTCAGCCTTATTGAATCAAAACTATCTTTGCTTAAATCATGGCAGGAATCAATCTGTTAATGCATGTGATTTCTGTTATTATTTGCAGTAAGGTTTTTTCTATGTCACGAAGAAAGACAATCTGTATCCATTAATTCACAATTTATTTAAAAAGATTATTTTATTTAATTTGTGCTTGCAATTTTCCTAAATCAGACTTTGTAACCTTTGGGATTCTTTTTAAAAAAAGAACTTTTCAATATTCTGTATTGCAGAGTTATCTGATTTATGTAATTCACCATAAAATATCTTAAATTGCTTTACACCTCCCCAGGAAAAAAAAATCTTTCTGAAGCCCATCTCTCTTTCTGCCCCTTTCCCTCCCAACCAGCATTCAATGTGCATAGTGTGTGGCGAATTCAAATCCCTCTCACCACCAGGGATGGGGTTGGGGAGTTCAGTTTAGTCCACTTCTATAGGTGAACCTACTTAAACTGCACTGTCTCAAACAATATGAGGGTCGCAACAGACTCATCCTTCAATTTTGCAGTTCTCCTAATTTTGCTATGGAGTTCTCCAGCCAAGTAATGTGAACAAAACTGCAACACCTGGACAAATTGTGCATAAAAATTCATAAATTCGTGAAATAGTCATACAAAAATGCAATACATTTGGGGAAACTGCAAAAAGGTGCATTGTTAGGAGGGGATGTTGATGTATTAGGAGAAATTCACACTAGAATGTTAATGAGGACTTCCTTTTTAAGTGCAAACTGATGTAGAAATGAGAACTGAATTTAAGATTGGAAAAATAAGAAATGGAGGGAGCTTGAAATCGACAGATTTCTCTCTCTCTCTCTCTTTCATACACTCACCCTTGCTGTGGTTGTAGTACTGCCTTATGATACTGTGATAATTTTCAAACCACCGCTCACTGTCCTCCAAGACCTTGATGTACCTTTCCCAGTACTCATGAATATCCTCCTTCAGCTTTTTAGCCCAGGAGACTTGAGGCACCCCCTCCTGTGTGTTGCTATCATAGCAAGTGACGAGCTGGTCATCTGCATACCCCAAAGCAGTGAACTTGGGCATTCTCTGATCGGGCTCCGACACAGATATGTAGATAAGCCGGAACTTGTGGAAGGAGGAGCCTGGAGAGGAGAGAGAGGGGCAGAGTTCAAGTGATCTGCAAGGGACACTGCTATGGGCTCCTCCACCACCCCTGGAGAAGTGAGGAGAAGTGTTGGCAACGGCTTCCAGGTTCCAGCAAGATCTCAAGAGAGCCCCACAAAGTCTTGTGGGCTTTCGTGAGATCTTGCCTGAGCCCAGAAGCCAGAGCCCAGCCACACAACTCCAGTAAGTACTGTAAGGCCTCAGTGGGGTGTGTGTGTGATACTTTACCATTCTGTCTGTAGTAGCAAAACAGGATGGGATGGGTTTCCTTCTGCCAGTGTCGGGGCAGAAGAAGAGGGGTGCGGTGGGAGCGGGCTGCCCCGGGTGTCACCACTGGGGGGGGGGTGACAAAATGCCAGGGGGCACTCACCGCGGGATCTGCAGCGCACCCGAGCCACTCGTCTCTCCTGGGAGTGACGCAGTGGCTTGGGCGCCCGCAGGCTCTGCACTGCCCCAAATGGTCCGCCCACCATCTCCCCCTCAGCTGTAGGGCGGCTGAGTGGGAGGAGGCAGGCAGATTCCTTGGAGGCCCCACGGAGCGTCCTGCCCTGGCTCACCCCTTCCCCGCGGGAGGCTGCCCTGTCCCTGGGCACAGGGTACACGCGCCGCCCCAGACACCCGATCGACCTGCTTCAGAAGGAGGGAGAGAGAGAGAGAGAGAGAGAGAGAGAGAGAGAGAGAGAGAGAGAGAAGCTTTGACTATGGTGGCTAACCTTGACACTCCAGATGTTTTAGGACTACAACTCCCACCATCCCTGACTACTGGTCCTGTTAGCTAGGGATGATGGGAGTTGTAGTTCCAAAACATCTGGAGTGTCAAGGTTAGCCACCACTGATTCTAGACACTGTGTGGCATTTTGTTTGTTGACATCTCTTTCTGGTTTACAGGGGGGGAAACTGTATGAGCACAGAAATCTGCTTCTCTGGGGCAGTTTTATTGGGATTCAGTTGCAACTCCCCCCAATCTCAGGCACTTTTTGAAAGAAAACTATACTGAATAAAACAATTGTAAATGACAAAAGTGACAGAAATTGGGGGGGGGGGCACCATCTACTATCGTGCAGGTGATAGAGGGGCATAGTTGTAGGTCTACATCTGTGTAAATTCTGCAATGAAAAGTGCACTATGTGGGGTGGATTTTACCCAAAGTGGCTGGGAGGAAACCGCAGGAGATTCGGCTGTGAACTGCACACACCTGGGGAGCTTCTGCGGCTTGCTATGCCATTGCCCCCCTCCCATTCAGTTTCCTTTCAGGGTCAAACTGCAGTTAGGTTCAGCCAGCCTGCGGAACATCTGCCACTTTTATTTTGAGAGAAGAGCAGCCACTCAGAAGCTGCAGGTGTTGCAAGGCGGTGGACGCAGTATGCAGCAACTTCTCCTCCCCTCTCCTACTTCTACCTGAAGCAGAAGCTGAAAAAGAGCAAAGAGGGGGGATTTCCCACCCCCACCCCAGGCTGAGAAGCCCCTGAAACTCCCCCAACCCTCCTCACCACAGTACCTCTGCCTCTGTTGCTCTTTGTGGTGTGTGGCGGGGTTGGGGAACATGCAGGAAGGAAAAGAGAAGAACTGCTCCTACTTCCTCTTTCTCCTGCCTTAACTGTGTGGTTATTTATGCATCAACACACCCCCAGCCGCAAGGAAAACCAAAAGGTCAGCACTGGCCACAGTTATGTAAAAACTTAAGAAGGTAAAGGGACCCCAGACCATTAGGTCCAGTCGTGACCGACTCTGGGGTTGCGGCACTCATCTCGCGTTATTGGGCGAGGGAGCCGGCGTACAGCTTCCGGGTCATGTGGCCAGCATGACAAAGCCGCTTCTGGCGAACCAGAGCAGCACACGGAAATGCCGTTTACCTTCCCGCTGCAGCGGTACCTATCTACTTGCACTTTGACATGCTTTCAAACTGCTAGGTTAGAATCTTTAGAATCATAGAGTTGGAAGAGACCACAAGGGCCATCCAGTCCAACCCCCTGCCAAGCAGGAAACACCATCAAAGCATTCTTGACAGGTGGCTGTCAAGCCTCTGCTTAAAGACCTCCAAAGAAGGAGACTCCACCACACTCCTTGGCAGCAAATTCCACTGTCAAACAGCTCTTACTGTCAGGAAGTTCTTCCTAATGTTTAGGTGGAATCTTCTTTCTTGTAGTTTGAATCCATTGCTCCGTGTCCGCTTCTCTGGAGCAGCAGAAAACAACCTTTCTCCCTCCTCTATATGACATCCTTTTATATATTTGAACATGGCTATCATATCACCCCTTAACCTTCTCTTCTCCAGGCTAAACATACCCAGCTCCCTAAGCCGTTCCTCATAAGGCATCGTTTCCAGGCCTTTGACCATTTTGGTTGCCCTCCTCTGGACACGTTCCAGCTTGTCAGTATCCTTCTTGAACTGTGGTGCCCAGAATTGGACACAGTATTCCAGGTGGGGTCTGACCAGAGCGGAATACAGTGGTACTATTCCTTCCCTTGATCTAGATGCTATACTCCTATTGATGCAGCCCAGAATTGCATTGGCTTTTTTAGCTGCTGCATCACACTGTTGACTCATGTCAAGTTTGTGGTCTACCAAGACTCCTAGATCCTTTTCACATGTACTGCTCTCAAACCAGGTTAGCAGGAGCAGGGACCAAGCAACGGGAGCTCACCCCGTCGCAGGGATTCGAACCGCTGACCTTCTGATCAGCAAGCCCTAGGCTCAGTGGTTTAACCCACAGCGCCACCTGCATCCCCTATGTAAAAACTTCAAAGAGCCCAAATGGAAGCTGAAACCCACAGCCATCAGATTACAGAATTGTACCATTGTCGGAAAGGACACCCAAGGGTCATTGAGTCCATCCCCCTGAAATGTAGGAATCACAGCCTAAAGAATCCTTAACAGATGGCCACCCGACCTCTGCTTAAAAACTTCCAACAGAGGCAAGTCCACCAACTTCCAAGGTAGTTTGCTCCATAAATGTTAAATTAAATCTTAATAATTCAGATCCCAAACTGGGCAACCCCTTTAACAAATAAAAATACGTTCTTCATCAGGAAAGATGCTATACGAACTTAATTCATTCCGGAGGTCTGTTCTTAACCTGAAACTGTTCTTAACTAGAGGCGTGCACACGATTTTCATTCTCATCCTGGGGCAAAGTTCTCAATTCGAGGTAACTCTTCTTGCAGGTTAGTGGAGTTTGTAACTTGAAGCGTTTGTAACCTGAGGCGTTTGTAACTCGAGGTACCACTGTTTCAAGGGGAAGGAGTCCTGTTTTATATACTTTTGCTGAACCACAAGCTTCTAAGGAATGGTTAACAATGACCACAGAGTCTGTTATGAGGGACCTCCTCCCCTTACACACACAACTGGTCCTGCTAGTTAGGGATGATGGGAGTTGTAGTAGTCCAAAAACAGCTGGAGACCCAAGTTTGGGAAACACTGCAGTCTGAAGGCACATTCTGAGCCCAGCCAAAAAGACAGAGATTCCCCCACAACAACTAGAGGTACCTGCAAAAGCGAAACTCCCCAGAGGCAGTTTCAAGCGAAGCACAAAACTTAAACCCTCCTGGGCAATTACATTTTTGCATACTCTGAAAAGCTGGCAGGGCTCATTTCCCGCTACTCTGAAATATTTAAATGCCTTGGCAAGAGCTCAGCCGGATGTGAGGAAGGTGTTTTGTGTGTGAGTCTCTCTCTCTCTCTCTCTCTCTCTCTCTCTCTCTCTCTCTCTCTCTCTCTCTCTCTCTCTCTCTCTCTCTCTCTCTCTGTGTGTGTGTGTGTGTGTGTGTGTGTGTGTGTGAGAGAGAGAGAGAGAGAGAGAGAGATGTTCAATCCAGGACCAGAATCCAATCAACACCAGTTGAGTGGAGCAATGTGTGTTTGTGTTTACAGAGATACAAGTATTGTGGGGTGGGAAACTCCTGTTTGTCAGAAGTTCTGCATTCTCCCTTTCCTATGGCAAAGCCTAAGGCTAGTGCTTCTTCTATACTTCTCCTGACAGCATGCACGACTTTACAGCGCAAGGGATTTTGCTTGCATCTAAAAGACAGTGGAATGGACTGGCTCTGCAAGTGGCGGACTCTCCTTCCTTGGAGGTTTTTAAGGCTTAAAATTTAAGCAGAGGTTGGAAGGCCATCTGTCATGGATGCTTCAGCTGAGATTCCTGCATTGCAGGGGGTTGGACTAGATGACCCTTGAGGTCCCTTCCAACTCTGCAATTCTATTATTCTATGACACAAAGGTAAAGTTGATTAGCTGAAGATTTGGAGGCGGGCAAATTCCCCAAACACGTTCAGCGAAAGAAGGAGACACCTCCAGGCTCCCCCCCCCGCAAGGCTAGCTTTTGGTGGGGGGTGGGGAGAATGGGGCTCCAGGAGGATAAGGAGTTTTTTCTCTCGTGATGGCAACAGCAGGAACTGATCGGGAAGGGAGACTTGTGTTGGGGATACAAGGTGATCAAATCCGCCTGCTCTTACTGTGCGCCCAGGAAATGCGTTGCGCAGAGTAAATTGCCCGCTCGCAATTCCTGTTGCGCGCGAGGCAGCTTAGCCCGCAAAGTCACTCACCGGCGCAGCCGCGCAGCAATAAGTCAGCAGTCGCCACTAGGATGAAAACGCACCGCCGTTGCAGCCGCAACTCCATCCTTCCTCGCCCTCTGCTCTCCTCCTCTGAAACTCGCTGAGTTGCGGCCGATGGAATCCGTGGCAAGAGCAACGATTGGCCGAGGGGGAAACATTTCTACCAATCAGAAAAGGGCGTGCAGGTTCCGGGCGGGCAAGGGTTGCAGTGCCTTCGCGGCCGGAGAGCGCGGAAAACGAAAGGAAAGTTTTTAGCGCTGAGCTCCTGTCTGGATTTCGAGGCGCAAGAACGTGAGAACAGAACAGGAGCTTGGCTCCTGAATCAGACCCAAAGCCCTTCTCAGGACAGTATTAAGACCTTTAGAGGCCCTATGAATTTAAAAGATTTTGGTGCCCCCATGTGTACCTAATTCAAAATATAATAATAATAATAATAATAATAATAATAATAATAATAATATGTTCACCTGCACCAAGTGGATTATTCTTCCCTGGAAGCTTTTAAAGATATGTTGGATGGCCATCTGTCATGGATGCATTGCAGGGGGTTGGGCTAGATGATCCTTGCTTTGCCTTTATTTATTTACCTACTGAATTTATAGAGCTGCCCCATAGCAGAAGGACTCTAGGAAGGCAGTGGGGTGTAGTAGTTAGACTGTTGGCCTAGGACCTGGGAGATCCAGGTTCAAATCCTCACTGAGTCATGAAGCTCACTGGGTGACTTTGGAGTCAGTCACAGCCTCCTAGCCAACCTCGCAGGGTTCTTTAACTGAAGGGGGGTCATGTACTTTTTGTAGAATAAGGTGGGATATAAATGCAATAAGCTCTTCTGCTTACCTGCTTCAGAAAGCTGGAGGGGCCAGCCAGGTGGAGATGTCAGTCACCAATCCAGCATCCAGAGAACTCTCATTTGGGCCCACACCAGTTGCACAATGCACCTGTCACATGGCTTATTTCTAACACTGAGGATAGGTCAATGACCATTTTGGGTACAGCGAGCTGTTGGGGGTTGCTGACCAGCAGTGGCCAAAGGTGATGATGGTTGTGAAGCCAGAGTTGAAACAGTTTTGGATAAACCTGATGCAGAAATCACTCTGCTTCTGTTTTGAACCTTGGAATAGAATCATAGAATGGTAGAGTTGAAAGTGACCCTCATGATAATTTAGTCCAAACCCCTTGAAGTGCAGGAATATGCAGCTGTCCCATACAGGGATTGAACCTGAAACCTTGGCGCTATCAGCACCAAGCTCTAACCAACTGAGCCCACAATCTAGAATTCCCAGTTCTGCATAGGACTGCTAGAGTCTAGACACCACTGCATAAACCTCTAAGCAAGGACTTGCCAAGAGATGATTTAGAAATGCTACCTTTGGTTAAGTTTCCACCAACTTTTCTTCTAATTTCTCCATAACTAGCCTTGTTCCTACTATTTTACATTGCTTTCTGGGTGACCAGTCAACTCTTTGCACCATTTCTTTCATTTTATTATGTTTTACAAGCTCACTAAATGAAAGAACGCCAAACAAACAACAACAACACCCAACCAACTTGATAGCAGTCACATAACACACTGACAAATGTCCTCCTCTCAGCTCCAGTTCAATAGCTGAATCCTACCGTGACCCGATTGAATCATTGCCAGAACAAGATGACACCTGATTGGCTCTCTAAACACTCATGCTCATTGGCTATATTGATTTATAATTTTATGGTAAAGGTAAAGGGACCCCTGACCGTTAGGTCCAGTCGCGGACGACTCTGGGGTTGCGGCGCTCATCTCACTTTATTGGCCGAGGGAGCCGGAGTACAGCTTCCGGGTCATGTGGCCAGCATGACTAAGCCGCTTCTGGCGAACCAGAGCAGCGCACGGAAACACCATTTACCTTCCCGCCGGAGCGGTACCTATTTATCTACTTGCACTTTGACGTGCTTTCGAACTGCTAGGTTGGCAGGAGCAGGGACCGAGCAACGGGAGCTCACCCCGTTGCGGGGATTCGAACCGCCGACCTTCTGATCGGCAAGCCCTAGGCTCTGTGGTTTAACTCACAGTGCCACCCGTGTCCCAATTTTATGGTATTATTCCTTTAAAAAGTGGTGTGAGCCATCAAACCTTGGAAATACCCTTTATCCAAAACATTTCCACAATTTTGGACACTAGTGTATGAGTCTTGTATTATGACATTTGCTATTATTACATTTCTATTCCATCTTTCCTCCAAAGAGCTCCAGGTGGTGTACAGAGTTCTCCCCATGCCCATGTGATCATTACAATGAACCTGTGATGTAGGTTAGGCAGAGAGGGAATGACTGTGGTTGCCCAGGAGCTTCCTGGCTGAGTGGGAATTAGAAGAAGAAGAAGAAGAAGAAGAAGAAGAAGAGGAGGAGGAGGAGGAGGAGGAGGAGGAGGAGGAGTTTGGATTTGATATCCCACTTTATCACTACCCGAAGGAATCTCAAAGCGGCTAACATTCTCCTTTCCCTTCCTCCCCCACAACAAACACTCTGTGAGGTGAGTGGGGCTGAGAGACTTCAGAGGTGTGACTAGCCCAAGGTCACCCAGCAGCTGCATGTGGAGGAGCGGAGATGCGAACCTGGTTCCCCAGATTACGAGTCTAGCGCTCTTAACCACCACACCACACTGTGACTACTACACCACACTGGGTCCTGATATATGGCTTTTGGTTTCTGACGCTCATTTCTATGTGACACCATCTACTTTAATAATGAAAATGATGTAAAGTAGCATTATAGAATCGTAGAGTTTGAAGGGACCCCAAGGGTCATCAAGTCCAACCCCCTGCAATGCAGGAATCTTAGCTAAAGCATCCAGGACAGATGGCCATCCAACTTGCACTTAAAAACCTCCAAGGAAGGAGAGTCCACAACCTCCTGAGGGAGGCAGTTCTGATGTTGAACAGCTCTTACTGTCAGAAAGTTTTTCCATATGTCAAGTCAGAATCTGCTTTCTTGGAGCTTGAAGCAGTTGGTTTGAGTCCTACCTTCCAGAGTAGGAGAAAACAAATTTGCTCCCTCTTCCATGTGACAGCCTTGAGATATTTGAAGATGGCTATCATGTCTCCTCTTTTCCAGGCTAAACATACCCAGCTCCTTCAACTGTTCTTCTGGCAGCAGGATCCGCAGGGGCAGTGTTACTTGCTGCTGTTGCCTCTGCTGCCTCAGAGTTAGCAGAATTATAGGGGTTATCACTGAGTGAATCTGGGACTGGCTTATATACATCCTACAAAGATACAGGATCCCAAGAATTGGAAGGGACTCAGGGCACCATCCAGACTAATTAATATACAACCCAAAGGAATCTCCTGATTCTGGCTTTTGTGAAGCTCTTAGATCAGTAAAGGTCGGGCCAATGTCACCTTTCCCCTCACTGGCTCTGTGACCTGGCAACCTTGGGTATATTAAGAGGGGCTGTACATTGCCTTTTGCTTTGCTGCCTGCTAACTCTGCCAGATTGGTATCGAACTCTGTGTTGAATGTATGCAGTGAGTTGATGTACCTGCTTTGCATTTGAAGCTTGCATCTTCTACTAGGGACTTGGTGGAAGCCTGTACTTTATGTACAGTATATAGTGAAACTGCCTTAATGCTCTGGACCTGTCAGTAAAGATTTGAACTGACTGAAAAGTTGCAGTCTGACTAAGCTTCTTCCACCACAAACGTACTTGCTTTGGGAGGTGCACACGCTTGGGACAAGCCCTATGGCAACAGCCTGATGTAAGAACTGTGAGTTGTAGAAAACACGTTTATCTCTAATTGTGTTCTTGTGCCTCAAGCCACACAAGAGAGTCCATGAATTTGCAGGTATCCTGCTTTCCTTTATAATTACCAAAATAACAGTGATTTGTTCCTCCTCTTCTTGGAGGAAGTTCAATGGACTCCCCCCCACCCCACCCTGATTGTTTGCATTTCAGTCCAACAAATATCAGAGGAAACAGCAACATGAGGCAACTTCTTGCACAGAAGTTAAAAACCTCCAGTTCTGCTGAGACTGTAGCCTGAGATTTAGGAGAGTTGACAGGGAGTATGTCTATTTGAGGTGTCATAAAATCCTCTTTGGCTCTGAAGCCCTGTCTTGGTTTCTCCTGAATTTAAAAAGCCACGGAACTTTGATCTTGCAAAAGGCGATTTGGCTTCTTCTCATTAGCTGGGACTGCAGTGGGGAGCAGCGTATGGTGGCTTGTGGCACTGTGGTGAAAGCAGCCACCAGAGGTGACCTTAGCAAGCATAGCCAGAATGTCTCCCCTCATTCTCTTGCTGCTGCTGTTTCAAACACCAGCTGCAGCCTGTCACAAGCTGAAGGCGAAATGCTCGTTAGGTTTTGCATTGACTCGAACAGACAGATTTAATTATTACAGCCCAGGGGACCACCTCATCAGCGGGATCATATCTTCAAGAAATGCTGTGCTTCAATCACACAAATTCCACAATTCTCCTTTTATCTCAGTTACTGGGTAAGGAAATATGTGGCAACATATTTAAAGCTCCTTTACTTGGTTTTGACTCCGTAGGATCCCCCAAGCCTCCTGAAACTCTAACCACCAGACCACTGCTGCTGAATTTGGTTGTGTTACAGCTCTACAGTAGTAAGTAGAAGCATGTTCATCGTGGAAAATTTAGGTTCCCTCACCCTCCAGAGCAGATTTATCAGGTATGGGAAGTGGTGGTGGAGGAGATCCAATATCTCATTTAAATACATCTTAAATTAAAATACATCTTAAATTAAAATAACAGCATGCCTTTTGGCATACGCCAGAGGATGGTATGTGCCACACAGCAGGTCTAAAATCGAAGGATTGATTTACCTTTTTCATGTGTTTTTATCTTATGTTGGTCTACTGCATCTGAGATTACGAGTAGGTGTACCCTCTACTTCTGTGGAGAGCCAGTGTGGTGTAGTGGTTAAAAGTGGTAGACTCGTAATCTGGGGAACCGGGTTCGCGTCTCCACTCCTCCACATGCAGCTGCTGGGTGACCTTGGGCTAGTCACACTTCTTTGAAGTCTTTCAGTCCCACTCACCTCACAGAGTGTCTGTTGTGGGGAAGGGAAAGGAGATTGTTAGCCGCTTTGAGACTCCTTTGGGTAGTGATAAAGCGGGATATCAAATCCAAACTCTTCTTCTTCTTCTTAAGAGACACAGAATGCTGGTGCTAAAGTTCATGCACCCTTTTTTCCTACAGCAAATCTCTGACTGAAACCAGCAATGCTTTGACAGCCACGCCACCAACTTCCCCCTTCCTTGGAAGCTATAGCGCTCTCTCTCTACTGCCCCACCTTAAGGCATATTATGCCACAACTCCCACCAATAAATGGGAAATGCTACTTGCTATTATTTTTTGCTGCAATGTGGCTGCAATGTAATGCAATAACCAGCTTCCAATATTTAAAGGGCTGTCACATGGAGAGAGCAAAGGATTCAGATGAGAAGAAAGGAGATTCTGACTAAACACTAGGAAGAACTTACTAGTGGTGAGAGCTGTTTGATAGTGGAATGGACTCCCTCCTTGGAGGTTTTTAAGCAGAGGTTGGATGGCCACCTGACATGGATACTTTAGCTGAGATGCCTGTATTGCAGGCCCTTGGATCAGATGAGCCTTGGGGTTCCAACTCTACAATTTTATGATTCTGTGATCTCCAGATGTTTCTATTAAGTACAGGATGACAATGTGATGCATTTGTTTTGTTGCAGGATGGGAAATATTAAGTACTTGGATATCCTGTCCTTCCTGTTTGCCATTCATGAGGTCAATCAGAACCCCAGGCTCTTACCCAATATCACCCTTGGATGCAACATCTATGAGAACTATTTTGATGCTCGACTTACTTA
This sequence comes from Darevskia armeniaca, assembly GCA_034641395.1. Classification (NCBI taxonomy): domain Eukaryota; kingdom Metazoa; phylum Chordata; class Lepidosauria; order Squamata; family Lacertidae; genus Darevskia; species Darevskia armeniaca. The sequence continues at coordinate 680,300 of JAWWNF010000113.1, forward strand.
CGATGCCATGGTAGACATGCTCTCTTCAGGGCAGAAGAATGTTCCAAACTACATCTGTGGAAGGGAGAGTAAGCTGATGGCTGTTATTGAAGGCGTTGACTCTGAAGTCTCTACCCAGATTTCAGACATGTCAAAAAACTATAAAATTCCACAGGTAAATGGGATGGGGGGATGGGGTTCTGAAATACTGAGGATAAAGTTTGTGGTAAAGATTAACTGAGACCAGGGGGGTGGGGCATTGAATTTGGGTCTTGTCCATCCAAGTCTCCTGATAGGACTTGTTAGGCAATTCCCCCTGCATTGCTACAGCATGGGAAGTATTGGCAGGACAGCAAAGGTGAAATCTGTGAATGTGTATGGTTGCCAAGAAAGTTATACTTTGAGCTGTTTCAGCTCCTTGGTCTCACGGTGGCTGGCCAGATGTCTGTGGGGAACCTGCAAGCAGGTATCAAGGACAAAAGCACTGTGCTGCCATTTCCAACAACTGGTGTTTGGAAGCATTGCTGCTTCCAGCTGTAGGGGGAGAGCATCACCATCATGCCTAGTAGCCATCAATAGCCCTCTCCATGGATTTGTCTAATTCTCTTCTGAAATATTACAAATTAGTAAAGTATTCCACTTGACTGCCTCTGTGGAAGAGAGTGGTCTTCATTCAACCTTAAGTTGGAAAACAGCCAAGGACATGGAGGGTCATGTTGTATATATGTGTAAATAAACCATATACCATAAAGACAGCACAGTCCCAACTGTATCTCATTCCAAAGGGAACACAAACCCATGGTACGTGCTTGGAACCTCTGGAATATTCCTCTGCTTTGAGACTGGGGTGGCGTGCAACTCTATATTTGTCTTCAATGCTATTTTTCTAGAAGAAGAGACGCCAGAAGTCACCATGAACACCCCCTTGTTCTGTTAGAATGGCAATGGCGCCTACCTGAGCGGTGCCAAAGCAGAGTTCTGGCAAGTTTGGGCTGAAGAAAAGCCTGGCTGCCTTTTTCAACTCTCCCGACTGTGTCTGTAGTGGGCTGATCTCCCCACGAAAGTGCCACCCCCCCCCAATTCTAGCAGTAACCCTAGCGTTGGAAAGCCCTGCCCCATCTTAGGCTGCTTCAGAGGAGATGCAGTATGAGAGGATCATTCTTCCCTCCATTAGGTTGACAAGCATGTTCTGGATTAATGTTATGAGTTTGGGGGGTTAGTCTGGATGGTGCCCCGAGTCCTTTCCGATTCTTGGGATCCAGTATCTATGAGGGTAGAATGTATGAGAGCAAGCATGTTCAACCAGTCCCTTTGTCTGGGTAATGGCTCTGGCTGGTGAGTTAAGCACCTTAATGAGCTAAACCAAAGGAGTTGCTCTGTGCAACAAATTTAGTTCCCCTGCCCCAACAAAAGCCAGAGAGCTGTGGATGGGCGGAGCTGGAAGCAGGCTGGAAGCTGGAGACACAAACATGCTTGATCCTTGCTAGATGCAAAGCTGCAACTCATGGAGAGGCAAAATATTTTGGGGTGCTAATGCTGTGAGTCCCTCCATAGTAACATCAGGTTGTAAAAAGGTAAAGGGACCCCTGACCATTAGGTCCAGTCGTAACTGACTCTGGGGTTGTGGCGCTCATCTCTCTTTATTGGCCGAGGGAGCCGGCATGCAGCTTCCAGGTCATGTGGCCAGCATGACAAAGCCGCTTCTGGCGAACCAGAGCAGCGCACGGAAACGCCGTTTACCTTCCCACTGCAGTGCTACCTATTTATCTACTTGCACTTTGATGTGCTTTCGAACTGCTAGGTTGGCAGGAGCTGGGACCAAGCAACAGGAGCCCACCCTGTCACAGGGATTCGAACTGGCGAACTTCTGATCAGCAAGCCCTAGGCTCTGTGATTTAACCCACAGCGCCACCCGCGTCCCGTCAGGTTGTATACATGTGTAAAAAAAATCACCAGCCCATATATCCTGAAGACCCCACATTCTCCACTGATCTTCATTCTAAGGAAATCAAGTTCTCAGAAAGTATAGGAACCCCTGGACTCTCTCACCACTCAGAGATTGGGGTAGCGTGTAAAAATAATGTTAATTTTAGCTGAACAAATAATGTTATTTGGGTTTTAAAAACGTAAAAAGTTTGTCATGAAAACTGAACACCCACCTCCATTTCTCACTAGGTCAGCTATAGCTTTTTTGGTGGTGTTTTAAATGATAAAACACTGTTCCCTTTTGTCTACCGGGAGGTCCCAAAAGAAAAGTATCAATATCTGGCGATTGTCAAATTGCTTCTGCATTTCAGATGGACATGGGTCGGTCTCTTTGCTCCAGACTCTGACAGTGGAGAAAGGTTTGTGAAGGCCTTGACTGCAGTGATCAACACGAGTGGGATATGTGTTTTTTTCTCACTAAAAATCACACCACTGACAACTTTCATGTATAATGTTACAGCAAAGTGGTTACACATGCTTTCTGGCTTTCTGGAAGGAAAAGCCAATGTATTTGTTCACTACGGAGATTACGACTCCATGGCTTGCCTAGCCCTCTGGTTTCAATTATCTGCAAATTTACTCAGATCAGTTGAAGGGAAAGTTTGGATCTCTACAGTTCTGCTAGACACAACCTTGCACTTCTCCTACAACATTATCAACCTGCAGCTCATCCATGGATCTTTGACCTTCTCAATCCAGGCACACAAAAGGCCAAAACATGATGCTCTCCAACCATTTCTCTCTGCTGTCTATCTGTTTGGGGAGAAAGCATTTACCTGTTCGGATTCAAAGCGCACATTCTCTGTCAAAGGTCGGAAAAGATGTACACAGAAGGACATGTTGATTCCCCAGGAAATGCTTCAAAGAGTCGTATCTCTAGCTGGCTATAGTATTTACAGAACTGTCCAGGCTGTGGCACATGCCTTGAACGCTGCACATTCATCCCGATCCAGGAGGCTGGTGATGAAAGGTGGAGGCAGGTGGAAACATCAGAGGGTTCAGCCATGGCAGGTACCCCTTTTCCATCACAGACATCTCTGCTGAATACTGCAGAGAATTGAGTAATTCTTATAGCCTTCCTCTGGCATCGTGAGAAAAAAGTGGGATATAGAAATGAAACATATAAATAATAAAAAGCTGGGTTGGGAGAACCTGTGGCCCTCCAGATATTGTTGGAATGCAGCTCCCATGTTGTCTTAGTTTGATGAGATGAGGACAACAGGTTCTCCAGCAGGGGCAGATCTACTATGAACTTATTGAAGGTTAAGCTTCCAAGCCCCTCATCCCAGAGGGGTCCCAGATGTGACTTTAGTCCACATTGCTTAATTGCATCTTGTAGACTCAATTTGATTCGCATGACTCAAATTGATTAATTTGTTGTTGTGTATTTTTCAACACAACAGGGATGCGGGTGGCGCTGTGGGTTAAACCACAGAGCCTAGGACTTGCTGATCAGAAGGTCGGCGGTTCGATTCCCTGTGACGGGGTGAGCTCCCGTTGCTCGGTCCCTGCTCCTGCCAATCTAGCAGTTCGAAAGCACGTCAAACTGCAAGTAGATAAATAGGAACTGCTCTGGCGGGAAGGTAAACGGCGTTTCCGTGCACTGCTCTGGTTCGCCAGAAGCGGCTTTGTCATGCTGTCCACATGACCTGGAAGCTGTATGTCGGCTCTCGGCCAATAAAGCAAGATGAGCGCTGCAACCCCAGAGTCGGACATGACTGGACCTAATGGTCAGGGGTCCCATTACCTTTATTTTTTAAGAATCCCAAAATTTCAGAGTCAGTAGCACAGCTGTTGTAAAGATGTGGCGATCTATCGTGGAACAATCCCATTGAAGATGGGAACATTGGTTACCCAGACTTCATTGCTGGTTGTAAAGGGGCCCCCATGATAGTTTCAGGGTCTCCAAAATTTCAGTCAACCACTGCTGGGAACATCTCCACATGTTCTCCACTTTCACCTGGACTGATAGCTGAAATGAGGTGCCCAGAATTTGAAGCCAGAGCTTGTCCACCTTCTGCTTACAGAATTCTCTCAAACCAAGCTTATATATTTCAATGACTCTAATGCTAGTTACTCTTTCTTGAAAAGCAGGTAGAGCGGACCAGTCAGAGCAATTTGTGAATATAGCAGGGGAAATATGCAGCATTTGTTTTTTTTTAATAATAATTTTTATTAAATTTTCAATTTTACATTTCAAAATAAACATTTTACAAACTTCAAAATAACCAATGACTGCCCTTCTTCTCCTTCATGTTACATATCATTCCCGCATATTTTCCATGCAAATCAGTTTTCCACTTTTACAGCCATCAAAAATTATTTACTCTGTTGAAATTATCATGGTGCTGCCAGTGTTTTCAGCTTTATAGTTATCTTTCATATATTCATTCATTCATTCATTCATTTTTTAAATTAAGGATATTCTTGATTTGTAAAGGTATATGCATTGCTTCTTTCTTGTTCTTTCCATGTAACATTTTTATACAGCAGTTTTGTTTGTTGAGACATTAGGGAGAGAAGGGGGAGAGGTGTGGGTAGGATGGGGAGATGGGTAGGATGGGGTGGCGGTATTTCTATTTTACTTAATATATGCAGAGTTGAGTGTCAGCGTCTTTTGTGTAGGTTCTCTGTTGTTTGCTTGTGCTCTTTTAGTGGTGAGAGAGGTCAGGGTTGGTGTAGGGTGTGATTGTTCATTTGTGGTAGGCTGTGGTGATCTTTGGTTTCCTGTGTGAGAGGGGTGGGTGAGTGTTTTTGGTCAGGTTAGCCAAATTGATTTGTATGCTGCCGGTAGATTTCTGTCATTGTCTATTTGGGCTGTGTGGGTGATGAAGGGGAGCCATACCGGGATGAAGGTGTCTTCTTCTGTTTGTCCCCGTGTCAGTTTCAGCTTATTGGTTAGTTTTTCTAGAAGGGCTATTTCCTATACTACTTGGTACCATTGGTCCATGTTTGCTCCTGACAGGTCTTTCCAGTGCCTGGTAATGATGTTTCTGGCTGCTGAGAGTAGATGGGTGATGAGTTCTTTGTGTTGTGAGTGGGCGTTGTTGTCCTGGAAGATGTTTAGCAAGACCAATTCGGGGGTGATTTCTAGAACTTGTTTGGTTATTTTAGCTATTTTTGCATGATTGTTGTCCAGAATCGTTGAATTTCGGGGCATTCCCACCACATATGGAGGTATGCACCTGTGGAGATGCATCCTCTCCAACAGTTTGGTGAGGTTCCTGGGCATATCAACGCTAATTTTCTTGGTGTCAGGTACCATCTACAGATTAGTTTTAGGGCGAGTTCTTTTCTTTTAATTGATATGGATTTAAAGGGTGGTTTAAACCACATTCTGGTCCATTGGGTGGGGTTGATTTCATAGCCTATGATATGCAGCATTTGTGAGTCCTGGATCAAAGGAGAATGAGACCTCAAACTGGGCAGGGCTGGAATATCCAACCTTCGTTTCCTTCTTCCTAAAAGTTGGTATTTTCTCCATCATTCTAGCTTCACCTTTTCCTGGCAGATTTCCAGCTTTACAATACTCCCGTGGGTGGGGTATATTTGGATGAGAATGGGGACCTGGCAGCTGGCTTTGATATTGTGAATGTATTGGCTTTTCCCAATAAAACCACAGTTCAAGTGAAGGTTGGCAGTATAAAGAGACTAGCATCCCGTCCAGATGTAAATTTCACCATTGACCAGGATGACATTGCGTGGCCCAGGCAATTTAACCAGGTGGGGGAAACCATTTTTAAAATTATCTGTGAGGCTTTCATTATGGGTTGGGATATGGACTCTGATGCTGACTAGGAATGGAGGAAAGGCAGGACCCACATGCAAGAGATGAAGGCTACACTAGCTCTTGATTCTGATAATGTCACATTATCCAAGTACAACTCAAGGCCTCTCAGATGAATGGACTGAGTAAGCAGTAAGCAGAAGATCCTGCTCTTTTGAACAGGCAAAGGCAGAAAGTCAGTCTTCCAGAATTTATACCAGGGCTGGAGCTAGACAAATCAAAGAAGTGATTCAGTTGAACGCATTGTGAACTTCATACAGGGAAATCCCGTTGGTGAAAAATGGGACTCCACAGTGCCATCTGGTGTCACAATGGTATAACGCATATAAAGCATTTTAGCTTTATGAATGTAGCTGAGTCCCAGGCCTTACTTGGCTAGCTCATTGTTTGCCAAGTACACACCGTCTGTGGTAGGGCGCTAGGCTGGGTGTTCGCATAAGGCTGGGAGATTGTTTGCCCAAATTAAGGAGTTCCCAATAAGAAGTGGCTGGGAATAGCTCTTGAAAGAAACAATGCAGACTCTTCATGGAAGAAATTCTAGCTTCAAGAAGCTCTGAGTTTCTGCCCCCTTGAGAGCTGGGCTGGTGTTGAGGGCATTGGGCAGCAAAGACAAGCCTAACACTAAGGATCCACTCAGTTTGTTTCCAACTCTATGGCTGCTACTGCTGCTGCTGCTGCTGCTTTAAATGTGCTTTAGATATGTGGTATGTACATAGCTGTCAACTTTCAGATTTGAAAATAAGGGATTTTCCCAAACTTTCAGATTTGAAAATAAGGGATGCCGCGAGGGCGGTGCAATGGCACCAAGTAGCCTCGCCACCCTGCGCTCCAGAGGCTGCGTGCGAATGGGTGAGCGAAAGAGCGAGCACGTAGATGGCAGGCAGGCTGTCTGTCTGGTTGGGCGTGAGGGTCTGGCTGCACAAGGCATGCAAGCTCCGCCCCCCAGTCGGTCTCAGACTCCTTATTGGCAGCCGAGCAATGCAGCTGAGGAGCCTCCCTGGCCGGCAGGGAGGGAGAGGAGCTGCTTCCTTTGAAATCCGGGAAATTTAAGGGATATCAACAATCCGGGATGGCAGCGGGAAACAGCATTGGAATAAGGGAGTTTCCCGCAAAAAAGGGGAGGGTTGACAGCTATGGGTATGTACCTATCCTATGACTTGTTCCCACAGGCAAAAATGCCTCCAATACTTTGTGTTTGATGGTCTTTATCTTTGTGGTTAGGCTGTGCCTCGCTCGAGATGTACCGATAGCTGTCTCCCTGGATATGCCAAGGAGGTTCAAGAAGGCAAGCCCTTTTGTTGTTACAGCTGCTCTCCTTGCCCAGAAGGGACCATCTCTGCTCAGGAAGGTAGGTGAAGGTAGCTGAGGAAAGGGCATCCTTTTGGAGAAAGTGTGAAAGTTTTTTAGTAGACCACAAACTTAACATGAGTCAACACTGTGATGCTGCAGCAGCAGGAAAAAATAAAACAACAACAACAATTTATTTATTATTTATACCCCGCCCATCTGGCTGGGTTTCCCCAGACACTCTGTGCGGCTTCCAACAAAATGTTAAAAATACAATAATCTATTAAACATTAAAAGCTTCCTTAAACAGGGCTGTCTTCAGATGTCTTCTAAAAGTCTGGTAGTTGTTTTTCTCTTTGACATCTGGTGGGAGGGCGTTCCACAGGGCGGGTGCCACTACCGAGAAGGCCATTCTGCCTGGTTCCCTGTAACTTGGCTTCTTCCAGAGAGGGAACTGCCAGAAGGCCCTCGGCACTGGACCTCAGTGTCCAGGCAGAACGATGGGGGTGGAGATGCTCCTTCAGGTATACTGGACCGAAGCCATTAACTAATGTTATTCTAGGCTAATGATATTCTGGTGTCCAGGTCAAAGGAAGTAAGAGCACCTCTCTATTCAGCCTTGGTCAGACCCCACCTGGAGTACTGTTTCCAGTTCTGGGTACCAAAATTTAAGAAGGATATTGACACGCGGGAATGTGTGCAGAGGAGGATAACCAAAATGATCAAGGGTCTGGAAACCAAGCCTTATGAGGAACAGGTGAAGGAGTTGGGTATGTTTAGCCCAAAAAGAGGAAAGTGACAGGAGATATGTTAGTCATGGGGCTGGACTGCATGACCTTCAGGGTCCCTTCCAATTATACAAATCTATGATGTATAGAGTGGGAGGAGAGAGGATTAGTTGGGAAAGTTTTCCACTAGTAGACCATGAGGTGGTCCATAAGAGATCCTGATTCCAAACCACTTGGATCAAATTAGATCTAATGCTCAGAAGTGGAGGGAAGATCCAATACCAAGGGAAGAATGGCAGATAATAATAATAATAATAATAATAATAATAATAATAATAATAATAATTTATTATTTCTACCCCGCCCATCTGGCCGGGTCTCCCCAGCCACTCTGGGCGGCTTCCAGTAAACATTAAAATACATCAACACATCACAGATTAAAAGCTTCCCTAAAGAGGGCTGCCTTCAGGTATTTTCTAAAGGTCATATAGTTGTTAATCCCTTTGACCTCTGATGGGAGGGTGTTGCACAGGGCGGGCGCTGTGGAATAATGTTCATAGAATAAATAGAAATGGCAAGACTGACAAATAGAATAAGAGATCAGGATAAAAAAACTATTTGAGAAAGATTGAAAATCCTTATAGAATATCTGGAGACATACAGTAAACATATTAAAAAGTTAACAGCAATAGAATAAATTCGGCAGTTAAAAAAAATACTGAGATATAAAGATGGCGGAAAATAAGATATAGATAGAAATCAGAATATGGAGTCGAAAAAGAATGTAATAAAATGCACCATGGAAGGAGCATCAATATTTATTGTGCTTCCTCTTGTTTTTTTCAGGGCTGGAGAATATTTGCTTAAATATTGTTTGCTGGTTTATTAGACTGTAAAGAGTACTATTTTTCCTTCTAATATTTTAAGCATTGTGTTATTAAAAATTTATTATCTAGCCCACTTTGGGATCGTTGTTAAAATGAAGAACAGGTAACATACATTTTAAATATATTTACTAATTCTTTTTAGACGCAGAACTTTGCACCAAATGTTCTGAAGATCAGCATCCAATTAAAGCCCAAGATCAGTGTGTCCCCAAGAATATCACCTTCCTGTCCATTGAAGAATATTTGGGAATACTCTTGGTTTCCTTGGCCCTATTCTTGTTTTCCATTACAGGCTTTGTGTTAGGAATCTTTGTTAAGTTTCTTGACACTCCCATAGTCAAAGCCATCAACAGGGACCTCTCCTACATTACTCTTATCTCCCTCCTGCTTTCCTTTTTGTCCTCCTTCCTCTTCATTGGGAGGCCAGGGAAAGTGACCTGCCTTCTCCGACAAACTGCCTTCAGCATCATCTTCTCAGTTGCTGTTTCTTCTGTGTTAGCAAAAACCATCACTGTGGTGCTGGCCTTTCTGGCCACAAAGCCAGGAAACAGGGTGAGAAGATGGCTGGGGAAGAGTCTGGCCAATTCCATTGTCATTTGCTGCTCTGGTCTCCAAGTTCTCATCTGCACCATCTGGCTGGGCATGTCTCCTCCATTCCCTGACTCTGACATACATTCCCAGGCTGGAGAGATCATCCTGCAATGCAATGAAGGATCTGCTGCCATGTTTTATATTGCCCTGGGCTACATGGGCTTCCTGGCTGCCATCTGCTTCACGGTGGCTTTCCTGGCCAGGAAGCTGCCTGGGTCCTTCAATGAAGCCAAGCTGATCACCTTCAGCATGCTGGTCTTCTGCAGTGTTTGGGTGTCCTTTGTGCCCACCTACCTGAGCACCAAGGGGAAGTACATGGTAGCCGTGCAGGTTTTCTCTATGTTGGCCTCCAGTGCTGGGCTTCTAGGCTGCATTTTCCTTCCCAAGTGCTACATTATTGTGCTGAGGCCTCATCTGAATACAAAGGAGCATCTCATGATGAAGACAAAAGGTGTTTGAAGCTTGATATATACTTGATATATACTTTTGACTGTGACGGAAACCAGAGCAGACAGAATCGCTGTTTACCTTCGCGCCGCAGCCGCATAGCACTGAGGGACCCACAGCATTAGCACTTCATTAGTCACAGACACGGCTTTTTTAGAGGGAACTCACAAGAACTCAGTCCCAGCTTAGGTGGGTTCTGGCACACCTCATGTGGGTGTCATTGCCATTCTAAGAGAACAAGGGAAGTGTTCACGGTGAGCTTCGCAACCTCTTTTTATAGAAAAATAGTTCTGGTCACAGCTATGAATCCAGTACAGAGCAAGCATGTAACTATGTATTTGGCTTCTGCCGCAACTCACACATACTGCTCTGTCTATTGTTCTCCTTCCTAGCAACTATGCGAGTGTGAGGAGCGGGGAAGGTCCATCAATTTTTGTTCTATGGCAGAGTAGCTTCTTTCACTATGCTTGTGGTGCTTCGCTTCAGGTCTGGGAGGGGGAACCCAGTATGGTATCTCGGAGAGCCATTGCCTGTCAGTGAGAAGCTGGATGAACTAAGTGAACCAAGAATCTGGCTCAGCATAAGGGAGCCTCCGACCTTCCTACCTCCATAATGCAGCCTGCTTCACCATTTACCTGCATCCTATGTATAAATAAATATATAAATTAAAAAATGTTTGGCCGCAGCAACTTTTTTGTCATCAGTTATTTTGTGTGTGTGCTATTTATTGATGGCAATTTCATTTTTTTTCTTTTATACTGTATTCGTTGTGATTGTATTATTATTTCCCCTCCCTTCATGGAATATTTCATTTATTTATTTATTTATTTATTGTTTTTATTAAAGATTTTCTTGGGTTACGAAAGACCATACATTGTCTCTATTTTCATATCATAAAGTCCTTTCTATAGATCAGTTACATTTGATGTAAGGTTTTAATGTTGTATATTGCATAAGGTTGGAGGAGAAGAGAGGTAGGGAGAGAGAGAAAGAAGGAGGGAGGGAGGGAAGGAAGGAAGGAAGGAAGGAAGGAAGGAAGGAAGGAAGGAAGGAAGGAAGGAGAGAAGGGGATAGTAAACCTTCATTTTTCTACATAATGTATGTGTGAGGTTTTGTTTCAGCATCACATGGGTAGATTTTCTTTCTATTCATTTATTAGTTTTCATTGACAGTGAGAGAGATGGGTATTATTTTCAGGCAATTTTTATCTTGTGATTAGGAAAGGACAATGCAATGTTAATACTTATGCTCTCTAATATTTAGGGAACCTAAAATTCATCTGAGTTCTCTTCCTGCTGTGAGCTCTGCTCTTTCCCGAGGTTCCTGTTGGTGCAGGGGTAGCCCCCCATGAGGCACAGTGAGACATTTGCCTTGGACTGGGCACATCTGGGAGGGGCAGAAGATCTGGTCCAAGGAGCATGGTGCTCACTGCCTCCTGTTCTTGCCACCCTCCTCCTCCTTGCTAAGTATAATTGATTTAATTCACACTGAAATGAAAGTGTAGCTTTAAAATGGGAAATGGCTGGATGTATATAAATGAAGCATTGCTAATATTGGGGCTTTTCCAAAGCTATGTCCTAAAGCACTCTGAGCTCCTTAATTTGTTAACGAATTACTGTTGGTTGTTTTCTACTCTGCGCTGAGAGTGACCCTTTGATCTGTGAGGAGACCCAGAGCTTACAGGGTTAAAAGCTCAGGGTAGCAACGTCCTAACCACTGGGGTGGTTCACATACGGGTTTATTGCTTTGTTATGTGAACGTGACTTACTTTCTCTTTTGACTAAGAAGGGAGAAGCGATGTCTCCGCTTTCTCCCGGTCTGTTTTCTTTTGCTGCTGTACAATAAATGCTTCAGTAGTTTAGCAGAAGCTATTGTACGGGAGATTTATTGTCTGCTGAAATTCCTAACACAGAGATGAGCCGCTGCTGTGACCGCTGCTGTGCTACTCTGCTGGACCGACGTAAGAAGCAAGCAAAGTGAAGCAGCTGGAAGCCTCCTGGACGCCACTGCTGTGTCAGTTATCTCACCCCATAACCCCACAGGTTATGGAGATTTAACGCATAACTCTGTTATGGAACGGTCTTTCCACTCCAGAAAGACACAGCAAAGACACATGCCCGACTGGCATGATCTCGCCTTCCAGGATGATCGTTCGGGAGCTTATCAGCTTCTTCAGCCCGAACATCACAGTGACTGGTGTCGGCAGACATCCAGCACACATAGTAATCAGCAGAAGGTGTGCGCAGTAGCGTAACAGACCACAGCAGCTCAGCATTGTAGCTAAAACTACTTTATTACATATCTACATACACGGAGCTCTACATCATGACTCCCTCTCTCTAGCATCAGGTAGCCGAGAGAGAACAAAGGACAAGAGTCCTATTTAGAGGATACATAGCAAGACAAGACTTCCTGTCTGCCGTCACTTCCCCCTTCCACTCTGTGGGATGAAAAACATAAATACAGTCATGTGATAACAATAAGCCCATGACTGAACACAGGGAATGAATCTAATAACAAACTCAACATGATCATGTGATGAAGGAATTGAGCTGCAAACCTCCATTTTGAAAGGGAGTTGCCTTTAGTCTTTCTCTCCCAAGCTCCATGGAGTGAGGATGTAAATGAAGGGAGAGTGAACAGCCTAAGGCCAATGGCGGCTGGAAAGTAGGCTGTGAGGGAGAGACAGACTTCTGCTTCTAGGCCTGCATGGATTATTCCATATTCCATATTTTCCAAGACATTGTATGGATATTTTGGTAGTATCTTTGATTATTGATTATTGTGCTTTGATTATTGTGCTCTGTTTTTGAAAAGGTCTTTTAATAAAATTTTTATGGGCCTACACAATTATTTCTTCCAGAAGGAGTCAGTTCTTGTGCTTCCAGTCACTTTAAATTGTGCGATATTAATATCTGCAACACTCCTGAGCTACCATGCCCCCTGCAGACCCCATTGCATCCCTCCCCTTTCACAACCTGCTCATTTGCAGTCTTCTTTTTTCTCGCCTGCCACCTTCAGCACAGCAGGACTTCTGTGGGCTGCCTCCAGGTGGCATCGGAATACCATTACCCATGGCAGCAATATTCAAGCTAACTCTCTTGATATGCACAACAGAAAATAAAGCGATACCAATGTAATATGTTTCTTTTCATTTTGAAAAACAATGCATAAGCAATTTATTTGTAATACTATCTTTAAAAAATTGTCTTAATTAACAGCATTCATTATTATTGAATTGTCATAAGGATTTCTTATTAGGCAAAATATATAAACAGTATTCAGAAAAGAATTCCTAAATCAGGTAAAAAATGAACAGTGATAAGGATGGAATATGATTCAAATGATAATTTTGTGTTCTGATTTCCAAAACAATAGCTTTTAAGGAGCTACATTCCCAACTCATGTGTCCTGGCTTTATTGCTAACATGCTGGCTATCAATTGCAAAACCCAAAAACATATTATAGGAATCAGGTGCCATATTAAGCCTTTGTAGTCAGGTGCTCCTTTGTATTCAGACTAGGCCTGAGTACAATAATGTAGCACTTGGGAAGGAAGATGCAGCCCAGAAGCCCAGCACTGGAGGCCAACATAGAGAAGACCTGCACAGCTACCATGTACTTCCCCTTGGTGCTCTGGTAGGTGGGCACAAAGGACACCCAAACACTGCAGAAGACCAGCATGCTGAAGGTGATCAGCTTGGCTTCATTGAAGGACCCAGGCAGCTTCCTGGCCAGGAAAGCCACTGTGAAGCAGATGGTAGCCAGGAAGCCCATGTAGCCAAGGACAGAGTAAAACATGGCAACAGATCCTTCATTGCATTGCAGGATGATCTCTCCAGCCTGGGAGTGCATGTCAGAGTCTGAGAAAGGAGGAGAGGTACCCAGCCAGATGACACAGATGAGAATTTGGATACCGGAGCAGCAAATGACAATGGAATTAGCCAGACTCTTTCCCAGCCATCTCCTCACCATGTTTCCTGGCTTAGTGGCCAGGAAGGCCAGCACGACGGTAATAGTTTTTGCTAACAAAGAAGAGACAGCAACTGAGAAGATGATGCCAAAGGCTGTCTGCCTGAGAAGGCAGGTCACTTTCCTTGGCCGGCCTATAAACAGAAAGGAGGACAAAAAGGACAGGAGGAGGGAGACAAGGAGGATGTAGGAAAGGTCCCTGTTGTTGGCTTTGACTATGGGAGTGTCAAGATATTTAATGAATATTCCTAAAACAAGGCCCGTAATTAAGGACAAAAACAGGGCAGTGGAAGCCAAGAGGGTCCCCAGATATTCATCATAGGACAGGAAGGTGATAATTTTGGGGTTGCATTGATCTCTGTCCTTGTTAGGGTGTTGATCTTCTGGACATTTAGTGCATTGGTCTGCATCTGGAAAAAGAAGGGTGTCTGCTTGAACAATTTCCTGCTGACTAGCAAATAAAGCAAATAATTTTGCATCCAGCCAACTCCTACAAATGGAAACAGTGATGGGACTATTTCTGTTAATCAACACAGAGAGTTGGTCCTTTCCATGTAGGTCCCTATTGCAGATACCCCCTTATTCGCCTCCCAAGGAAGAGTTTGGAGTGATCTAGACCTCCAAGTTGTTAATTGCAGATACATTTGATCTCACCCCTAACACCAGGTGTTGTCGGACGAGTGTAATTTACAAAAATAAATTCCTCAGAGGAGAATGGACTGGAACTCTTGTCTTCCCAGTACAAACCAAACACCCTAGCTACTTTGCCACACTGACTGGTTCAAGGGAACCTACCAGATACAGCCACACTGCCTAATTCTTACATACTCAAGCCTGTCTCGGTCGTACCTGGAAAGCTTTATTAAGACTGAGTAAATAACTGTTGAAACTTTATTAAATTCAACATAAGATTATACTGGAATATTCATCAACAAAGGACATATTTTATTGTTCTTTTTGCTGCACATTCCTCCGAAGTCTCCTACCTTCCTGAGTGGAGATCATCCCTTCTGCACATTGAGCGCAAGCATGGCAGCAAATCAGTTTCCCTTCCTGAACCTTCTTGGCATATCCAGGGCGACAGCTTTTGGTACATCTGGATTGAGGAAGGGTCTGACCAAAAAGACAGAAAGCATCAATGAAGGACTGTTAGCAAGTAACTTCTGGGCCAGTGTACAATCTCAATCTATGTGGAATAGACACGCCTTTGGTGTAGATGCTTTTTTTGACCCATGGGATAAAACAGAGGGTCATAGTCCTTGGGACACAGTTGGGGCAAAAAGAGATAATCAAGAAGAAAGAATTACATGGAGACTGTATTGCCATTCGATCTAGGAGCCAGAGCTGTCTGCCATTATTACAAAGGTCTAGTAAACACAGTACAAATGTGCAATCATGGAAACTGTTTATAAATATCAAAATCCAGAGCAACAAACAAGCTGAAACAGAAAGGTATTTGAAGCAGCCATGTTGTGCTCAATTTTGAAGTCTGGCATGCTTTCTGACTACTGTAAAAGCTACGCCCAGTCGTACTCCAACCTGCTTCTCCATTTTCATGTTTCTTATTTTGATTTTCTTCCATTCATCTCCTCCCCCGTATAGTTTTAGCCCATTAATTGGATAGGCAGCAGTTTTATTGTTGTGTTCCCCAACAGAGTCTCAGAGGTTATCATATCTCTAAAAGGGAATACAATGCAATGAATGGTTTTTCCAAACCTGGTTGAACAGTCTGGACCACACAAGAGCCTCTTGGTCAATGGTGAATTTTGTGCCTGAGGATCCCTGTCTGCTTATGCTCCCAAATTTCACGGCACCAAAGGATTCGTTGGGAAATGGCACCCAATTCACAATGTCAGATTCGACTGTCAACTGCCCATTCTCATCCAAATACACTCCTTCCATGGAAGTATTGTAAAACTGGGAGCTTCCCAGGAAAGGGTGAAACTAGAACAGGAAAAAAAGCATCCACATTTAGAAAAGAATAAAATTATCTAGATAACATAGCCTAATTGCTGAAGAGCTTTCATAGAATCATAGATGTGCTTTGTACAGACTGACACTGTGTGCGTGTTTGGGCAATGGATCTTTAGCCCATTTTTTCTGCTTCAGCCTTTTGGGACAGACTAAAGCCATCACCTTGCCGACAAAGGTCCATATAGTTAAAGCTATGGTTTCCCCAGTAGTGATGTATGGAAGTGAGAGCTGGACCATAAAGAAGGCTTATCGCCGAAGAATTGATGCTTTTGAATTATGGTGCTGGAGGAGACTCTTGAGAGTCCCATGGACTGCAAGAAGATCAAACCTCTCCATTCTTAAAGAAATCAGCCCTGAGTGCTCAATGGAAGGACAGATTCTGAAACTGAGGCTCCAATACTTTAGCCACCTCACAAGAAGAGAAGACTCCCTGGAAAAGACCCTGATGTTGGGAAAGATGGAGGGCACAAGGAGAAGGGGACAACAGAGGACCAGATGGTTGGACAGTATTCTCGAAGCTACCAACATGAGTCTGACCAAACTGCGGGAGGCAGTGGAAGACAGGAGTGCCTGGTGTGCTCTGGTCCATGGGGTCACGAAGAGTCGGACAAGACTAAACGACTAAACAACAACAACTAAAAAGCCATGAGATCCATAAGCTTTATTCCACACATTTGGAAGAATTCTGCAAGCATAAGGTTCCTTGGCTAGTAACAGAAGAAAGCCTTGCTGAGAAATCAGGTGGTAAAGTGGAGGCAGATTGCCTTCTTAGCAGCCAAATTAGAAAGTGGGTAACAGTACAGTAAATGGAGGCAAAGTAAAGCCAGTGTTGAGGCAAACCTGCTTTCACCTGAGAATTGAATTCACGGCACCGATTTCTGTTCAGCAAAGATATCTGTGAGGGAAACAGGAATACCTGCCAAGACTGTATCCTTTGATATTTCAGCCTGTTTTTACCCTTCGCCACCATCTGATTGGATTTGGAGGAAAGCGCAGCCCGTAAGGCCCGTGCCAGAGCAAGGACAAGGTTGTATATACTGTAATTATCCAGAGACAGGGTTTTCTCTATTACTTCGTCAGGCAGGGACTCCAGAATGTCATCTTCCCTGCACCTTTTCCTTCCTTTCACAGACAACATGTGCTTTAAATATGAACAATTAAATGATTTATCCCAAAGCTGCAATGTAGGTTTGAGAAATGTTTCAAAATTGTCATAGTTTGGCCTTTTAATACGAGTTAAGAAAGAAAAAAACCCATGCATGTTCAAGGAAGAGAGAATATCATAAGACAAGTTCAAGCTGAGGTCCCACAAAGTTGTTGTGATCCAGACTTTCCCCACAATGGGTCTTATATGCTTTTCAACCATATTTTGCAAAATACGTATTATACTAAAGAAGTAGCGCATCTCTCCGTAGTAGATTAATACATTGACTTTCTTCCACATGAAAGTTATTTTAGAAAGCGACGGTATTTTCACATGCTGTATTGGGATGCTAAATGAGAAGACAGCACAAATTGTGTTCCTGGTTAGCAGCGGCCTCAAGGTCCTCATGAACCTCTCTCCATTGTTGGTGTCTGGAGCAACGAGGCCAATCCAAGTCCAGTTGAAGTGCAGGAGCAGTTGGACTATCCCCAGATACTGATGTTCTTCTTTGGGGACCATTCGGTAGACAAACGGGAACTGAGTTTTGTCATTAAGAGCGTCAGAAACAAAACCATAACTGACCTAGTAAAGAACAGAAGACATTAGTGTTGTCACCCCCAACAAAATCCCAAATGTAGTACTTTTTAGTTGCCTGAATGATAACTTTTCTCTGATATGGGAAAAAGAGAAAAGACACAGTTTCATGGGAGCTAAGGAGCTTTACCCCAGGGAGCTTAAGAACACCCCATATTTAGTTGTTTGCTTTCAAAAACAGAGTCTTTGGAATGGGTTGTATTTGCTTTATGTTATGCATTTTTTTTTATAAAAAAAACACTTTTAGAACATGTATCTTGTAGCAATTTTATTTAATCGTATATGACCTCATCCTTATTTATTCATTGTGTCACATTTAAGAAAAAAGAACAGATTTTGTTAAAAAGGAAAAAGCTCTCACACAATTAAAATGAACATTTTTAGCTCACACTAGACCTATAATAGCCACCAGTTCTTCTGTATAAAATTAAGCTCTAAAATTAGTTGCCATAAATGCTACAGATGTCTAAATGGGTATCTACACTAGATTGCTGAGGTATTTGTAGTAGAAGAAACCTGCCCGTTGCTTGTCCATGATAAAAGATACGTCTTGTGGCATAAACTGTAATCCTCCTCCTAATATCACTTTTCTTAAGTGAGAAGTGTATGCAGATTCATCCCAAATAAATGTACAATCTTTGGAGAATAAATATAGTTTGCCAACAACAACACATTTCATTTTGTGTTTCTGATGGCACAAAGCAAAATCATAACTATTTACTGACTTATTTCTATGTTCAATTTTTAAATATTATTATTATTATTATTATTATTATTATTATTATTATTATTATTATATTAGAATTCATTTGGGTTCTCCTCTAGTTGGTTCTGCATTTTTATACTGCATCCCTTGTAGTTAATTGTGTTCTGTTGTGCCAGAAGTGGTTTAGGCAACTCTGGCCCCCTGAGCCTGAAAGTGAGATGAGTGCTGCACCCCATCATCACCTTTGACTGGATTTAAGCATCCAGGGGTACTTTACCTTTACTTTTACCTTTACCTTCCTAGATACAATACTAGTGAATCACAGAATCGTCAAGGGAAGGGACCACAAGGGCCATCTAGTCCAACCCCCTGAAATACAGGAATCTTATGTGGCTAGAGTTCTGATTAAGACTGAAAGCATAATAATAATAATAATAATAATAATAATAATAATAATAATTTATTATTTGTACCCCGCCCATCTGGCTGGGTTCCCCCATATTACAAGAATAGATCATTTCAGGGTGTGTGTGGCCAGACAGAAACTGAAATGGCCACTTAGAACAAAGCTCCCACTCCTGGGTGCCAAAATTTGTGAAGACATTTAAGAGTTGTTCTCCTCCCTGTACTCTTCAAAACCTCACCTTCAGAAATGATTTCTTTTTTTAAACAATCCAATCACAACACAAATACCAACTGTGAAGAAAGCAGTGGCAAAACATAAGGAAGGGGGAATTATAGAAGGGAAATTATAGAAGGGTCAGTTCATATAGGGAGAGGCTGCCTTTTAAAAATATTTTTTCTTACTTTTTAAATTTTATTTTTTATTGAAAATATTTCAGTTAAACAAAGTAAAAAGAAAAAAGGGGTTCATGAAAAAAGGGGAAAACTATTATTCTATACATACATATATAATACCTTGGTATATAAATGATGATTCTAATATACAGTGGTACCTCGGGTTAAGTCCTTAATTCGTTCCGGAGGTCCGTTCTTAACCTGAAGCGTACTTAACCTGAAGCACCACTTTAGCTAATGGGACCTCCTGCTGCCGCTGCGCCGCCAGAGCACAATTTCTGTTCTTAGCGGAGTTCTTAACCTGAAGAGTACTTAACCTGAAGCATACTTAACCCAAGGTACCACTGTATATACAATTGTTTATAACATACTATATTTTTTATGAATCCTTTCCGAACATCATAATCAAGGAAAATAATAGTACCACTCTATTCTGTCTTGGTCAGATCACACCTGGAATACTGTGTCCAGTTTTGGACACCACAATTGAAGAAGCATGTTGACAAACTGGAAGGTGGGCAGAAGAGGTCAACTAGGATGATCAAGGCTCTAGGAGACAAGCCTTATGAGGAATGGTTATATATAATATATATAATATAATTTATTATTTATACCCCGCCCATCTGGCTGGGTTCCCCCAGCCACTCTGGGCGGCTTTCAACAAAGCATTAAAATACAATAATCTATAAAACATTAAAAGCCTCCCTAAACAGGGCTGCCTTCAGATGTCTTTTAAAGGTCTGGTAATTGTTGTTCTCTTTGACATCTGAAGGGAGGGCGTTCCACAGGGCGGGTGCCACTACCGAGAAGGCCCTCTGCCTGGTTCCCTGTAACTTGGCTTCACGCAGCGAGGGAACCGCCAGAAGGCCCTCGGCACTGGACCTCAGTGTCCGGGCTAACCGATGGGGGTGGAGACGCTCCTTCAGGTATACTGGACCGAAGCCATAGCTGGGTGTGTTTAGCCTGGAAAAGAGGAGACTGAGAGGAGATATGATAGCTGTATTCTTAAGGGCTCTCACATAAAAGAGGGAAGATGTTTGTTTTCTCCTGCTCTAGAGGGTAGGACTTGAACCAATGGCTTCAAGTTGCAGGAAAGGAGATTCCAATCTGTCATGAATGCTTTAGCTGAGATTCCTGCATTGCAGGGGGTTGGACTAGATGACACTTGGGTTTCTTTCAACTCTAATATTCTATCATTCTCTGATTCTAAGAGTTGCCATGTCTTCTATGTTTGATTAAAGGGGGCCATAGGGGGGCATAGAGAGACCCTTCTATGCCATTAAAGCTGTGAGCCAGTTATTTTTCATGAAACTAATTATCTTTCATGAGTCAAGGTAGCATATACATATGTAAATAATTCTCAAGCCTTGCCTTTACTGTAAATTGCTCTTACTTTTATAGGTTTATCTAAGGTTTGCTTAGCCTGAGCTCACAGAGTTTGATTCAGAGATGATGAAGTTCCATTGTTTGTCATGCACTTTTTTTTGTATTTTGCCTCTTGTTTCTTTAATGTTTCCTTTTGCATATTTATTCATTTGCATCTCACACGGCACTAGCTTTAATTACCTATTCCATTCTTCTGCCTTAATTCTGACAATTTCCTCAAATATCTTTCTCCATAAAACACACCATTTGCACCTGTGGAATCTTGTAGATTTAGCTAAGGGCTTATTGACACATCCAACTGCGTTTCCAATTTAGAGTGGGTTTTCTGTGGGAAAGGAGTAGGGTAAGGGAGAAATGGCTTGGACCCATGCCTACAAAGCACAGGATAAATGGAAAGCCTCTCGCACCCATGCTTTCTAGCCATGGGATGGGAGGAAGTGTAGACAAACCCAGAATCTCCTGAGTCATCTTTGTTAAGAGAGGATTGAGGGCAAACTCTCCCTCTGCCTTAGAAGCAGGAACGACATTTTCACATCTCTCCAAAGAAATTGCAATAACATTCTGGGATTTTTTTTCTTCCCTCCTGACATTCATACCTGTGGGGTTTTGTAGATGCTTGACATGGTGGAAATATCTTTGGATGTGTCAGAGTCAGCCCCTTCAATAACGGCCAATACTTTATTCCGTGTTCCACAGTAATAGTTTGGGATGTTTGCCTGCCCAGGGCAGAGCAGGTCCACCATGGCACCACAAGTCATTCTGGCGTCGTAATAGTTGTCATAGATGTCATAGCCCAGGGTGAGGTTGGGGAAAAGCCTGAGGTTCTGATTGACTTCCCGAACAGCAAACAAGAAGGACAGGATATACCAGTAGACCGGGTCTCCACTCCTGGAAAAAAGTGTGTGTCACCTTGACATTCTTTTCACACAGAGACCAGATTGTGTCATTTTGCCCCTGTGATGGGGGGCAAAAATCATGAAATGGGTCTGCAGCATCTGTACACCATCAATCCCTTCCTGCCCAAATCTAAAGCAAAGGTCTTACTAGAGTGGATGAAAGCACACAGATTGCAGTAGATGACTTGCTGACATTCAGAATGAATCCTACCATTTTCCTCCAAAGGGACAAAAATAGAAGACATGATTTAACAAAGAAAAGTACCAGAAACGAGGAGACGTGCCTGGCAGACAACAACATTTGGGCTCCATGAGGTCAGATTCAGTTTGCACAAAGCTTTTTACAACAGTAAGCACATAAGGACTTACCCATAAACTCTGGTAAAGGGAGGCTCATTGAAGACGCTTGGTTTGAGCACAACAGGTGTAGCGGATATGACCCCACTAATGTGGTAGTCTCCTGGCCTGTGCCAATTACAGGCTTCATTTGGATCCCTTATCAAAGTCAATGGGCATTTTGAGTTCAGCATCTCTGGTGTTGCTTCAGGTAGTAGCAATAGCAACAGCAGAAGCTGACTTATTATATGCCTGCCTTTATCCCCCACCTCCTTCTTGAGTGCTATCAGCAGCACAGCCAGCAAATTACCAGCAGCTAAAATCTGCTTGGAAGACCCAGGCTGCAGTGACTTAATCACAGGGAACATGCCTGGCGTACATGGCTTGAGAGCCAAAGAGGATCCAATTCAGCCCCACATGGGCAGCATAACCCCATCCCACCCTCAGGGGCACAGTGGAGAAGTATTTATGTACCAGTCTCTTCTGGCTGAGATTGATGAAGTTACATCATGTTGTTGTTGAACACAAATATGATTTTATTCCTCTGGAGCATTGGCAAGATGATGACAAAGAAATCACCATTATTTTTAATAATTACATTTGCCTTCGCACCATGTTGAATTCCCTTTATAGCACCAGGTGTAGAGCTGAAGAAATACATGTTTCATAGAATCATAGAATCACAGAACCATAGAATCATAGAATTGGAAGGGACCCTTGAGGTCATTTAGTCCAACCCCCTGCAATGCAGAAATCACAGCGAAAGCATCCATGACAGATGGCCATCCAACCTCCACTTAAAAACTTCCAAGGATGTAGAGTCCACTAGGGACCCAGGTGGCGCTGTGGTCTAAACCACTGAGCCTAGGGCTTGCCGATCAGAAGGTTGGTGGTTCGGCTCTCTGCGACGGGGTGAGCTCCCGTTGCTCGGTCCCAGCTCCTGCCCACCTAGTAGTTCGAAAGCACGTCAAAGTGCAAGGAAGTGGCGGGAAGGTAAACGGCGTTTCCATGCGCTGCTCTGGTTCGCCAGAAGCGGCTTAGTCCTGCTGGCCACATGGCCCGGAAGCTGTACGCCGGCTCTCGGCCAATAAAGCGAGATAAGCGTCGCAACCCCAGAGTCAGACATGACTGGACCTAACGGTCAGGGGTCCCTTTACCTTTCTTTTTTAACAATCCCAAAATTTCAGAGTCAGTAGCACAGCTGTTGTAAAGATGTGGTGATCTATCGTGGAACAATCCCATTGAGGATGGGAACATTGGCTACCCAGACTTCATTGCTGGTTGTGAAGGGGCCCCCATGACAGTTTCAGGGTCCACTTCCTCCTAAGGGAGTCATTTACATTGTCGAGCAGCTGTCAGAAAATTCTTCCTAAAGTTTAGTCTGAATCTCTTTTCTTGTCACTTGAATCCATTGTTTCAGGTCCTCCCCTCCAGAGCAGAAGAAAACAAGCTTGCTTCATATTCCATGTGACAGCCCTTTAGATATTTGAAGAACTTCCCACTGCATTGTGACATGGGTCAGAGAGGGGCACGGCAGGTTGGCATGACCTTTCCTAGCACTTCTGAAAGACTGGGCCATTTACCAGTGACATAAAGGTGTCCAGGAGACAGAGAGGCTGAAGGAGGGCAAGGGTTTAAAGAAGGAATAATAATAATAATAATAATAATAATAATAATAATAATTTATTATTTATACCCCGCCCATCTAGCTGGGTTTCCCCAGCCGCTCTGGGCGGCTTTCAACAGAAAATTAAAATACAACAATCTATTAAACATTAAAAGCCTCCCTAAACAGGGCTGCCTTCAGATGTCTTCTAAAAGTCTGGTAGTTGTTGTTCTCTTTGACATCTGATGGGAGGGCGTTCCACAGGGCAGCCGCTACCGAAAAGGCCCTCTGCCTGGTTCCCTGCCTGGAAGGGAGATCTCTGCTCTGAGGCGAAAGGGCAAGAGGATGATTATGTTAAATGACTGGGAGAGATTGTGGAAAAAAGGTTGGAACTTTACAGCATGTACGGTTCTAAAAGAAAATGTGATGAAAATGATGTACCTAACATCAGATAACATCAGGTAACATCAGATGGTACCTAACACTGGTTAAGATGGCTAAGATGTTTCATATGTCTGATAACAAATGTTGGAAATGTAAAAAGAAAAAAGGAACCTTTTTCCATATGTGGTGGATATGCCCCAAAGTAAAGGCTTTCTGGGGGGAAAATTATAATGAATTGAAAAAGGTGTTTAAGTACACCTTCCTGAAGAAACCAGAAGCCTTTCTTTTGGGAATCATGGGGGAAGAAATCCAAAAAAAAAAGGATAAGACTTTCTTTCTGTATGCCACAACAGCAGCTAGAATTTTAATTGCAAAGGACTGGAAATCTAAAAAAATACCAACAGTGCAAGATTGGCAGATGAAAATGATCGATTTTATGGAGCTTGCCGAACTGACAGCGAGACTGCAGGATCAGGAGGAGGCGGTCCACGAAGATTGGAATAAGTTTAAAACTTATCTAAAGAAATATTGTAACATTTGAGTACATGAAATTCTAAGGAAGTATTCAGCGGTTCCGGGAGGATATAGGGGTAAAAATAGCACAACAGTACATAGATGATATGAAAGGAGTAATAAATTATAAGTTGAATAATCTAACAATGTTTAAAAATGAAGATGAAACTGCGTAAATAAGATGTACATAGAAAACCAGGAAGGGGAGGTTGGGGGAAGTCCAACAAAGATGTTTATGAAAAAAGGTGATTTAACCTTAAACATTTTTGTGGTGTTTTGTTTTGTTTTATTGTTTATGTGTGTTTGTGTGTTGTGCAAATGTTTTGTTATGTTTTATTTTGTTCTAATTTGTAAAATGAATAGAAATATTTTTTTAAAAAAAGAAAGGGCAAGAGGATGTGTTGTGGGAAATTAGGATGAGTGATAAAGGGTTAATATCTAAAATTACAACAACTTGGGAAAAGAGAGTAAAGGAATAAGAGAGGGGGAAAGGAAGAAAAAGTGAATATAAAATGAGCTGGGAAGAAAGATGACTGTTTTCGGAGGAATATGATACAAGCAGTGAAAAGATGAGGGAAGAAGAAACAAGAGTAGAGAAGTAAAATGTGAGGCATGCTGGGTGATGTGAAATAAAAAGCCTTTTCTACTTAGTGCTTTGGAATGCAGAGATTCTGCTTAACATGGGGAGGCTGAGTCACAATACTAGTCCCTGAGTCATTAATTCCTGCTTCATTATACCAAACTCTGCCTTCATCTGCCATAGTTTTGTCACTGGCTCCTCCTGTGGACCTGCCATTTTGTGACTAGTGGACTTCATTAAGTTTCAGCCCTGTGATTTGGCCCCTACATGAAAGTCAGGAAGGATGACTGTTTCTGGAGCTAAACTGTGGAATGCTATCCCACCCCACCCCCGAAATGTGTTTGGTGCCATCATTCTTCATTTTAGGTAGCCGGCTAAGCCACTTCCAGCTATACATGCCTTTGGTAGTTAAGCTGGCCTTGACCGTGGTGCTGATCTTTTAGTGGGATGGGTAGGATTTCTTATTATTATTACTGTGCTGTTGGTTGAGCATTTTAGGAATCCCCTGTAGTGCCATTTTGGGACTGGTGAGCCTCAGTAATTTCCCGCCCTTTCTAGAGTGCTCTACCTGAGCTCTGCTATACCTTCATGTGAGTCAAAATCAAGATTTACCTAGCTAGCCTTGAACATTTTTTTGAACAGTTTTCCACTGAGAGAGAAGTGGGATATGAATGTTTCATAGTAAAGTGGAGAGAAAACAAGTAGTCTTTCCTGGCGCTTGAGGTTCCCCAACATTTTTGGGCTTGGTTGTGTGCACATTTGGAAAAGTAAGGCACTGTTGTGGGCACCACAAAATAGCTATTTCATGGAGGAAAAACTGGCAATGTTCGCCCACAAAGGCAAAATAAGTACAGCAAAATAAAAAAGACAAAAAAAGGAGACACAACCTGCCCACCACATCATGCAATAACAGATAACTCCTCCAACCTGTAGGAACGTTTATATATAATACTAGGTGAAAGGAAGATAATAAGAAAATAGAAAATTACCTGGAAAAGCACAAATTGCCTCAAATACCGCCTGAGAAAAGAGATATACTGAACACACCCATCTCGATACAAGAAATTAATATGGCAATAAAAAGAATGAAATTGGGGAAATCACCAGGGCCGGATGGCCTTTTGGCCAAATACTATAAGGTGTTGAACGACCAATTGGGTCCGGTGTTGTGTGAGGTGATGAATGAGATCATGAAGAAGGGGAAGGTGCCAAATACTTGGAAGGAGGCATACATTACACTAATTCCCAAACAAGATACAGACAAATTGAATATAAAAAATTACAGACCCATATCTTTGCTGAACAACGATTATAAGCTATTCGCAGATATCTTGGCTAGAAGACTGAAAGAAACCCTGAACGAACTTATACATAAGGACCAAGCAGGTTTCCTTCCCGGCCGGCAGCTAAAAGGGAATGTAAGGCACATTCTGAATATTATTGAATATCTGGAGTCCAGGAGTGATAAAGCAGCAATACTAATGTTCATCGATGCCGAAAAGGCCTTCGATAAGGTCTCCTGGCAATTTATGAAGAGAACCATGGAGCTGTCGGGTGGGACGGGACCATTTATGACAGGAATTCAAGCAATTTATGCCGAACAAAGGGCCAAACTGATAATAAATAGAACGGTATCTGAAAGTTTTGAAATCAGTAAGGGCACCAGGCAAGGGTGCCCTTTATCACCTTTATTATTTATTATGGTTTTGGAGGTTCTGGCAAACAGAATAAGAGAGTGTGTGGACATAAGAGGAATCAAGCTGGGTGCAAAGGAATTCAAAATGAAGGCCTATGCAGATGATGTGGTTCTGACTCTGGAAGAACCGGAATATAGTATCCCAAAAGTGTTAGAGGTAATGGAAGGGTTCGGCCAGCTAGCAGGATTTAAATTAAATAAAAGCAAAACCAAATTATTAGCAAAAAACATGACAAAAGAACAAATAGAAGAAGTACAATCAAAATGTGGATTACAGGTGGTGAAGAAAGCAAAGTACCTCGGAATTTGGCTGACAGCAAAGAATATAAACTTATTTGAAGACAACTATCAACCGGTTTGGAGAGAGATTAAAAAAGACCTAGAAACATGGAATAGATTACAACTATCCTTTAACGGAAGAATTGCAGTAATTAAGATGAACGTCTTACCAAAGATGCTTTTTTTGTTTCAATCTTTACCAGTTATCAAAGGAATAGGACAATTTAAAGAATGGCAAAGGACACTCTCAATGTTTATATGGCAGGGGAAGAAGCCGAGAATAAAGCACAAACTCTTAGTAGATAAGAAAGAAAGAGGCGGATTCTCTATGCCAGACCTGAGACTATATTACGAGGCAACCTGCCTTTGCTGGCTGAAAGAATGGATAATGTTAAAGGATGACGACTTATTAGATCTAGAAGGATACCAAAATAGATATGGATGGCACGCCTACCTCTGGTACGGTAAAGTGAAAGTGCATAGGGGGTTTGTGAATCATGTGATAAGGGGAAAACGTATATGAGGTATGGGAAAGAAATAAATGTATACTAGAAAGGAAAACCCCGTGGTGGATCTCCCCTATAGAAGTATTAACTGTCAAAAAGGTGCATTTGGAGGGCAGGAATCCCACATATTCAGAGCTACTCATGAAAACAGATAGAGGTTGGAAAATAAAGCCATATAACCAGACTGAGGGTATGTTCACGGGATGGTTGCAATATCATCAGGTTAATGATCTACTGATGTCGGACACAAAAGTGGGTTTTGAGGATGAGAAGTCTAAATTTCAAAGGGATTTGCTGGAAGGTAAAAGTAAACTATTAACAAAAATGTATGATATATTGTTACAATGGTATACGGTAGACGAAATGACGAAAGAGGTAATGATTAAGTGGGCGATTGACTTTGGGTATAACATCGAGTTCGACGCCTGGGAAAAGTTATGGAATGAAAGCATAAAATTTACTGCATGTGTGTCGTTGAAAGAAAATGTACAAAAAATGATGTACAGGTGGTACTTAACCCCCGTAAAACTAGCAAAAATGTATAGAATGAGTAATAACCACTGTTGGAAATGTAAGAAGGAAAAGGGAACATTGTACCATATGTGGTGGACTTGTGAGAAAGTGAAGGACTTTTGGGAGAAGCTGTATAATGAGTTAAAAAAGATGTTTAAATACACGTTTCACAAAAGACCCGAAGCCTTTTTGCTGGGTATAATGGGGGAGGAAATTGCTAAAAAAGATCAGAGGCTATTCATGTATGCAACGACCGCGGCTAGAACATTAATAGCCCAAAGATGGAAGGCACAAGAGATACCATCGATTGGGGAATGGCAGTCAAAAATGATGGAATATGCGGAACTGGCGAAACTAACCAATAGGGTAAGAAACCAGGATGAAGCGAAATTCCAAAGAGAGTGGAGTAAATATGTGGAGTACTTAAGAGGGAATCGAAGTAGTTTGAAAACACTGGCGGGACTGGAATAACTCTATGACATTGATATGAGGGAATATAATGACTGCAATGGAAAGATTGGACTAGAAAACCAGCTGGAGGGATGGAGGGAAGTCAAAGCTCGGCGGAGCAAAATGTAAATAAGACGAAGGTTTATTGTATGGACAAATCGTTTTTATTTGTTTTCTCTGTAAACCAAAAATAATAAAAATTTATTCCAAAATATATATATATATATATAATACTAGGTGACCGGGCCACGCCTTGCTGTGGCTGATTAGGTGAAATGCAAAAGTAAGATACAGTATGAAAGAGAAAGCGTATGTTTACTTAAACCTTATCTCGTTGAAGTTCAGTCTATGTGTTCTCCGTTGGCCCCTCCTATTTTTGTCTTCGTTTCTACAACTGTTTATTACTACTATTTTAGTCTATGAGATTTGTGCTGTGTTGTTTAACGTCCACTGGAGGGTGCTATTTTTTTTGCACAAAATCACATTTTTACCTGGGAAAGGTGTGGTATTTGTGCAATGTAAGTACATATGATCACTCCTATATGGGCATGGAACGTTATGTCCAAATTTGAACGGAATCGATCAAGGGGTTACGGAGAAAGGCGATTGTTAACAAACATCCAACTTGAACGATTTTGTATATATAGATAGCAGGGTTAAACGTTTCCTTATTTAAATTTACATAGCAGCAAGCGGATTGCTGACTTGTTTGAGTCCTTTTTAATAATTATGTCTTCTACCTTCCTGCCTTCTTGGTTGTTAATCCCTTTTGCCCCTCTTAAAAGAAAAATACACATGAATCTTAATGATAACAAAATAAACTAGTTTACTGTCAGATTCATTGAGTACATACTTAGGTTACAAAAGATATAAACTATATATTAGATATTAGTGAGTCCTAAAAAGACTCCATCAGAGCATTTACTACTTAACACTTCAATCAGCAGCAGCCTAACCGACCAACGGACCAAATTGACTGACACATAGAGGCAGTTAGTCCTCTCTTAGAATGTTGGATTTGACTGACATATCCCACACAACCAAATGATGCAGAACCTTGCAGGACCCCAAACCACAACTGCAATAGCCCAACTTCTGTTCTTGGTTGGACTACTGTAATGAGTTATATGTTGAGCTGCCTTTGAGGATGGTTCGGGAACTGTAGGTAAAGGTAAATGACCGCTGGACGGTTGAGTCCAGTCAAATTTGACCTAGGGTGCGGTGCTCATCTTGGCTTTCAGACTGAGGGAGCCGGCGTTTATTCAGACGGTTTTCTGGGTCATGGGCTAGCATGACTAAACCGCTTCTGATGCAACAGGACACCACGACAAGTGCCAGATTGCACAGAAATGCTGGACCACATTGGCCTTTGGCCTTGAAGCAGTCCACCTCTGGTGAGTTCTTGAGAAGTTACTTTTTTCATTTTGGCCTTGGTTCTGACTTTACATTATCAGTTGGCAAAGGCAATCTTTGCAGAGAAATCCCTGGAGATTTGGCGAGAAGACAATAATTACATAATTAGACACATAATTAAACATCTCCTCCTGCAGTCTCCTGGACTCATCAAGGAACAGGTGCAGAACCTGAAGAAAAACATGTTTGTGAGAAATCGCCACTGTGTCCCATAGCCTGACAAGTGAAAAAACTTGCTAAAGAAACACCTTTTTAGAGAATCAATAGATATATAATTTCTTAATGAATATTTTTGAACTATCACATATCTGCACTCCATGGATGACCTCATGGGGGCTGTCCATTCTCCTCTCCTTTGTTTGTAGGTGACCCAACCTTCTCTGCCCTACCAGTGAACCTAAGATCACCAACTTTGATATTAGGGAGGGGCGGAATAGGATTAACATTCACAAAATATGGATTTGTTACATCTGTACACTTGAACATTTACACATCTAGGAAATGTAAGTGGTAGAGCATTTTTTTTTTTTTTTTTTTTTTTGCGTGGATAAGGTCCCAGGTTCAATCATACATGGTTCTTTTCCTCCCCAGTTTATTTTCATGGCATATATAATATTATTATTGTTATTATTTATTGCCCTTTCACGACACTCAAAACCAGTTGTTTGAGGTGCCCAATGCACTCTGTCTAATGACAGGGTTGGGATTTTTCCCCCATGAATCACTTCCGGGACTTTGAGACAGAAGCTGGGCTTGTCTTGCTCCCTTCTGTGGGCTGCCTCCAGGTGGCATCAGAACATCCATGACAGCAATATTCAAGCTAACTCTCTTGATATGCACAGCAGAAAATAAAGAGATACCAATGGAATATGTTTCTTTTCATTTTGAAAAACAATGCATAAATAATTTATTTGTAATACTATCTATTCATTATTATTGAATTGTTATAAGGATTTGTTATTAGGCAAAAAATACAAACAGTATTCAGAAAAGAATTCATAAATAAGGTTTAGCAGGAGAAAAATGGATAGTGGTAAGGATGGAATATGATTCAAATGATAATTTTGTGTTTCGATTTCCAAAACAATAGCTTTTAAGGAGCTACATTCCCAACTCATGTGTCCTGGCTTTATTGCTAACATGCTGGCTATCAATTGCAAAAACCAAAAACATATTATAGGAATCAGGTGTCATATTAAGCCTTTGTAGTCAGGTGCTCCTTTGTATTCAGACTAGGCCTGAGTACAATAATGTAGCACTTGGGAAGGAAGATGCAGCCCAGGAGCCCAGCACTGGAGGCCAAGATAGAGAAAACCTGCACAGCCACCATGTATTTCCCCTTGGTGCTCAGGTAGGTGGGCACAAAGGACACCCAAACACTGCAGAAGACCAGCATGCTGAAGGTGATCAGTTTGGCTTCATTGAATGAGTCAGGCAGCTTTCTGGCTAGGAAAGCCACTGTGAAGCAGATGGTAGCCAGGAAGCCCATGTAGCCAAGGACAGAGTAAAACATGGCAACAGATCCTTCATTGCATTGCAGGATGATCTCTCCAGCCTGGGAGTGCATGTCAGAGTCTGAGAATGGAGGAGAGGTACCCAGCCAGATGACACAGATGAGAATTTGGATACCGGAACAGGAAATGACAATGGAGTTGGCCAGACTCTTTCCCAGCCATCTCCTCACCCTGTTTCCTGGCTTAGTGGCCAGGAAGGCCAGCACCACAGTGATAGTTTTTGCTAACAAAGAAGAGACAGCAACTGAGAAGATGATGCCAAAGGCTGTCTGCCTGAGAAGGCAGGTCACTTTCCTTGGCCGGCCTATAAACAGAAAGGAGGACAAAAAGGACAGGAGGAGGGAGACAAGGAGGATGTAGGAAAGGTCCCTGTTGTTGGCTTTGACTATGGGAGTGTCAAGATATTTAATGAATATTCCTAAAACAAGGCCTGTAATTAAGGACAAAAACAGGGCAGTGGAAGCCAAGAGGGTCCCCAGATATTCATCATAGGACAGGAAGGTGATAATCTTGGGGATGCATTGATCTCTGTCCTTGTTAGGGTGTTGATCTTCTGGACATTTGGTGCAGTGGTCTGCATCTGGAAAAAGAAGAGTGTCTGCTTAAACATATTCCTGTACACTAGCCAAAAAAGCAAGTCATTTTTGAATCCAGCCAACCCCTACAAATGGAAACAGCGATGGGACTTGCTATTTCTGCTAATCAACACAGAGCTGGTCCTTTCCGTGCAGTTTCCTATTGCAGATACCCCCTTATTCACCTCCCAAGGAAGAGCTTGGAGTGATCTAGACCTCCAAGTTGTTAACTGCATAATACATTTGATCTCACCCCTAACAACAGGTGTTGTCAGACGGGTGTAATTTACAAGAAAAAATTCCTCGGTGGAGAATGGACTGGAACTCTTGTCTTCCCAGTACAAACCAAACAACCTAGCTACTTTGCCACACTGACTGGTTCAAGGGAGCCTACCAGATGCAGCCACACTGCCTAATTCTTACATACTCAAGCCTGCCTCGGTGGTATTTGGAAAGCTTTATTTCTTATTCTATTTTTATTTTTAATAATCTTTATTGATTATTTCCTTAAAGGTACAAAAAAACACAAGATACCAACATTGTCCAATACTACAATCAAACAAACAGTAGTCTGATTTGGAAAGCTTTATTAAGACTGAGTAGATCACTGTTGAAACTTTATTAAATTCAACATAAGATTATACTGGAATATTCATCAACAAAGGACATATTTTATTGTTCTTTTTGCTGCACATTCCTCTGAAGTATCCTACCTTCCTGAGTGGAGATCATCCCTTCCGCACATGGAGCACAAGCATGGCAGCAAATCGGTTTCCCTTCCTGAACCTTCTTGGCATATCCAGGGTGACATCTTTTGGTACACCTGGATTGAGGAAGAGTCTGACCAAAAAGACAGAAAATATCAATGAAAGAATGTGAGCAAGTAACTTCTGGGCCATTGTACAATCTCAATCTATTTGGAATAGACATGGCTTTGTTGTGGATGCTTTTTTTTATCTATTGGACAAAACAGAGGGTCATAGTCCTTGGGACACAGTTGGGGCAGAAAGAGATTATCAAGAAGAAAGAATTACATGGAGACTGTATTGCCCTTCGATCTAGGAGCCAGAGCTGTCTGCCGTTATTACACAGGTCTAGTAAACACAGTACACATCTGCAATCATGGAAACCGTTTATAAATATCAAAATCCAGAGAAACAAACAAGCTGAAACAGAAAGGTATTTGGAACAGCCATGTTGTGCTCAATTTTGAAGTCTGGCATGCTTTCTGACTACTGCAAAAACTATGCCCAGTCGTACTCCAACCTGCTTCTCCATTTTCATGTTTCTTATTTTGATTTTCTTCCATTCATCTCCTCCCCCGTATAGTTTTAGCCCATTAATTGGATAGGCAGCAGTTTTATTGTGGTGTTCCCCCACAGAGTCTCAGAGCTTAACATATCTCCAAAAGGTACCGGTAATACAATGCAATGAATGGTTTTCCCAAACCTGGTTGAACAGTCTGGACCACACAAGAGCCTCTTGGTCAATGGTGAATTTTGTGCCTGAGGATCCCTGTCTGCTTAAGCTCCCAAATTTAACTGCACCAAAGGATTTGTTGTGAAATGCCACCCAGTTCACAACATCAGATTCGACTGTCAACTGCCCATTCTCATCCAAATACACTCCTTCCATGGAATTATTGTAAAACTGGGAGCTTCCCAGGAAAGGGTGAAGCTAGAACAGGAAAGAAAGCATGCACATTTAGAAAATAATTAAATTATCTAGATAACATAGCGCAATTGCTGAAGATCTTTGTACAGACTGACACAGGGTGTGTGTTTGGGCAATTGATCTGTTGCCCATTGTTTCTGCTTCTGCCTTTTGGGACAGGTTAAAGCCATGAGACCCATAAGCGTCATTCCTCACTCTGGGGAGAATTCTGCAAGCATAAGCTTCCGATCTGTCAAAGCAAAGTTGTTGGAATTGGTGTGTTGACGTTAGCTTCCTTGGCTAGTAATAGCAGGAAGTCTTGCTGAGGGATCAGGTGGTAAAGTGGAGGCAGATTGCCTTCTCAGAAGCAAAGTGGAGACAAAGTAAAGACAATGTTAAGGCAAGCCTGAATTCACCTGAGAATGGAATACATGGCACCGATTTCTGTTCAACAAGGATATCTGTGAGGAAAACAGGAATACCTGCCAAGACTGTATCCTTTGATATTTCAGCCTCTTTATACCCTTCGCCACCATCTGATTGGATGTGGAGGAAAGCGCAGCCCTTAAGGCCCGTGCCAGAGAAAGGACAAGGTTGTATATACTGTAATTATCCAGAGACAGTGTTTTCTCAATCACTTCCTTAGGCAGGGACTCCAGGATGTCATCTTCCCTGCACCTTATCCTTCCCTTCACAGACAGTATGTGCTTTGAATATGAACAATTAAATATTTTTTCCCCAAACAGAACTATAGACTTTAGCAACTCGTCTTGATTGTCATTGTTTGCCCTTTTTTTAATATGAGTTAAGAAGGAAAAAAACCCATGAATGTTCAAGGAAGAAAGAATATTGTAAGACAAGTTCAAGGTGAGATCCCACAATGTTGTTGTGATCCAGACCTTCCCCATAATGGGTCTTATATGCTTTTCAACCATATTTTGCAAAATACTTATTATACTAAAGAAGTAGCGCATCTCTCCATAGTAGACTAATACATTGACTTTCTTCCACATGAAAGATATTTTAGAAAGTGACAGTATTTTCACATGCTGTATTGGGATGCTAAATGAGAAGACAGCACAAATTGTGTTCCTGGTTAGCAGAGGTGTCAAGGTCCTCATGAATCTAGCCCCGTTCTCGGTGTCTGCAGCAATGAGGCCAATCCAAGTCCAATTGAAGTGCAGGAGCAGTTGGACTATCCCCAGATACTGATGTTCTTCTTTGGGGACCATTCGGTAGACAAAAGGGAACTGAGTTTTGTCATTAAGAGCGTCAGAGACAAAACCATAACTGACCTAGTAAAGAAGAGAAGAGATTAGTGTTGTCACCCCCAACAAAATCTCAAATCTAGTACTTTGTACTTGCCTGAATGATAACCTTTCTCTGACATGGGAAACAGAGAAAAGACACAGTTTCATGGGGGCTAAGGAGCTTTGCCCCAGGGAGCTTAACAACACCCCATATTTAGTTGTTTGCTTTTTAAAAAATGGTGACAGTCTTTGGAATGGGTTGTGTTTGCTTTATGTTATGCCCTGATTGCATTTTTTAAACCGCTTTTAGAATATTTATCTAGTAGCAGTTTTATTTAATTGTACAGTGGGACCTCGACTTACGAGTGACCCGACTTACGTGTTTTTCGACTTCCGAATGACTTCTGGAAGAAAAAAAATGGCCACCGCAACCGAATTTTTCGACTTCCGAAAGGAAGTCGCGGCCACTTTGAATAGGATTTTTTCGACTTACGAATTTTTGATGCGGGTTTCTTCGACTTACGAATTTTTTTCGCTCAATGCATCCCTATGGGGATTCGACTTATGAGTGTTTTCGACTACCGAAGATCGCATCGGAACGCATTATCTTTGTAAGTCGAGGTCCCACTGTATATGATCTCATCCTTATTTATTCTTTAAAGGATTTAAGAAAAAAGAACAGATTTTGTTAAAAAGGAAGAAAGCTCACACACAATTACAATGAACATTTTTAGCTCATACTAGACCTATAATAGCCATCAGTTCTTCTATATAAAATTAAGCTCTAAAATTAGTTGCTATTAACCCTACAGATGTCTAAATAGATTGCTGAAGTATTTGTAGCAGAAGAAACCTGCCCTTTGCTTTCCATGATAAAAGATAAACCTTGTGGCATAAACTGTTATCCTCCTCCTAATATCATCAGCTCACTTTTATTAAGTGAGAAGTGTATGCAGATTTATCCCAAATAAATGTACAATCTTTGGAGAATAAATATAGTTTGACAACAGCAACACATTTCATTTTGTGTTTATGATGGCACAATGCAAAATCATAACTATTTACTGACTTATTTCTATGTTCCATTTTTAAATATTAGAATTATTATTATTATATTAGAATATTAGAATTCATTTGGGTTCTCCACCCAGTTGTTTCTCCTCTAGTTGGTTCTGCATTTTTATACTGCATTCCTTGTATTTCATCATGGTCTCAACCACTAACCCTCTTGGGCTTTCTGATCTGAAGGTTGACGGTTTGAATCCCCATGATGGAGTGAGCTCCCGTTGCTCTGTCCCAGCTTCTGCCAACCTAACAGTTCAAAAGCATACCAGTGCAAGTAGAATAATAGGTACTGCTACTGCGGGAAGGTGCATGGAAATGGTGTTACGTTATGCCAGAAGTGGTTTAGGCATGATGGCCACATGACCCAGAAAGCTGTCTGTAGACAATGGTTAAAGGAGCTGTGTGTGTTTAGCCTGGAAAAGAGGAGACTGAGAGGAGATATGATAGCTGTATTCATATATCTTAAGGGCTCTCACATAGAAGAGGGAGCAAGTTTGTTTTCTCCTGCTCTGGAGGGTAGGACTCAAACCAATGGCTTCAAGTTGCAGGAAAGGAGATACCAATAAGACATACGGAAAAACTTTTTGACTGTAAGAACTGTTTGACAGTGGAATAG
The DNA here is from genome assembly GCA_034641395.1 of Darevskia armeniaca. NCBI lineage: Eukaryota > Metazoa > Chordata > Lepidosauria > Squamata > Lacertidae > Darevskia > Darevskia armeniaca. Next base: position 716,411 of record JAWWNF010000113.1, read on the forward strand.
TCTCTCTCGGAAGTTGTAGACTCTCCTTCCTCAGAGGTTTTTAGGCAGAGGTTGGATGGCCATCTGTCCTGGATGCTTTAGCTGAGTTTTCCATATAGCAGGGGGTTGGACTAGATGACCCTTGGGTTTCTTTCAACTCTAATATTCTATCATTCTCTTCTATCATAGAAGACTTGCCATGTATTCTATGTTTGATTAAAGGGGGCCATAGAGAGGGGGCTATAGTGGGGCATAGAGACCCTTTTCTGCCATTAAAGCTAAGTGAGCCAGTTATTTTCATGAAACTAATTATCTTTCATGAGTCAAGGTAGCATATGAATACGTAAATAATAAGCAGGACCACATTAGGAATGTAAATCTCCATTCTTGCATTTACTGTAAATTGCTCTTACTTTTACAGGTTTATCTAAGGTTTGCTTAGCCTGAGCTCACAGAGTTTATTTCAGAGATGATGACATTCCATTGCCTTGTCATACACTTTTTTGTATTTTGCCTCTTGTTTCTTTAATGTTTCCTTTCGCATATTTATTCATTTGCATCTCACACGGCACTAGATTTCATTACTTATTCCATTCTTATGCCTTAATTTTGACAATTTCCTCAAATATCCTCCATAAAACACACCATTTGCACTTGTGGGATCTTGTAGATTTAGCTAAGGGCTTATTGACACATTCCTTATCCCGTTGCTTTTCCAATTTAGAGTGGGTTTTCTCATTAAGATTTCTTTATTTTCATTGTACAAGTACAATGAAATTAGATGCCATCCCATTAAAATAAAACAAAAACAACATAAGTGGAGTGGTTCTTTTCCAAGTTTACTTGGAGCTGGTGTACTAGTGACAGCCTTGGTGCCCTCAGACACGGTGTGCTTGGCCAACTCCACAGGCAGCATCAGGCACACAGCAGTCCGGATCTCCCAGGAAGTGATAGTGGATCGCTTGTTGTAATGGGCAAGGCGGAAAGACTCAGCAGCGATGTGCTCGAAAATGTCACTGATGAAAGAGTTCATGATGCTCATGGCCTTAGACGAGATGCCCGTGTCCGGGTGTACCTGCTTGAGCACTTTGTAGACATAGATGGAGTAGCTCTCCTTCCTGCTCTTCTTGTGTTTCTTGTCGCCCTTCTTATGGGTCTTGGTGATGGCCTTCTTCGACCCCTTCTTAGGCACAGGAATGGACTTCGCAGGCTCTGGCATCTCGAAAAGATTCCAGCCACCGCTGAGAGAGAAAGAGAAAACAACTGCCTTTTGTCTCTGTGCCGCCTTTGCTTCCTCTCTAAGGGGATATTAATCCATGGGGCAGAAACCTTGATGGCAGAAAGTGAGGAGGAATTAAAGAACCTTTTAATGAGGGTGAAAGAAGAGAGCGCAAAATATGGTCTGAAGCTCAACATCAAAAAAACTAAGATCATGGCCACTGGTCCCATCACCTCCTGGCAAATAGAAGGGGAAGAAATGGAGGCAGTAAGAGATTTCACTTTCTTGGGTTCCATGATGACTGCAGTTGGTGACAGCAGTCACGAAATTAGAAGACGCCTGCTTCTTGGGAGAAAAGCAATGGCAAACCTAGACAGCATCTTAAAAAGCAAAGACATCACCTTGCCAACAAAGGTCTGTATAGTTAAAGCTATGGTTTTACCAGTAGTAATGTACGGAAGTGAGAGCTGGACCATAAAGAAGGCTGATCGCTGAAGAATTGATGCTTTTGAATTATGGTGCTGGAGGAGACTCTTGAGAGTCCCATGGACTGCAAGAAGATCAAACCTATCAATTCTTAAAGAAATCAGCCCTGAGTGCTCACTGGAAGGACAGATCCTGAAGTTGAGGCTCCAGTACTTTGGCCACCTCATGAGAAGAGAAGACTCCCTAGAAAAGACCCTGATGTTGGGAAAGATGGAGGGCACAAGGAGAAGGGGATGACAGAGGACGAGATGGTTGGACAGTGTTCTCGAAGCTACTAACAAGAGTTTGGCCAAACTGCGAGAGGCAGTGAAGGATAGGAGTGCCTGGCGTGCTCTGGTCCATGGGGTCACGAAGAGTCGGACACGACTGAACAACTGAACAGCAACAACAACAATCCATGGGGAGCCTGGTGCCCTGGCTGCTCCCACAGTAACGTTGTTGGGGTGAAAAATAATCATCTCTTACAGCTTGTTCACACTGTAACCAGATCTTTAGGAGTTTCTGCCAACTGTGAATCTTGCGCGTCACCATCTTAGATCTTCATAACTGCCATAACTGCCATGCCCCTTTAAGGCTACAAATCTATTCATTTTTCAGTTTAACATTTGTTGCAACCAAAAATATACTCAACACGAGCAACAACAATAAAAGTCATACAGAACGTTAAAAAATTAAGGGAGAGCACTGAGCCACTGCGTCTATGTGCGCCGCCATCTTAGAACGCTGTGGGAAAGGAGTAGGGTAAGGGGGAAATTGATCAGACCCATGCCAAAAAAGCACAGGGCAAATGGAAAGTTTTCTAACCATGGGATAAGTGTGGATGAGTCCAGAATCTCCTGAGTCATCTTTGTCAAGAGGGGGTTGAGGGCAAATGCTCCTTCTGCCTTACAACCAGGAATGACATTTTCACATCTCTCCAAAGAAATTGCAATAACATTCTGGGATTTTTCCTTCCCTCCTGACATTCATACCTGTGGGGTTTTGTAGATGCTTGACATGGTGGAAATATCTTTGGATTTGTCAGAATCAGCCCCCTCAATAACAGCCAATACTTTATTCTGTGCTCCACAGTAATAGTTTGGGATGTTTGCTTGCCCAGGGCAGAGCAGGTCCGCCATGGCACCACAAGTCATTCTGGCATCGTAAACGTTGTCATAGATGTCATAGCCCAGGGTGAGGTTGGGGGAAAGCCGGTGGTTCTGATTGACTTCCCGAACAGCAAACAAGAAGGACAGGATATACCAGTAGACCGGGTCTCCTACCCTGGAAAAAAGTGTGGGTCACGTTGACATTCTTTTCACACCGTTGCCAGATTGTGTCATTTCTATCTGTGACTGAGGGCAAAAATCATGAAATAGGTCTACAGCATCTATACACATGAGATCCAACAACCCCTTTCTGTACAAATCTTAAAAGAATGGGTTATTCTAATGCTAGGAAATTCCCAGTTTAACAATACTTCCATGGAAGGAGTGTATTTGGATGAGAATGTCTCACTAGAGTGGGTGAAAGCAAACAATTTGCAATAGATGACTTGCTGACATTCAGAATGAATCCTACCATTTCCCTCCAAAGGGTCGAAAATAGAAGACATGACTTAACAAAGAAAAGTACCAGAAATGAGGAGATGTGCCTAGCAGACGACAACATTTGCTCTCCATGAGGTCAGATTCAGTTTGCATAAAGCTTTTACAACAGTAGGCACACAAGGACTTACCCATAAATTCTGGTATAGGGAGGCTCATTGAAGACGCTTGGTGCAAACACAACAGGTGTAGCAGATATGACCCCACTAATGTGGTAGTCTCCTGGCCTGTACCAATTCCAGGGTGAATTGATATCCCTGATCAAAGTCAATGGGCATTTTGAGTTCAGCATCTCTGGTGTTGCTTCAGGTAGTAGCAACAGCAACAGCAGAAGGTGACTTATTATATGCCTGCCTTTTACTCCAATCTCCTTCTTGAGTCCTATCAGCAACAGAGCTAGCAAATTGCCAGCAGTCAAAATCTGCTTGGAAGACCCAGGCTGCAGTGACTTAATCACAGGGAACATGCCTGGCGTACATGGCTTGAGAGCCAAAGAGGATTCAATTCAGCCCCATGTAGGCAGCATAGCCCCACTCAGTGGCACAGTGGAGAAGTATTTATGTACCAGTCTCTTCTGGCTGACTTTGATGAAGTTACATCATGTTATTGTTCAATGTTGAACACAAATATGATTTTATTCCTCTTGAGCTTTGGCAAGACGATGACAAAGAAATCACCATTATTTTTAATAATTACATTTGCCTTCGTACCATGTTGAATTCCCTTTATAGCACCAGGTGTAGAGCTGAAGAAATACATGTTTCATAGAATCATAGAATCACAGAACCATATAAGCATAGAGTTGGAAGGGACCCTGGAGGTCATTTAGTCCAACCCCCTGCAATGCAGGAATCACAGTGAAAGCATCCATGACAGATGGCCATCCAACCTCCACTTAAAAACCTCCAAGGTTGTGGAGTCCACTAGGGACCCAGGTGGCGCTGTGGTCTAAACCACTGAGCGTAGGGCTTGCTGATCAGAAGGTCAGCGGTTCGAATCCCCAAAACGGGGTGAGCTCCCGTTGCTTGGTCCCAGCTTCTGCCAACCTAGCAGTTCGAAAGCACGTCAAAGTGCAAGTAGATAAATAGGAACCGCTCTGGCAGGAAGGTAAATGGCGTTTCCATGCACTGCTCTGGTTTCTCCAGAAGTGGCTTAGACATGCTGGCCACATGACCCGGAAGCTGTACGCCGGCTCCCTCGGCCAATAAAGCGAGATGAGCGTCGCAACCCCAGAGACGGACACGACTGGACCTAATGGTCAGGGGTCCCTTTACCTTTAGTGGTGTCCACTACCTCCCAAGGAAGTCATTTACATTGTCGAGCAGCTGTCAGAAAATTCTTCCTAAAGTTTAGTCTGAATCATTTTTCTTGTCTCTTGAATCCATTGTTTCAGGTCCCACCCTCCAGAGCAGAAGAAAACAAGCTTGCTTCATATTCCATGTGATAGCCCTTTAGATATTTGAAGAACTTCCCACTGCATTGTGACATGGGTCAGAAAGGGGCATGGGAGGTTGCCATGACCTTTCCTAGCACTTCTGAAAGACTGGGCCATTTACCAGTGAAATAAAGGTGTCCAGGAGACAGAGAGGCTGAAGGAGGGCAAGGGTTTAAATAAGGAAGGGAGATCTCTCTGCTCTGAGGGAAAAGGGCAAGAGGATGTGTTGTGGGAAATTAGGATGAGTGATAAAGAAGAAGAAAAGTTTGGATTTGATATCCCACTTTACCACCACCCGAAGGAGTCTCAAAGAGGCTAACATTCTCCTTTCCCTTCCTCCCCACAACAAACACTCTGTGAGGTGAGTGGGGCTGAGAGACTTCAAAGAAGTGTGACTAGCCCAATGTCACCCAGCAGCTGCATGTGGAGGAGCGAAGACGCGAACCCGGTTCACCAGATTACCACTACACCACACTGGCTTTAAAGGGTTAATATCCAAAATTACAACAACTTGGGAAAAGAGAGTAAAGGAATAAGAGAGGGGGAAAGGAAGAAAAAGTGGATATAAAATGAGCTGTGGGAAAAGATCACAGTTTTCAGAGGAATATGTTACAAGCTGTGAAAAGGTGAGGGAAGAAGAAACAGGAGCAAAGAAGTAAAATATGAGGCATGCCAGGTGATATGAGATAAAAAGCCTTTTCCACTTAGTGCTTTGCAATGCAGAGATTCTGCTTAACATGGGGAGGCTGAGTCACAATACGAGTCCCTGAGTCATTAATTGCTGCTTCATTATGCCAAACTCTGCCATCGTTTTCTCCCTGGCTCCTCCTGTGGACTGCCATTTTGTGACTGGTGGGCCTCATAAAGTTTCAGCCCTGTGATTTGGCCCCTGTATGAAAGTCAGGAAGGATGACTGTTTCTGGAGTTAAACTGTGGAATGCTCCCCACCCCACCCCCGAAATGTGCTTGGTGCCATCATTCTCCATTTTAGGTGGCTGGCTAAGACACTTCCATCTATACATGCCTTTGGTAGTTAAGCTGGCCTTGACCGTGGTGCTGATCTTTTAGTGGGATGGGTAGGATTTCTTATTATTATTACTGTGCTGTTGGTTGAGCATTTTAGGAATCCCCTGTAGTGCCATTTTGGGACTGGTGAGCCTCAGTAATTTCCCACCCTTTCTAGAGTGCTCTACCTGAGCTCTGCTATACCTTCATGTGAGTCAAAATCAAGATTTACCTAGCTAGCCTTGAACATTTTTTTGAACAGTTTTCCACTGAGAGAGAAGTGGGATGTGAATGTTTCATAGTAAAGTGGAAAGAAAACAAGTAGTCTTTCCTGGCGCTTGAGGTCCCCCAAGATTAATTGGGCTTGGTTGGGTGCACATTTGGAAATGTTTAAGACACTGTTGTGGGCACCACAAAATAGCTTTTTCATGGAGGAAAAACTGGCAATGTTCGCCCACAAAGGCAAAATAAGTACAACAAAATAAAAAAACCAGACAAAAAAGGAGACACAACCTCCCCACCACGTCATGCAATAACAGATAACTCCTCCAACCTGTAGGAACGTTTATATATAATACTAGCTGACCGGGCCACGCCTTGCTGTGGCTGATTTGGTGAAATGCAAAAGTAAGATACAGTATGCAGAGGCGTAGCAAGCCCAGGTGGTACCCAGGGCGTAATTTTTTTTGTCACCCCCCACCACTTTAATTTAAATTTAAAAAAAAAATTAAAAAGTGTCACCCCCCTCTGATGGTGCCACTTTGTGAGGTGTGGGGGGTTTGTGTGTGTGTGTGTGTGTGTGTGTGTGTGTCTATTATCTCTTTTTTTTCAATAAAGTTAAAAAAAATTAAAAAAAATAAAATAAATAAAAATAAAAAGTGTGACCCCCCTCTGATGGTGCCACTTTGTGAGGTGTGGGGGTTTTGTGTGTGTGTGTGTGTCTATTATCTCTTTTTTTCAATAAAGTTAAAAAAAATAAAAAATAAAAATAAATAAAAATAAATAAAAATTAAAAAGTGTCACCCCCCTCTGATGGTGCCACTTTGTGAGGTGTGGGGGGTTGTGTGTGTGTCTATTATCTCCTTTTTTCAATGAAGTTAAAATTTAAATTTTTTTTTAATTTTTTTTGGAAAAGTGTCACCCCCCTCTGGGGTGGAACCGGGGGCGGACCGCCCCCCACTCCCCGTTGCTACGCCCCTGACAGTATGAAAGAGAAAGCGTATGTTTACTTACACCTTATCTCGTTGAAGTTCAGTCTATGTGTTCTCCGTTGGCCCCTCCCATTTTTGTCTTCGTTTCTACAACTGTTTATTACTACTATTTTAGTCTATGAGATTTGTGCTGTGCTGTTTAACGTCCACTGGAGGGCGCTATTTTTTTTTTTTTGCACAAAATCACATTTTTACCTGGGAAAGGTGTGGTATTTGTGCAATGTAAGTACATATGATCACTCCCATATGGAACGTTATGTCCAAATTTGAATGGAATTGATCAAGGGGTTACGGAGAAAGGCGATTGTTAACAAACATCCAACTTGAACGATTTTTTTTTTAAAATAATTTTTATTGGGTTTTCAAACATATAATATTCCATTCCTTAACATACTCTTATTCATAAATGAAAAAGAATCAAAACACCGAACATAAATTCAAAACTAAAAACAAAACAATAACAATCACAACAAACAACACTAACTCATTTCTATTTCCCATTCTTATTACCTTATCTTGTAGAGTGGACTTCCCCCGCCTCCCCTGCCACGTCTCTTGTTTATATCACCTTACTCTAACAGATTCTTCTCATCGTCCACTTTAACTTATATATTTCTCATCTAACTCAATCTCAATCTTAACTAGTTTCTTATCCTAATCTAATATCTTAACTTAATTTAATTTCATCAATCATAAATGTCTTATACTCATAACTTTTTTTTATAAACTGTAAATCTACCATCTAACTTCAAAATTATCTATCTAATCTTGCAACACTTATTGATATACAACTTGAATTTCTCCCATTCTTTTTCCACCGCTTCTTCCCTCTGGTCTCGGAGTCTCGCTGACAGCTCGGCAAGTTCCATATATTCCATCATTTTCATCTGCCATTCCTCTAACTTCGGTAGGTCCTTTGTTTTCCAGTACTTGGCGATTAAAGTTCTTGCTGCTGTTGTGGCATACATAAAGAAAGTGTGATCTTCCTTGGGTACTTCTTGGTTTACCATTCCAAGTAAGAAGGCCTCTGGTTTTTTTGGAAATGTGTTCTTCAACACTTTTTTAATTTCATTATATATCATTTCCCAAAAGGCCTTCAAACTTGGGCAGGTCCACCACATATGGTAAAATGTTCCATCTGCATTTTCACACTTCCAACATTTATTATCTCGCAAATGATAGATTCTGGCTAGCTTGACTGGGGTCAGGTACCATCTATATATCATTTTCATTATATTTTCTCTTAACAAATTACATGCAGTGAATTTAATACCTTTCCTCCACAACCTTTCCCAGTCAGCCATCATAATGTTATGTCCTAAGTCCTTAGCCCAATCTATCATTGCTGATTTAACCAATTCATCTTGTGTATGCCACTCTAGCAACAATTGGTACATCCTGGATAAATTTCCTGTTTTTAGTTCAAGCAATTCCGTTTCCAACTTCGACTTTTCCATCTGAAAGCCAAGTTTTTTGTCCATTTTAAATAGTTCATTAATCTGATGATATTGCAACCAATCTCTCACATTCCCTTCCATTTGTTCAAAGGGTTTCAACCTGACACTTTCTCCTTCATATATTAAAATGTCCGAGTACCTTGGCCATTTTTCTCTCACATTTAGTCTTTTATGTGCCTTAGCTTCCAATGGTGATATCCATCTGGGTGTCTTCCTTTCTAGCAGATCTTTATACTTCGTCCAAACTCTAAACAATGCTTTCCTAATCACATGTTGTTTGAAGCCACTATGAGCCTTAACTTTATCATACCATAAATATGCATGCCAGCCAAAAATATTATCATGTCCTTCCAGGTCTAGTACATCTGTATTCTCTAAAAGGAACCATTCCTTCAACCAGCAGAAGGCCGCAGCTTCAAAATATATATTTAAATCTGGCAGGGAAAAACCCCCTCTTTTCTTATCATCTGTTAATATCTTATATTTAATCCTAGGTTTTTTCCCCTGCCAGACAAATCTCGAGATATCCCTCTGCCAGTTTTTGAAGGGCTCCATCTTGTCCACAATCGGTAGAGCCTGAAAAAGAAATAACAATTTAGGCAGTACATTCATCTTAATTACTGCTATTCGGCCCAACAGTGACAATTTCAATCTATTCCAAATTTCCAGATCTTTCTTAATCTCAGTCCAAACTTTTTCATAATTGTCTTTATATAAATTCAAATTTTTCGCTGTCATATTAACACCCAGATATTTCACTTTTTTAGCAAATGTAAGGCCAGTTTTTGCCTCTATACTCTCCTTATCTTCTGATGTCAGGTTCTTCCCTAGAACTTTGGTCTTGGCTTTATTTAATTTAAACCCAGCTACTTGCCCAAAGTCTTGTATTATCTCCAGTGCTTTACCTGCACTGGATTCTGGTTCCTGCAGGGTTAACACCAAATCATCTGCAAAGGCTTTTAATTTATATTCTTTGGCCCCCACTCTCACACCTTTTATATCATCATCTTCCCTAATCATGTTCAGCAGCACCTCCAGGACCGTTATAAACAGTAATGGGGATAGCGGGCACCCTTGTCTTGTTCCTTTCTCAATTTTAATGTCCTCTGATATCACATTATTAACTATTATTTTTGCTTTTTGCTCAGTGTAGATTGCTTCCAGGCCATTCATAAAACCCCCTCCCACCTCCATTTCTTCAAAGTTCTTCTTCATGAAACTCCAAGAAATATTGTCAAAGGCCTTTTCTGCATCTACAAACACTAAAATCGCCTTAGTGTCTTTTTTAGATTCCAACCTCTTGAGAATGTCCACAATGTTTCTTATATTTCCATTCAATTGTCTTTCCGGAAGAAATCCTGCTTGGTCCTTATGGATAACCTCCATTAACACTTTTTAAAGCCTATTGGCCATTATATTTGCAAAAATTTTATAATCCACATTTAGAAGGGAGATTGGTCTGTAATTTTTCATCTGGGTCCTGTCAGCATCCTGCTTGGGTATCAGAGTAATATACGCGTCCTTCCATGACTCAGGTGCCCTACTTCCCTTTAGTATTTCATTGCAAACTTCCATCATTGGCTGGATCAACCAGTCCTTTAGTTCCTTATAGTATTTTGCTGTAAGTCCATCTGGTCCTGGTGCCTTATCCAACTTCATCTGATTTATAGCTGATTCTATTTCCATTCTTGTTATCTGGTGGTTGAGTGGGGCCTCCAACTTGAACGATTTTTTATATATAGATAGCAGGGTTAAACGTCTCCTTATTTAAATTTACATAGCAGCAAGCGGATTGCTGACTTGTTTGAGTCCTTTTTAATAATTATGTCTTTTACCTTCCTGCCTTCTTGGTTGTTAATCCCTTTTGCCCCTCTTAAAAGAAAAATACACATGAATCTTAATGATAACAAAATAAACTAGTTTACTGTCAGATTCATTGAGTTCATACTTAGGTTACAAAAGATATAAACTATATATTAGATATTAGTGAGTCCTAAAAAGACTCCATCAGAGCATTTACTACTTAACACTTCAATCAGCAGCAGCCTAACCGACCAACGGACCAAATTGACTGACACATAGAGGCAGTTAGTCCTCTCTTAGAATGTTGGATTTGACTGACATATCCCACACAACCAAATGATGCAGAACCTTGCAGGACCCCAAACCACAACTGCAATAGCCCAACTTCTGTTCTTGGTTGGACTACTGTAATGAGTTATATGTTGAGCTGCCTTTGAGGATGGTTCGGGAACTGTAGGTAAAGGTAAATGACCGCTGGACGGTTGAGTCCAGTCAAATTTGACCTAGGGTGCGGTGCTCATCTTGGCTTTCAGACTGAGGGAGCCGGCGTTTATTCAGACGGTTTTCTGGGTCATGGGCTAGCATGACTAAACCGCTTCTGATGCAACAGGACACCACGACAAGTGCCAGAGTGCACAGAAATGCTGGACCACTTTGGCCTTTGGCTTTGAAGCAGTCCACCTCTGGTGAGTTCTTGAGAAGTTACTTTTTCATTTTGGCCTTGGTTCTGACTTTACATTATCAGTTGGCAAAGGCAATCTTTGCAGAGAAATCCCTGGAAATTTGGCGAGAAGACTATAATTACATAATTAGACACATAATTAAACATCTCCTCCTGCAATCTCCTGGACTGATCAAGGAACAAGTGCAGAACTTGAGGAAAAACATGTTTGTGAGAAATCGCCACTGTGTCCCATAGCCTGACACTTGACAAAACTTGCTAAAGAAACACCTTTTTAGAGAATCAATAGATATATAATTTCTTAATGAATATATTTGAACTATCACATATCTGCACACCATAGATGACCGGATGGGGGCTGTCCATCCTCCTCTCCTTTGTTTGTAGGTGACCCCACATTCTCTGCCCTACCAGTGAACCTAAGATCACTAACTTTGATATTAGGGAGGGGCCGACTAGGATTAACAGTCACAAAATATGGATTTTTTACACCTGTACACTTGAACATTTACACATCTAGGAAATGTAAGTGGTAGAGCATATATATATATTGCGTGGATAAGGTCCCAGGTTCAATCATACATGGTTCTTCTCCTCCCCAGTTTATTTTCATGGCAAATATAATATTATTATTGTTATTATTTATTGCCCTTTCACGACACTCAAAACCAGTTGTTTGAGGTGCCCAATGCCCTCTGTCTAATGACAGGGTTGGGATTTTTTCTCCATGAATCACTTCCGGGACTTTGAGACAGAAGCTGGGCTTGTCTTGCTCCCTTCCTAACCCCCATAGGAGCCTTCAGCAGAAATCCTATGCTTCTTGCCTGGGAATACAATTGTGCCTCATGCTGCTGTTTGACAGTGGAGTGGAGCTCCTCAGGAGGTTGTGGACTCTCCATTCTCCTTTCTTGAAGGTTTTAAAGCAGAGGTTGGATGGCCATCTGCCATGGGTGCTATAGCTGAGATCCCTGCATTGCAGTGTTTGGACTAGATGACCCTTTAGGTACCTTCTAATTCTACTATTCTATGATGCTTGAGCCATTCTCCAAGGAAATGCTCTGGGTGCAACATATTAAATGCCATGGAAGCAGAAAGGTGGATTTTAAAGGCAGGAGTGGATGATAGTACCAAGAGACTGGGCCTTTTGCTTGCAAGGAAAGCAGAATAATGTTGGGAATTGGAGAGAAACTGGAGATTGGCAGTGTTTGGGGAAGGGGAGAGCAGTGGCGTACAACCAGAAAGGGGCTTCCCTGTATCACAACTCTCCCAGCACAGCAAAGAGAAGGGAAGATGCACCGCAGCGTGGGTGTCATGGGAGTACACAGTGTACTTATTGACGTAGTGCAGGGGTAGGCAACCTAAGGCCCAGGGGCCGGATGCGGCCCAATCGCCTTCTCAATCCGGCCCATGGACAGTCCGGGAATCAGCGTGTTGTTACATGAGTAGAATGTGTCCTTTTATTTAAAACGCATCTCTGGGTTATTTGTGACTTCTGTGGGCAGAAGTCTCCAGGTGGCATCAGAACATCCATGGCAGCAATATTCAAGCTAACTCTCTTGATATGCACAGCAGAGAATAAAGAGATACCAATGGAATATGTTTCTTTTCATTTTGAAAAACAATGCATAAATAATTTATTTGTAATACTATCTATTCATTATTATTGAATTGTGATAAGGATTTCTTATTAGGCAAAAAATACAAACAGTATTCAGAAAAGAATTCATAAATAAGGTTTAGCAGGAGAAAAATGAACAGTGATAAGGATGGAATATGATTCAAATGATAATTTTGTGTTCTGATTTCAAACAGAATAGCTTCTAAGGAGCTGCATTTCCAACTCATGTGTCCTGGCTTTATTGCTACCATGCTGGCTATCAATTGCAAAAACCAAAAACATATTATAGGATTCAGGTGCCATATTAAGTCTTTGTAGTCAGGTGCTCCTTTGTATTCAGACTAGGCCTGAGTACAATAATGTAGCACTTGGGAATGAAGATGCAGCCCAGAAGCCCAGCACTGGAGGCCAACATAGAGAAGACCTGCACAGCTACCATGTACTTCCCCTTGGTGCTCTGGTAGGTGGGCACAAAGGACACCCAAACACTGCAGAAGACCAGCATGCTGAAGGTGATCAGCTTGGCTTCATTGAATGAGTCAGGCAGCTTTCTGGCTAGGAAAGCCACTGTGAAGCAGATGGTAGCCAGGAAGCCCATGTAGCCAAGGACAGCGTAAAACATGGCAACAGATCCTTCATTGCATTGCAGGATGGTCTCTCCAGCCTGGGAGTGCATGTCAGAGTCTGAGAATGGAGGAGAGGTACCCAGCCAGATGACACAGATGAGAATTTGGATACCGGAACAGGAAATGACAATGGAGTTGGCCAGACTCTTTCCCAGCCATCTCCTCACCCTGTTTCCTGGCTTAGTGGCCAGGAAGGCCAGCACCACAGTGATAGTTTTTGCCAACAAAGAAGAGACAGCGACTGAGAAGATGATACCAAAGGCTGTCTGCCTGAGAAGGCAGGTCACATTCCTTGGCCGGCCTATAAACAGAAAGGAGGACAAAAAGGACAGGAGGAGGGAGACAAGGAGGATGTAGGAAAGGTCCCTGTTGTTGGCTTTGACTATGGGAGTGTCAATATATTTAATGAATATTCCTAAAACAAGGCCTGTAATTAAGGACAAAAACAGGGCAGTGGAAGCCAAGAGGGTCCCCAGATATTCATCATAGGACAGGAAGGTGATAATCTTGGGGATGCATTGATCTCTGTCCTTGTTAGGGTGTTGATCTTCTGGACATTTGGTGCAGTGGTCTGCATCTGGAAAAAGAAGAGTTTCTGCTTGAATATATTCCTGTACACTAGCAAAAAAAGCAAGTCAATTTAGAATCCAGCCAACCTCTACAAATGGACACAGTGATGGGACTTGCTATTTCTGCTAATCAACACAGAGACTTGGTCCTTTCTGTGTATGTCCCTAGTGCAGATACCCCCTTATTCACCTCCCAAGGAAGAGCTTGGAGTGATCTTGAAGTTCCAAGTTGTTAATTTCAGCTACATCTGATCTCACCCCAACACCAGGTGTTGTCAGATGGGTGTAATTTACAGGGAGGGGGGAATCATTGGAAGAGCATGGACTAGAACAGGCATCCCTGAACTTGGCCCTCCAGCTGTTTTGGGACTACAATTCCCACCATCCACTGGTCCTGTTAGCTAGGGATGATGGGAGTTGTAGTCCCAAAACAGCTGGAGGGCCGAGTTTGGGGATGCCTGAACTAGAACTCTTGTCTTCCCTGTACAAACCAAACACCCTAGCTACTTTGCCACACTGACTGGTCAAGGGAACCTACCAGATACTGCAACACTGCCTAATTCTTACATACTCAAGGCTGTTTCAGTGGTATCTGGAAAGCTTTATTAAGACTGAGTAAATCACTGTTGAAACTTTATTAAATTCAACATAAGATTATACTGGAATATTCATCAACCAAGGACATATGTTATTGTTCTTTTTGCTGCACATTCCTCTGAAGTCTCCTACCTTCCTGAGTGGAGATCATCCCTTCTGCACATGGAGCACAAGCATGGCAGCAAATCGGTTTCCCTTCCTGAACCTTCTTGGCATATCCAGGGCGACAGCTTTTGGTACATCTGGATTGAGGAAGGGTCTGACCAAAAAGACAGAAAGCATCAATGAAGGACTGTTAGCAAGTAACTTCTGGGCCAGTGTACAATCTCAATCTATGTGGAATAGACACGCCTTTGGTGTAGATGCTTTTTTTGACCCATGGGATAAAACAGAGGGTCATAGTCCTTGGGACACAGTTGGGGCAAAAAGAGATAATCAAGAAGAAAGAATTACATGGAGACTGTATTGCCATTCGATCTAGGAGCCAGAGCTGTCTGCCATTATTACAAAGGTCTAGTAAACACAGTACAAATCTGCAGTCATGGAAACCGTTAAAAATATCAAAATCCAGAAAAACAAACAAGCTGAAACGGAAAAGTATTTGGAGGAGCCTTGTTGTGCTCAATTCTGAAGTCTGGCCTGCTTCCTGACCACTGCAAAAGCCATGCCCCAGTAGTCCAATCTGCTTCTCCATTTTCATGTTTCTTTTTTAAAAAAAAAATATTTGTTTTTAAAATTAAAGTTTACATTTAAACATAAGTCGTAGTCACAGAAAAAGAAAAAGATAGGATTCCCCTAATCCTTGGACCATTCTTAGGTTGGCTAGGCATCAGTTTTATTGTTGTGTTCCCCAACAGAGTCTCAGAGGTTATCATATCTCTAAAAGGGAATACAATGCAATGAATGGTTTTCCAAACCTGGTTGAACAGCCTGGCCTGCTCAAGAGCCTCTTGGTCAATGGTGAATTTTGTGCCTGAGGATCCCTGTCTGCTTATGCTCCCAAATTTCATGGCACCAAAGGATTCATTGGGAAATGGCACCCAATTCACAACGTCAGATTCGACTGTCAACTGCCCATTCTCATCCAAATACACTCCTTCCATGGAAGTATTGTAAAACTGGGAGCTTCCCAGGAAAGGGTGAAACTAGAACAGGAAAAAAAGCATACACATTTAGAAAAGAAAAAAATTATTTAGATAAAATAGCCTAATTGCTGAAGATATTTGTACAGACTGACACAGGATTTGTGTTTGTGCAAAGAATTTGTGGCCCGTTGTTTCTGCTTCAGCCTTTTGGGACAGATTAGAGCCATGAGATCCATAAGTTACATTCCACACCCTTGGAAGAATTCTGCAAGCATCTGCTTCCTATTTGTCAAAGTAAGGTTGTTGGAAGTGGTGTGTAGACATCAGCCTCCTGGGCTAGTAATAGCAGGAAGCCTTGCTGAGGGATCAGGTGGTAAAGTGGAGGCAGATTGCCTTCTCAGAAGCAAAATTAGGATGTGGATAAATGGAGGCAAAGTAAAGACAATGTTGAGGCAAGCCTGAATTCACCTGAGATTGGAATACATGGCGCTGATTCCTGTTCAACAAAGATATCTGTGAGGAAAACAGGAATACCTGCCAAGACTGTATCCTTCGATATTTCAGCCTCTTTTTACCCTTCGCCACCATCTGATTGGATTTGGAGGAAAGCGCAGCCCTTAAGGCCCGTGCCAGAGCAAGGACAAGGTTGTAAATACTGTAATTATCCAGAGACAGGATTTTCTCAATCACTTCGTTAGGCAGGGACTCCAGAATGTCAACTTCCCTGCACCTTTTCCTTCCCTTCACAGACAGTATGTGCTTTGAATATGAACACTTTAATGTTTTATACCAAAACAGAAACATAGACTTGAGCAACGTGTCCTGATCGTCATAGTTTGCCCTTTTTTTAATATGAGTTAAGAAAGAAAAAAACCCATGAATGTGCAGGGGAGAAAGAATATTGTAATCCAAGTTCAAGGTGAGGTCCCACAAAGCTGTTGTGATCCAGATTTTCCCCAAAATGGGTCTTATATACTTTTTAACTGCGTTTTGCAAATTATATATTGAACCATAGAAGTAACGATTCTCCCCATAGTAGACTAATACATTGACTATGTTCCACGTGGAAATTATTTTTAAAAGCGACGGTATTTCCTTATTCTGTATTGGGATGCTAAGTGAGAAGGCAGCACAAATTGTGTTCCTGGTTAGCAGCGGCCTCAAGGTCCTCATGAACCTCTCTCCATTGTTGGTGCCTGGAGCAACGAGGCCAATCCAAGTCCAGTTGAAGTGCAGGAGCAGTTGGACTATCCCCAGATACTGATGTTCTTCTTTGGGAACCATTCGGTAGACAAACGGGAACTGAGTTTTGTCATTAAGAGCGTCAGAAACAAAACCATAGCTGACCTAGTAAAGAACAGAAGAGATTAATGTTGTCACCCCCAACAAAATCCCAATTGTAGTACTTTGTACCTGCCTGAATGATAACATTTCTCTGACATGGGAAACAGAAGAAAGACAAAGTTTCATGGGGGCTAAGGAGCTTTACCCCAGGGAGCTTAAGAACACATGCCATATTTAGTTGTTTGCTTTCAAAAAATGGTGACAGAGTCTTGGGAATAGGTTGTGTTTGCTTTATCTTATGCCCTGATTGCATTTTGTTACTGCTTTTAGAACATGTTTCTGTTATGGAACGGTCTTTACTCTCAGGAAAGACACAGCAAAGACACATGCCCGACTGGCATGATCCCGCTTTCCAAGATCGTCCGGGAGCTTATCAGCTTCTTCAACCTGAACATCACAGCGACTGGTGTCGGCAGACATCCAGCACACTCATAAATCAGCAGTAAGTGTGCGCAGTAGCGTACAGACACAGCAGCTCAGCATTGTAGCTAAAACTACTTTATTACATATTTACAATCACGGAGCTCTACATGATGGCTCCTCTCTCTCTAGCATCAGGCAGCCAAGAGAGAACAAAGGATAAGAATCCTATTTAGAGGATGCATAGCAAAACAAGACTTCCTGTCTGCCGTCACTTCCTCCTTCCACTCTGTGGGATGAAAACATAAATACAGTCATGTGAAACACAATAAGCCCATGACTGAACACAGGAAATGAATCTTATAACAGTTACTTGTAGCAGTTTTATTTAATTGTATATGATCTCTTCATTATTTATTCATTAAAGTGTCACATTTAAGGAAGAAGAACAAATTTTGTTAAAAAGGAAAAACTCACACACAATTACAATGAACATTTTTAGCCCACATTAGACGTATAATAGCCATCAGTTCTTCTATATAAAATTAAGCCCTAAAATTAGTTGCTATAACCAGGGGTCAGTAAACATTTTCATCAGGGGGGCCGGTCCACCGTCCCTCAGACCATGTGGTGGGCCAGACTGTATTTTGGCAAAAAAATATGAACGAATTCCTATGCCCCACAAATAACCCAGAGATGCATTTTAAATAAAAGGACACATTCTACTCATGTAAAGGCACGTTGATTCCTGGACCATCCGCGGGCTGGATTTAGAAGGCGATTGGGCCGCATCTGGCCCCGGGGCCTTAGTTTGCCTACCCATGCTATAAACCGTACAGATGTCTAAATGGGTATCTACAGATCTACAGCTGAGGTATCTGTAGTAGAAGAAAATTGTCCATTGCTTGTATGTGATAAAAGATATGCTTTGTGGCATAAACTCATATCTTGAAGATGCAATCCTTCTCCTGATACCATCAGCTCACTTAAGTGAGAAATGAGTTCATATTTATCCCAAATAAATGTACAATCTTTGGAGAATAATTATAGTTTGACAACAACAACACATTTCATTTTGGGTTTACAATGGCCCAATGCAAAATCATAACTTTTTACTGCCTTATTTATATGTTCCATTTTTAAATATTAGAATTCATTTGGGTTCTCATCCCAGTTGTTTCTCCTCTAGATGACACTGCCTTGAGCTCCTGTGGAGGTAGACAAATCCTTCCTCCATTCTCTATCAAGAACTGATTACTGTGCTTTGAATATGAACATTTAAATGCTTTCCACAGAACCACAAAAAGTGTGGTTCTGCATTTTTATACTGCATCCCCTGCATCAACACTAGAAACAATAACAGTGAATCATAGAATTGTCAAATTGGAAGGGCCACAAGGGCCATCTAGTCGAACACCCTGAAATACAGGAATCTTATGTGGCTAGAGTTCTGATTAAGACTGAAAGCATATTACAAGAATATATCATTTGAGGGTGTGTGTAGCCAGACAGAAACTGAAATGGCCACTTAGAACAAAGCTCCCACTCCTGGGTGCCAAAATTTGTGAAGAAATTTAAGAGTTGCTCTCCTCCCTGTACTCTTCAAAATCTCACCTTCAAAAATTATTATTATTTATCTAATCACAACACAAATACCAACTATGAAGGATGCAGAGGCAAAACATAAGGAAGGGAAAATTATAGAAGTGTTGGTTCATATGAGGAGAGGCCGCCTTTTAAACAATTTTTTCTTCCTTTTTAATTTATTTATTTTTTATTACAAATATTTCAGTTAAAGAAAATGGGAAAAAAGGGTTTCTAAAAAAGGGAAAACTATAATTCTATACATACTTATATAATACAGTGGTATATAAATGGTGATTCTGATATGTATATATATACAGTGGTACCTTGAGTTACAGACTAACCCAGAAATAGTACCTCAGGTTAAGAACTTTGCTTCAGGATGAGAACAGAAATCGCGCTGCGGCGGCGCAGCAGCAGCAGGAGGCCCCATTAGCTAAAGTGGTACCTCAAGGTTAAGAACAGTTTCAGGTTAAGAACGGACCTTCGGAACGAATTAAGTTCTTACCACTGTACAATTGTTTATACTATATTTTTTTATGAATGCTTTCCAAACATCATAATATATGTCCATAAACAGTCAAGGTCTATAAGCTATCTGTTCTTATGTTGTATAGTGTCCAGATCAAGGGAAGTAATAGTACCACTCTGTTCTGCCTTGGTCAGACCACACCTGGAATACTTTGTTTAGATCTGGGTGCCACAATTTAAGAAGCATGTTGAAAAGCTGGAACGTGGGCAGAAGAGGTCAACTGGGATGATTAAGGGTCTAGGAGACAAGCCTTATGAGGAATGGTTAAAGGAGCTGGGTGTGTCTAGCCTGGAAAAGACGAGACTGAGAGGAGATATGATAGCTGTATTCAAATATCTTAAGGGCTCTCACATAGAAGAGGGAGCATGTTTGTTTTCTCCTGCTCTGGAGGGTAGGACTCAAACCAATGGCTTCAAGTTGCAGGAAAGGAGATTCCAATTAGACATATGGAAAAACCGCTCCTCCACATGCAGCTGTTGGGTGACCTTGGGCTAGTCACACTTCTCTGAAGTCTCTCAGCCCCACTCACCTCACAGAGTGTTTGTTGTGGGGGAGGAAGGGAAAGGAGAATGTGAGCCGCTTTGAGACTCCTTAGGGTAGTGATAAAGCGGGATATCAAATGCAAACTTCTTCTTCTTCTCTTCTTTTGACAGTGGAACCGTCTCTCTCCGTAGGTTGTGGACTCTTCTTCCTCGGAGGTTTTTAGGCAGGGGTTGGATGGCCATCTGACATGGATGCTTTAGTTGTGATTCCTGCATTGCAGGGGTTGGACTAAATGACCCTTGGGTTTCTTTCAACTCTAATATTCTATCACTCTGTGATTCTAAGAGTTGACATGTCTTCTATCCTTTAATTAAAGTGGACCATGGAGAAGGGGTCATAGATCCTTCTATGCCAGTGATGGCTAACCTTAACACTCCAGATGTTTTGGGACTACAACTCCCATCATCCCTGACCACTGATCCTGTTAGCTAGGGATGATGGGAGTTGTAGTTCCAAAACATCTGGGGTGTCAAGGTTAGCCATCACTGTTCTATGCCATCAAAGCTAAGTGATCCAGTTATTTTTCATGTAACTAATTTTCTTTCATGAGTCGCAGGACCACATTAGGAATGTAAATCACAAGTCTTGCCTTTACTGTAAATTGCTCTTACTTTTAGTTTGCTTAGCCTGAGCTCACAGAATTTGTTTCAAAGATGATGATGTTCCATTGCCTTGTCATGAACTTTTTTGTATTTTGCATCTCACGCGGCACTAGCTTTCATTATCTATTCCATTCTTCTGCATTAATTTTGACCATTTCCTCAAAGATCCTTCTCCATAAAACACACCATTTACACCTGTGGGGTCTTATAGATTTAACTACACGGGGCTTACCCTGAAGCTGACCCAGAAACTCCAGCGGGTGCAGAACGCTGCTGTGAGGCTCCTTATGGGGTCCTTGCCGCGGGATCACATTCACCCAGTGCTATAGCAGCTGCACTGGCTTCCGGTGGAGTACAAGGTCAGGTTTAAGATGCTGGTTTTAACCTTTAAAGCCCTATATGGCCTAGGACCCTCGTACCAACGGGACCGCCTCTCCTGGTATGCCCCACGGAGGACCTTACGGTCCACAAACAATAACATCTTGGAAGCCCCAGGCCTCAAGGAAATTAGACTGGTCTTGCCCAGGGCCAGGGCTTTTTTGGCCCTGGCCCTGACCTGGTGGGACGCTCTGTCACAAGAGACCAGGGCCCTGCGGGATTTGACATCTTTCTGCAGAGCCTGCAAGACGGAAGTGTTCCGCCAGGCCTTTGGTCAGGGCCCAGTCTGACTCTCCTCTCTCTATAAGACCCTGTACGTAAGTGGTCTCCCTAACTCCTCCCACCGGCTCATATAAGATCAGCACAAATTGCTAAGACTCGCACGAATAACACAAATGGGAAGAGTTGGGGCCTGGTGAGCACTTAATGTTCCCAACCCCTATAGTTATAATTTGTGGGTTGTCATTTGATAGTATTCTTATCTTAATTTGATTTTAAGCTGTATTTTAATCAATTGTTTGATTTTATGTTTTTAATGTATTATATATTTTGATGTTGGCTACCCTGAGCCCAGCCTGGCAGAGGAGGACGGGACATAAATAAATTTATGATGATGACTAATTAAGGGCTTATCCACACTTCCCTTGTCCCGTTGCTTTTCCTGGGGGGAAACACAGATTGTTGTTTTTCCAATTTAGAGTGAAAGAGTGGGTTTTCTGTGGGAAAGGAGTAGGGTAAGGGGGAAATTGTTCAGACCCATGCCAAAAAAGCACAGGGCAAATGGAAAGTTTTCTAACCATGGGATAAGTGTGGATGAGTCCAGAATCTCCTGAGTCATCTTTGTCAAGAGGGGGTTAAGGGCAAATGCTCCTTCTGCCTTACAACCAGGAATGACATTTTCACATCTCTCCAAAGAAATTGCAATAACATTCTGGGATTTTTCCTTCCCTCCTGACATTCATACCTGTGGGGTTTTGTAGATGCTTGACATGGTGGAAATATCTTTGGATGTGTCAGAATCAGCCCCTTCAATAACAGCCAATACTTTATTCCATGGTCCACAGTAATAGTTTGGGATGTTTGCTTGCCCAGGGCAGAGCAGGTCCACCATGGCACCACAAGTCATTCTGGCATCGTAATAGTTGTCATAGATGTCATAGCCCAGGGTGAGGTTGGGGGAAAGCCTGTGGTTCTCATTGACCTCCCGAACAGCAAACAAGAAGGACAGGATATGCCAGTAGATCATTTGTCCTCTCCTGGAAAAAAGTGTGTGTCATCTTGACATTATTTCCACACAAAGACCAGATTGTGTCATCCTTACCTGTGATGGGGGGGCAAAAATCATGAAATCGGTCTGCAGCATCTGTGCACCTGAGATCCATAAACCCCTTCCTTCCCAAATATTAGAAGAATGGGGTATTCTAAAGCAAATATCTCACTAGTGTGGGTAAAAGCACACAGTTTGCAGTAGATGACTTGCTGACATTAAGAATGAATCTGAACATTTTCCTCCAAAGGGATGTAACTAGAAGACATGATTTACCAAGCAAAAGTACCAGAAATGAGGAGATGTGCCTAGCAGACAACAACATTTGGTGTCCATAAGGTCAGATTCAGTTTACAACAGTAGGCACATAAGGACTTACCCATAAACTCTGGTAAAGGGAGGCTCATTGAAGATGCTTGGTTTGAGCACAACAGGTGTAGCGGATATGACCCCACTAATGTGGTAGTCTCCTGGCCTGTACAAATTCCAGGGTGCTCTGGGATCCCTTATCAAAGTCAATGGGCATTTTGAGTTCAGCATCTCTGGTGTTGCTTCAGGTTGTAGCAATAGCAACAGCAGAAGGTGACTTATCATGTGCTTGCCTTTATCCCCCACCTCCTTCTTCAGTCCTATCAGCAACAGAGCTAGCAAATCACCAGCAGCCAAAATCTGCTTGGAAGACCCAGGCTGCAGTGACTTAATCACAGAGAACATGCCTGGCGTTACATGGCTTGAGAGCCAAAGAGGATTCAATTCAGCCCCATGTAGGCAGCATAGCCCCACCCCAGCCTCATTGGCACAGTGGAGAAGTATTTATGTACCAGTCTCTTCTGGCTGAGTTTGATGAAGTTACATCATGTTGTTGTTCAGTGTTGAACGCAAATATGATTTTATTCCTCTTGAGCTTTGGCAAGACGATGACAAAGAAATCATCATTATTTCTAATAATTACATTTGCCTTCGCACCATGTTGAATTCCCTTTATAGCGCCAGGTGTAGAGCTGAAGAAATACATGTTTCATAGAACCATAGAATCATAGAGTTGGAAGGGACCCTGAGGGTCCCCCCCTGCAATGCAGGAATCACAGCGAAAACATCCATGACAGATGGCCATCCAACCTCCACTTAAAAACTTCCAAGGAAGGAGAGTCCACCACCTCCTAAGGGAGTCATTTACATTGTCAAACAGCTGTCAGAAAGTTCTTCCTAAAGTTTAGTCTGAATCTCTTTTCTTGTCACTTGAATCCATTGTTTCAGGTTGTACCCTCCAGAGCAGAAGAAAACAAGCTTGCTTCATCTTCCATGTGATAGCCCTTTAGATATTTGACGAACTTCCCACTGCATTGTGACATGGGTCAGAGAGGGGCATGGGAGGTTGGCATGACCTTTCCTAGCTCTTCTGAAAGACTGGGCCATGGTCCAGCAGTGGGCCTCAGTGCCACAGCCCACCCAGTGCCTCCTAATTCACCCGTCCTGCCACACATAGCTCTTTGCTTGGACCAAGGGCATTACTGACAGTTTAAAGCGACATAAAGGTGTCCAGGAGACAGAGAGGCCGAAGGAGGGCAGGGGTTTAAAGAAGGAAGGGAGATCTCTCTGCTATATATATATGTGTGTGTGTGTGTGTGTGTGTGTGTATTATTTAAGCTTCCATAAAAACAAAATTAACAATCACAATAACAATAACATATAAAGAATAACATAGTCATATTTCTTCGATACAATTGACCCTTTCCACAATATTTACATGCTAATATATAAACAAATATAAACAAAGTCTCCTTTAAGATTCATCCATATTTTATATTAACCTTTATCAACTTTTCCTCTTTTTCCTTAGCAGGTCGAATAAAGAATATACCAAAACTAGAGAAAGAAAGAGCTTAAAGCAAAGAAGAAACTCAGAAGAGACTAAAAAGAAGAAGAAGAAGAAAAGAAAGGAGAAAAAGAAAAAAGAAAAGGAGAGAGAAAATAAAGAAATAAAAATAAAAGAAAATAAAGAAAATCATACAACACAAAATAAACACAGTTGACTTCCAATTATACTTGTTGCATCCTTATTTTTACCATTTATCTACGCAAGGATCTTTTTTTTATCATATTGTTTTCTTTAGTTTCTTCCAGAAAAAGAGATAGTATTCTTCTGAGCATACAGGAATCACGCTTTGTCTACCAGGAGATTTTTGATATTATAATACTGATCTAGATACTGATCTAAGAAAAATTTCCATTCTTTTTGTACCTTTTGATTGGAGTTAGGGTCTCTCTGCTCTGAGGGGAAAGGGCAAGAGGATGTGTTGTGGGAAATTAGGGTGAGTGATAAAGGGTTAATTCCTAAAATTACAGCAACTCAGGGAAAGAGTAAAGGAATAAGAGAAGGGGAAAGAAAGAAAAAGTGGAGGACTTCCGGTCGAGGAGCCGGAGCGATCGGTCAGGGGAAATCTCGCTCCGAGATTCCCCGACCTGGCAGGGGGGAAGGGGAGATCGCGACAGCGCGGCGGCCCCCAAAAATCCCGGGTAGGGCGTCCCGGGACCATAGCAATCCAGCAGAGCTCTCAACGTCTTCCCTGCTCCCCGGTAAACCCTAGTAAGGGTTGCCGAGAGAGAGCGAGGGGAGACGGAGCTCATCGGGTCCACCATTACTCCTGCCAGGAGAAGCTGCGTGACCGGCCGCTTCGAGCTCCTTGATTCCTCCTACAAAAAAAGAAGATTTGGACCACAGAAATAGTGAGTAAAGGAACATTTGGACTTAATTATTCAGGCGTATGGGATTCCAAAAACGGAGGTTGGTCCCACGTCGTTGCCGCAAATGAAACAGGGAACTTTGTTACTGAGGCTAATTGGCTAAGGAAGTTAAAAAGGATAACTTCTGCAACAGTGTACAAAGTTTCCCTTCTCTCTGTGATTTTGGGGGATTTGGCCAAGAAAATGCTGTAAAAATTGTTGGATTATAAAAAGGATTATTGTGACTGAGTATGCCGTCATCTGACCTTGAAAAGACTGAAAAAACTCTGAGAGGCCCAACCATGGGAAGGATACTAGCTGCATTGCTAGACTTGAGAAGTGAAATCAGAGCTTCCACTCAAAGGATGTACAGCTGTCTAAACAAGATTGACACAAAGTCAGCTGCACAAGATAAAAAGCCGGAAAAGGAAGAAAAAAGCACAATGCCACAGTTTGTGAGGAAGAAGAAATCAAATAGAACTGTGAAAAAGAAGAAATCAAATAGAACACCCAACAGATCAAAATACAAAGGACATAAAAAAGTTAGAGTTGTCAAAGAAGGTGAAAGGATTCGAAAGACGAAGAGAATGGAGCTGTTGGGGGAGAAAGAAGAACAACCCCCATGGGGGCAGCAGGAAATGTGGAGTTGGACTGCGGAGAAGAAAGGAGAGGGGTGAGCAAGGACTATGTTTTTGAAATGGACTACCTTTATGGCTCTAAGGACAATATTTATGGACATGGCAAAGGCTTGTGTGATGAATATGGATTATAATTATTTTTTTTTTGAATGATTAAGTTAAAGAAGACAATATGGCTAAACGATCCGAGATCAGGGGGAAGAAGGGGGGAGTAAAGAAGGGAAAAGGTAGGGAAGGTGCAGAAGTACTTAGATGCTTAGGTACGAACCTAGGATTTGTAAATAAATTGATTTATGTATTTGACAATGTGATAAAGAAAAGATAGAAGATGTATGAATTTGATAGGAAGATGATGTATGAACCTGACAAAGAGGATTTATTATGAAACCAACGGTGGGGGAGGTGGGGAGGTCACCTGAGGATGAAATTGAGGAAATTAGAATTGCCTGGCCTACGGAGTGGGGCCAGACCTAAGCAATGTTATGGAAAAGTAGCAGTAAGGTTAAATGCACAATGAATGGGCATTGTGAGGGGGGGGGATGATTTGGGCTTCCCGCGGTGAGAGGGGGGGAAGTATTTAAGTTTAACCGATATGCTGTTGCTTATAAAATTGTAAAACCAATAAAAATTATTTTAGAAAGAAAGAAAGAAAGAAAGAGTGGATATAAAATGAGCAGGGAAGAAAGATGACAGGAGGAATATGATACAAGCTGTGACAAGAAGAGGGAAGAAGAAACAAGAGTAGAGAAGTAAAATGTGAGGCATTTTCAAATGTGATATGAGATAATGACCGTTCCACACATCACTGGTGGGGCGACGTTTGCATGGTCGCACGCAGCCCCCTGGTTCCCGTGCGGCCCCTGGTAATTCGGACTGGCAGCACCTTCCCCAGGGCAGGGATACCTGGTGTCACCGCCTACCTGAGTTAACCGCCCAATCCCGCCTGGGGGGGGCATTGCCAGGGGATTGGCCAGGTAAGGGGAGGGATCATACAGCCCACACAATAGGTGTAGCTTACCTGGGAAGCGTCAGTTGGCTCCAGAGCTTCTCCCACCCTCCACTCCCTCAATTAACGCTTAATTTTGCAGGTTAACCTCTTCTCCACAGGTACGCAGGCGCTGTTATGTCAAGGCCGCTGTTGAAGGGCCGGAAAGGAATTTCCCTGCATTGGCAGGTTTCGCCTTTCCCGTAGCAATACGTCACAACTTTAGCAGTTTGAGGCCTTGTGCGGAATCCTTTAGTCATCTTCGAAATGGGGGGGGGCGTGGGGTGATGACCCCATGCCCCCAGTACGGCGGCGATATCAGGGTTCCCGTTAAAGGGATATTGGGGGAAGCATTGTCCTAGAACAATAGGATCCAGAATCCTAGAACAATAGGATCCAGAATGCAGCAGTCTGATTGGTCCACAGGAGCCACCCAATCCAGCTCCAGGTGGAAGTGAATCAGTGAGCTGATTGGCCTGCAAGAGCAGCCAATCAGACTCCTGGGGGGAAGTGAATCCGCAACCTGATTGGCCTACAGGAGTAGCCTGGAATTAGCCAATCACGTGGAGCCCATTATGTAAATAATATATATATAGCAGAAGTTTTGGGGAAAGATTCATTCATTGCTACTATGAGCTGAATAAAGAGTATGAAATTCACACTTGACTACGAGTATATTTCAGTTCAGAAACTGCAGGTAAAGGTAAAGGACCGCAGTCAAATTTGACCTGGGGTGCGGTGCTCATCTTGGCTTTCAGACTGAGGGAGCAGGCGTTTATTCAGACAGTTTTCTAGGTCATGACTAAACCGCTTCTGATGCAACAGGACACCTTGACAAGTGCCAGAGTGTACAGAAATGCTGGACCACATTGGCCTTTGGCCTTGAAGCAGAGCACCTCTGGTGGGTTCTTGAGAAGTTACTTTTTCATTTTGGTCTTGGTTCTGACTTGACATTATCGGTTGCAAAGGCAATCTTTGTGCGAAATCCCTGGAGATTTGGCAAGAAGACTGTAAGTACATAATTAGGTACATAATTAAACATCTCCTCCTGTAATCTCCTGGACTGATCAAGGAACAGGTGCAGAACTTGAGGAAAAACATGTTTGTGAGAAATCGCCACTGTGTCCCATAGCCTGACACTTGACAAAACTTGCTAAAGAAACACCTTTTTAGAGAATCAATAGATATATAATTTCTTAATGAATATATTTGAACTATCACATATCTGCACACCATAGATGACCGGATGGGGGCTGTCCATCCTCCTCTCCTTTGTTTGTAGGTGACCCCACCTACCAGTGCCCTACCAGTGAACCTAAGATCACCAACTTTGATATTAGGGAGGGGCGGACTAGGATTAACATTCACAAAATATGGATTTGTTACACCTGTACACTTGAACATTTACACATCTAGGAAATGTAAGTGGTAGAGCATTTTTTTTTTCGTGGATAAGGTCCCAGGTTCAATCATACATGGTTCTTCTCCTCCCCAGTTTATTTTCATGGCAACCCTGTTACACTGAGAGGCAGAGACCGCTCAAGGTTAATCATAGAATCATAGAGTTGGAAGAGACCCCAAGGGCCATCCAGTCCAACCTCCTGCCAAGCAGGAAACACCATCAAAGCATTCCTGACAGGTGACTGTCAAGCCTCTGCTTAAAGACCTCCAAAGAAGGAGACTCCACCACACTCCTTGGCAGCAAATTCCACTGTCGAACAGCTCTTCCTGTCAGGAAGTTCTTTCTAATGTTTAGGTGGAATCTTCTTTCTTGTAGTTTGAATCCATTGCTCCGTGTCTGCTTCTCTGGAGCAGCAGAAAACAACCTTTCTCCCTGCTCTATATGACATCCTTTTATATATTTGAACATGGCTATCATATCACCCCTCAACCTTCTCTTCTCCAGGCTAAACATACCCAGCTCCCTAAGCCGTTCCTCATAAGGCATCATTTCCAGGCCTTTGACCATTTTGGTTGCCCTCCTCTGGACACGTTCCAGCTTGTCAGTATCCTTCTTGAACTGTGGTGCCCAGAACTGGACACAGTATTCCAGGTGAGGTCTGACCAGAGCGGAATACAGTGGTACTATTACATCCCTTGATCTAGATGCTATACTCCTATTGATGCAGCCCAGAATTGCATTGGCTTTTTTAGCTGCTGCATCACACTGTTGACTCATGTCAAGCTTGTGGTCTACCAAGACTCCTAGATCCTTTTCACATGTACTGCTCTCAAGCCAGGTGTCACCCATCCTGTATTTGTGCCTTTCATTTTTTTTGCCCAAGTGTAGTACTTTACATTTCTCCCTGTTAAAATTCATCTTGTTTGCTTTGGCCCAATTCTCTAATCTGTTAAGGTCATTTTGAAGTGTGATCCTGTCCTCTGGGGTATTAGCCACCCCTCATTAAATATCTTGACACTCCCATAGTGAAAGCTAAGAACAGGGACCTTTCCTACATCCTCCTTGTCTCCCTCCTCCTGTCCTTTTTGTCCTCCTTTCTGTTTATAGGCCGGCCAAGGAAAGTGACCTGCCTTCTCAGGCAGACAGCCTTTGGCATCATCTTCTCAGTTGCTGTCTCTTCCTTGTTGGCAAAAACCATCACTGTTGTGCTGGCCTTCCTGGCCACTAAGCCAGGAAACAGGGTGAGGAGATGGCTGGGAAAGAGTCTGGCCAACTCCATTGTCATTTCCTGTTCCGGTATCCAAATTCTCATCTGTGTCATCTGGCTGGGTACCTCTCCTCCTTTCTCAGACTCTGACATGCACTCCCAGGCTGGAGAGATCATCCTGCAATGCAATGAAGGATCTGTTGCCATGTTTTACACAGTCCTTGGCTACATGGGCTTCCTAGCTGCCATCTGCTTCATAGTGGCTTTCCTAGCCAGGAAGCTGCCTGTGGCCTTCAATGAAGCCAAGCTGATAACCTTCAGCATGCTGGTCTTCTGCAGTGTTTGGGTGTCTTTTGTGCCCACCTACCAGAGCACCAAGGGGAAATACATGGTAGCTGTGCAGGTTTTCTCTATGTTGGCCTCCAGTGGTGGGCTTCTGGGCTGCATCTTTCTTCCCAAGTGCTACATTATTGTACTCAGGCCTAGTCTGAATACAAAGGAGCACCTGACTACAAATACTTAATATGACACCTGATTCCTAAAATACGTTTTTGGTTTTAGTAATTGATAGCCAGCATGGTAGCAATAAAGCCAGGATGCATGAATTCGGAACGTAGGTCCTTAAAAGCTATTGTTGTGGAACACAAAATAATCATTTGAATCATATTCCATCCTTGCCACTGTTCATTTTTCTCTAAACATTTTTTATGAATTCTTTTCTTAAAACTGTTTGTATATTTTACTAATAAGAAATCCTTATCGCAATTCAATAATAACGAATGCTGTTCATTAAAAAAATTAAAATTTCTTAGATAGTATTACAAATAAATTGCTAATACATTGTTTTTTCAAAATGAAAAGAACCATATTCCATTGGTATCTCTTTATTTCCTGCTGTGCATATCAAGAAAGTCACATTGAATATTGGTGCCATGGGTGTTCCTCATGTGGTACAAGGTGCAAAACATTTTTTAAAGCAGTTGACACAGAATAGGCATGAATCATGCCCAAGATATGCTGGATCATTTCAAAATATGCAGAGAGATATTAGGAAGTTATTAAAATACGTTTGTACCTTTCAAATCAGTTTGTCTAGTACTTTTTTTGCTTTGCTGGAAGTCCGTGGATACCCCTGTTAGAACATTTTTGCAGAACATTATCCTTGTAGTTTGAGCAAAACTAAGCATTACAGTGGTACCTCGGGTTACAGACGCTTCAGGTTACAGACGCTTCAGGTTACAGACTCCGCTAACCCAGAAATAGTACCTAGGGTTAAGAACTTTACTTCAGAATGAGAACAGAAATCGCGCGGCTGCGGCGTGGCAGCAATGGGTGGACCCATTAGCTAAAGTGGTACCTCGGGTTAAGAACAGTTTAAGGTTAAGAATGGACCTCTAGAACGAATTAAGTTCTTAACCTGAGATACCACTGTATATCCTCTCTAGACTGGATCTAGACACATCAAAAATGTGTTTCAGGAAAACATGTTGTAAATATCACAATGGGAAATCACGCTGGCAAAAGATGGAACTCCACAGCGCCATCTAGTGTCACCATGTTATTACACAGTTAAAATGTCTGACTACAGGGACACCCAGCCCTTGCAGCCCATCAGTGCCCACAGCAGCTTCCTCTTGTACTGGTCCTTTCTGAACCAATCATGCTGAGAAGGGTGCCAACCAGATTTGTATTTGGATTCCTATTGAGGTTATTTGGCGAGTCAGCAAGTGAAATGGGATTGAGGATTGGAGTGATCATTCTGTGATATTATGGCAGTGGAGAGAACTGTATTGTAACTTTTGAATAATAATAATAATAATAATACAACAACAAAAGAAGGGAGCAATTATATATATAATGATATTCAATTTTACAATGAACTGATGAAACATGAGGCCATTTCCTTGGACCATTAACACACAGAGGATGAAAGTGTGGGAAATGTGTGGGAAACCTCAGGAGCATTGGAGATCCCTGGTCCACAATGATTGGGAGTGGCTCTCCAGGCAGGAGCCCTTTTCCAGCTGTACCTGGGAATTATGGGGATGAAGCATGGAGTGTTCTGCATGCAAATCTTGCACTCTAAGATTCGAAGCCCAGAGCTATGGTCCCTCCCCAAATGTTCATTCAGTACTTCATATCTCTTCATTTCTCCTTTCAAATACAGTGGTACCTCAGGTTACATATGCTTCAGGTTGCATACGCTTCAGGTTAAGAACTCAGCTAACCCATAAATAATGCTTCAGGTTAAGAACTTTGCTTCAGGATAAGAACAGAAATTGTGCTCTGGCGGCACAGCGGCAGGGGGAGGCCACATTAGCTAAAGTGGTGCTTCAGGTTAAGAACAGTTTCAGGTTAAGAACTGTCGCGACCCGACTAGACAGTGGGGTCGCGCCATGCGGGCACCAGGAAGGGGAACCATGCAGCGGGCCAGGAAAGGGGGCAACAGCGGAGCCAGGCACGCAGGGGTTAAACCGAGCGCAGCAAGGCCCGACCTCGCCCAGGCATGCCCCACGGGGTAAACAACCCCAGGATGGGCGATAACGACCGCTAACGAGCCATCAGCGGCGGAACCGGCAGCATCACAATAACAATGTAAAAAGCACCCATGAATAGTGCAGGTAGACCAGAGCAGTTAACTCTTTTGTCCAAGCCATCCCGGGTGGGGAAGTGGATTACCCCCGGACCTTTAGGGCAGAAGGGAGGGGGGAGTTGGGAGTCACCCAGCAAGGTGTATTAAAGGGGGATTCTGAGATGGCCTCCTCAGAATCCTCACGGACTTTCCACGTATCTCTGTGTGCTGTACAATAAACTTCAAGACTTTTTCCGCTGACTTCTCGGAGTGGCGTGCGTTCTTGACAGCTAGCTACAGTTACCATTGGGGACACGACATAGTGAGGATTCTCCCTAAAAAACTTCGACGTCCGTATCGTGTTGGGATCGCTTACCGGCAGCTACCGAGATGGTGACCCCATGGCGCGGAGCGGCACGTTTTCAGACCCCCGTTACCTCGAGCACCCTACTCGAGCGGCCGGCGGATCTGTTCACCTCAAATCAACGGAGCCTTTCCTCAGCCAGACCAGACAGCGGGAGCCTGGACGAGCTACGGCGACTCCAGGAGCAGCTGAACCACCTCATCTGGGAGCGGCTGCGGGTCGGCGAGGAGTCAGGCCGGTTGTTGGACCAGGCCTGTGGGGGCGCGGTGCCCCGGACAAGTCGTAGCGGCGGCGGGAGCCAAGGCCACGTGGGATCGGGGGTCTGCAGTCGGCAGACCCCAAGGAAGGGTTCAGGTCAGGAGCCCGGAGTGACTCAACGACTGACGTGGTCGGACGGGACGGCCCTGAGGGGGCAGGTGTTTCCCCCGCCAAGACGTTGCAGCAGCCGGCTGGAGGACGACGTAGTGGCGGGGAGTTCCACGGGCGACAGCAGCGAGGACGAGCGCGCTGCAGCGACTCCGGAGACCCGCGGGAGGCACGTCCGCGGGAGGGCGATGGCGCGGCGCAGGCCGCCCCCGGAGCTGAAGGCCATTTTCGAGGGGGACCCGGCGGAACTCTCCACCTTCATCTTCCACGCAAGGAACCACGCCAGAAGGTATGGGGGAGACGACTGCGACCCAGAGGACTTGGTAGCGGCGGTCATCTCCTCCCTGCAGGGGAAGGCCGGCCAGTGGGCCATGCTCCTGGTCGACCGCAGGGATCCGGCTCTGGCCAACCTGGAGGACTTCTTGGCGGCCCTTCGAGAGCGCTTCCAAGACCCGCAGGCGGAGGAGAAGGCGAAGCGACGGGTCCAGAAGGCCAGGCAAGGGGGTCTCCCGGTTCAGGACTATGTAGACATGTTCAGGGGGGAGGCCGCCCAAATCTCCTCCTGGAACGAGGAGGTCCTCGTCCACTATTTTAAGGAGGGCCTCCATCCTGAGCTCCGCAAGTGGACCGTAGTGAAAGGGACCCCTCGGGAGCTGTCGACGCTGGACGGCTGGTGCCGCATGGTGGCTCAGTTGGAAGCAGACCTGGGGATGCTGGAGCTAGGACCCAGGGCGGGCAAGGACCGAAGGCCCGCAGAGAACGCAGGGACCCCCCGTCCCGCCAATGGCGCGGGGGTCCCCCGGCCCAAGCGCACCCCCGACCCGGAACGGGAGAGGAGACGCCGGGAGGGACTCTGCATGAGGTGCGGAGGGGCAGGACACTATGCGGTGGCGTGCCCCAAGCGACCCCCAGGAGAGGTTCGGACCCCGGC
Organism: Darevskia armeniaca; assembly: GCA_034641395.1. Classification (NCBI taxonomy): domain Eukaryota; kingdom Metazoa; phylum Chordata; class Lepidosauria; order Squamata; family Lacertidae; genus Darevskia; species Darevskia armeniaca. The sequence continues at coordinate 749,568 of JAWWNF010000113.1, forward strand.
AGGGCCCCAAGCGACGTCAGGAACCAGTCGGACACCCAAGACCGGGAGCCGGGCGGCTGTCGCGTCGGAGCCGAGGGAAAAGCGCCAGTCCGACTCCGAAGGCTCGGAGTCGGGAAACGACCTGGACCTGCAGTGAAGGACGCCCGGCTGCAGGTCCCGCCAGGGTCAACGGACCCCAAGAAACGGGCGGGAAGACCACCCAACCTGGTCCGGGTGAGGCTGGAAAACCCGGACGGCGGCAAGCAATGGACGGGAGATGCGCTGCTGGACTCGGGCTGCGACCACAGTATGCTGCACCCCGAAGTGGCCAAGGAACTGGACTTGCCCACCCAGGTTCGGAGCACCCCCTTAGTTTTCGTCCAGATGGACGGCAGTCCCATAAAGGGGGGTCCGTTTGGGGTGGAAGTGGGGCCGGTCTCCTTGTGGGTGGGGGACCACCGGGAGTCCAGGATGCTAGTTAGGGTCCCAACGGATGGGTACCAGGTAGTGCTGGGGTTGGATTGGCTGATGGAACATAACCCCATAGTAGACTGGCGCTCAGGGCGCCTGACGTTCGACCTGGATAGGTGTGGGCAGCACAGGGTCGAATCGGACCCCCAGTGCCCCGGAAAGGGGGAGGCCAAAGGGGTCCACGGGGACGAGGGCAAGCTGGATGTGGTGGTGCCAGAGATACCCCCGGAGTACCGGGATCTGGCGGCGGTGTTCGGGGAAACCGAGGCAGACGAGCTGCCCCCCCACCGCCGCACAGATTGCGCCATCGACATCCCAGAAGATGCGGTCCTCCCCAAGGGACGCATCTACAAGATGTCCGGGGAGGAACTCCAGGACCTCAGGGAGTTCCTGGACAAGAATCTGGCCAGAGGGTTCATCCGCCCCGCCAAGAGCCCCGTGGGGGCTCCGGTCATCGTCGTGGGCAAGAAGGATGGCACCCGGAGGTTGTGCCAGGACTATAGAGGGTTGAACGCCATAGCGGCAGGGAATGCGTACCCGCTCCCCCTCATCCCGGATCTGCTGGACCAGTTGGGTACCGGCACGATCTTCACGAAGCTAGACTTAAGGGAGGCATACTACCGGGTGCGGGTCCGGGAGGGGGACGAATGGAAGACGGCTTTTAACTGCCAGTTTGGACAGTTCGAGTTCCTGGTAATGCCGTTCGGATTGAGCGGGGCCCCGGGGGTGTTCATGAGTCTCATCAACGAGGTACTCCACGACCTCCTGTACAAAGGGGTGGTGGTCTACCTGGACGATGTGCTGGTGTACAGTCGGGACCCCCGGGAACACGTCCGGTTGGTCCGGGAGGTCTTGCAGAGACTCCTGGACAACCACCTATACGTCAAGTTGCCCAAGTGCGAGTTCCACCGTCCCTCCTTAGATTACCTGGGGTATAGGATCTCGGCGGCGGGGGTGGCCATGGATCCCCAGAAGGTGGAGGCAGTCCTGGGGTGGGAGCGGCCGCGGACACGGCGCCAACTCCAGAGCCTTCTAGGGTTCGCAAATTTCTGCAGGGGCTTTTTGCCCAACTATTCGGCCTTGGTGACCCCCCTCACCGATCTCCTAGGTACCAAGGGGAAAGGAAAGGGGGCCAAGCGTCCCGGGGCGGCTCTGGATTGGGGGTCCCGGGCGGAGGAGGCTTTCCAGCGGCTCAAAGAGGCGTTCGCCGCCGAGCCTACGCTGATCCATGTGGATCCAGCCCGGCCCATGGTGGTACAGGTAGACGCTAGTGATGTGGCCATGGGAGCGGTACTCCTGCAGAGGGACGGGGAGGGCCGTCTGAGGCCCGGGGCGTACCTGTCCCGGAAGTTTGGGAAGGCGGAAAGGAACTGGTCTACCTGGGAGAAGGAGGCAGCGGCCATCCGCATGGCGCTTGAGGAGTGGAGGCACTGGCTGGAGGGGGCAAGGGAACCGTTCGAGGTCTGGACAGACCACCGCAACCTCGAGGCCCTCCGACAGCCGCGGAAGCTGACCGCCAAGCACATGCGGTGGGCAGAGTTCTTCTCCCGGTACGATTTCCAGCTAAGCCACATCCCCGGGAAGGACAACTTCCTCGCGGACGCCCTGTCTCACCTGCCCCAGTACGAGGAGAACGTCCGCACAGAGATGCGTCCGCTATTTGAGGACAAACACCTAGCCCGAGCCGTCACCACCCGTAACCAGGCTAGGAGGAAAGAGGGACAGACAGGGGGTCAAGTTGGGACACCCCCCCGGGAGCGCAGCCAGCCTTCTGCAGCGCTCCGCGGCAGACTAGTGGCAGCATATCCGACAGACACGGAACTACAGAACCTGCGGGACTCCTTGACACTGGAAGGGGACATCTGGCGAAGAGGGAGCGCCGCGTACGTCCCGGAACCCCTCCGGAGGGCCGCCCTGGAAGCATGCCACGACGCCAAAGCGGCTGGGCACTTCGGCTTCGTCAAGACGTGGAAGCTGGTTCGGCGGAGCTTCTGGTGGCCCACGCTCCGTAAAGATGTCAAGGACTACGTTGCGGGCTGCCCCATCTGCCTCACCTGCAAGCCGGCAGTGGGCAAGCCGCAGGGCCTCCTACAGCCCCTGGAGGTCCCACCTCGACCCTGGTCGGTGATCTCCATGGACTTTATTACGGATCTGCCACCCAGCCGAGGCAAAACAGCAATATGGGTCGTGGTGGACCTGTTCTCCAAGCAAGCCCATTTCGTGCCCTGCGCCTCACTGCCTACCGCCACCCAGGTGGCAAAGCTGTTCATGGAGCACATCTTCCGGCTCCATGGGGTTCCAGACAAGGTCATTTCCGACCGCGGCTCCCAGTTTGTGTCCCGATTTTGGAAGGCATTCCTGGGATTGCTGGGGATCGAGCAGGGACTCAGCTCGGCCTACCACCCCCAGACCGACGGACAGACGGAACGTGTCAACCAGGTGCTGGAGCAGTACCTGCGATGTTTTGGCTGCTACCAGCAGGACAACTGGTCACAGCTGCTTCCGTTGGCGGAGTTCGCTTATAATAACTCCGTACACAGCAGCACGGAGATGTCCCCCTTCGCCGTGGTCTACGGGACCGACCTGAGGCACCTGCCGGACTTGGGGGAGCCCACCGCCCGGGAGCCGGAGGAGCTCGGAAAGTGGAGAGAGAGGACGGCCAGGTGCTGGGAGTCCCTTCGGGAACAACTGCTGGAGGTCAAGGCGGCGCAGAAGAGGACGGCGGACCAGCGAAGGAGACCGGCGGGGGACATCAAAGCGGGGTGCCGGGTCTACCTGTCCACACGGCATCTGCAGCTGGGCCTCCCCAGCAAAAAACTCGGGCCCCGGTACTTGGGCCCGTTTAAAGTGTTAGAGGTAATCAACGGAGTTTCTGCGAAGCTGGAACTCCCAAAGAACTTGCAACAGATACACCCGGTGTTCCACTTCAGCTTGCTGAAGAAGTCCCCGGAGGACGACGGTTGGCACCCCGTGGCGGCGCCACCCACCCCGCTGATCCTGGCGGGAGGGGAGCACCATGAGGTCAAGGACATTTTGGACTCCAGATTCCACAGAGGGCGTTTGCAGTACCTGGTGGAGTGGAAGGACTTCGCAACGGGGGACCGAGAATGGGTGTGGGCGTCGGACGTTTTGGCCCCACAGCTGGTCAAGAGATTCCACCAGCAGTGGCCGAACCGGCCGGGGGGCCCCGGGACCCAGGACGCTCCCCAGGGGAGGGGGGTGTCAGTTTCGGGGGGGGCAGGATGTCGCGGCCCGACTAGACAGTGGGGTCGCGCCATGCGGGCACCAGGAAGGGGAACCATGCAGCGGGCCAGGAAAGGGGGCAACAGCGGAGCCAGGCACGCAGGGGTTAAACCGAGCGCAGCAAGGCCCGACCTCGCCCAGGCATGCCCCACGGGGTAAACAACCCCAGGATGGGCGATAACGACCGCTAACGAGCCATCAGCGGCGGAACCGGCAGCATCACAATAACAATGTAAAAAGCACCCATGAATAGTGCAGGTAGACCAGAGCAGTTAACTCTTTTGTCCAAGCCATCCCGGGTGGGGAAGTGGATTACCCCCGGACCTTTAGGGCAGAAGGGAGGGGGGAGTTGGGAGTCACCCAGCAAGGTGTATTAAAGGGGGATTCTGAGATGGCCTCCTCAGAATCCTCACGGACTTTCCACGTATCTCTGTGTGCTGTACAATAAACTTCAAGACTTTTTCCGCTGACTTCTCGGAGTGGCGTGCGTTCTTGACAGCTAGCTACAGTTACCATTGGGGACACGACAAGAACGGACCTCCGGAATGAATTAAGTACTTAACCAGAAGTACCACTGTATCTTGAATGCAGAGATGGTTATCCTGTTTTTTATCCTATATAAACTTCTCATTTTACTTGTCTTCTCTCATTTCATCTTCCCTCCTCCCTTCACAGCTTCTATCGTATTATTCCAAAAACTGCCATCCTTCCTTCCCACTCCTTTTACATTCACTTCCTCCTCCTGTAACAGTTCTCCTCTCTTATCTCTTTCCTTTCTATTGCCAGGTTATTAGGATGATGATTTAAGATATTAACCTTACATCACTCAACCTAATTTCACGCAACACATTCTCTTGCCCTTGATCTTCAGAAGAGTGGAACATCCCTTCCTTCTCTATCCCTCCCCTTTGAGCTTCCTTATCTCCTAGAAACCTGTATTCAGCATACTATAACTGGCAGTACTGCCATTGGTCTTTAGGCAAAGGGACTAGGCGTGGTCACAGATGGGGGAGTCAGGAGGTACTGGTTGGGCTGTGGAACTGATGTCCACTGATGGTCCTTGGCTGACTCTTTCAGAGACGCTGGGATAGGTCGTGCCAAGCTCCACTGCCCGATTTCTGACCCATGTCACAATGTAGAACTACAATGACAAGTTCACAGAAACATGTTTTTCTCCCGCGCTGCACCTGGAGCCACCAGGAGAGTCCAGGAGGCAGCAGAGGCAATCCTCTCCTTCACAATTATTTAAAATAATGGTAATTTACTCCTCTTTTTACCAAAGCTCAAGAGACTTCCCCCACCACCCCAGAAAAAAGGTCATATTTGAGTCCAATCACAAGGAACAGCAACATAATATAACTTCTACAAACCTTGCCTGAAAGAACTTGGACATAAATACCTTTCTCCTGGGCCCCCAAGGGTGGGCAACTCATGCTGCCTTTGTGAGGCTCAGATGAACCCCTGTTGTCTCTCAAGCCACGTATACTCTCTTTGATTACATCATGGCAGCTGGGCTTTGGGCTGCTAGTACTTTGATAGATCTGTTGCTGATAGCAGCCAATAGGAAGGGAGAGGAAGCAGGCAGACCCAGAATGTGTCAACTTCTTCCGCTTCTGCTGTGGTTGCAGTTGCTACTACCTGGATTAAAATCTGGGGTGTCAAAAGCCAAATGCCCATTGACTTTGATAAGGGATCCAAATGAACCCTTGAATTGGTTCAGGCCAGGAGAGTACCACATCAGCGGAGTTGTATCTGCAGTACCTGTTGTGTTCAAGCCAAGCATCTTCAAGGAGCCACCATTTACAAGAGTTTATGGGTAAGTCCTTATGTGCTAACTGATGCAAAAGCTTTATGCAAACTGAATGTGACCTCATAGACTCCAAATGTCCTTTTCTAGCAGGCACCATATTGAGACAATATATTTTTCTAAGATTTGGAGAGAAAGGGGTTTATGGTTCTCAGGTGTACAGATGCTGGAGATCCATTTCATGATTTTTGCCCACCGTCACAGGTAAGGATGACACAATCTGGTCTCTGTGTGGAATGGATGTCAACATGACACACATTTTTTCTAGGATAGGACCCCTGGCATACTGGCATATCCTGTCCTTCTTGTTTGCTGTTCGGGAAGTCAATCAGAACCACCGGCTTTCCCCCAACCTCACCCTGGGCTATGACATCTATGACAACTTTTACGACGCCAGAACGACTTGTGGTGCCATGGTGGACCTGCTCTGCCCTGGGCAGGCAAACATCCCAAACTATTACTGTGGACCATGGAATAAAGTATTGGCCGTTATTGAAGGGGCTGACTCTGACACATCCAAAGATATTTCCACCATGTCAAGCATCTACAAAACCCCACAGGTATGAATGTCAGGAGGGAAGGAAAAATCCCAGAATGTTATTGCAATTTCTTTGGAAAGATGTGAAAATGTTGTGAAAAATATAAGGCAGAAGGAGCATTTGCCCTCAACCACCTCTTTGCAAAGATGACTCAGGAGATTCTGGACTCATCTACACTTATCCCATAGTTAGAAAGCAAAGGTCTGAGCGGCTTTCCATTTGCCCTGTGGTTTTTAGGCATGGATCCGAGCAATTTCCCCCTTAACCTACTCCTTTCCCACAGAAAATCTGTTCTTTCACTCTAAACCAGAAAAAACAGCAATCTGTGGGTTTTGCCCAAGGAAAACAAGGGGACAAGGGGAAGTATGGAGAAGCCCTTAGTTGAGTCTTCAAGATCCCACAGGTATAAATGGTGTAAATCATGGAGAAGGCTCTTTGAGAAAATTGTCAAAATTTATGCAGGAGAATGGAATCTTTCAGTTATATGGATTCCTAGCCATCAAAACTGAAATAACAATAAATAAGTAATATCAAATCAAATCTTTATTACGGTCCAGAGACCCAACAATTCATTACAAAACAATACACAATTTCGACAGCCCGTCTTCAGGTTACACAAGCATTTTGTTCAGGCTTAGGAATAGGGATCACTGGTTCTTGCAACCACCGATAGAAACTTCGCCACTGCTAATGTTCTGTCATTTGTCCGGTCTTCCAGTAGGAACCTGACATAGTAAGCCTCTGATTTTCCCGGGAAAGGTACTAGCAAGGGTAATATCAGTTCTTCCCTGGCTTGCTCGAATTTCACACAGTGCAGCAAAATATGTTTTATACAGTCAATGTCTTGAGCACATGAGCATAGTCTGTCCTGGTATGGAACTCCTCTCAATCTGCCATCCAACACTGCAGAAGGAAAGACGTTAAGTCTGGCTTTTGTAAATAGTCTTCGGTAATTTGGAACTGTCAGATTTTTAATATAAGATGTTAACTTAAAGGCATGCCCATATTGTACTCCTACTGCCAGCGGACTGCATACTGCGTGTGATCGATGTCGCATGTCACTGTGTGAAATATCCCAGAGTCTTTGCTTTAAAGTCTTTAGGGCACCTTCATAACCCAGGCAATAGAGTTGGGTGGGTGACAGACCAATAGAGGTTGCTTTTTTGCCATTGTTTTCTGCCAGTTGCTGACATGCTCCTCATTGTTCAGGTGTTGATATAGACCCTCCCCTAGCTCAAACACTGCAATCTTGAGCCAATGTTTTAGTGCAGCCCACCATAAATAAGTAATAAAAGCTAGTGCCATGTGTGATATACATGAACAAATATGGAAAAGGAAGCAGTCAATAAACAAGAGGCAAAATACTTTGTTTCTAATTTGCTACATATTGTGTCTCTACAAGTTAAGCAGAACCAGTCCTGGGGTCATGTGTACTGTCTGCTTTAGAATAAAGGATAATTCTGTAAACACATTTTCCCACAACTTTTCATTTTGGGACACTCCAAACACATGTGTTGATATGTCCCTGTAGTGGAACATCCTTTCCAAAAAATGGGATAACTGTTGAGTTTTGCAATACGTCAAGGAATGCCTAGAAAGATCTGAAATATAATGTCTAGTAAAAATAAATCTGACTCCTGTGGAGAATCGATACTTTAGCTATTATAGGTCTAATGTGAGCAAAAATGGCTAATGTGAGCTAAAAATGTTCATTGTAATTGTGTGTGAACTTTTTCCTTTTAACAGTATTTTTTCATAAATTTTGATAATTTTGATAATTTAATGAATAAATAATGATTAAATCATATAATACAATTAGATAAATTTGCTACAAGAAACATGTTATAAAAGCAATAACAAAAACGCAATCAGGACATAAGATAAAACAAACACAACCCATTCCAAAGACTTTGTCACCTTTTTTTTTGAAAGCAAACAACAAAATATGGTTACCATATATACTCGAGTATAAGCCTACCCGAATATAAGCTGAGGCACCCAATTTTACCACAAAAAACCTGGGAAAGCTTCATAGGAGCCACTGCCTGCCTCACTCGAGTATAAGCCGAGGGCGGCTTTTTCAGCACAAAAAATGTGCTGAAAAACTAGGCTTATACTCGAGTATATAGGGTATTTATTTCATAACCAAATTTATAACAATAAACATATTGTTAAGCTCCCCTGGGATATTGTTTCCCCCCATGAACTATGTCTTTTCTTGTTTCCCATGTCAGAGAAAAGTTGTCATTCAGGCAAGTACAAAGTACTACATTTGGGATGTAATGCCTTCTGTTCTTTACTAGGTCAGTTATGGTTTTGCTTCTGATGCTCTTAATGATAAAACTCAGTTCCCTTTTGTCTACCGAATGGTCCCCAAAGAAGAACATCAATATCTGGGAATAGTCCAACTGCTCCTGCATTTCAACTGGACTTGGATTGGCCTTGTTGCTCCAGACACCAACAATGGAGAGAGATTCGTGAGGACCTTGACGCCGCTGCTAATCAGGAACACAATTTGTGCTGCCTTCTCACTTAGAATCCCAAAACAGAATCAGGAAATAGCGTCGCTTTTGAAAATAATTTCCACGTGGAACATAGTCAATGTATTAGTCTACTATGGGGAGAATCGTTACTTCTATAGTTCAATATCTATTTTACAATTCATAGTTGAAAAGTATGTAAGACCCATTTTTGGGAAAGTCTGGATCACAACAGCTTTGTGGGACCTCACCTGGAACTTGTCTTACAATATTCTTTCTCCCCTGCACATTCGTGGTTTTTTTTCTTTATTAACTCATATTAAAAAAAGGCCAAACTATGACAATTATGGCACGTTTTTTTATCCTATGTTTCAGTTTGGGAAGAAATCATTTAAGTGTTCATATTCAAAGCAAATATTGTCTGTCAAAGGAAGGAAAAGGTGCAGGGAAGATGAAATGCTGGACTCCCTGCCTGACGAAGTGATTGAGAAAACCCTGTCTCTGGATAATTACAGTATATACAACCTTGTCCTTGCTCTGGCACGGGCCTTAAGGGCTGCACTTTCCTCCACATCCACTCAGATGGTGGCGAAGGGTAAAAAGAGGCTGAAAGATCACAAGATACAGTCTTGGCAGGTATTCCTTTTTAGCTCACATATCTCTGCTGACCTGTTCAAAGCCAGTTGTTTTTGCTTTTGTTGTTGATTACTGCAGTAGTTTCAACCGATATGCTGATAACAGGGATCAGTACCATGAATTCCATTATCGGGTTAAATCGGGTTCTCCTCAACACTGGCTCAGCTTCCTCCATTTACTGTACTGTTACCCACATTCTAATTCTGATGTTGAGAAGAAAATCTGCCTCCACTTTGACACCTGATCCCTTAGCAAGGCTTCCTGCAATGAGTAGCAAGGAAGCTAATGTCTATGCACCACTTCCAACAACCTTACGTTGACAAATAGGAAGCACATGCTTGCAGAATTCTTCCAAGGGCGTGGATTGTAACTTTTGGATTTCATGGCTTTAATCTGTCCCAAAAAGCTGAAGCAGAAACAATGGGCCACAGATCCATTGCCCAAACACACACAAAGTGTCTGTTTTTACAAACTCCTTCAGAGATTAGGCCAAGTTATCCAGATGGTTTTCTTCTTTTTAAATGTGCATGTTTTCTCTGCTACGCTAGTTTCACCCTTTCCTGGGAAGCTCCCAGTTTTACAATACTTCCATGGAAGGAGTGTATTTGGATGAGAATGGGAAGTTGGCAGTTGAATCTGACGTTGTGAACTGGGTGCCATTTCCCAACGAATCCTTTCGTGCAGTGAAATTTGGGAGCATAAGCAGACAGGGATCCTCAGGCGCAAAATTCACCATCGACCAAGAGGCAATTGTGTGGTCCAGGCTTTTCAACCAGGTTTGGTTGCATTGTATTCCCTTTTAGAGATATGTTGAGCTCTGATTCTCTGTTGGGGGAACACAACAATATAACTTATGCCTATCCAATTAATGGGCTAACACTAAATGGGGGAGGAGATGAATGGAGGAAAGTCAAAATAAGAAACATGAAAATGGAGAAGCAGGTTGGATTATTACTGGGGCATGGCTTCTGCAGGGGGCAGGAAGCATGCCAGACTTTAGAATTGAGCACAACATGGCTGCTCCAAATACCTTTCTGTTTCAACTTGTTTGTTTCTCTGGATTTTGATATTTATAAACGGTTTCCATGACTGCAGATTTGTACTGTGTTTACCAGACCTTTGTAATAATGGCAGACAGCTCTGCTAAGGGCAATGCAGTCTCTATGTAATTCTTTCTTCTTGATTATAGAATCATAGAATCATAGAGTTGGAAGAGACCACAAGGGCCATCCAGTCCAACCCCCTGCCAAGCAGGAACACCATCAAAGCATTCTTGACAGATGGCTGTCAAGCCTCTGCTAAAAAAGACCTCCAAAGAAGGAGACTCCACCACCCTCCTTGGCAGCAAATTCCACTGTCGAACAACTCTTACTGTCAGGAAGTTCTTCCTAATGTTTAGGTGGAATCTTCTTTCTTGTAGTTTGAATCCATTGCTCCGTGTCCGCTTCTCTGGAGCAGCAGAAAACAACCTTTCTCCCTCCTCTATATGACATCCTTTTATATATTTGAACATGGCTATCATATCACCCCTTAACCTTCTCTTCTTAATTATCTCTGTGTCCCAAGGACTATGACCCTCTGCTTTGTTCCATGGATCAAAAAAAAAATCTACACCTGTGAGAAGGATATGTGTCCTCCTCAAGAGTAAACTTCCATAGCAGCCGTTTACTTAACTAACAGATTTATTGTCACGTTTGCTTCAACAGACATTACAGTTCATCATCCGACTCCGTGGTGTCAGATCCCCCGAGTAAAGGCTTCCGATTCTGCCCCCAACATAAAAGCTTGGCGAATCCCCAGCGCCTCCTTTCGCTCCGCCTTTTCCGTCTCCTAGTCCTATCAGTGAGGGCACTGGCACCTTCCCTTTCGCTTTCGTCCTCCCTGGAAGTTGCTGTTGAGGCTCTGGCAAGATCCTCAACCCCCTGCTCCTCCTCTGTCTCCATTTCCTCATCACCTCCCACTGGCTCCCTGCCAGCCTCCGTTTCCTGTGATAGCATGGGCGGTGACAGCCCCTCACTTTCACTTCTCCATACCTCCTTCCCTGTCTCCGGTGACAACCGTGGTGCTGCCTCCTCCTCTTCCCATGCTCGCAATACCTCCTCCGGTGTCACTTGGCGACTGCTGGGTGCCTCTGCCCCTTCCGCCACCCCTCCTGACTCGGGCCAGCCCCTGACATCTATCCCCCCTTCCAAGCCCCCCTTCCCTCCCTGAGGTGCTCGGCGGGCGCCTCCCATGAGTATCCAAGATCCCCCGCGGTGTCCCATTCCCCTCCTTCACTTTCCCCTGCCGTCCCTGGTGAAGAACGGAACCCCAGAAAGTCGGTGGTGTCTGCGCTGGTCGATGACGATGAGGATTCAAAGACTTCCTCCCACTCTTCTCTGCTCCAGGGAGGAGGGAAATACCGTGAACTCAGCACCTCCTCTTCCCCCGTGGTGCTCCCGTCCACCCTCCCATCTCCCCATTCCCCTGGGGTATGGGGAATTCCCCACGAGTGCTCTTCATGCTCTCCTACTCCCCGACGACTATCCTCTCCACTCGATGGCGTGAATCCCCAGAAATCTCCCTCCCCCGAATCCGTGGGTTGAAAGACGTCTCTCATTTGCCACCCGTACGGTTTCGGCTTGCTTGGGTACAGCTCGTGGAATTCCCACACTAAATGCTCCCTGGTGACATTCTTCGCCGGGATCCAAGCGTTTTGCGACGCCGGCTCCCCTTCCCATGCCACTAGGTACTGCAACTCCTCCCCTCGCCACCTGGAGTCCAAGATTGCTGTGGCCTCATTGAACTGCTCCGCATCTATCAACGGCAGTTCCTGCGACCCCTGCTGATGTCCCTGTTGATACCTGTGTGGTTCTCTAAACTTGGATAGGAGCGACCTGTGAAAAACTGGGTGTATTCTCATGGAGTCCGGCAGTTGCAATCTGAATGCGACAGGGTTGATCTGCTCCACTACCTCAAATGGTCCCAGCCTGCATTGCCGCAGCTTCTTGCACCTGCCTTGCATGGGCAAACCCTGTGTGGACAACCAGACCCTGTCCCCCACTTGGATGCGCTCTCCCTCCCGTCGCCCCTCTCCCTTGCCCGGCATGGATCCTCGCCTCCTGGAGCTGAGCTTGAGCTATTTCATACCTTCTCTCCAGGTCTCTAGCTCTGGCTTCCCAGTTGCGTTCTTCTCCACCACCGGCTCCTCGTTGTGCTCTTTCGGTTTCATCCTCTGAAACGCTCATTTCGGTCGCTTTTCACTCCTTGAGGAGGTTGCGTAGACTCGGGGGATGCTGTGAGAAGGATATGTGTCCTCCTCAAGAGTAAACTTCCATAGCAGCCGTTTACTTAACTAACAGATTTATTGTCACGTTTGCTTCAACAGACATTACAGTTCATCATCCGACTCCGTGATGTCAGATCCCCCGAGTAAAGGCTTCCGATTCTGCCCCCAACATAAAAGCTTGGCGAATCCCCAGCGCCTCCTTTTGCTCTGCCTTTTCCGTCTCCTAGTCCTATCAGTGAGGGCACTGGCACCTTCCCTTTCGCTTTCGTCCTCCCTGGAAGTTGCTGTTGAGGCTCTGGCAAGATCCTCAACCCCCTGCTCCTCCTCTGTCTCCATTTCCTCATCACCTCCCACTGGCTCCCTGCCAGCCTCCGTTTCCTGTGATAGCATGGGCGGTGACAGCCCCTCGCTTTCACTCCTCCATACCTCCTTCCCTGTCTCCGGTGACAACCGTGGTGCTGCCTCCCCCTCTTCCCATGCTCGCAATACCTCCTCCGGTGTCACTTGGCGACTGCTGGGTGCCTCTGCCCCTTCCGCCACCCCTCCTGACTCGGGCCAGCCCCTGACAACACCAAATCTGTGTCTCTTCCAAATAGACTGAGACTGTATACTGGCCCAGACGTTACTTAGCAACAGTCTTTCATTGATGCTTTCTGTCTTTCTGGTCAGACCCTTCCTCATTCTAGGTGTACCAAAAGCTGTCACCCTGGATATGCCAAGAAGGTTCAGGAAGGGAAACCAATTTGCTGCCATGCTTGTGTTCCATGTGCGGAAGGGATGATCTCCACTCAGGAAGGTAGGAGGCTTCAGAGGAATGTGCAGCAAAAAGAACAATAACATATGTCCTTGGTTGATGAATATTCCAGGTTGAATTTAATAAAGTTTCAACAGTGATTTACATAGTCTTTAAAAGCTTTCAAGTTACCACTGAGACAGCAGTGTTGCTACATCTGGTAGGCTCCCTTGAACCAGTCAGTGTGGCAAAGTAGCTAGGATGTTTGGCTTGTACTGTGAAACCAGAGTTCCACTCCATGTTCCTCTAAGGCGTTTGTTCTGTAAATTACACCCGTCTGACAACACCTGGAGTTAGGGGTGAGATCAGATGTAGCTGCTATTAACAACTTGGAGCTTCTAGATCACTCCAAGCTCTTCCTTGGGTGGTGAATAAGGGGGTATCTGCAATAGGGAACTGCACGGAAAGGACCAGCTCTGTGTTGATTAGCAGAAATAGCAAGTCCCATCACTGTTTCCATTTGTAGGAGTTGGCTGGATTCAAAATTGACTTGCTTTTTTGGCTAGTGTACAGGAATATGTTTAAGCAGACACTCTTCTTTTTCCAGATGCAGACCACTGCACCAAATGTCCAGAAGATCAACATCCTAACAAAGACAGAGATCAATGCATCCCCAAGATTATCACCTTCCTGTCCTATGATGAATATCTGGGGACCCTCTTGGCTTCCACTGCCCTGTTTTTGTCCTTAATCACAGGCCTTGTTTTAGGAATATTCATTAAATATCTCGACACTCCCATTGTCAAAGCCAACAACAGGGACCTTTCCTACATCCTCCTTGTCTCCCTCCTCCTGTCCTTTTTGTCCTCCTTTCTGTTTATAGGCCGGCCAAGGAAAGTGACCTGCCTTCTCAGGCAGACAGCCTTTGGCATCATCTTCTCAGTTGCTGTCTCTTCTTTGTTGGCAAAAACTATTACGGTCGTGCTGGCCTTCCTGGCCACTAAGCCAGGAAACAGGGTGAGGAGATGGCTGGGAAAGAGTCTGGCCAACTCCATTGTCATTTGCTGCTCCAGTATTCAAATTCTCATCTGTGTCATCTGGCTGGGTACCTCTCCTCCTTTCTCAGACTCTGACATGCACTCCCAGGCTGGAGAGATCATCCTGCAATGCAATGAAGGATCTGTTGACATGTTTTACACAGTCCTTGGCTACATGGGCTTCCTAGCTACCATCTGCTTCATGGTGGCTTTCCTAGCCAGGAAGCTGCCTGGGGCCTTCAATGAAGCCAAGCTGATCACCTTCAGCATGCTGGTCTTCTGCAGTGTTTGGGTGTCCTTTGTGCCCACCTACCTGAGCACCAAGGGGAAATACATGGTGGCCGTGCAGGTCTTCTCTATGTTGGCCTCCAGTGCTGGGCTTCTGGGCTGCATCTTCCTTCCCAAGTGCTACATTATTGTACTCAGGCCTAGTCTGAATACAAAGGAGCACCTGACTACAAAGGCTTAATATGACACCTGATTCCTAAAATATGTTTTTGGTTTTTGCAATTGATAGCCAGCATGTTAGTAATAAAGCGAGGACACATGAGTTGGGAATGTAGGTCCTTAGAAGCTATTCTGTTGGAAATCAGAACACAAAGTTATCATTTGAATCATATTCCATCCATTAATTTTTCTCCTGCTAAACCTTATTTATCAATTCTTTTCTGAGGAGTCTCTATATTTTGCCTAATAAGAAATCCTTATTGCAATTCAATAATAATGAATGCTGTTCATTAAGAAAATAAAAATTTCTTAGATAGTATTACAAATAAATTGCTTATGCATTGTTTTTCAAAATGAAAAGAATCATATTCCATTGGTATCTCTTTATTTCCTGCTGTGAATATTCAAGTCTCCTTGAATATTGATGCCATGGGTGTTCTTCATGTGGTACAAGGTGCAAAACATTTTTTTAAGCAGTTGACACAGAATAGGCATGAGTCATGCCCAAGATATGCTGGATAATTTCAAAATATGCAAAGAAATATTAGGAAGTTATTAAAATAGGTTTGTACCTTTCAAACCAGTTTGTCTAGTAGTTTTTTTGCTTTGCCGGCTGTCCTGTTAGAACATTTTTGCACAACATTATCTTTGTAGTTCGAGCAAAACTAAGCATTACAGTGGTACCTCGGGTTACAGACGCTTCGGGTTACAGACGCTTCAGGTTACAGACTCCGCTAACCCAGAAATAGTACCTCAGGTTAAGAACTTTGCTTCAGGTTGAGAACAGAAATCACGCGGCGGCGGCGGCGGCAGGAGTCCCCATTAGCTAAACTGGTACGTCAGGTTAAGAACAGTTTCAGGTTAAGAACGAATTAAGTTCTTAACCCGAGGTACCACTGCATATCCTCTCTAGACTGGATCTAGACACATCAAAAAAGTGTTTCAGGAAAACATGTTGTGTACATTTCCGAGCACAGTTCAAAGTGTTGGTGCTGACCTTTAAAGCCCTAAACGTCCTCAGTCCAGTATACCTGAAGGAGTGTCTCCACCCCCATCGTTCTGCCTGGACACTGAGGTCCAACGCCGAGGGCCTTCTGGCGGTTCCCTCACTGCGAGAAGCAAAGCTACAGGGAACCAGGCAGAGGGCCTTCTTGGTGGTGGCGCCTGCCCTTTGGAACGCCCTCCCATCAGATGTCAAGGAAATAAACAACTATCTAGTTTTTAGAAAAAGGTAGATAGCCGTGTTGGTCTGTCATAGTCAAAGCAAAATAAAATAAAAAAATTCCTTCTAGTAGCACCTTAGAGACCAACAGTTGTTGGTCTCTAAGGTGCTACTGGAAGGAATTTTTTTATTTTATTTAGTTTTTAGAAGACATCTGAAGGCAGCCATGTTTAGGGAAGCTTTTAATGTTTAAAAGACTATTGTATTTTAATATTTTGTTGGAAGCCGCTCAGAGTGGCTGGGGAAACCCAGCCAGATGGGTGGTGTATAAATAAAAAATTATTATTATTATTATTATTATTATTATTATTATTATTATTATTATTATTATTATAAACATCACAATGGGAAATCACGTTGGCAAAAGATGGAACTCCACAGCGCCATCTAGTGTCACCATGTTATAACACAGTTAAAATGTCCGACTACAGGGACATCCAGCCCTTGCAGCCCAGCAGTGCCCACAGCAGCTTCCTCTTGTACTGGTCCTTTCTGAACCAATCATGCTGAGAAGAAAGCCAACCAGATTTGTATTTCGGTTCCTATTGAAGTTATGTGGCAAGTCAGCAAGTGAAATGGGATTGAGGATTGGAGTGATCATTCTGTGATATTATGGCAGTGGAGAGAACTGTATTGTAACTTTTGAATAATAATAATAATAATAATAATAATAATAATAATACAACAAAAGAAGGGACCATATATATATATATACATAATGATATTCAATTTTACAATGAACTGATGAAACATGAGGCCATTTCTTTAGACCATTAACACACAGAGGATGAAAGTGTGAGAAATGTTGGGTCTCTGCACCCAAGTCCAAAAACCTCAGGAGCATTGGAGATCCCTGGTCCACAATGATTGGGAGTGGCTCTCCAGGCAGGAGCCCTTTTCCAGCTGTACCTGGGAATTATGGGGATGAAGCATGGAGTGTTCTGCATGCAAATCTTGCACTCTAAGATTCTAAGCCCAGAGCTATGGTCCCTCCCCAAATGTTCATTCAGTACTTCATATCTCTTCATTTCTCCTTTCAAATACAGTGGTACCTCAGGTTACATATGCTTCAGGTTGCATACGCTTCAGGTTAAGAACTCAGCTAACCCATAAATAATGCTTCAGGTTAAGAACTTTCTTCAGTATAAGAACAGAAATTGTGCTCTGGCGGCACAGCGGCAGGGGGAGGCCCCATTAGCTAAAGTGGTGCTTCAGGTTAAGAACAGTTTCAGGTTAAGAACGGACCTCCGGAATGAATTAAGTACTTAACCAGAAGTACCACTGTATCTTGAATGCAGAGATGGTTATCCTGTTTTTTATCCTATATAAACTTCTCATTTTACTTGTCTTCTCTCATTTCATCTTCCCTCCTCCCTTCACAGCTTCTATCGTATTATTCCAAAAACTGCCATCCTTCCTCCCCACTCCTTTTACATTCACTTCCTCCTCCTGTAACAGTTCTCCTCTCTTATCTCTTTCCTTTCTATTGCCAGGTTATTAGGATGATGATTTAAGATATTAACCTTACATCACTCAACCTAATTTCACGCAACACATTCTCTTCAGAAGAGTGGAACATCCCTTCCTTCTCTATCCCTCCCCTTTGAGCTTTCTTATCTCCTAGAAACCTGTATTCAGCATACTTTAAACTGGCAGTACTGCCATTGGTCTAGGCAAAGGGACTAGGCATGGTCACAGATGGGGGAGTCAGGAGGTAGTGGTTGGGCTGTGGAACTGATGTCCACTGATGGTCCTTGGCTGACTCTTTCAGAGACGCTGGGATAGGTCGTGCTAAGCTCCACTGCCCGATTTCTGACCCATGTCACAATGTAGAACTACAATGACAAGTTCACAGAAACATGTTTTTCTCCCGCGCTGCACCTGGAGCCACCAGGAGAGTCCAGGAGGCAGCAGAGGCAATCCTCTCCTTCACAATTATTTAAAATAATGGTAATTTACTCCTCTTTTTACCAAAGCTCAAGAGACTTCCCCCACCACCCCAGACATAAGGTCATATTTGAGTCCAATCACAAGGAACAGCAACATAATATAACTTCTACAAACCTTGCCTGAAAGAACTTGGACATAAATACCTTTCTCCTGGGCCCCCAAGGGTGGGCAACTCATGCTGCCTTTGTGAGGCTCAAATGAACCCCTGTTGTCTCTCAAGCCACGTATACTCTCTTTGATTACATCATGGCAGCTGGGCTTTGGGCTGCTAGTACTTTGATAGATCTGTTGCTGATAGCAGCCAATAGGAAGGGAGAGGTAGCAGGCAGACCCAGAATGTGTCAACTTCTTCTGCTTCTGCTGTGGTTGCAGTTGCTACTACCTGGATTAAAATCTGGGGTGTCAAAAGCCAAATGCCCATTGACTTTGATAAGGGATCCAAATGAACCCTTGAATTGGTTCAGGCCAGGAGAGTACCACATCAGCGGAGTTGTATCAGAAGTACCTGCTGTGTTCAAGCCAAGCATCTTCAAGGAGCCACCATTTACAAGAGTTTATGGGTAAGTCCTTATGTGCTAACTGATGCAAAAGCTTTATGCAAACTGAATGTGACCTCATAGACTCCAAATGTCCTTTTCTAGCAGGCACCATATTGAGACAATATATTTTTCTAAGATTTGGAGAGAAAGGGGTTTATGGATCTCAGGTGGACAGATGCTGGAGATCCATTTCATGATTTTTGCCCACCGTCACAGGTAAGGATGACACAATCTGGTCTCTGTGTGGAAAGGATGTCAACATGACACACATTTTTTCTAGGATAGGACCCCTGGCATACTGGCATATCCTGTCCTTCTTGTTTGCTGTTCGGGAAGTCAATCAGAACCACCGGCTTTCCCCCAACCTCACCCTGGGCTATGACATCTATGACAACTATTACGATGCCAGAATGACTTGTGGTGCCATGGTGGACCTGTTCTGCCCTGGGGAAGCGAACATCCCAAACTATTACTGTGGACCATGGAATAAAGTATTGGCCGTTATTGAAGGGGCTGACTCTGACACATCCAAAGATATTTCCACCATGTCAAGCATCTACAAAACCCCACAGGTATGAATGTCAGGAGGGAAGGAAAAATCCCAGAATGTTATTGCAATTTCTTTGGAGAGATGTGAAAATGTTGTTCAAGATTCTAAGGCAGAAGGAGCATTTGCCCTCAACCACCTCTTTGCAAAGATGACTCAGGAGATTCTGGACTCATCTACACTTATCCCATAGTTGGAAAGCAAAGGTCTGAGCGGCTTTCCATTTGCCCTGTGGTTTTTAGGCATGGATCTGAGCAATTTCCCCCTTACCCTACTCCTTTCCCACAGAAAATCTGTTCTTTCACTCTAAACCAGAAAAAACAGCAATCTGTGGGTTTTGCCCAAGGAAAACAAGGGGACAAGGGGAAGTATGGAGAAGCCCTTAGTTGAGTCTTCAAGATCCCACAGGTATAAATGGTGTAAATCATGGAGAAGGCTCTTTGAGGAAATTGTCAAAATTCATGCAGGAGAATGGAATCTTTCAGTTATATGGATTCCTAGCCATCAAAACTGAAATAACAATAAATAAGTAATAAAAGCTAGTGCCATGTGTGATATACATGAACAAATATGGAAAAGGAAGCAGTCAATAAACAAGAGGCAAAATACTTTGTTTCTAATTTGCTACACATTGTGTCTATACAAGTTAAGCAGAACCAGTCCTGGGGTCATGCGTACTTTCTGCTTTGGAATAAAGGATAATTCTGTAAACACATTGTTCCACAACTTTTCATTTTGGGACACTCCAAACACATGTGTTGATATGTCCCTGTAGTGGAACATCCTTTCCAAAAAACGGGATAACTGTTGAGTTTTGCAATACGTCAAGGAATGCCTAGAAAGATCTGAAATATAATGTCTAGTAAAAATAAATTTGACTCCTGTGGAGAATCGATACTTTAGCTATTATAGGTCTAATGTGAGAAAAAATGGCTAATGTGAGCTAAAAATGTTCATTGTAATTGTGTGTGAACTTTTTCCTTTTAACAGTATCTATTTTTTCATAAATTTTGATAATTTTGATAATTTAATGAATAAATGAATAAATAATGATTAAATCATATAATACAATTAGATAAATTTGCTACAAGAAAAAGCAATAACAAAAACGCAATCAGGACATAAGATATAGCAAACACAACCCATTCCAAAGACTTTGTCACCATTTTTTGAAAGCAAACAACAAAATATGGTTATTTATTTCATAACCAAATTTATAACAATAAATATATTGTTAAGCTCCCCTGGGATATTGTTTCCCCCCATGAACTATGTCTTTTCTTGTTTCCCATGTCAGAGAAAAGTTGTCATTCAGGCAAGTACAAAGTACTACATTTGGGATTTTGTTGGGGGTGACAACACTAATGTCTTCTGTTCTTTACTAGGTCAGTTATGGTTTTGCTTCTGATGCTCTTAATGATAAAACTCAGTTCCCTTTTGTCTACCGAATGGTCCCCAAAGAAGAACATCAATATCTGGGAATAGTCCAACTGCTCCTGCACTTCAATTGGACTTGGATTGGCCTTGTTGCTCCAGACACCAACAATGGAGAGAGATTCGTGAGGACCTTGAGGCCACTGCTAACCAGGAACACAATTTGTGCTGCCTTCTCACTTAGCATCCAAGTACAAGATACAGAAATACTGCCACCTTCTAAAACATTTTTCAGGTGGAACGAAGTCAATGTATTAGTCTACTATGGGGAGAATCGTTACTTCTATAGTTCAATATCTATTTTACAATTCATAGTTGAAAAGTATGTAAGACCCATTTTGGGGAAAGTCTGGATCACAACAGCTTTGTGGGACCTCACCTGGAACTTGTCTTACAATATTCTTTCTCCCCTGCACATTCGTGGTTTTTTTTCTTTATTAACTCATATCACTAAAAGGCCAAACTATGACAATTATGACACTTTTTTTATCCTATGTTGCAGTTTGGGAAGAAATCATTTAAGTGTTCATATTCAAAGCACCTATTGTCTGTCAAAGGAAGGAAAAGGTGCAGGGAAGAGGACATTCTGGACTCCCTGCCTGACGAAGTGATTGAGAAAACCCTGTCTCTGGATAATTACAGTATATACAACCTTGTCCTTGCTCTGGCACGGGCCTTAAGGGCTGCACTTTCCTCCACATCCACTCAGATGGTGGCAAAGGGTAAAAAGAGGCTGAAAGATCAAAGGATACAGTCTTGGCAGGTATTCCTTTTTAGCTCACATATCTCTGCTGACCTGTTCAAAGCCAGTTGTTTTTGCTTTTGTTGTTGATTACTGCAGTAGTTTCAACAGATATGCTGATAACAGGGATCAGTACCTTGAATTCCATTATTGGGTTAAATCGGGTTCTCCTCAACACTGGCTCAGCTTCCTCCATTTACTGTACTGTTACCCACATTCTAATTTTGATGTTGAGAAGAAAATCTGCCTCCACTTTGACACCTGATCCCTGAGCAAGGCTTCCTGCAATGAGTAGCAAGGAAGCTAATGTCTATGCACCACTTCCAACAACCTTACGTTGACAAATAGGAAGCACTTGCTTGCAGAATTCTTCCAAGGGCGTGGATTGTAACTTATGGATTCCATGGCTTTAATCTGTCCCAAAAAGCTGAAGCAGAAACAATGGGCCACAGATCCATTGCCCAAACACACAAAAAGTGTCTGTTTTTACAAACTCCTTCAGAGATTAGGCCAAGTTATCCAGATGGTTTTCTTCTTTTTAAATGTGCATGTTTTCTCTGCTACGCTAGTTTCACCCTTTCCTGGGAAGCTCCCAGTTTTACAATACTTCCATGGAAGGAGTGTATTTGGATGAGAATGGGAAGTTGGCAGTTGAATCTGACGTAGTCAACTGGGTGCCATTTCTCAACAAGTCCTTTGGTGCCATGAAATTTGGGAGCATAAGCAGACAGGGATCCTCAGGCGCAAAATTCACCATCGACCAAGAGGCAATTGTGTGGTCCAGGCTTTTCAACCAGGTTTGGTTGCATTGTATTCCCTTTTAGAGATATGTTGAGCTCTGATTCTCTGTTGGGGGAACACAACAATATAACTTATGCCTATCCAATTAATGGGCTAACACTAAATGGGGGAGGAGATGAATGGAGGAAAGTCAAAATAAGAAACATGAAAATGGAGAAGCAGGTTGGATTATTACTGGGGCATGGCTTCTGCGGGGGGCAGGAAGCATGCCAGACTTCAGAATTGAGCACAACATGGCTGCTCCAACAATCTTTCTGTTTCAGCTTGTTTCTCTGGATTATTATATTTGTAAATGGTTTCCATGACTGCAGATTTTGTACTGTGTTTACTAGACCTTTGTACTAATGGCAGAAAGCTCTGACTCCTAAACCCAAGGCCAATACAGTCTCAGTGTAATTCTCTGTTATTGTCTATTTCTGCTTCAACTGTGTCCCAAGGACTATGACCCTCTGTTTTGTTCCATGGATCAAAAAAAGCATCTACACCAAATCTGTGTCTCTTCCACATAGACTGAGACTGTATACTGGCCCAGATGTTACTTAGCAACAGTCTTTCATTGATGCTTTCTCTCTTTTTGGTCAGACCCTTCCTCATTCCAGGTGTACCAAAAGCTGTCAGCCTGGATATGCCAAGAAGGTTCAGGAAGGGAAACCGATTTGCTGCCATGCTTGTGCTCAATGTGCGGAAGGGATGATCTCCACTCAGGAAGGTAGGAGACTTCAGAGGAATGTGCAGCAAAAAGAACAATAACATATGTCCTTGGTTGATGAATATTCCAGTATAATCTTATGGTTGAATTTAATAAAGTTTCAACAGTGATTTACATAGTCTTAAAAAGCTTTCAAGTTACCACTGAGACAGCAGTGTTGCTACATCTGGTAGGCTCCCTTGAACCAGTCAGTGTGGCAAATAGCTAGGATGTTTGGTTTGTACTGTGAAACCAGAGTTCCAGTCCATGTTCCTCTAAGGCGTTTGTTCTGTAAATTACACCCGTCTGACAACACCTGGAGTTAGGGGTGAGATCAGATGTAGCTGATATTAACAACTTGGAGCTTCTAGATCACTCCAAGCTCTTCCTTGGGTGGTGAATAAGGGGGTATCTGCAATAGGGAACTGCACGGATAGGACCAGCTCTGTGTTGATTAGCAGAAATAGCAAGTCCCATCACTGTGTCCATTTGTAGGAGTTGGCTGGATTCAAAATTGACTTGATTTTTTTGCCAGTCTGCAGGAAAATGTTCAAGCAGACACTCTTCTTTTTCCAGATGCAGGCCACTGCACCAAATGTCCAGAAGATCAACATCCTAACAAAGACAGAGATCAATGCATCCCCAAGATTATCATCTTCCTGTCCTATGATGAATATCTGGGGACCCTCTTGGCTTCCACTGCCCTGTTTTTGTCCTTAATCACAGGCCTTGTTTTAGGAATATTCATTAAATATCTCGACACTCCCATTGTCAAAGCCAACAACAGGGACCTTTCCTACATCCTCCTTGTCTCCCTCCTCCTGTCCTTTTTGTCCTCCTTTCTGTTTATAGGCCGGCCAAGGAAAGTGACCTGCCTTCTCAGGCAGACAGCCTTTGGCATCATCTTCTCAGTTGCTGTCTCTTCTTTGTTAGCAAAAACTATTACGGTCGTGTTGGCCTTCCTGGCCACTAAGCCAGGAAACAGGGTGAGGAGATGGCTGGGAAAGAGTCTGGCTAATACCATTGTCATTTCCTGTTCCGGTATCCAAATTCTCATCTGTGTCATCTGGCTGGGTACCTCTCCTCCTTTCTCAGACTCTGACATGCACTCCCAGGCTGGAGAGATCATCCTGCAATGCAATGAAGGATCTGTTGCCATGTTTTACACTGTCCTTGGCTACATGGGCTTCCTGGCTGCCATCTGCTTCACAGTGGCTTTCCTAGCCAGGAAGCTACCTGGGTCCTTCAATGAAGCCAAGCTGATCACCTTCAGCATGCTGGTCTTCTGCAGTGTTTGGGTGTCCTTTGTGCCCACCTATCTGAGCACCAAGGGGAAGTACATGGTGGCTGTGCAGGTCTTCTCTATGTTGGCATCCAGTGCTGGGCTTCTGGGCTGCATCTTCCTTCCCAAGTGCTACATTATTGTACTCAGGCCTAGTCTGAATACAAAGGAGCACCTGAGTACAAAGACTTAATATGGCACCTGATTCCTATACAGTGGTACCTTGGGATAAGAACTTAATTCGTTCTGGAGGTCCATTCTTAACCTGAAACTGTTTTTAACCTGAGGTACCACTTTAGCTAATGGGGCCTCCCGCTGCAGCCGCGCCGCTGCTGTGCTATTTCTGTTCTCATCCTGAAGCAAAGTTCTTAACCTGAGGTACTATTTCTGGGTTAGCAGAGTCTGTAACCTGAAGCGTCTGTAACCTGAAGCCTGTAATCCGAGGTACCACTGTAATATGTTTTTGTTTTTTTGCAATTGATTGCCAGCAAGCTAGCAATAAAGCGAGGTCACATGAGTTTGGAATGTAGATTCTTAGAAGCTATTCTGTTGGAAATCAGAAATTATCATTTGAATCATATTCCATCCTTACCACTGTTCATTTTTCTACTGCTAAGCCTTATTTATGAATTGTTTTCTGGAGACTGTTTTATATTTTGCCTAATAAGAAATCAATTTCGAAATTGAATATTACAAATAAATTACTTATGCAATGTTTTTCAACATGAAAAGAAACATATTCAGTTGGTATCTCTTTCTTTCCTGCTGTGCATATCAAGAGAGTCACATTGAATATTGGTGCCATGGGTATTCTTCATGTGGTACAAGGTGCAAAACATTTTAGTAGCTGACACAAAACAGGCATAAGTCATGCCCAAAATATACTGGATAATTTCAAAATATGCAATGAGATATTAGCATGTTATTAAAATAGATTTGCACCTTTCAAATCAATTTGTCTAGTCCTTATTTTGCTTTGCTGGATTATTTGGGAATAATCCAAATATATTTCAATCATGTCAAGCATCTACAAAAACCCACATGTATGAATGTCAGGAGGGAAGGAAAAATCCCGAATATTCTTTGCAGTTTCTTTGGAGAGATGTGAAAATGTCATTCCTGCTTCTAAGACAGAAAGTATACAAAAGAAGTATCAGGTGTTGTAATAATTGTGATCAAACAAAACCAAAACTCCAAAACACCAAATTGGCTAATAAATATTGAGAACAGTTTACTCAATCAAACATGTTAAAATGAACACATTAAGGTGCAGCGTGCAAATCCAAGCCTGTAAAAACTCAATAAACTGATGGCATAATACTGAGGCTAATGATAATGTCCTAGGCAAGAAAACATGGTCATGAGTGATGGTAATCGCAGTGTGCCTGTGAGAATCTATAATTTCATTGTATGGTGTTGTAAAAACAGCACGATGAACTGAAGAAGCTCCCGCAAAACCTGATTATATCCGGGATTCAGGTCTTCAGATCTACTTTCGCTGAGGGACAGCGAGGAGGGACTATCTGTGATTACCATCACGCATGACCATGTTTTCTTGCCTGACTGTGACCGTTCCCTCACAAAAGACTTTGCGCGTTCAGTGGAGTACCATTTGCAACACTTTTGCATAATTTGATTACACTAGGACATTATCATTAGCCTCAGTATTATGCCATCAGTTTATTGAGTTTTTACAGGCTTGGATTTGCACGCTGCACCTTAATGTGTTCATTTTAACATGTTTGATTGAGTAAACTGTTCTCAATATTTATTAGCCAATTTGGTGTTTTGGAGTCTAAGACAGAAAGAGCATTTGCCCGCAACCTTCTCTTAACAAAGGTGACTCAGGAGATTCTTTGCTTGTCCACGAGTCAGAGCTGTTTCTCACTTAATCCACGCTTTTTAGGCACAGATCTGAATCATTTCCCCCATACCCTACTCCTTTCCCACAGAAAACACGCTCTTTCCTTCTATATCGGAAAGACAGCAATTCGTGTTGTTCCCCAGTGGAAAGAAGTGAGACAAGGGGAAGTATGGATAAGCTCTTAGCTAAGTCTACAAGATCCCACAGGTATAAATGGTGTGGATCATGGAGAAGGGTCTTTGAGGAACTTGTCAACATTCATGTAGGAGAATGCAAACAGAGATTACAAATAATGAAGTAATAAAAGCTAGTGCCACATGAGATATAATGTAAATATGAAACACTCAAGTGAGACATTAAAAGGGTACATGATAGAGCAGTGAAATGCCATAAGCTTTGAAACAAACTCTGGGAGCTCAGGATAAAGAAACACAAGATGAAAGATCGTGTGTTTCATGCACACGAAAGCTCATACCAAGAACAAACTTAGTTGGTCTCTAAGGTGCTACTGGAAGGAATTTTTTTATTTTATTTTGCTTTGACAAGATGAAAGAGTACGTGAAATTTACAATAAAGGCAAGACTTGGGGTTTACATGCCTAATGTATCCTTGTTTGCTATATAAATATTCAAAAGATCATTAGTTTTGTGAAAAATAACTGGATAATTTAGCTTGAAGTGGACAGTAGGGTCTCTCAGCCACAGATGTGTCTACACATTGTGTTCAATTGCCTGAATATTGCAGACATCCTTGCAAAGCTCAGTTGTAAGTGTAAGTGGTGTTAAGGTCTGTGTTGTGTAGTACCCATGTGATGCTGATACAGAACCTCACACATACACTATGTAGAAGAATGAGAGTTTACTACCCCAATTGTCTCCTCCCTTCTCTCTCTCCCTACCTCTCTTCTCCCCCAACCTTATACAATATACCACATTAAAACCTTAATCAAATACAACTTATCTATAGAAAAGAATTTATGAGATGAAAAAAGGCGATGTGTGTGTACTTTTGTAACTGGAGTAAAACTTTTTTTAAAAAAAACAATAAAAAATAAATAAAAGAAATGCTCCATGGGGGGGAGGTGAAATAATAATACAAGTAATGTACCTAGTAGAACAACTACTTCAATGAACACAGTATAACAGAAAAAACAAAATTGCCATCAGTACAAAACAAAAACAGCCCATGACAAGCAGGTTACTGCAACCAAACAGCTAACTGAGATACAGCTAAGCTCAGTGGAGTAAGAATGCCTAGCTCCATCAAACGGCCATTTATTGTCTCCCATATAACAGAAAGGTTGACATTCAAGAAAGTACAAAGTTTTGCAGTTGGGATTTTGTTTGGGGTGACGGCACTAATTTCTTCTATTCTTCAGTAGGTCAGTTATGGTTTGGTTTCTGATGCTCTTAATGATAAAACTCAGTTCCCTTTTGTCTACCGAATGGTCCCCCAAAAAGAACATCAGTAGGTAGCCGTGTTGGTCTGCCATAGTCTAAACAAAATAACAAACTTGGTCTCTAAGGTGCTACTGGAAGGAATTTTTTTATTTTGTATCAGTATCTGCGGATAGTCCAACTGCTCCTGCATTTCAGTTGGACGTGGATTGGCCTCGTTGCTCCAGACACCAACAATGGAGAGAGATTTGTGAGGACCTTTAGGCCTCTGCTAACCAGAAACACAATTTATGCTGTCTTCTCACTTAGCATCCCAATACAGAATGCGGAATCAGAGTCGCTTTAAAAAATATTTTTCATTTGAAACAAAGTCAATGTATTAGTCTGCTATGGAGAGATGCGCTTCTTCTTTAGTTCAATACGTCTTTTGCTAATTGTGGTTGAAATGTTTGTAAAACCCATTTTGGGGGAAGTCTGGATCACAACAGCTTTGTGGGACCTCACCCTGAACTCGTCTTATGATATTCTTTCTCCCCTGAACATTCATGGGTTGTTGTTTTTTCTTAACTCGTATTAAAAGAAGGCCAAAATATGACGATTATGAAACATTTCTCAATCCTATGTTGCAGTTTGCAGAGAAATCATCTAAATGTTCATATTCAAAGGTCTTCTCTATGCTGTCCTCCAGTGCTGGACTTCTGGGCTGCATCTTCATTCCCAAGTGCTACATTATCATCCTCAGGCCAGATCTGAACACAAAGGCACATCTAACTACAAAAAGTGAAGGTGGTAGTGTCTGATTCTTAGCTTCTTTGAAGATTCTTAGCTTTATATAAAATATGATGTTCTTAAGGTGGACCAATCCCTGGTTTATGGCAGGGCAATCACAAACCTTTCATCATCTACACTTCCCAAACAACCGGTATTAGAAGCCAGATATTATTAGTCATCACAAACCAATGGGTTAAGGCTGGAGATTTTTAGGAGTTGTCAAAGCATCATGTATTTCAAGACAACCAGGACTATCCTCTTCCTTGAGGATGCATTGAAAATACCTGGATCCACCCACTCATACCCCCTTGGCATGCTTTAATAAGTCAAGTAGGGCAAGGGTTGGGAGATCACATACTTACCCTGTTTCCCCTATTTTAAGACGTAGTCATAAAATAAGCCATAGCAGGATTTTTTCGCATTTGCGAAATATAAGCCATACCCCGAAAATAAGCCATAGTTATAGGCACAGTTCTGGAGGGCGCCAAGGAAAACGCGGGGCTAGGCTTACGTAATAAAAATAAGACATTCCCTCAAAATAAGCCATAGTGCGTTTTCTTGAGGGAAAAAAAATATAAGACGGTGTCTTAAAATAGGGGAAACACGGGTAGGACCAGCTTATCTTGACCCATCTCAATCTGGGCTCAGACCTTGTGCATTCCATAACAATGCATGGAATCAAATAAGTATAAATAAAAGATAAAATTGTAAAAGGAAGTAGTAATAAATGTTGAAAGTGAATGCATAAAGATGCTGGAATAGCCTTTCAGAGACGCCCTACACAGCCATATCTCTCTTATAATCTGATGGACTTGTTAATGAAGATCTCCATTTCACTGACATGGACTGGTGTAAATCAACCTTGTCTTTAAATGCTTACTGTGGTTCAAAGAGCAATAGAACCTCAGCAGCTAAAAACCTCATTTGCAAGAAATGAGCATCCCTTCAGAAGGTCCTGCATTTTCAAGGATTTGCTTCAAACTCCACAAACAGCTGCAGTTGAACATACTCTTCTTAAATGTTTAATGGATCATGATATGTTGTTTGTTGTTCAGTCATTCAGTCGTGTCCGACTCTTTGTGACCCTATGGACCAGAGCACGCCAGGCACGCCTATCTTTCACTGCCTCCCGCAGTTTGGCCAAACTCATGTTAGTAGCTTCGAGAACACTGTCCAACCATCTCATCTTCTGTCGTCCCCTTCTCCTTGTGCCCTCAATCTTTCCCAACATCAGGGTCTTTTCTAGGGAGTCTTCTCTTCTCATGAGGTGGCCAAAGTACTGGAGCCTTAACCTCAGGATCTGTCCTTCTAATGAGCACTCAGGGCTGATTTCTTTAAGAATGGATAGGTTTGATCTTCTTGCAGTCCATGGGACTCTCAAGAGTCTCCTCCAGCACCATAATTCAAAAGCATCAATTCTTTGGCGATCAGCCTTCTTTATGGTCCAGCTCTCACTTCCGTACATTACTACTGGGAAAACCATAGCTTTAACTATATGGACCTTTGTCGGCAAGGTGATGTCTCTGCTTTTTAAGATGCTGTCTAGGTTTGTCATTGCTTTTCTCCCAAGAAGCAGGCGTCTTCTAATTTCGTGACTGCTGTCACCATCTGCAGTGATCATGGAACCCAAGAAAGTGAAATCTCTCACTGCCTCCATTTCTTCCCCTTCTATTTGCCAGGAGGTGATGGGACCAGTGGCCATGATCTTAGTTTTTTTGATGTTGAGCTTCAGACCATATTTTGCGCTCTCCTCTTTCACCCTCATTAAAAGGTTCTCCTCACTTTCTGCCATCAAGGTTGTATCATCAACAATTTCCACATAAGATCTGCTGTTGTTGTTGTTCAGTCGTTCAGTCGTGTCCGACTCTTTGTGACCCCATGAACCAGAGCACGCCAGGCACGCCTATCTTTCACTGCCTCCCGCAGTTTGGTCAAACTCATGTTAGTAGCTTCGGATCATGATATACTGGACCCTATGAATAACATATATATTAATACTCTTCTTCTGAATGATGGAAATTCTTCCAGGGAAGGAGCAATCTTCTGGGGTCATCTCCACTCCATAAACGTATACCACTTTAATATTCATAACACCCTCCAAAGAGTCCTGGCATTTATAGATTATTGCTTGTTTAGGAGCCCCCTCTGTCTCTAACACAGAGATAAGCCATGGGATAATCACATGTGCTAATAGAAGTTCAGGTTTATGATACAACCCAACCAGCTGACTTGTCCATTGGCTTTATACAGTAGCAATAATACCTGGACTTAGCTTAGTCGTCATCATCATCATCATCATCTGCTATTTCAGGAGTAATACATGAACCAAAATGCACCATCTTTCAAATTTCAACTTTATCTGAGATTTGCTATTTGATTCTCCAGCCAAGCATAGGTCCCTGCAATATCCTCCTTCTTAGAAAGAAGTGACAGGTTGGGTGTCTAAAGCAGACGTCTCCAAACTAAGGCCCACTGGCTGGATATGGCCCGAGGGACTCAGTTATCCAGCCCACGGTGCCCCCCGCCCCCCGCTGCCGCCGCCCGCTCTTACCACACAAGCTATTTCTGGCACTCCACGAACCTGGAAGTGAGCCGGAAATAGTTGTGTGCATGCGTATGTGTGCGCGCGCTCCCCCGCCATCCAGCCCGCCACGCAATCGGCACTGGAGGAACTGGCCCGAGGCCGGGTAAGTTTGCCGACCCCTGATCTAAAGCCTCCAAAGTTGTCCACCCCCCCCCTTAAGGAAGGAGCATCCACAGCAGGAGGAGGAAGGTGTGGTGATGGCCATATGGCTCTGGTCAGGCGGTGACTGAATCACATGCCCATGCATGTTTATGTTCTATGCTCCCCAAGATTCAGACTGTTTAACTTCAGCTTTGGGTATGATTGTCCATGTAAAACAGGGGTCAGCAAACTTTTTCAGCAGGAGGCCGGTCCACTGTCCCTCAGACCTTGTGGGGGGCTGGACTATATTTTGAAAAATAATAATAAACAAATTCCTATGCCCCACAAAAGAGATGCATTTTAAATAAAAGGACACATTGCACTCATGTAAAAACACGCTGATTCCTGGACTGTCCGCAGGCCAGATTGAGAAGGCGATTGGTCCGGATCCGGCCCCCGAGCCTTAGTTTGCCTACCCATGATGTAAAACAACACTGTCCTTACCTGGAGAGCAAGCAGCTTGCTTTCTCTGGTCAAATCTCCCCCCCCCCAACTGTTTCACTCATGTCATGTAGCCAAATGGTCAAGGAAAATTATGTGGAAATACAGGTGTCTACAGTCTCACAACTAAGGGAAGGAGCTTCCAAATAATCCGGTAAAGCAAAATAAGTACTAGACAAACTGATCTGAAAGGTGCAAACCTATTTTAATAACTTGCTAATATCTCCCTGCATATTTTGAAATTATCCAGTATATTTTGGGCATGACTTGTGCCTGTTTTGTGTCAACTACTTTAAAAATGTTTTGCACCTTGTACCACATGAAGAATACCCATGGCACCAATATTCAATGTGACTTTCTTGATATGCACAGCAGGAAATAAAGAGATAACAATGGAACGTGTTTCTTTTCATTTTGAAAAACAATGCATAAGCAATTTATTTGTAATATTATCTAAGAAATTTTTATTTTCTTAATAAACAGCATTCATTATTATTACATTGCAATAAGGATTTCTTATTAGTAAAATATACAAACAGTTTTCAGAAAAGAATTCATAAAAAAGGTTTAGCAGGAGAAAAATGAACAGTGATAAGGACGGAATATAATTCAAATGATAATTTTCTGTTCTGATTTCCAAAACAATAGCTTTTAAGGTTCTGCATTTCCAACTCATGTGTCCCGGCTTTATTGCTACCATGCTGGCTATCAATTGCAAAAAACAAAAACATATTATAGGAATCAGGTGCCATATTAAGTTTTTGTAGTCAGGTGCTCCTTTGTATTCAGACTAGGCCTGAGTACAATAATGTAGCACTTGGGAAGGAAGATGCAGCCCAGAAGCCCAGCACTGGAGGCCAACATAGAGAAAACCTGCACAGCCACCATGTATTTCCCCTTGGTGCTCAGGTAGGTGGGCACAAAGGACACCCAAACACTGCAGAAGACCAGCATGCTGAAGGTGATCAGCTTGGCTTCATTGAAGGACCCAGGTAGCTTCCTGGCTAGGAAAGCCACTGTGAAGCAGATGGCAGCCAGGAAGCCCATGTAGCCAAGGACAGTGTAAAACATGGCAACAGATCCTTCATTGCATTGCAGGATGATCTCTCCAGCCTGGGAGTGCATGTCAGAGTCTGAGAAAGGAGGAGAGGTACCCAGCCAGATGACACAGATGAGAATTTGGACACCGGAACAGCAAATGACAATGGAGTTGGCCAGACTCTTTCCCAGCCATCTCCTCACCCTGTTTCCTGGCTTAGTGGCCAGGAAGGCCAGCACCACAGTGATAGTTTTTGCCAACAAAGAAGAGACAGCGACTGAGAAGATGATGCCAAAGGCTGTCTGCCTGAGAAGGCAGGTCACTTTCCTTGGCCGGCCTATAAACAGAAAGGAGGACAAAAAGGACAGGAGGAGGGAGACAAGGAGGATGTAGGAAAGGTCCCTGTTGTTGGCTTTGACTATGGGAGTGTCAAGATATTTAATGAATATTCCTAAAACAAGGCCTGTGATTAAGGACAAAAACAGGGCAGTGGAAGCCAAGAGGGTCCCCAGATATTCATCATAGGACAGGAAGGTGATAATCTTGGGGATGCATTGATCTCTGTCTTTGTTAGGATGTTGATCTTCTGGACATTTGGTGCAGTGGTCTGCATCTGGAAAAAGAAGAGTGTCTGCTTGAACATTTTCCTGCAGACTAGCAAAAACAAACAAACCCACAAATAATTTTGAATCCAGCCAACTCCTACAAATGGAAACAGTGATTGGGTTTGCTGTTTCTGCTAATTCACACAAATAGTTGGTCCTTTCTGTGTAGGTCCCTATTGTAGATACCTCCTTATTCATGTCCCAAGGAAGAGCTTGGAGTGATCTAGAACATGGGTCAGCAACCTTTTTCAGCTGTGGGCCAGTCCACTGTCCCTCAGACCATGTGGTCGACTGGACTATATTTTTTGGGGGGGGAGGGGAAATGAATGAATTCCTATGCCCCACAAATAACCCAGAGATGCATTTTAAATAAAAGATACCCCCTTATTCATCTCCCAAGGAAGAGTTTGGAGTGATCTAGACCTCCAAGTTGTTAATAGCAGATACATTTGATCTCATTGCTAAAACCAGGTGTTGTGAGACGGGTGTAATTTACAGTGGGGGAAATCCTTGGAGGAGCATGAACTAGAACTCTTCTCTTCCCAATACACCCTGTCTACTTTGCCACACTGACTGGTTCAAGGGAACTTACCAGATGCAGTGACACTGCCTAATTCTTACATACTCATGGCTGTCTCAGTGGTACCTGGAAAGCTTTATTAAGATTATGTACATTACTATTGAACCTTTATTAAATACTGGAATATTCATCAACAAAGGATATATTTTATTGTTCTTTTTGCTGCACATTCCTCTGAAGTCTCCTACCTTCCTGAGTGGAGATCATCCCTTCCGCACATGGAACACAAGCATGGCAGCAAATCGGTTTCCCTTCCTGAACCTTCTTGGCATATCCAGGGCGACAGCTTTTGGTACACCTGGAATGAGGAAGGGTCTGACCAGAAAGACAGAAAATATCAATGAAAGACTATTGCCAAGTAACTTCTGGGCTAGTGTACAGTCTCAGTCTATGTGGAATAGACACAGCTTTGGAGTAGATGCCTTTGTTGACCCATGGGACAAGACAGAGGGTCATAGTCTTTGGGACACAGTTGGGGCAGAAAGAGATAATCAAGAAGAGAGAATTATATGGTTTTGGGTTTGGGAGTCAGAGCTGTCTTCCATTATTATAAAGGTCTAGTAAACACAGTACAAAGTCTGCAGTCATGGAAACCATTTACAAATATCAAAATCCAGAGAAATAAACAAGCTGAAACAGAAAGGTATTTGGAGCAGTTGTGTGGTGCTCAATTCTGAAGTCTGGGCTGCTTCCTGGCCACTGCAAAGCCATGCCTCAGTCGTAAGCCAACCTGCTCATCCATTTTCATGTTTCTTATTTTGACTTTCCTCCATTCATCTCCTCCCCCATATAGTGTTAGCCCATTAATTGTCTAGGCAGAAGTTTTATTGTTGTGTTCCCCAACAGAGTCTCAGAGGTTAACATATCTCTAAAAATTACAATGCAATGAATGGGTTTTCCAAACCTGGTTGAACAGCCTGGACCGCTCAAGAGCCTCTTGGTCAATGGTGAATTTTGTGCCTAAGGATCGCTGTCTGCTTATGCTTCCAAATTTCACGGCACCAAAGGATTTGTTGGGAAATGCCACCCAATTCACAATGTCAGATTCGACTGTCAACTGCCCATTCTCATCCAAATACACTCCTTCCATGGAATTATTGTAAAACTGGGAGCTTCCCAGGAAATGGTGATACTAGCGTAGCAGAGAAAACATGCACATTTAGAAAAGAAGAAAACCATCTAGATAACTTGGCCTAATCTCTGAAGGCGTTTGTACAGACTGACACTTTGTGTGTGTTTGGGCAATGGATCTGTGGCCCATTGTTTCTGCTTCTGCCTTTTGGGACAGATTAAAGCCATGAGATCCATAAATGAAGAATTCTGCAAGCATCAGCTAGCTATTTGTGAAACTAAGGTGGCTAGAAGTTTTGTGTAGACATTAGCCTCCTTGGGTAGTAATAGCAGGAAGCCTTGCTGAGGGATCAGGTGGTAAAGTGGAGGTAGCTTCATCAGCAGCTAAATTCTCAGCAGCTAAATTAGGCTGTGGGTAACAGTACAGTAAATGGAGGCAAAGTAAAGTCAGTGTTGTAAAGTCGCAGTACTGATTCCTGTTGAGAAAAGATTTCTGTGAGGGAAACAGGAATACCTGCCAAGACTGTATCCTTCGATATCTCATCCTCTTTTTACCCTTCACCACCATCTGAGTGGATGTGGAGGAAAGTGCAGCCCTTAAGGCCCGTGCCAGAGCAAGGACAAGGTTGTAAATACTGTAATTATCCAGAGACAGGGTTTTTTCAATCACTTCATCAGGCAGGGACTCCAGAATGTCATCTTCCCTGCACCTTTTCCTTCCTTTCACAGACAATATGTGCTTTGTATACGAACAATTAAATGATTCCTCCCCAAAATGAAACATAGAATAGAGAAATGTTTCATAATCGTCATAGTTTGGCCTTCTTTTAATACGAGTTAAGAAAGAAAAAAACCCATGAATGTGTGGGGGAGAAAGCAGATCATAAGACAAGTTCAAGGTGAGATCCCACAAAGCTGTTGTGATCCAGATTTTCCCCAAAATGAGCCGTTTAATCATTTTAACTATCTTTTGCAAATTATATATTGAACTATAGAAGAAGCGTATGTCTCCATAGTAGACTAATACATTGACTTTGTTCCACATTAAAAATGTTTTTAAAGGCAACCTTGTTCTTATATTCTGTACTGGGATGCTAAGTGAGAACGCAGCACAAATTGTGTTCCTGGTTAGCAGAGGCGTCAAGGTCCTCATGAACCTCTCTCCATTGTTGTTGTCTGGAGCAACGAGGCCAATCCAAGTCCAGTTAAGGTGCAGGAGGAGTTGGACTATTCCCAGATACTGATGTTCTTCTTTGGGGACCATTCGGTAGACAAACGGGAACTGGGTTTTGTCATTAAGAGCGTCAGAAACAAAACCATAACTGACCTAGTAAAGAAGAGAAGACATTAGTGTTGTCACCCCCAACAACATCCCAAATGTAGTACT
This sequence comes from Darevskia armeniaca, assembly GCA_034641395.1. Lineage (NCBI taxonomy): Eukaryota > Metazoa > Chordata > Lepidosauria > Squamata > Lacertidae > Darevskia > Darevskia armeniaca. The sequence goes on from JAWWNF010000113.1 coordinate 785,293, forward strand.
TTGTACTTGTCTGAATGATAACTTTTCTCTGAAACAGGGAAACAGAGAAAGCACACTGTTTCATGGGGGCAAAGGACCTTTACTCCAGGGAGCTTAACAACATATTTAGTTGTTTGCTTTCAAATAACGGTGACAGAGTCTTTGGAACGGGTTGTTTTTGTTTTATGTAATGCCCTGATTGTATTTTTTTTACTGCTTTTAGCAGTATTATTTAATTACATATAATCTCATCATTAATAATAATAATAATAATAATAATAATAATAATAATTTATTATTTATACCCCGCCCATCTGGCTGGGTTTCCCCATTCACTCTGGGAGGCTTTCAACAGAACATTAAAATACAATAATCTTTTAAACATTAAAAGCCTCCCTAAACAGGGCTGCCTTCAGATGTCTTCTAAAGGTCTGGTAGTTGTTGTTCTCTTTGACATCTGAAGGGAGAACGTTCCACAGGGAGGGTGCCACTACCGAGAAGGCCTCTGCCTGGTTCCCTGTAACTTGGCTTCTCGTAGTGAGGGAACCGCCAGAAGGCCCTCGGCACTGGACCTCAGTGTCCGGGCTGAACAATGGGGGTGGAAACGCTCCTTCAGGTATACTGGATCGAAGCCAGTTATTCATTAAGTGTCACATTTAAGAAAAAAGAACCGATTTTGTTAAAAAGGAAATAGCTCACACACAATTAAAATGAACATTTTAACTCACATTAGACCGATAATAATAATAATAATAATAATTTATTTATTTATACCCTGCCCATTTTCTATATAAAATCCTAAGATTATTTGCTATAAACCCAACAGATGTGTAAATGGGTATCTATACTAGATTGCTGAGGCATCTGTAGTAGAAGAAATTTCCCGTTGCTTGTACATTATAAAAGATATGCTTTGTGGCATAAACTCATATCTGGAAGATGCAATCCTTCTCCTGATATCATCAGCTCACTTTTCTTAAGTGAGAAATGAGTGCAGATTTATCCCAAATAAATGTACCAAGTCTACAACTAATCTTTGGAGAATAAATATTGTTAGACAACATCTCATTTTGCGTTTACAAAGGCACAATGCAAAATCATAACTTTTTACTGTCTTATTTATATGTCCCATTTTTATATATTAGAATTCATTGAGGAATGGTTGAAGGAGCTGGGTGTGTCTAGCCTGGAAAAATACGATAGCTACATTCAAATATCTTAAGGAAGATGTTTGTTTTCTCCTGTTCTGGAGGGTAGACATGAACCAATGTCTTCAGGTTGAAGGAAAGGTGATTCCAATTAGAGATATGGATTATTATTTTTTGACTGTAAGCGCTGTTTGACAGTGGAATGGTCTCCCTTGGGAGGTTGTGGACTCTCCTTCCTCAGAGGCTTTTAGGCAGAGGTTGGATAGCCATCTGACATAGCTGAGATTCCTGCATTGCAGGGGACTGGACTAGATGACCCTTGGGTTTTTTCCAACTCTAACGTTCTATGATTCTAAGAGTTGCCATGTCTTCTATCCTTTGATTAAAGGGGGCATAGGGGGCAAAGGGAGACCCTTCTCTGATATTAAAGCTAAGTGATTCAGTTATTTTTCATGAAACTAATTATCTTTCATGAGTCAAGATAGCATATAAATATGTAAATAATAAGCAGGACCACATTAGAAATGAAAATCTCAAGTCTTTCCTTTACTGTAAATTGCTCTTACTTTTACAGGTTTATCTAGGGTTTGTTTAGCCTGAGCATACAGAGTTTGTTTCAGAGATTATGACATTCCATTGCCTTGTCATGCGCTTTTTGTATTTTGCCTCTTGTTTCTTTAATATTTCCTTTTGCATATTTGTTCATTTGCATCTCACACGGCACTAGCTTTCATTACCTATTCCATTCTTCTGCATTAATTTTGACAATTTCCTCAATGCTCCATCACCATAAAACACAGGGTAAGGGAGAAATTGCTTGGACTCATGCCTAAAAAGCAGAGGGCAAATGGAAAGCCGCTCAGACCCAGGTTTTGTAGCCATGGGATGAGCGGAAGTGTGGATGAGTCCAGCATCTCCTGAGTCATCTTTGTTAAGAGGGAGGTGAAGGCAAACTCTCCTTCTGCCTTAGAAGAAGGAATCAGCAATATCAAAAGCAACACGATGACCAGAAACAAACAGAATATGAAAAATTTTATGGAATGATCCGGAAACACTGTTCAGAGTTGGACATCAGAATTGGACATTTGCTGATTATACAAAACTTCACAGCTTGTTCTCCGCCTTGTAAAGTCTGTCATCGTGATTCATTTAAGGACTTTCAGAGACTTGAGTTTGTTAGTTTTGATGTTTTGAATCATTCCATAAAGTTTTTCATATTGTATTTGTTTCTGGTCATCGTGTTGCTTTTGATATTGCTGACTCACATTTTGCAACACAGGGGTTTAGAAGCAGGAATGACGTTTTCACATCTCTCCAAAGAAACTGCAAAGAATATTCCTCCTGACATTCATACCTGTGGGGTTTTGTAGATGGTTGACATGATTGAAATATCTTTGGATGTGTCAGAGTCAGCCCCTTCAATAACAGCCAATACTTTATTCCATGGTCCACAGTAATAGTTTGGGATGTTTGCTTCCCCAGGGCAGAGCAGGTCCACCATGGCACCATAAGTCTTTCTGGCATTGAAATAGTTGTCATAGATGTCATAGCCCAGGGTGAGGTTGGGGAAAAGCCGGTGGTTCTGATTGACTTCCCGAACAGCAAACAAGAAGGAAAGGATATGCCAGTATGCCGGGGTTCCAATCCTGGGAAAAAACTGTATGTCACCTTGACATCCTTTTTCTTTCCACACAGAGAAAATATTGTGTCATCCTTACCTGTGATGGGGGGCAGAAATCATGAAAGGGGTCTGCACACCTGAGATCCATCAACCCCTTCCTGTCCAAATATTAGAAGAATGGGGTATTCTAATGCAAATGTCATAATAGTGTGGATGAAAGCACACAGTTTGCAGTAGATGAGTATGTAATATTCGGAATGAATCTGAACATTTTCTTCCAAAGGGAGGAAAACAGAAGACATGATTTACCAAACAAACGTACCAGAAATGAGGAGACGTGTCTGGTAGCATGCCCTAGCCAAGGGGAGGCAGGAAGGGTAACTGCCCCCCAAATCAATAAAAATAGTTAACTAGCTGAATCTCTGTGCCCCCAAACAAAAGCCTGCCGCCCTCAAACAAAAATCCTGGCCACTCTCATGCCTGGTAGACACTGACTTTGGTGTCCATGAGGTCTTATTCAATTTGCATAAAGCTTTTACAACAGTAGGCACGTAAGGACTTACCCATAAACTCTGGTAAAAGGAGGCTCATTGAAGACACTTGGTTTGAACACAGGAGGTGCTGCGGATATGACCCCACTAATGTGGTAGTCTCCTGCCATGTGCCAATTCCAGGCTTCATTTGGATCCCTTATCAAAGTCAATGGGCATTTTGAGTTCAACATCTCTGGTGTTGCTTCCAGTAGTAGCAACAGCAACAGCAGAAGGTGACTTATTATGTGCCTGCCTTTTACTCCAACCTCCTTCTTGAGTCCTATCAGCAGCACAGCCAGCAAATTACCAGCAGCTAAAATCTGCTTGGAAGACCCAGGCTGCAGTGACTTAATCACAGGGAACATGCCTGGCGTACATGGCTTGAGAGCCAAAGAGGATTCAATTCAGCCCCACGTGGGCAGCATAGCCCCACCCCAGCCTCATTGGCACAGTGGAGAAGTATTTATGTACCAGTCTCTTCTGGCTGAGTTTGATGAAGTTACATCATGTTGTTGATCAATGTTGAACGCAAATATGATTTTATTCCTCTTGAGCTTTGGCAAGACGGTGACAAAGAAATCACCATTATTTTTAATAATTACATTTCCCTTGCACCTTGCTGCCTTCATGGCTCCAGGTGTAAGAAAAGCATAATAGAACCATCGTATTGTAGAATTGGAAGGCACCTCAAGGGTCATCTAGTCCAACCCCCAGTAATTCAGGAATCTCAGTTAAGCATCCATGACAGGAGGCCATCTAACCTCTGCCTAAATACATCGAAGAAAGGAGAGTCCACAACATCCTGAGGGAATTCATTTCACTGTTGAACAGTTTTTACCATCAGAAAGTTCTTCCCAGTGTTTAGTCTGAATCATCTTTCTTCTAACTTGAATCCATTGTTTCAGGTCTACCCTCCAGAGCAGGGGAAACAAAACTTCCTCCACCTTCTGTGTAACAGCCCTTTAGGTATTTGAAGAACTTGCAGAGAGGAGAAGGGGAGGTTGCCTTGACCTGTACCAGCACTGTTCCCAACTTTTCCAGCTACAGTCTAAGGTCACTGAATGTCCTTGGAAATGCTGATCTAAAGCAGACACCTGCTGGGTTTCAAATTTTTAATAATTACATTTCCCTCGCACCTTGCTGCCTTCATGGCTCCAGGTGTAGAGCTGAAGAAAAGCATAATAGAACCATAGAATTGTAGAGTTGTTGGAAACCTCCAGGGTCATCTAGTCAAACTCCCTGCAATGCAGGCATCTCAACCAAAGTATCCATGACAGATGGCCATCCTGTCATGTGACAAAGACGCTTGAGAGCAGGAGCAGCTGTTGGTTACCAACTGCCAAACTGCTATTCTAGTCTGAGGTCTAGTCTGTGTCTGGGCTGTGTGAGGTACTTACCTTGACTGTGGTGACTAGTTTCTCTCAGAGTGTGTGCCAGTATAGAGAAGAGCCTGTATTCTATATGTGATCTATTCTAAGAAGTTTATTTTAATCTTAATAAAAGTTTTACTTCTTTCAATCAAAACTCTGCTTAAATAATTCCTGTTGCGTGTCACATCCAAGCTCTGATTAAAACCCTCCAAGAAAGGACAGCCCACAGTCTCCTGAGGAAAACTGTTCCATTGTCGAACACCTCTTACTGCCAAAGTTTTTCCTGATGCTTAGTCAGAATCTCCTTTCTTGTAACTTGAAGCCATTGGTTCAAGTCCTACCCTCCAGAGTAGGAGAAAACTAGTTTGTTCCCTCTTCCATGTGACAGCCCTTGAGGTATTTGAAGATGACTATGATATCTTCTCTAAGTCTCCTCTTTTCCTGGCTAAAGATACTCAACTCTCTCCACCATTCTTCTTAAGGCTTGGTTTCCAGACCCTTGATCACCTTGGTTGCCCTCCCTTACACAGGTTCCAGCTTGTCAACATGCCTCTTAAATTATGGTGCTCACAACTGGACACAGTATTCCAGGTGTGGTCCGACGAAGGCAGAATAGAGTGGTACTATTACTTCCCTTGATCTGGGCACTGCAATTCTGTTGATGCAGCCTTAAATAGCATTAGCTTTTTCTTGCTGCTGCATCACACTGTTGACTCATGTTAAGCTTGTGGCCCACTAAGATCCCTAAATTCTTTTCACATGAACTGCTAGTAAGCTAGGTGTCTCCCATCCTATATTTGTGCATCTGGCCCCACATATAACCCAGAGATGCGTTTTAAATAAAAGGACACATTCTACTCATGTAAAAACACACTGATTCCCGGATTGTCCACGGGCTGGATTGAGAAGGAGATTGGGCAGCATCCGGCCCCTGGGCCTCAGGTTGCCCACCCCCGCACTACATCAAGAAGTACACCCGGTTCTCCTATGACACCCATGCTGCGGTGCATCTTCTCTTCTCTTTGCTGTGCTGGGAGAGCCTTGACCCAGCACAGCAGAGAGTGGGTGGTGCTGTGGTCTAAACCACAGAGCCTAGGGCTTGCCAATCAGAAGATCGGCAGTTCGAATCCCCGCGACGGGGTGAGCTCCTGTTGCTCAGTCCCTGCTCCTGCCAACCTAGCAGTTCGAAAGCACGTCAAAGTGCAAGTAGATAAGTAGGTACCGCTCCGGTGGGAAGGTAAACGGCGTTTCCATGCACTGCTCTGATTCTCACGGCCTTGTCATGCTGGCCACATGACCCGGAAGCTGTATGCCGGCTCCCTCGGCCAATAAAGCGAGATGAGCGCCGCAACCCCAGAGTTGTCCGCGACTGGACGTAATGGTCAGGGGGTCCCTTTCATCCTAGTCCACCCCTCCCTAATATCAAAGTTAGTGATCTTAGATTTACTGGTAGGGCAGAGAAGGTGGGGTCATCTACAAACAAAAGAGAGGAGGATAGACTGCCCCCATCTGGCAATCCATGGGGTGCAGATATTTGATAGTTCAAATATTCATTAATAAAGTATATATCTATTGATCCTCTAAAACCTGTTTCTTTAGCAAGTTGTGTCAAATGTCAGGCTATGGGACACAGCAGTGATTTCTCACAAACATGTTTTTCCCCCCCAGTTCTGCACCTGCTCCTTGATCAATCCAGAAGGTTGCAGGAGGAGATGTTTAATTATGTGTCTAATTGTGTCTTCTCGCCAAATCTCCAGGGATTTCTCCGCAAAGATTGCCTTTGCAACCGATAGTGTAAAGTCAGAACCAAGGCCAAAATGAAAAAGTAACTTCTCTTACAATAGTTCTTTAAATATACTTTTAATTTTTTCCAATCTTTTTCCACCATAAGATTTAAAGATTGGAAAAAAAGTTGGAAGAATTGACAGCTTACGGAGTAGAAAGATAGGCTTAAGTAATATAGATTTATGATTTTAGGTTAAGACTATTATAAGAAAAGGGTATAAGTGATAATAATAAATAATATTTAAAGATGTTAAGAAATTACTAAAGATGAGTGATAATGAAACGCAGTAGGGGAGACGTGAGGAAGTCACCCCAACATGATTAGACATAATAAAAGGGAAACTATGATGCTTGTATGTGTTTTCTGTATTGTGTATTTTGTATTTGTGTATTATGTATGATGTTAAGTATTTTTGGTTTTTTTTGTTTAAAACCCAATAAATATAATTTTGAAAAAAAGAAAAAGAAAAGAAAAGTAACTTCTCAAGAACTCATCAGAGGTGCTCTGCTTCAAGGCCAAAGGCCAATGTGGTCCAGCATCCCATTTTCCACGGCGGCCAAATGGATGAAGCAAATTTATCTAGACCAGGCGTGAGGAATCTGTGGCCCTCCACCTGTGGCTGCATTACAGTTCCCATCATCCCCAGGCCAATGCTCATGCTTGCTGGGGCTGATGGGAGTTGTAGTTCAGCAACACCTGAACATAAGAAGAGCCTGCTGGATCAGGCCAATGGCCCATTGCGACTAACCTCCACCTGAAGCTTCCCGCTTGACCCCTTTGACTGTTACTAAGTGTATCTATCACTGAGGTGTTCTGGGTTCGAATTCCTTTTCGCCCTACCTCTATCCTTTGAGGTCCGTCTGAGTTGTCAATCCCTTTTTATTGTAACCCGGGATATCTTAGTAACAGGGGTTTCTTTTGTCCAGCTGCCTTGACCGCAGTAGATATATATATTCCCAATGCTCCGGGGCTCCTGGGGTTAACCTGCCACTCAGCTTGCAGTATTGGGGCCTCTGTCCCTTCAGATCCCCCCACTGCGTCAGTTAGCTAACTCCTTTAGCAACTGTGTAGCTTTACCAAGGCCTCTACCCTCTTGCCCCTTTTGAGAGAAACCCTGAGACACAAACTATCTCCCTGCAGGTGTGTGTTTTGTCTCTTCCCTGAGTTCCTTTCCTCATAAGCATTCATATATCGCTGGACCCAACCATAAACGACGATACTTCTTGGCTCAACGAAAACAAGTTTTTATTTCGTACAGAACATAACGTTTCAGATCTTTATTTCGTACAGAACATAACGTTTCAGATCTGGCTTCGGTCCAGTATACCTGAAGGAGCGTCTCCACCCCCATCGGTCAGCCCGGACACTGAGGTCCAGTGCCGAGGACCTTCTGGCGATTCCCTCGCTGCATGAAGCCAAGTTACAGGGAACCAGGCAGAGGGCCTTCTCGGTAGTGGCACCCGCCCTGTTGAACTCCCTCCCTTCAGATGTCAAAGAGAACAACAATTACCAGACCTTTAGAAGACATCTGAAGGCAGCCCTGTTTAGGGAGGCTTTTAATGTTTTATAGATTATTGTATTTTAATGCTTTGTTGAAAGCCGCCCAGAGTGGCTGGGGAAACCCAGCCAGATGGGCGGGGTATAAATAATAAATTATTATTATTATTATTATTATTATTATTATTATTATTCCATTCGCTTAGTTTCCAAACATAAGCATAAACACCTTCAGTTTAACAAACTGATCTTCATCCTATCCTAATCCTACCTATCCTACCCACCACTATCCTGGTCCCACTCCCTCTTCTTCCAGTCACCACTCCCTCCCTCCCTCTTCTCCTCTCACCAACGGCTGCTCCCTCCTTTTAAAGGGCGGAATGTCCCGCCTCCCCCGAGTGAGCTGCCACTCAAACTTGGAGTGAACATTAACTCTTTCAGGGAATCCCTTGTCTTTGGGCAGGTCCGCCACACCCATCAAGCACAGCATCCTGTTCTCCCAGTGGCCAACCAGAAGCCTGTGGGAAATCCACAAGCAGGGCTCAAGCACAAGAGCCCTCTCCCCTCCTGTGGTTTCCAGCAACTGGTATTCAGAGGTGCCTCAACTGTGGAGACAGAGCAGACCCACCAGCAGCCATCAACAGCTTCTTGCTGCTTCGTGAAATCATCTAATCCTCTTTGAAAGCCATCCAGGTTGGTGGCAATCACTGCCTCCAACTGTGGGAGCGAGTTCTATAGTTTAACTGAGCGCTGCCTGAATAAATATTTTATTTTATCTGTCCTGAATCTCCCAACATTCAGCTTGCCAAGAACTGGAAGACACAAGAGATACCAACGATAGATGAATGGCAAATGAAGGATGATGGACTTTATGGAGCTCGCCGAGATGACTGGGAGGTTACGTGACCTGAAGGAGGAGGCGGTGGAAGACGATTGGATAAAATTTAAAACTTATATGAAGAAATATTGTAACATTTAGAAAATTATTTCCCTTAGAAAAGCCATTTTAGGTTATTAGTATTAAAAGGAGGATTTGAAGTTAAAGATAATAAATGTAGGAAAATATTAAATAATAATTGACAATGATTTAATCAAATTAACAAATGGTTAAAGAGACAATGTTAAATAAACTGCTAAAGATGTAATTTACTGAAATTCAGAAGGAAGTGTCCGAGGGAAGTCACCCAAAGATGAATTGGAAAGTTGGTGTAAACAATGTTCTGTTTGTTTCTTTTTCTTTTTGTTTGTCTGTATTGCTGTATTATTTGTTTCTTATAAAATGAATAAAAATTATATTTTTTAAAAAAATGAATCTCCAAACATTCAGCTTAGAAGGGAAGTTCAAAGGTCCCCCATTCCCAGTCTAGACCCATGGCAGTCTGACTTCAGGCCTGGATAGCACATTGGGGAAAACCTGGTCACTTCGATTGATCGCAATTTTCTAGAGAGCGTTCTGCCCTCGTCATTCTCCTAGACCTATTGGTAGTTGATCATATGAGGGCTCTGTGGGTTGGGAGAAGAAGGCACTGTGTTGCAATGTTTCTGCTCCTAACTACAGGGCTGCTATCAGAGAGCTGTGGTACTTCTGCATATTATTATTATTATTATTATTATTATTATTATTATTATTATTCACTTTTCTCAGAGTTTTCCAAAGCGATATGCAACCTAAAAACCACAGCTATCCAATTAAAAGGTGGGACTAAGAAATCCTGCCCCACTAAAAGAGGCCACAGTGCCACCTTTCAAATCAAGGGCCAAAAGCCCAGGTAAAGAGGATGGACTTTTCCTGGTGGCTAAAGATAAATGAAGATGGCACCAGGTGAGCTTCCCTGGGGAGAGCATTCCACAGTGGCAAAGGCCCTCTGGGGATGATCCCGGGGCCTGGGTCTCTTCATGTAGGGAGACTCCCGAGCCTCGCAAGGCTTTTAAAGTCAAAGCTAGCAGTTTGAATTGAGCCTGTCAACTAATTGGTAGCCGTTGTAGTCATGGCAGGATTGGTGTTACACAGATCGCCCTGCCCCAGTCATCAATCTGGCCAATGGATTCTGACCCAGCTGGTGGAGCTATGAACCACTGAGCCTCTTGTGCTTGCCGATCGCAACGTTGGCAATTCAAATCCATGCAATGGGGTGAGCTCCCATTCCTCTGTTCCAGCTTCTGCCAAGCTAGCAGTTTGAAAGCATACCAATGCGAGTAGATATATAGGTATCGCTGCGACAGGAAGGTAAACAGCTCTGGCACTTGTCACAGTGTCACATGACCCAGAAAGCTGTCTGCGGACAAACGCCAGCTCCCTTGCCTTAAAGCGGAGATGAGCACTGTACCACAAGGCCAAATTTGACTGGACTCAACCGTCCAGGGGTCCTTTACCGTTACCCACAGTTCCCAAACCATCCTCAAAGGCAGCCCAACATATAACTCATTACAGTAGTCCAACCAAGAACAGAAGTTGGGCTATTGCAGTTGTGGTTTGGGGTCCTGCAAGGTTCTGCATCATTTGGTTGTGTGGGATATGTCAGTCAAATCCAACACTCTAAGAGAGGACTAACTGCCTCTATGTGTCAGTCAGTTTGGTCCGTTGGTCGGTTAGGCTGCTGCTGATCGAAGTGTTAAGTAGTAAATGCTCTGATGGAGTCTTTTTAGGACTCACTAATATCTAATATATAGTTTATATCTTTTGTAAGGAGCAAGGAGAGACAAGAGGGCCTTTTTAAACAAGCAATGCAAAGAAATAGAGGAAAACAACAGAATGGGAAAAACCAGAGATCTGTTCAAGAAAACTGGAGATATGAAAGGAACATTTCGTACAAAGATTACCACAATTAAGGACAAAAGTGGAAAGGACCTAACAGAAGCAGAAGACATCAAGAAGAGGTGGCAAGAATAAACAGAGGAATTATACCAGAAAGATATGGAGGTCTCATACACCCCAGGTAGTGTGGTTGCTGACCTTGAGCCAGACATCCTGGAGACTGAAGTCAAATGGGCCTTAGAAAGCCTTGCTAACAACAAGGCCAGTGGAAGTGATGATATTTAAAATTCTAAAAGATGATGCTGTTAAGGTGCTACACTCAATATGCCAGCAAGTTTGGAAAACTCAGCAGTGGCCAGAGGATTGGAGAAGATCAGTCTACATCCCAATCCCAAAGAAGGGCAGTGCCAAAGAATGCTCCAACTACCGCACAATTGCGCTCATTTCACACGCTAGCAAGGTTTTGCTAAAAATTCTACAAGGCAGGCTTAAGCAGTATGTGGACCGAGAACTCCCAGAAGTGCAAGCTGGATTTCGAAGGGGCAGAGGAACCAGAGACCAAATTGCAAACATGCGCTGGATTATGGAGAAAGCTAGAGAGTTCCAGAAAAACATTTACTTCTGCTTCATTGACTACGCAAAAGCTTTTGACTGTGTCGACCACAGCAAACTATGGCAAGTTCTTAAAGAAATGGGAGTGCCTGATCACCTCATCCGTCTCCTGAGAAATCTCTATGTGGGACAAGAAGCTACAGTTAGAACTGGATATGGAATAACTGATTGGTTCAAAATTGGGAAAGGAGTACGACAAGGCTGTATATTGTCTCCCTGCTTATTTAACTTATATGCAGAATTCATCATGCGAAAGGCTGGTCTGGATGAATCCCAAACCGGAACTAAGATTGCCGGAAGAAATATCAACAACCTCAGATATGCTGATGATACAACCTTGATGGCAGAAAGTGAGGAGGAATTAAAGAACCTTTTAATGAGGGTGAAAGAGGAGAGCGCAAAATATGGCCTGAAGCTCAACATCAAAAAAACTAAGATCATGGCCACTGGTCCCATCACCTCCTGGCAAATAGAAGGGGAAGAAATTGAGGCAGTGAGGGACTTCACTTTCTTGGGTTCCATGATCACTGCAGATGGTGACAGCAGTCATGAAATTAGAAGACGCCTGCTTCTTGGGTGAAAAGCAATGACAAACCTAGACAGCATCTTAAAAAGCAAAGACATCACCTTGCCAACAAAGGTCCGTATAGTTAAAGCTATGGTTTTTCCAGTTGTAATGTACGGAAGTGAGAGCTGGACCATAAAGAAGGCTGATCGCCGAAGAATTGATGCTTTTGAATTATGGTGCTGGAGGAGACTCTTGAGAGTCCCATGGACTGCAAGAAGATCAAACCTATCCATTCTTAAAGAAATCAGCCCTGAGTGCTCACTAGAAGGACAGATCCTGAGGTTAAGGCTCCAGTACTTTGGCCACCTCATGAGAAGAGAAGACTCCCTAGAAAAGACCCTGATGTTGGGAAAGATTGAGGGCACAAGGAGAAGGGGACGGCAGAGGATGAGATGGTTGGACAGTGTTCTCGAAGCTACTAACATGAGTTTGGCCAAACTGCGAGAGGCAGTGAAGGATAGGCGTGCCTGGCGTGCTCTGGTCCATGGGGTCACGAAGAGTCGGACACGACTGAACGACTGAACAACAACAACCTAAGTATGTACTCAATGAATCTGACTAGTTTATTCTGTTATCATTCAGATTCATGTGTATTTTTCTTTTAATAGGGACAAAAGGGATTAACAACCAAGAAGGCAGGAAGGTAAAAGACATAATTATTAAAAAGGACTCAAACGAGTCAGCAATCTGCTTGCTGCTATGTAAATTTAAATAAGGAGACGTTTAACCCTGCTATCTATATATATAAAATCGTTCAAGTTGGATGTTTGTTAGCAATCGCCTTTCTCTGTAACCCCTTGATCGATTCCGTTCAAATTTGGACACAACGTTCCATGCCCATATGGGAGTGATCATATGTACTTACATTGCACAAATACCACACCTTTCCCAGGTAAAAAATGTGATTTTGTGCAAAAAAAGTATAGCTCCCTCCAGTGGACGTTAAACAGCACAGCACAAACCTCATAGACTAAAATAGTAGTAATAAACAGTTGTAGAAATGAAGACAAAAACGGGAGAGGCAAACGGAGAACACATAGACTGAACTTCAACGAGATAAGGTGTAAGTAAACATACGCTTTCTCTTTCATACTGTATCTTACTTTTGCATTTCACCAAATCAGCCACAGCAAGGCATGGCCGGGTCAGCTAGTATTATATATAAATGTTCCTACAGGTTGGAGGAGTTATCTGTTCTTGCACGACGTGGTGGGCAGGTTGTGTCTCCTTTTTTGTCTGGTTTTTTATTTTGTTGTACTTATTTTGCCTTTGTGGGTGAATGTTGCCAGTTTGTCCTCCATGAAAAAGCTATTTTGTGGTGCCCACAACAGTGTCTTACTTTTCCAACAGTGCACCCAACCAAGCCCAAAATTTTTTGGGGGACCCCAAGCGCCAGGAAAGACTACTTGTTTTCTCTCCACTTCACTATGAAACATTCACATCCCACTTCTCTCTCAGTGGAAAACTGTTCCAAATGTTCAAGGCTAACTAGATAAATCTTGATTTTGATAATAGACTTCAGATAGAGCACTCTAGAAAGGGCGGGAAATTACTGAGGCTCACCAGTCCCAAAATGGCACTGCAGGGGTGAAGCCAGTGACAAAAAAGAATTCCAAAAATGCTCAATCAACAGCACAGTAATAATAAGAAAAAACCCTACCACATCCCACTAAAAGATCAGCACCACGGTCAAGGCCAGCTTAACTACCAAATTCAGGTAGGTAGCCGTGTTGGTCTGAAGCAGTCGAAATAAATTTAAAAAATGTCCAGTAGCACCTTAGAGACCAACCAAGTTTGTTCTGGGTATAAGCTTTCGTGTGCATGCATCTGAAGAAGTATCTGAAGAAGTGTGCATGCACCCGAAAGCTTATACCCAGAACAAACTTAGTTGGTCTCCAAGGTGCTACTGGACATTTTTTTAATTTTAAAATTTATTTTAACTACCAAAGGCATGTATAGACGGAAATGTCTTAGCCTGCCACCTAAAATGGAGAATGATGGCACCAAGCACATTTCGGGGTGGGGGGGGATTCCACAGTTTAGCTCCAGAAACAGTCATCCTTCCTGACTTTCAGCAGGGGCCAAATCACAGGGCTGAAAATTTATGAGGCCCCAGGAGGAGCCAGGGACAAAACTGTGGCAAATGAAGGCAGAGTTTGGCATAATCAAGCAGCAATTAATGACTCAGCGACTCTATAAGGCTCACCTGACCATAGGACGCACCTAGTTTTTAGAGGGGGGAAACCCCATTTTTTGAGGATCAGCTCAGATTTCTGCAGCTTCTTTTGCAAAGGAGAAAAGCCCCATTTTCTGAGGATCAGCTCAAAATTGTTGAGCTTACTTTGCAAAGGGAAAAAAATCCTGTTTTATGGGGTTTAACTCACAGTTCTGCAGCTTCAGTAAATGGAGCCATTTCTGCAGTTTCCAGGCAGATAATCTAATCAGCCAGTCACATGTCTCTGGGGAAACAGCCTCCCTCTGTAAGGGGGTGGGGCTGGAATCTCTCTCCCTTATCTCTCTCCCCGATCGTTTGCTGAGCAGCTGCTCAGCGGGCTTCCTTTCAACACCCCCTTCTCTCTCTCTCTCTCTCTTTCTTTTTTTTAAAAAAGCACAATCTGCTTTTGCCCCTGGGCAGTTCAGCTCCAAGGACCACACATTCGCTCCATAAGACGCACAGACATTTCCCCTTACTTTTTAGGAGGAAAAAAGTGCGTCTTATGGAGCGAAAAATACGGTAATGACTCAGCGACTCGTATTGTGACTCAGCCTCCTCATGTTAAGCAGAATCTCTGCATTCCAAAGCACTAAGTGGAAAAGGCTTTTTATCTCATAAATGCCTCACATGTTACTTGTCTGCTCTTGTTTCGTCTTCCCTCGTCTTGTCACAGCTTGTATCATATTCCTCCAAAAACCCATCTTTCTTCCCTGCTCATTTTATATTCACTTTTTCCTCCTTCCCCCCTCTCTTATTCCTTTACTCTCTTTCCCTGAGTTGTTGTAATTTTAGGTGTTAACCCTTTATCACTCACCCTAATTTCCCACAACACATCCTCTTGCCCTTTTCCCTCAGATCAGAGAGACCTCCCTTCCTTCTTTAAACTTGTCCTCCTTCAGCCTCTCTGTCTCCTGGACACCTTTATGTCACTTTAAACCTTCGTCCAAGCACAGAGCTATGTGTGGCAGGAGGACGGGTGAATTAGGAGGCACTGGGTGGGCTGTGGCACTGAGGCCCACTGCTGGACCATGGGCCAGTCATTCAGAAGAGCTAGGAAAGGTCATGCCAACCTCCCATGCCCCTCTCTGACCCATGTCACAAGTAGAACCACAATGCAGTGGGAAGTTCTTCAAATATCTAAAGGGCTGTCACATGGAAGATGAAGCAAGTTTGTTTTCTTCTGCTCTGGAGGGTACGACCTGAAACAATGGGTTCAAGTGACAAGAAAAGTGATTCAGATTAAACATTAGGAAGAATTTTCTGACAGCTGCTCTTCAATGTAAATGACTCCCTTAGGAGAAAGTGGACTCTACTTCCTTGGAAGTTTTTAATTGGAGGTAGGCAATTAATCCATCTGTCATGGATGCTTTAGTTGTGATTCCTGCATTGCAGGGGGTTGGACTAAAGGACCCTCGGGGTCCCATCCCATTCTACATTTCTATTGTTCTATGATTAATTTAAACATGTATTTCTTCAGCTCTACACCTGGCGCCATAAAGGGAGTTCAACATGGTGTGAAGGCAGATATAATTATTAAAAATAATGGTGATTTCTTTGTCATCGTCTTGCCAAGGCTCAAGAGGAATAAAATCATATTTGAGTTCAACAATGACCAACAACATGATGATACTTCATCAATCTCAGCCAGAAGAGACTGGTACATAAATACTTTTCCACTGTGCCACTGAGGGTGGGGTGGGCTTATGCTGCCCATGTGGGGCTGAATTGAATCCTCTTTGGCTCTCAAGCCATGTACGCCAGGCATGTTCCCTGTGATTAAGTCACTGCAGCCTGGGTCTTCCAAGCAGATTTTGTCTGCTGGTAATTTGCTGGCTGTGATGCTGATAGGACTCAAGAAGGAGGTTGGAGTAAAAGGCAGGCACATAACAAGTCAGCTGCTGTTGTTGCTGTTGCTACTACCTGAAGCAACACCAGAGATGTTGAACTCAAAATGCCCATTGACTTTGATAAGGGATCCAAATGAAGCCTGGAATTGGTACAGGCCAGGAGACTACCACATTAGTGGGGTCATATCCGCGGCACCTGCTGTGTTCAAACCAAGCGTCTTCAATGAGCCTCCCTTTACCAGAGTTTATATGTAAGTCCTTACGT
This sequence comes from Darevskia armeniaca, assembly GCA_034641395.1. NCBI lineage: Eukaryota > Metazoa > Chordata > Lepidosauria > Squamata > Lacertidae > Darevskia > Darevskia armeniaca. Next base: position 801,489 of record JAWWNF010000113.1, read on the forward strand.
ACCTACTGTTGTAAAAGCTTTATGAAAATTGAATAAGACCTCATGGACACCAAAGTCAGTGTCTACCAGGCATGAGAGTGGCCAGGATTTTTGTTTGAGGGGGCAGGCTTTTGTTTGGGGGGGACAGAGACTCAGCTAGTTAACTATTTTTATTGATTTGGGGGGCAGCTACCCTTCCTGCCTCCCCTTGGCTAGGGCATGCTACCAGACACGTCTCCTCATTTCTGGTACGTTTGTTTGGTAAATCATGTCTTCTGTTTTCCTCCCTTTGGAAGAAAATGTTCAGATTCATTCCGAATATTACATACTCATCTACTGCAAACTGTGTGCTTTCATCCACACTATTATGACATTTGCATTAGAATATCCCATTCTTCTAATATTTGGACAGAAAGGGGTTGATGGATCTCAGGTGTGCAGACCCATTTCATGATTTCTGCCCCCCATCACAGGTAAGGATGACACAATATTGTCTCTGTGTGGAAAGAAACAGGATGTCAAGGTGACACACACTTTTTTTTCCAGGAGAGGAGACCCGGTTTACTGGCATATCCTGTCCTTCTTGTTTGCTGTTCGGGAAGTCAATCAGAACCACCGGATTTTCCCCAACCTCACCCTGGGCTATGACATCTATGACAACTTTTACGACGCCAGAAAGACTTATGGTGCCATGGTGGACCTGCTCTGCCCTCGGGAAGCAAACATCCCAAACTATTACTGTGGACCATGGAATACAGTATTGGCCATTATTGAGGGGGCTGACTCTGACAAATCCAAAGATATTTCCACCATGTCAAGCATCTACAAAACCCCACAGGTATGAATGTCAGGAGGGAATGAAAAATCCTGAATATTCTTTTCATTTTCTTTGGAGAGATGTGAAAACGTCATTCCTGCTTCTAAGACAGATGGAGATTTTGCCTTCCACCCTCTCTTAACAAAAATGACTCAGGAGATGCTGGACTCATCCACACTTCCTCCTATCCCATGGCTAGAAAGCCTGGGTCTGAGCGGCTTTCCTTTGCCCTCTGCTTTTTAAGCATGAGTCCAAGCAATTTCTCCCTTATCCTATTCCTTTCCCATGGAAAACCCTGTGTTTTATGGCGATGGATCTTTGAGGAAATTGTCAAAACTAATGCAGAAGAATGGAAAAGGTAATGAAAGCTAGTGCCGTGTGAGATGCAAATGAACAAATATGCAAAAGGATACATTAAAGAAACCAGATGCAAAATACAAAAAAGTGCATGACAAAGCTATGGAACTTCATCTTCTCTGAAACAAACTCTGTATGCTCAGGCTAAGCATTTCTTAAACGTCTTCACAAATTTTGGTACCCAGATGTGTGAGCTTTCTTCTAAGTGGCCATTTCGGTTTCTGTCTGGCCACCCCCACCCCCCCAAAATGATCTATTCTTGTTATATGCTTTCAGTCTTAACCAGAACTCTAGCCACGTAAGATTCCTGCATTTCAAGGGGTTGAACTAGATGGCTCTTGTGGTCCCTTCCAATTCGACGATTCTATGATTCACTAGTATTGTATCTAGTGTTGATGAAATACAGGGGATGCAGTATAAAAATGCAGAACCACACTTTTTGTGGTTCTGTGGAAAGCATTTAAATGTTCATATTCAAAGCACAGTAATCAGTTCTTGATAGAGAATGGAGGAAGGATTTGTCCACCTCCACAGGAGCTCAATGCAATGTCATCTAGAGGAGAAACAACTAGGATGAGAACCCAAATGAATTCTAATATTTAAAGATGAAACATATAAATAAGGCAGTAAAAAGTTGTGATTTTGCATTGTGCCTTTGTAAACACAAAATGAAATGTGTTGTTGTTGTCAAACTATAATTATTCTCCAAAGATTGTACATTTATTTGGGATAAATCTTAAGAAAAGTGAGCTGATGGTATCAGGAGGAGGATTTCATCTTCCAGATATGAGTTTATGCCACAAGGCATATCTTTTATCATGTACAAGCAACGGGAAAGTTTCTTCTACTACAAATACCTCAGCAATCTAGTGTAAACACCCATTTAGACATCTGTAGCATTTATGGCAACTAATTTTAGGGTTTAATTTTATATAGAAGAACTGGTGGCTGTTATAGATCTAATGTGAGCTAAAAATGTTCATTGTAATTGTTTATGTCCTATTCCCGTTTTTAAAAATTCTGTTATTTTTTCTTAAATGCGACACTTTAATGCAGAAATAATGAAGAGATCATACACAATTAAATAAAACGGCTACAAGAAACATCTTCTAAAAACAGTAACAAAATGCAATCAGGGCATAACATAAATAAAACACAAACCATTCTAAAGACTCTGTCACCTTTTTTTGAAAGCAAAGAACTAAATATATTGTTAAGCTCCCTGGGGTAAAGCTTCTTAGCCCACATGAAACTGTGTCTTTTCTCTGTTTCCCAGTTTCTCTGTTTCAGAGAAAAGTTATCATTCAGGCAAGTACAAAGTACTAGGTTTGGAATTTTGTTGGGCGTGACAACACTAATCTCTTCTCTTCTTTACTAGGTCAGTTATGGTTTTGTTTCTGACGCTCTTAATGATAAAACTCAGTTCCCTTTTGTCTACCGAATGGTCCACAAAGAAGAACATCAGTATCTGGGAATAGTCCAACTCCTCCTGCATTTCAACTGGACTTGGATTGGCCTCGTTGCTCCAGACACCAACAATGGAGAGAGGTTCATGAGGACCTTGAGGCCGCTGCTAACCAGGAACACAATTTGTGCTGCCTTCTCACTTAGCATCGCAGTACAGAATACAAGAATATGGTTGCCTTTAAAAACATTATTGACGTGGAACAAAGTCAATGTATTAGTCTACTATGGAGAGATACGCTTCTTCTATAGTTCAATATATAATTTGCAAAAGATAGTTAAAATGATTAAATGGCTCATTTTGGGGAAAATCTGGATCACAACAGCTTTGTGGGATCTCACCTTGAACTTGTCTTATGATCTGCTTTCTCCCCTGCACATTCATGGGTTTTTTTCTTTCCTAACTCGTAATAAAAGAGGGCCAAACTATGACGATTATGAAGCATTTCTCATTCCTATGTTGCAGTTTGCAGAGAAATCATTTAAATGTTCATATTCAAAGCACCTATTGTCTGTGAAAGGAAGGAGAAGGTGCAGGGAAGATGACATTCTGGAGTCCCTGCCTGACGAAGTGATTGAGAAAACCCTGTCTCTGGATAATTACAGTATATACAACCTTGTCCTTGCTCTGGCACGGGCCTTAAAGGCTGCACTTTCCTCCACTTCCACTCAGATGGTGGCGAAGGGTAAAAAGAGGATGAGATATCGAAGGATACAGTCTTGGCAGGTATTCCTGTTTCCCTCACAGAAATCTTTTCTCAACAGGAATCAGTGCTGTGAATTCCATTATCAGGTGAAATCAGGCGCCTCAACACTGACTTTACTTTGCCTCCATTTACTGTACTGTTACCCACAGCCTAATTTAGCTGCTGAGAATTTAGCTGCTGGTGAAGCTACCTCCACTTTACCACCTGATCCCTCAGCAAGGCTTCCTGCTATTACTACCCAAGGAGGCTAATGTCTACACAAAACTTCTAGCCACCTTAGTTTCACAAATAGCTTGCTGATGCTTGCAGAATTCTTCATTTATGGATCTCATGGCTTTAATCTGTCCCAAAAGGCAGAATCAGAAACAATGGGCCACAGATCCATTGCCCAAACACACACAAAGTGTCAGTCTGTACAAACGCCTTCAGAGATTAGGCCAAGTTATCTAGATGGTTTTCTTCTTTTCTAAATGAGCATGCTTTCTTTCCTGTTCTAGCTTCACCCTTTCCTAGGAAATTCCCAATTTTACAATAATTCCATGGAAGGAGTGTATTTGGATGAGAAGGGGCAGTTGACAGTCGAATCTGACATTGTGAATTGGGTGCCATTTCCCAACAAATCCTTTGGTGCCGTGAAATTTGGAAGCATAAGCAGACAGGGATCCTCAGGCACAAAATTCACCATTGATCAAGAGGCTCTTGAGCGGTCCAGGCTGTTCAACCAGGTTTGGAAAACCCATTCATTGCATTGCATTTTTTAGAGATATGTTAACCTTTGAGACTCTGTTGGAGAACACAACAATAAAACTGCTATATGGCTTGTTTGTTTCTCTGGATTTTGATATTTGTAAACGGTTTCCATGACTGCAGACTTTGTACTGTGTTTACTAGACCTTTATAATAATGGAAGACAGCACTGACCCCCAAACCCAAAGCCATGTAATTCTCTCTTCTTGATTATCTCTTTCTGCCCCAACTGTGTCCCAAAGACTATGACCCTCTGTCTTGTCCCATGGGTCAAAAAAAGCATCTACACCAAAGCTGTATCTATTCCAAATAGACTGAGACTGTACACTAGCCCAGAAGTTACTTGGCAACAGTCTTTCATTGATGCTTTCTGTCTTTCTGGTCAGACCCTTCCTCATTCCAGGTGTACCAAAAGCTGTCGCCCTGGATATGCCAAGAAGGTTCAGGAAGGGAAACCGATTTGCTGCCATGCTTGCGCTCAATGTGCGGAAGGGATGATCTCCACTCAGGAAGGTAGGAGACTTCAGAGGAATGTGCAGCAAAAAGAACAATAACATATGTCCTTGGTTGATGAATATTCCAGTATAATCTTATGGTTGAATTTAATAAAGGTTCAACAGTAATGTACATAATCTTAATAAAGCTTTCCAGGTACCACTGAGACAGCCTTGAGCATGTAAGAATTAGGCAGTGTTGCTGCATCTGATAGGCTCCTTTAAACCAGTCAGTGTGGCAAAGTAGCTAGGATGTTTGGTTTGTACTATGAAGATATGCTCCTCCAAGGATTTTTTAAATGTGATTTACAACCATCTGACAACACCTGGTGTTAGAGGTGAGATCAGATGTAGCTGTAATTAACAACTTTGAGCTTCTAGATCAGGGGTAGGCAACCTAAGGACCGTGGGCCAGATGCGGCCCAATCGCCTTCTCAATCTGGCCCACGGAGAGTCTGGGAATCCGCGTGTTTTTACATGAGTAGAATGTGTCCTTTTATTTAAAATGCATCCCTGGGTTATTTGTGGGGCATAGGAATTCGTTCATCCCCCCCCCCAAAAAATATAGTCCAGCCCACCACATGGTCTGAGGGACGGTGGACCGGCCCACCGCTGAAAAAGTTTGCTTACCCTGTTCTAGATCACTCTAAGCTCTTCCTTGGGAGATGAATAAGGGGGTATCTGCACTAGGGACCTACACGGAAAGGACCAACTCTCTGTGTTGATTAGCAGAAACAGCAAGTCCCATCACTGTTTCCATTTGTAGGGGTTGGCTGGATGCAAAATTATTTGCTTTTTTTCTAGTCTGCAGGAAAATATTCAAGCAGACACTCTTCTTTTTCCAGATGCAGACTACTGCACCAAATGTCCAGAAGATCAATATCCTAACAAGGACAGAAATCAATGCATCCCAAAGATTATCACCTTCCTGGCCTATGATGAATATCTGGGGACCCTCTTGGCTTCCACTGCCCTGTTTTTGTCCTTAATTACAGGCCTTGTTTTAGGAATATTCATTAAATATCTTGACACTCCCATAGTCAAAGCCAACAACAGAGACCTTTCCTACATTCTCCTTGTCTCCCTCCTCCTGTCCTTTTTGTCCTCCTTTCTGTTTATAGGCCGGCCAAGGAAAGTGACCTGCCTTCTCAGGCAGACAGCCTTTGGCATCATCTTCTCACTCGCTGTCTCTTCTTTGTTAGCAAAAACTATTACCGTCGTGTTGGCCTTCCTGGCCACTAAGCCAGGAAACAGGGTGAGGAGATGGCTGGGAAAGAGTCTGGCCAATTCCATTGTCATTTGCTGCTCCAGTATTCAAATTCTCATCTGTGTCATCTGGCTGGTTATCTCTCCTCCTGTCTCAGACTCTGACATGCACTCCCAGGCTGGAGAGATCATCCTGCAATGCAATGCAGGATCTGTTTTCATGTTTTACTCTGTCCTTGGCTACATGGGCTTCCTGGCTGCCATCTGCTTCACAGTGGCTTTCCTAGCCAGGAAGCTGCCTGGGTCCTTCAATGAAGCCAAGCTGATCACCTTCAGCATGCTGGTCTTCTGCAGTGTTTGGGTGTCTTTTGTGCCCACCTACCAGAGCACCAAGGGGAAATACATGGTGGCTGTGCAGGTTTTCTCTATCTTGGCCTCCAGTGCTGGGCTTCTGGGCTGTATCTTCATTCCCAAGTGTTACATTATTGTACTCAAGCCTAGTCTGAATACAAAGGAACACCTGACTACAAAGGCTTAATGTGGCATCTGATTCCTAAAATTTGTTTTTGGTTTTTGAAATTGATAGCCAGCATGGTTGTAATAAAGCCATAATACATGAATTGGGAATGTAGGCCCTTAAAAGCTATTGTTGTGGAAATCAGAACACAAATTTATCCTTTTAATCATATTCCACCCTTACCACTGTTCATTTTTCTCCTGCTAATCCTTATTTATTAATTCTTTTCTGAGAACTTCTGGTATATTTTTCCTTATAAGAAATCATTATCATAATTCAATAATAATGAATGCTGTTCATTAAGAAAACAAAACTTTCTTAGTGTTACAAATAAATTGCTTATGCATTGTTTTTCAAAATGAAAAGAAATATATTTCTTTGGCATCTCTTTATTTCCTGCTGTGCATATCAAGAGAGCCACCTTGAATTTTGGTGCCATGGGTGTTCTTCATGTGGTACAAGGTGCAAAACATTTTTAAAGTAGTTGACACAAAACAGGCACAAGTCATGCCCAAAATATACTGGATACTTTCAAAATATGCAATGAGGTATTAGCAAGTTATAAAAATAGGTTTGCACCTTTCAAATCAGTTTGTCTAGTACTTATTTTGCTTTGCACCTTTATATAGCAGTTGATGCACAATTGGTGCACGAGTCATGTCCTCAAATATTCTGGAAAGTTTTACACTTAAATTAGAAGAGATAACAAGACCGGTTCAAACCAGCTGTACTCAGCTTCTCTGAAGCAATAATCCAAACATCAAGAACCTTCTACTTGTTTCTTTCACAATGAAAAGCTTCCAGAACCCTCTTGAATTAATTAGAATAGGAAAGATCTCCACATATCAGATCAATGCTTTCTGTCCTAAGAAATGCAAACTGACAGAACCAGCATAAGAAGAATTGATATCCTTCTTCCTTAAACTCGGTCCTGTATACCTGAAGGAGCGTCTCCACCCCCACCGTTCAGCCCGGACACTGAGATCCAGCACCGAGGGCCTTCTGGTGGTTCCCTCACTGCGAGAAGCAAAGCTACAGGGAACCAGGCAGAGGGTTTTCTCAGTAGTGGCGCCCGCCCTGTGGAACACCCTCCCATCCCATGTCAAAGAGATAAATAACTACCTGACATTTAGAAAACACCTGAAGGCAGCCCTGTTTAGGGAAGTTTTTAATGTGTGATATTTTAATTTTTTTTTTAAATAATCTTTATTGGTTTTACAATTTTTTTAGGCCTCTTATCATACATTAAAGTCAGGTAACATTCCTGACCATACATATCGCCCTTTACATTGCCAGTGCCTGGCCCCGATTCGGGCCAGGTCACTTCCAATCTAAACAATATCAGATGACTTCCTCACACACACCCCATTGATTTCATCTGTTTGCATATATCAATCTTAACAGGTTCCAAATTCAATAACAAATATAACATCCTCAATTTTAAATCATATTTAAATCATATTTCAATTTTAAATCATATTTCATAATCAATTTTAAATCATATTTCATAAACAATTTTAATATATTTTAATATATTTTAGTGTTTGTTGGAAGCCGCCCAGAGTGGCTGGGGGGACCCGGCCAGATGGGCGGGGTACAAATAATAAATTATTATTATTATTATTATTATTAAACTCCTGGATGAAGAACAACACAGGATTATGGACAAATTAGACAAGCTACAATTTAAATTAAGGTATTTATGGACACGTACCCAACAAAATCCTGGGGGAGATAAAAGATAGATACTCTGAGGGAGACAGCAGCACAACACAACATACCTGCTGCTGTAACTGTTGAGACTGGTCTGTGAACTCCCATCACTGAACCAACTGCTAAAACTGCCACAGAGTGCATGACATCACAGAATTCTACAGCCCTTGCAATTAACCCTTGACAGGGACATTCATCCTCTACAGCCCAGCAGTGCCCCCAAGCAGCTTCTTCTTGCACTGCTCCCTCCTGAACCAATCATGCTGAGAAGGAAGATAATTATGGCTTAAGTCGAATTGACTCAAGGAAAATTAAACTATCCTATCCTGGATATGCCCTATGGTGTGTGTTTTTAAAACATATACCACGTTGTTCAATTTTGCAAAGAAGTGGTGTAACATGAGGCCATTTCTTTGGACCATTAACACACAGAGGATTAAAGTGAGGGGAAATGATGACTCTGTGTGCCCTTGAGTGCCCACTAGTGGAGGAACAATGGGAGTCATCGTCTGGCACATAGCTAAGTCCAGAGGGAGATATTTGTCCGGAGATTACCAACTGATTGCCTGATGGGATACTTCCGCGAGCATAGGTGTGCGTACGTGTTGCTACGCCTAAGAGTTTATGGCTGCCGTCAAGTGGTCTGAAAGCTCATGCCTTTAGGTTTAAAATGGCGTTGAGAGCGAGAGAATCCGTAAAGGCAATGATTTTATATGAATTTCTAAAGATTTGGGGCTCTCCGCAAAGGAATATGGCTTAGAAGTGACCCTTTCCCGCTCTCCGTTCTATCCAATTGTCTCTCGCTGCATTGTATCCAGTTTTAATTCAAAACAGGTGGCGCTGTGGGTTAAACCACAGAGCCTAGGGCTTGCTGAACAGAAGGTCGGCGGTTCGAATCCCCGCGACGGGGTGAGCTCCCGTTGCTTGGTCCCTGCTCCTGCCAACCTAGCAGTTCGAAAGCACGTCAAAGTGCAAGTAGATAAATAGGTACCGCTCGACGGGAAGGTAAACGGCGTTTACCACACAGGAGTTACCTAAAGGTAAAGGGACTCCTGACCATTAGGTCCAGTCGTGTCCGACTCTGGGGTTGCGGCGCTCATCTCGCATTACTGGCCGAGGGAGCCGGCGTACAGCTTCCAGGTCATGTGGCCAGCATGACTAAGCCGCTTCTGGCGAACCAGAGCAGCGCATGGAAACGCCATTTACCTTCCAGCTGCAGCAGTACCTATTTATCAACTTGCACTTTGATGTGCTTTGTGGTTTAACCCACAGCGCCACCTGGGTCCCTCCCCTTTACCTTTACGTTTACCTAATTTTGAGTGGATTATGTGTAACACAGTTTCGGTTCCATTGTTCTCCCAGCGAGGTGCCTGTCAGTATCTTGTCAGCAGGTAACGAAGCATGCAGAGAGAGCTGAGCTCTCTCTGCATGCTTCGTTACCTGCTGACAAGATACTGACACAGGATGAATGCATGATTCTGATTGGACAGAGCTTTCCCCATTGAGAAACATGGCCCATAGGAGATACAGGGTAGACCGTAACCAAACACCGCATGAGGGAAGAAAGCCTTTATTTTCATGGGGATCTGGGGGGATTCTGTGTGGTGCTTTTGCGACAACGTGGTAAGGGAGGAAGAGGTAAACTTCATCTGGGAAGGGGTCCATTGAAGGCATTGCTCCGTCCCCGCAGGTTTACTCGGGAGGAGACCTCTTTCAGGCGACCCCCCCCTTCCCATTCCTTATCAGGGTGTAGGAGGGTCTCTTTTCCCTCCCCTTCCCCTTTTATGCCCCCCCCTATTTTCCCACTCTCCCTCTTTACATCTTGATCCTCTGCCTCCCTGGCTCGAGATTATTCCACTTTCCTTGTGTGCAATAGAAAGGGGTTTTTTTTGGGGGGGGGGGTCCTCCACCGACGCCCCTCCTCCCTATTCCGAATCTACCCTTTTGGCGGCACATTTAGCAGCGAGACTTCCGGTTCCTTTTGGGATGCGCTTGCCCCTAGAGCTACGTCCGTTGTTGGGATGTGTTGGGATGGGAAGAGGACGGGACGGCGCTGCCTTTGGCCTCCTGCTCTTGGGGCTCCAGGAGGACATGGCCCCCTCCTTCCTTTCCCCCAGCAGGGGGTCGATATGGCTGCGGGAGGTGCATCGTATCTTGGGGGGGTCTGAGTTTGTGGGGAGAGAAGGACGTGCTTCTCCTCCCCCTCAATCTATGAACAGGGCGGTGGGGAGGGGAGGGGAGGGGGGGAGCAAATAAGGGCCCCCCCACCCAACTTCCTTCTTAGGAGAGTGGGGGAGGGGCTGATCCAGGGAAGCCAAGTGTGGGGGCTCCCTCCCCCGCCGCCCATGTTTGCCTTGCAAGGTCCTCCGTGAAGTCCAGAGATGGACCCAGCCTCTGGGGTTGGGAAGAGAAACGTGGCTCCATGAGACAGAAGGGGGGCTTCCTTCCCTCTCCCCCCCACAGGCTTCCCCCTCGCCCTTCTCTCCCTCCAGAGACGAGCAGAGAGGGGGGGCTCTATCCAGGTCCCTCTCACGTGGGGGGCGATGAGGGGGGAGTAGAAAAAGAGGGGAGGGGCGAGGCTGTGCCATCAGGGAGGGGTCTCCTTTTCCCTGCCAAACTCTGAATGTGAGACCCCTCAGCTGCGCCCCCCATAAGGAACCCTCCCCCAGAAAAATGGGAAAGACAACAGAGCCTACCTCGCAGGGGTGTTGCAATGGGGGGGGGGAATGGGGCTGGTCATAGGAGCCAAATCCCAGGGGCCGAGGGATCTGCCCCCCCATAAAATATTAGAGGGGCTCTCCCCCAAAGTCAAAGGGGATTTGTCGTTCAAATGGTGTTTGTGCGAGTGTCATGTCATGTGATCGATTATGTGGGGTGGGGCTTACTTGCCCCCCCACCCAATATTTTATTTGCCTTGCCCCCCCCTGAATTGCAACTCATTACCAAGCTTAAAACCATGGAGAGACCTGGTCTGAATAAAGACATTGGATTCTTATCTCATTATACATGACAAAGCTTTTTTAACCTTCTCACCCCTTGCTTTTTCCTGTAAGACTAATTGCGGTTGTTAACAGTCGTCAACAGGTTTACCACAGCTATCAGCCTTTCACCCATTTCCACCACCCCTCTGAGTAATACCCCTCCCCACCTTCTCACTATATATAAAGGTCTGGTGACTTCTGTTTCAGTGTATCTGAAGAAGTGTGCATGCACACGAAAGCTCATACCAAGAACAAACTTAGTTGGTCTCTAAGGTGCTACTGGAAGGAATTTTTTTATTTTGTTTTGACTATGACAGACCAACACGGCTATCTACCTGTAACTACAACTTTTAGAAGACATCTATATGTATTAGAAGACATCTAAATGTATAAATGGCGTCTCCCCTGTGTGAATCCGTTGATAGTTTCTAAGTGATCCATTAACAGTAAAGCTCTTTCCACACTCTATACATTTAAATGGTTTTACCCTGTATGAGTCAGTTGAGGCTTTCTAAGTGTTCCACGGTCAATGAAGCTCCATACATTTAAATGGATTTTCTCTGTGTGAATTCAATGATGTAAATTAAGCTTTCCACTTCTTCTGAAGCTCTTTCCATACTCCATACATTCAAATGGTTTCTCTCCTGTGTGAGTCCGTTGATGTCTACCAAGGTGTGTACTCTGAGCGAAGCTTTTTCCACACTCCATACATTTGAATGGCTTCTCTCCTGTGTGAGTCCGTTGATGTTTTCTAAGGTTTCCACTACTAGTGAAGCTCTTCCCACACTCCATACACTTAAATGGTTTCTCCTCTGTGTGACTCCGTTGATGAATTCTAAGGTTTCCACTTTGACTGAAGCTCTTTCCACACTCCATGCATTGAAATGGTTTCTTGCCTGTGTGAGTCCGTTGATGGATTCTAAGAGTTCCATTATCAGTAAAGCTCTTTCCGCACTCCATGCACTGAAATGGTTTCTCCCCTGTGTGAGTCCGTTGATGTTTTCTAAGTGTTCCATTGTGACTGAAGCTCTTTCCACACTTCATACATTTATATGGTTTCTCCCCTGTGTGAATCCGTTGATGTTTTCTAAGTGCTCCACTTTCACTGAAGCTGTTACCACACTCCATACATTCAAATGGTTTCTCCCCTGTGTGAGTCCGTTGATGTTTTCTAAGTGTTCCATTCTGACTGAAGCTCTTTCCACACTTCATACATTTATATGGTTTCTCCCCTGTGTGAATCCGTTGATGTTTTCTAAGTGCTCCACTTTCACTGAAGCCGTTACCACACTCCATACATTTATATGGTTTCTCCCCTGTGTGAATCCGTTGGTGGATTCTAAGAGTTCCATCCTGAGTAAAGCTCTTTCCGCACTCCATGCACTTAAATGGTTTCTCTCCTGTGTGAATCCATTGATGGATTCTAAGAGTTCCATCATTAGTAAAGCTCTTTCCACAATCCATGCACTTAAATGGTTTCTCCCCTGTGTGAATCCGTTGATGTTTTCTAAGTGCTCCACTGTCATTGAAGCTCGTTCCACACTCCATACATTTATATGGTTTCTCCCCTGTGTGAATCCGTTGATGTTTTCTAAGTGCTCCACTTTCACTGAAGCTCTTACCACACTCCATACATTCAAATGGTTTCTCCCCTGTGTGAATCCGCTGATGTGTCCTAAGGTTTGAACTCTGACTGAAGCACTTTCCACACTCCATGCATTCAAATGGTTTCTCCCCTGTGTGAGTTCGGTGGTGTAGTCTAAGTTTCCCACTGTCACTGAAGCTCTTTCCACACTCCATGCATTTAAATGGTTTCTCTCCTGTGTGAATCCATTGATGGATTCTAAGAGTTCCATCATTAGTAAAGCTCTTTCCGCACTCCATGCACTTAAATGGTTTCTCCCCTGTGTGAGTCCGTTGATGTTTTCTAAGTGTTCCATTGTGACTGAAGCTCGTTCCACACTCCATACATTTATATGGTTTCTCCCCTGTGTGAATCCGTTGATGTTTTCTAAGTGCTCCACTTTCACTGAAGCTCTTACCACACTCCATACATTCAAATGGTTTCTCCCCTGTGTGAGTCCGCTGATGTGTCCTAAGGTTTGAACTCTGACTGAAGCACTTTCCACACTCCATGCATTCAAATGGTTTCTCCCCTGTGTGAGTTCGGTGGTGTAGTCTAAGTTTCCAACTGTCACTGAAGCTCTTTCCACACTCCATGCATTTAAATGGTTTCTCGCTTGTGTGAGTTCGTTTATGTCTTCTAAGTGTTCTGCTACTAATGAAGCTTTTTCCACACTCCATACATTTAAATGGTTTCTTCCCTGTGTTAATCTGTTGATGTTTTCTAGGTGTTCTACTATCATTGAAGCTTTTTCCACGCTCCATAGCCTGAAATGGTTTCTCCACTCTTTCTGACTGTCTTCTCCACCACTTGCTTCTGAGTGAGTGGAAAATAAAGTCCTGTTCGTGTTTCAAGGAAGAGAACAAAGGAATATGAAACACATAAAGTTCATTAAGCACTTCTCCTATTTTAACATCTTGTACATTCTCCCATGTCCTCCCACTGTCATAGAATCATAGAACTGGAGAGTTGGAAGGGACCCTAGGGCCATCTAGTCCAACCCCCTGCAATGCAGTAATATCCATGAACATGCCTTCTACTTGTCTGGATCATAGTTTCTAATGACATATTTCATCCTCTGCATACTAATCCTCCACCCCCGGGCCATATTTTTCCTTATCCAACCTCTATATGTTTATTATGGCAATCACCTGCACAGTCCAATGGGCCTCAGGAGGTTCATATTGACTATTTTGGGAGAACCTGGTTTGAGTCTTTTTTAGGGACTGTGATATGGGCCTGTCAGAGGAACTTTGGTGCTTGGTGCTTTTGGTAAGTTGAAGGAGTGCTCAGGTAGGAGAATGTTCTTGGATCTACACCTCCAACTGTAAGCCTTGTTGGGGCAAGTGAGTGTTCAGTCTTTCCAGACCTAACTGAAAGTTCTTGAAAGTTCCAGAATATACTTTAGGTTTATCTAGCAGGGGAAGAAACCAATAATTTAATATAAAATTATAACGGATACTTAGGAGTGAGGTGGATTCTCGCTGCCAGTTTTACATTGGTACTATGAGGCAACATGCCTCTGCTGGCTAAAAGGTGTGGGTAATATTGAAAGACACTAAGCTATTGGATTTAAAAGCGCATCAGAATATGTTATGGTATGATACTAAAACACACAAGAGCTTTATGAATCATGTTATTAGGAAAAACCATTTTAGAGTAAGGGATAAATATAAGAATCTGCTGGAACGAAAGACACTTCTTTGGCTTTCACCCACAGAAGCAATAACTTTTAAAAGATGCAATATGGAAGAACAATGGGCAACTTACAGAGATCTTTTGGACTTTTCAGAAGAAAAAATAAAACTGAATAAACAGGATGAGGTGGGAGGTGCAGTGGTGGACTGGTTTCAATACCATCAGATTATCTTGTTTATACAAGATAAAAGGAGAGGTTTTTTGACTCAAAGTCTGCACTTTGAAAGAGGTATTATTGAGAGTAAAGAGAAAGTGATTTCCAAAATGTACGAGATACTATTGGAATGAGAAACAACACTTCCGGGTCTCCGCAACATGGTGGGTGGACTGGGAATCTGATGGCTCCGTCAGATTTGGCTTCATAGAGCGAGGGGAAAAGCGCAAGGGTGACACGCCTCCCCCCAAAAGGAGCATTGGGGTGTCTTGGGGTCCTGCAGACTCACTGACAGCGCCGCGGATCTACTGATCTCTGCCTCCATCCCGAAAGGAATGGGGGGGGGGCGAAGGAGCCGGTGAGCTAGACACCAGCACAGCTCTACGGAAGCAAAGGCTCTGAATCCAGCCACAAGCGGTCACCATTTCGGACATTGTGCCAATTGGAAGGTGAGGAAAAATTAAGGAATTGACTAAACTGATTAATTCGGCAAGAAATTGGGAGTGAAAAAAGGAAGTCTGCTCCCATTAATGGTGCTATAGCTACGAAACATCTGCAAGTGAAGTGTGGATGAAATTTATTTCGTAAGGTAAGTGAACTAATGAATAATTGGAACCAAAAGAATACACATAGCCTTTGCTTATACCAACCTCAAGACCTTTTAAAAAGAATTGTACTTAATCTGAGCCTGACCGTATCTGATGGTGAGATCGAACTTGACTTAAAATGGAAGATAAATCTGAGAAAGAATACAATGCTAGTTGATGGAAGAATATTATACTTGTTTTCTAGAAGAAAGATAAGATTGACTCTCTATAAACTATTTTATTTCTGGGAAAGTGCTTTTGGATTTATCAGACTCTAAAGACGTCCAAACTAACGGATTTACAACTGTGTATTTACTAAAAAGGCATTTGCTGGCCAAAAATCAAGACTAAAAGAAGAGGAACATTGACTAAACTAGATTTAAAATATATTTAAGAACGATTGATTTATTATATTGGATTTTCTTCACTGTTTGCCAACATCAGGAGATTTAAAAAGTGGCTATGATGCTGTGTTGAGAGATAGAAAAGCCTAACACCACTTTCTCAAACATTCCGCTTATGGTTGTGGAAAGTTCTTAGCAACAAAAATCTATTCAATATTATTATATTGGACCTTAAAACTATTTTGATGTGAATGGATGCAAAGATTTGAACATATAATTGTTAAAAACTGATATTTGTGAGCCATGTGGTAGAGGGATTAGGTTGGAAAAATAGGCTTCCTCTACTAGTGTGTTTGGTGAAATGACCTTGACAAAGTACTGATAAAGCTAAAAATAATTCATGCGGTGGTGGGAAAGGACTTTGTGTTTTGGAATTAACCTCTATAGAGGAAGCTGGGAAAGGGGGAGAGAATTGGGCCCCCTCACTCGAAATTGGAAATGGCAAAAGGAAAGGCCGCAATGCAAGAGAATTTAAAATATGCATTGCATGATTTGTTTTTACCGTAGATATTAAAAGAGAATTTGAGCAGATAAAGGAAGAGGTTAACAAAACAGCTTCTAAAATTTTTTAAAATACTAATTTACTCTCAGAGGCTGTGAGACAACTGAAAGAGATGAATGCACAAACCACCAAGGTGGGAATGGTAGACAAACAAGGTCTGAGGAAAATACAAGGGAAAGTAAGAGGAGTCAAAGACAAAAATGATTTGGGAGGCCCTGACTGATAAAATTGGTACCTTGTGCGAAATGATTTGGAGGCTTTGGCTGTGCTAGAGAAGAAACAAGAAGGGAGGGCAAAAGGTAGAAGAGGCTACCTTATGTGGTGACAATGTAAAATCATCAAAAAGGCCTGGGGGGAAACATATAAAGATGTGAAGAAAATGTGGAAAATGTTGTTTTAAAAAAAATTGAAGTTATGATATTGAGATGTACAGGACTTGATGGGCAAAAAAATGAAAGGCACAAATACAGGATGGGTGACACCTGGCTTGAGAGCAGTACATGTGAAAAGGATCTAGGAGTCTTGGTAGACCACAAACTTGACATGAGTCAACAGTGTGATGCAGCAGCTAAAAAAGCCAATGCCATTCTGGGCTGCATCAATAGGAGTATAGCATCTAGATCAAGGGAAGTAATAGTACCACTGTATTCCTCTCTGGTCAGACCTCACCTGGAATACTGTGTCCAGTTCTGGGCACCACAGTTCAAGAAGGATACTGACAAGCTGGAACGTGTCCAGAGGAGGGCAACCAAATTGGTCAAATGCCTGGAAACGATGCCTTATGAGGAACGGCTTAGGGAGCTGGGTATGTTTAGCCTGGAGAAGAGAAGGTTAAGGGGTGATATGATAGCCATGTTCAAATATATAAAAGGATGTCATATAGAGGAAGGAGAAAAGTTGTTTTCTGCTGCTCCTGAGAAGAGGACACAGAGCAATGGATTCAGATTCCACCTAAACATTAGAAAGAACTTCCTGACAGTAAGAGCTGTTCGACAGTGGAATTTGCTGCCAAGGAGTGTGGTGGAGTCTCCTTCTTTGGAGGTCTTTAAGCAGAGGCTTGACAGCCATCTGCCAGGAATGCTTTGATGGTGTTTCCTGCTTGGCAGGGGGTTGGACTGGATGGCCCTTGTGGTCTCTTCCAACTCTATGATTCTATGATTCTATTATATTGAGATGTACAGGACTTGATGGACTGTTTGAGCAAAAGACTTTGTCCCGGTATGCATGACTGGATGCCAGGCCAAGACCAGCCAGCCCCTATGGAAGGAAGAAGCCTCGGCCAAAGAAGATAAAGAAGAAGATTGGCTAAATAAATTATTGAATTATACAGGACAAATTAGTACAAAAAAGGGTAACTGTGTAATGCATATTTTTAAAGCTTTGTGTATACATTTTTATATTAGTATAACTTTTAAAAGACACTTGTAATAAGATGAAGAAGGTTTTAAAATTGGATTGTTAAGTATATAAGGTTTTATGGACGTGCATGAACAAGCATATTATAATGGATCCAAGAGGGGGAGTGGAGGGAAGTCGACCAAAAAATTATGGTTATGATTTGATGGCTCATATCAGTGGAGCAATAATGTAATGATGAATGTAATGCAACAAAGTTTGTTCAATTATCTGTATTCTATCAAAAGCTATAGCCAAATAACCAGAAAAAGGAAGTAGAACTTAATTAGGTTGATACCAGTATGCAGTAGCTTTCCTTCATCTGAATGTAGCTGAGTGTTTAGAGCAGTGTTTCCCAACCTAATCTAGGCAATGGCACACTTGAATCAATGAAAAAATCTCGCGGCACACCGCTCCTCCCCCACCCGGCTGCGCCGGGTCTCCTGACCCAGAGTTACCTCTGGGATCAGCTGTAGCGCGGCGCGCGCGAGGCTTCCGGTCGGGATTCTCGCGCGAGGCTGCTGTTGTTGCTGCTGCTGCTGCTGCTGCAGCAGCCAAGGGAGCAGCGCCGCCCTGGCTTCCGCTTCGCCGCCGGGCTCCAGCAGCGCCGCCGCCATGGTCCTGTGCAGCCCTGGGCTGCAGGTCCCTTTTTCCGCGGCACATCAGCCGGTGTCTCGCAGCACACTAGTGTGCCGCGGCACACCGGTTGGGAAACGCTGGTTTAGAGAGCCAATTGGGTGTCATTTTGTATAGACAATGAGCCAATCAGGTCACAGTAGGTTTCAGCTATTGATGTTATGTACTGGAGCTGAGAATACACCATTTGTCAGTGTGTTGTGTGATTGCTAACAAGTTGGTTGGTTTTTTTGTGGGGGTTTTTTCATTTAGTGAGCTTGTAAAACGTAATAAAATTAAAGAAATGGTGCAAAGAGTTGACTGGTCACCCAGAAAGTGAGGTAAAATACTACTATTAAGTGAACAAGGCTACAGTTATGAAGAAATTAGAAGAAAATTTGGTGGAAATTTAATCAAAGGTGGCATTTCTAAATTTTTTAAGAGGTACCGTATAAGGAGACTCAGTCACTACAAAATCAGACTTGTAAAGGCAGGAAAAGGTGCACAACAGCAAGTGAAGCTAGAAGAATTGAGAGACTGTGCCTACATGACAGAAGAAAATCATCTGGGTGTATACAAGGTTACATGGAGCAATGTACAGTAATGTGAAGTTGAGTGCAAGGACTGTTCAGTGCAGACTGCAGGAATATGATCTAAATGCTAGAATTCCAAAGAAAAAGCCATTGTTATCTCTCAAACAAAAATTGAATCAGAGAAGATTTACATCCTACTTACATTACACCGTGAAACACCCAGTTAGTGTAATGATCTGGGGTTGCATGACAGCAAAGGTGTGGGCAGAATTTGCATCATTAATGGGGATGTAAATGCCCCAAAATACATACACTAAATCAAATACTGGAGCCCAAACTGAAGTGTTCTGCATGTGATCTTTCAAAACCCAATTAATAGAGGCAATAATTCAATCTTAGTTTCACATTATTACAGCTGCAGAACTTAAAAAAATCTCGGTTCACTCCATGGAAAGGCATTGTAAGGCCGTAATTAAAGCTAAAGGTTACCCAACTAAGTAGTAACTGACATGGTGAGAATTTTTTCTATATGTTTCACATTTCTTTTTTACGACCGCTATTGTAATAAATAATCCTTCATAAAAGTTATTGCATTACATTCTTCATTAAATTATCTTTCCATTGATATAGAATTTGATGGTATTCTTTAAAAAAAAAAAGTGGTGTTATGAGCCATCAAACCTCCGAAATACACTTTTCCAAAAGCTTTTCACGATTTTGGCCACTAGTGCTGGAAGAGGAGGGGTCTCTGTCGAGGCTCCTCTCCCTCACTTTAACCCTTCCATAGACAAAAGGGACCCACTCAGGCGCCCCACGACCCCAGGGATTCCTGCCAGGGGGAAACTCAGTTCAACCCCCAGTTCAACCCTCAGTTCAACCCCCAGCCCTGCTTGGGGGTGGGGGTCCTCATTTCCCTTCCCGCCAAGGCGTCCAAGAGGGTGCAGGGCAGCTGAGCATCTCTCGGCCCCCCCAGGAAAGAGAAACGGGAGTTTGGTAATGCTGCTTCCAAGGAGATCTTGCAAGGCAAACCCTGCAGGTGTTGGGTCCCCACTTTGCAGCTGGATCGCATGGATCCGGGCCCCTGTCGATGGGCACCAGGGAGGGCGCTTTCTTTGGGGGGGTGTAGGAGGGTCTCTTTGTCCTCCCCCCCCCCCTATTTTCTCACTCCCTCTCTTTACCTCTTGGTCCTCCGCCTCCCTGGCTCGAGATTATTCCGCTTTCCTTATGTGCAACAGAGAGGGCTTGGTGGGGGGGGTTCCTCCACTGACGCCCCTCCTGTCCTTTCCTGGAAACGTCCGGCACATTTCGCAGCGACACTTCCGGTTCCTTTTCGGATGCGTGCATCCCTAGAGCTACGGTTATAGAGCAGCCTCTCCATGTGTTGGGATGGGAAGCGGACGGGACGGCGCTGCGTTTTGGCCCCCCTGCGCTTGGGGCTCCAGGGGGACATGGCCCCCCTCCTTCCTTCTCCTCCCCACAGCAGGGGGCCGAGATGGCTGCGGGAGGTGCATCATATTTGGGGGTGGATCTGGGTTTGCGGGGAGAGAAGGACGTGATTTTCAATCTACAAACAGGGAGGGGAGAGGATGAATGAGAAGGAGGGAAGGCTGCCCCTCCCCCTGTGGATCAGGAGAGTGGGGGAGGGGCTGATCCAGGGAAGCCAAGGGGGGCGGTCCCCGCGGTCTAAGCCCAGAGCTATGGTCCCTCCCCAAATGCTCATTTAATACTGCCTATCACTCCATTTCTCCTTTCAAATACCTTGAATGCAGAGATTATTATCCCACTTTTTATTCTATATTCCCCAAAGCTTCTCATTTTGCTTGTCTTCTCTCGTTTCATCTTCCCTCCTCCCTTCACAACTTCTATCATATTATTCCAAAAACTACCATCCTTCCTTCCCACTCCTTTCCTTTATAATAATTTTTATTAGTTTTCAATTACAAAAAATCTATGTAAGCCTCATTACATCAATACCAATTCAAATACCAATCAATCAAATAGCCAATTACACAATTTAGGTGCCCCCCCGGGGCTAGATTTTAAGGTTTAATCATTCCCTTTAATTCTGCTTCCAAACTATTGTTCAATCCAGTTACAATCCAATCTTAATAATCCTCCAATCTTATACAACAGCTACAATGTTTTTAACTTCAATTCGTGTTAACGCATTTAACGATTTATGATGTGCAAGTGAAGTTCTCCTATCTTCTTCCTGTGTGTGGCATTTATTTTAACCATATTGTTTCTTTTTGTCCTTGCCAAATAACTGTTATGTATTAAGATTGGCTGCAGTTCTCACTCAGGGCCACCAGTATGCAAATAAAGGATTGAGAACTGCCATTCACTGATTGGTTAGTTAGTTGGAATTTGTTACTGTGATATTTTAATGTATTTTAATATCTGTTGGAGGCCGCCCAGAGTGGCTGTGGGGACCCAGCCAGATGGGTGGGGTACAAATAATAAATTATTATTATTATATTATTACAAGTTAAGGTAAAGATAAAGATAAAGGGACCCCTGACCATTAGGTCCAGTCGTGACCGACTCTGGGGTTGCAGCGCTCATCTCGCTTTACTGGCTGAGGGAGCCAGCGTACAGCTTCCAGGTCATGTGGCCAGCATGACTAAGCTGATTCTGGCGAACCAGAGCAGCACATGGAAACGCCGTTTACCTTCCCGCCGGAGCGGTACCTATTTATCTACTCGCACTTTGACGTGCTTTCGAACTGCTAGGTTGGAAGGAGCAGGGACCGAGCAAGGGGAGCTCACCCCGTCGTGGGGATTCAAACGGCCAACCTTCTGATCGGCAAACCCTAGGCTCTGGTTTAACCCACAGTGCCACCCGCGTCCCGAGTATTATATACTTAGTATTATATAAGGCACCCAGCTACGCTGTTGTGTCAGACATAAGGAGCAGTTCTAACTGCTGGAATAAATAGCTGCTGATCTAAAGAGCTGTGTCCTTCATCCATCTTTCCCACAACTTAACACTTCCCATGTTTACCTCATCATATGAGAGTTTCCCTCCCATATTTCTTTCCTCTCTATTGCCAGGTTATTATGATGATGATTTTAAAATATTACCTTGTGGGGTATAAATATATTATTATTATTATTATTATTATTATTATTATTATTACCTCACCCATTTAGCTGGGTTTCCCCAGCCACTCTGGGCAGCTCCCAACAAAATTAAAAGCACGATAAACCATCAAACATTAAAAACTTCCCTAAGCAGGGCTGCCTTCAGATGTCTTCTAAAAGTCAGATAGTTGTTTATTTCCTTGATATCTGATGGGAGAGTGCTCCACAGGGCGGGAGCCACTACCAAGAAGGCCCTCTGCCTGGTTCCCTGTAACCTCACTTCTCACAGGGAGAGAACTGCCAAAAGGCCCTCGGAGCTGGACCTCAGTGTCCGGGCTAAACAATGGGGGTGGAGACGCTCCATCTGGTATACTGGGCTGAGGCCATTTAGGACTTTAAAGCTCAGCACCAACACTTTGAATTGTGCTCGGAAACGTACTGGGAGCCAATGTAGGTCTTTCAGGGCCGGTGTTATATGGTCTCGGCAGCCACTCCCAGTCACCAGTCTAGCTGCCGCATTCTGCATTAGTTGCAGTTTCTGGGTCACCTTCAAAGGTAGCCCCACGTAGAGCGCATTGTAGTAGTCCAAGCGGGAGATAACCAGAGCATGCACCACTCTGGCAAGACAGTCCACGGCAGGGGTCAGCAACCTTTTTCAGCCGTGGGCCGGTCCACCGTCCCTCAGACCATGTGGTGGGCCGGACAATTTTTTTGCGGAAATGAACAAATTCCTATGCCCCACAAATAACCCAGAGATGCATTTTAAATAAAAGGACACATTCTACTCATGTAAAAACACGCTGATTTCCGGACTGTCCATGGGCCGGATTGAGAAGGCGATTGGGCCGCATCCAGTTCCCGGGCCTTAGGTTGCCTACCCCTGGTCTACCTGGAAGATTCTCTTGCAACACATTCTCTTGCCCTTGATCTTCAGAAGAGAAGGGCATCCCTTCCCCTTTGAGCTTCCTTATCTCCTGGAAACCTTGCCTTTGTTCTTCAGGATTC
The DNA here is from genome assembly GCA_034641395.1 of Darevskia armeniaca. Taxonomy (NCBI): domain Eukaryota; kingdom Metazoa; phylum Chordata; class Lepidosauria; order Squamata; family Lacertidae; genus Darevskia; species Darevskia armeniaca. The sequence goes on from JAWWNF010000113.1 coordinate 824,071, forward strand.
CCTGTTACTGACAGGGGCGTACCCAGGATCAAAACTAGGGGGGGGGCAAGCCATGGTCGTTCAGGTTTGCTTTGAACGGACGCTGATCATTTTTGCTTCTGGGGGGGGCAGTTGCCTTCTGGGGGGGCAGCTGCCCCCTCTGCCTCCCCCGGGTACGCCCATGGTTACTGACGCTCCTATCTCTCAGTTGCTGGATCAAAACTCAGTTGCTGGATCAAAACCAAATGTAATCACTCTATTTTGGGGTTCCAGTTACAGGTAGGTAGCCGTGTTCGTCTGCCATAGTTGAAACATTTTCGTGTGCATGCACACAAAAGCTCATACCAAGAACAAACTTAGTTGGTCTTTAAGGTGCTACTGGAAGGATTATTTTTATTTTTTATTTTGTTTCTATTTTGGGGTTGTTATTATTATTTACTGCATTAGTCAGTCTTTTTCTCAGTGGAAAAAAGAGACTCAAAGCAATCTAACAAGATAAACTAAAGCAGATAAAACCAGAAAATTTAACACACCTAAAATGCTCATCCAACAACATCCATGCTTTTATCTTTTATTTTGTATTTTGCTTTTATTTTAATTTTATCCCAGAATCTCCCTGAAGTCTTTTGGTAAGGGATGGTATATAAATCTATTTTAAAAATATAAAAAAATAAAAATAGTAAGAAAAATCCTACCCCACCTGATTAAAAGATGAGCAGCACCAGAGTGGGCTTGAAAAAAATTATCTCCTTTCGTGCCTAAAAAAAATTGGTGGTGGTGGTATTGTTGCAGATATTAATATTGTGCTGTTTGAAGTGACTAGAAGCATAAGAACTGACTCCTTTTGGAAATGAAGCATGGTCCAGACACATGGAAATATTATTACAATTCTACTAGCATAACTTTCTTCATAATAGAATTAAAACGTCAAATATATATCCGATACATCCATACATCCTTGCACTGCCCAGCAGGGGCTCAGCTTCTTAGAAATAAAAGGTAACTCCAAATATCCAGTGTTTCTTTCTCTCCCGCATTCCAGCCTGCCTCTAATCCCAAGGCTATTGAAGCTCTTGTTGGAAAGGCATTTGCATTTTTCTCCCTGTGGCATTCAGAGACTGAAACTGTCAACTCCCTTCGGAAGGGAGATTTGCAACTGAATACTTTCATCACATGATCAAAGGTAATGTTCAGATCAGAGATAAAACTATCTGTTAGTCATTAACTTAGCAAGACCTCCATAGATAAACTGCATATTTAACCTCCAGCAATATACCTTTAGCCATTTTTTTCATTTCTGTATCAATCAAAACATTATACTTAACTGGGACCAGATGTGTTAGCCATAGCTCAGTGGTACAACATTTGCCTTGCATGCAGAAATTCCCAGATTCAATCCCTAATAATAATAATAATAATTTATTATTTGTACCCTGCCCATCTGGCTGGGTCTCCCCAGCCACTCTGGGTGGCTTCCAGCAAACATTAAAATACATTAAGACATCACAGATTAAAACCTTCCCTAAACAGGGCTGCCTTGAGGTATTTTCTAAATGTCATGTAGTTGTTGATTCCTTTAACCTCTGATGGGCGGGCGTTCCACAGGGCGGGCACCACTACTGAGAAGGCCCTCTGCCTGGTTCCCTGTAGCTTTGCTTCTCGCAGTGAGGGAACCGCCAGAAGGCCCTCGGCGCTGGACCTCAGTGTCTGGGCAGAATGATGGGGGTGGAGACGCTCCTTCAGGTATACAGGACCGAGGCCGTTTAGGGCTTTGAAGGTCAGCACCAACACTTTGAATTGTGCTCGGAAACGTACTGGGAGCCAATGTAGATCTCTCAGGACTGGTGTTATGTGGTCCCGGCGGCCACTCCCAGTCACCAGTCTAGCTGCCGCATTCTGAATTAATTGCAGTTTCCGGGTCACCTTCAAAGGTGGCCCCACGTAGAGCGCATTGCAGTAGTCCAAGCGGGAGATAACCAGAGCATGCACCACTCTGGCTTGTGCGCAAGCGCCATTTCCGGCGCACTTTTGGGTCAAGCGGCACCGGAAATAGCTTGTGCGCGTGTGCACGGGCCTCCGGGGACTCGGAAGTGCGCCGGAAATGACGCTTGCGCATGCGCACAAGCTATTTCTGGCACTCAGCCGACCCGAAAGTGGTCAGCAGCGCCGTGCTGCACCAGTAAGAACGGGCGGCAGCAGTGGGCGCCGGGGGTCGGATAAATGAGCCCCTCGGGCCGCATCCAGCCTGCCGGTCTCGGGGAGCATGCTCTAGGGCATGGGTAGGCAAACTAAGGCCTGGGGGCCGGATCTGGCCCAATCGCCTTCTCAATCCGGCCCACGGATGGTCCGGGAATCAGCATGTTTTTACATGAGTAGAATGTGTGCTTTTATTTAAAATGCATCTCTGGGTTATTTGTGGGGCCTGCCTGGTGTTTTTACATGAGTAGAATGTGTGCTTTTATTTAAAATGCATCTCTGGGTTATTTGTGGGGCCTGCCTGGTGTTTTTACATGAGTAGAATGTGTGCTTTTATTTAAAATGCATCTCTGGGTTATTTGTGGGGCCTGCCTGGTGTTTTTACATGAGTAGAATGTGTGCTTTTATTTAAAATGCATCTCTGGGTTATTTGTGGGGCATAGGAATTTGTCGTCATCGTCGTCCCCAAAAATTTATAATCCGGCCCCCTGCTGAAAATGTTTGCTATGGCGAGACAGTCTGCGGGCAGGTAGGGTCTCAGCCTGCATACCAGATGGAGCTGGTAGACAGCCGTCCTGGACACAGAATTAATCTGCGCTTCCATGGACAGCTGTGAGTCCAAAATGACTCCCAGGCTGCACACCTGGTCCTTCAGGGGCACAATTACCCCATTCAGGACCATGGAGTCCCCCACACCCGCCCACCCCCTGTCCCCCCAAAACAGTACTTCTGTCTTGTCAGCATCTTCAGGTAGTGCTGGAAGAGGATGCTTGTCTGAAACCCTGGTCAAATAGACAGCATGTACCTGAATGGTCCAGTGGATCTGATTCATAATAATAATAATAATAATAATAATAATAATAATAATAATTTATTTATACCCCGCCCATCTGGCTGGGTTTCCCCAGCCACTCTGGGCATCTCCCAATCAAATATTAAAAACACAATACAGCATTAAACATTTAAAACTTCCCTAAACAGGGCTGCCTTAGGATAGTTGCTTATTTCCTTGACAGCTGATGGTAGGGCGTTCCACAGGGCAGCCGCCACAACCGAGAAGGCCCTCTGCCTGGTTCCCCGTAACCTCACTTCTCGCAGTGAGGGAACTGCCAGAAGGCCCTCGGAGCTGGATCTCAGTGTCAGACAGACAGGGGGCCACCACTGAGAAGGCCAGTTCTCATGGGGTTATCTTCATCATCTCCCTCAAGTGAGACACATACTGTGGGACCTCTGGTGACTTCTGTTTCAGTGTATCTGAAGAAGTGTGCATGCACATGAAAGCTCATACCAAAAACATACTTAGTTGGTCTCTAAGGTGCTACTGGAAGGATTTTTTTTATTTTTTATTTTGTTTTGACTACGGCAGGCCAACACGGCTACCTACCTGTATATGGGACCTCTGGTGAAGGCCACAAGGTCTGGGCTGGCACTGTCCTTTCTCTTAGTGATATAAAAACAAACATTTTTTTAAAACACATAAGAGCCTGTTGGATCAGGTCAGTGGTTCATCTATTTTGGCATCACAACTGCCACCAAGATGCCTATGGGAAACATTTTTGTTTAGGCCAGCCTACCCAGAATATGGGACGCAGGTGACACTGTGGGTTAAACCACTGAGCCTAGGGCTTGCCGATCAGAAGGTCGGCGGTTCGAATCCCCACGAATCCCGTTGTTCGGCCCCTGCTCCTGCCAACCTAGCAGTTTGAAAGCACATCAAGTGCAAGTAGATAAACAGGTACTGCTGCAGCAGGAAGGTAAACGGCGTTTCCGTGCGCTGCTCTGGTTCGCCAGAAGCGGCTTTGTCATGCTGGCCACATGACCTGGAAGCTGTACGCCGGCTCCCTCAGCCAATAAAGCGAGATGAGCGCCACAACCCCAGAGTTGGACATGACTGACCTAATGATCAGGGGTCCCTTTACCTTTACCCAGAATATGCCCCTTCATGGATCATTGCCTTGTCATGGTGAAGGGGCTTGAATAACTCCAAGAAGCTATGAGCTATGCCGCGCAGGGCCAACCAAGACGGACAGGTCATAGTTCAGACTAAATGTGATTCACCTGGAGAAGGAACTGGCAACCCACTCCAGTATTTTGCCATGAAAACTAAATCGACATAAAAATGGAGAATCTTTGAGAAGAAAGAAGGAGTTTCCAAGGCATGATCTGGTTCATGGGTTCACAGAGAGTTGGACACGGCTAAACGGCGACAACCCAGAATATGTAGGATATTGATGTGTGTTTTAAACTGTCCCCCCTTATTGTTGCTTCTAATTAATTTATTAATGTTTTAAACAGCTGGTTTCAAGTGCTTTTACTGATCATTTCATTGTTTTATTCTCTCTGTAAACCCCTTTGAACTTGTTTGAACTTGATTTACAATCAAGGGGTATATAAGATTTGTGGGGGGAAAGTGACCCTTTGCAGCCCTTCCAATTCTGCAGTTCTATAATTCTGTGTGATATATATATGCATTGCATATGTGTGATATATATATGCATTGCATATATAAATTGCAATTTCAGCTGAATTTGGGGGAACCTCTTTGCTCACTGCAAACAGCTGAAAGTCTGTAAGCATTGATGATCAACCTGATTTTCAATGGGGGTTGAATAATTTCAATTGCAACTGTATGTACATACATATAGGTTGTATAGGTTTTGCCAGCCTTGGCTTCTTTCCTCTCCCCGCCCCACCCCTTTTACATTTGCAAAGGAAGCCCATCAAGTCAGGCAATTGCCCAGGGCATTCCCCATTGTTAAGCGGATTAAAGTGAGGCTGGTGACCTACTTTCCTGGCCTCAAGACCTGTTGGCATCAGACCCCCAGGGGTCAAGTTAGTGATGGGTCTGGAGGGCAATATCCTTTCAAATTAATTGGTTTACTTCAGTTTCACAGCTACACCCTCATAGCTTTTGCCAACCCAGGATGTCCTTTTAAGTTTAGTCAGGAGTCTTCCCGGTATCTGGGACAATAAATAATATAACTCAGATTCTTTCTACCCTCTGCAAGGCAGGGTATGTTTGAAGTTTCAACACTCCAGGTGTTATTGGGCTACAGGTCATAATATTATTTTATTCTTCTTGTAAACCACTCTGTGAGATTTTGGTGTCAAACAAGTAGTATATATATAGAGAGAGAGAAATGAATCATTTTGCCATTTCTGGGGCTTATAGATTGCCTTTCATAAAATGAAATGAAATATTTCCCTTTAGTTTTGTAAAGGAATGTTAACAGAGAATATTTATTCAACACATTTAATATAGAGGTCTATTTCATGTGGGTGCATATTTGGGCATCTTAAAGGGCTTGTATTTTTGCTTACTGTATCCATAATGTGAACTGATGGTGACATTCCATTATTCATGTATTATTATTATTATTATTATTATTATTATTAATTTGTGGAATTTGCACTCATTTATTTTTCATGCAAATAAATCACCTTCCTGAGAAATTGAAGGAACAGAGGCAATAAATATACAAACAAAGACGAATAATAGAATTGTAGTGTTGGAAGAGACCCCAGGGGTCATCTAGTCCAACCCCCTGCAATGCAGGAATGCCTGCTGGATCAGGCCAGTGGCCCATCTAGTTTTCACATAGAACCCCACAAACAGGAATTAAATTTGAAACAAAATAAAAAATAAATAAAAATCCTAAGGAATTTTTTTATTTTGTTTCGACTACAGCAGACTAACACGGCTACCTACCTGTAACAGGAATTAAATTTGTCATTGGCATCCGCCTGACTCGAAAGACAATGGAGTGTGCTTGCAGGGGTGAAGTGACCTCCCCAAGCAGCAGAGTAATAACAATATGATTCTATGATTCTAAGGTTTGTCCACTTTGTGAGTTATTTTATGCTTAGTGACAGAGTCACTGTGCCTGAAGCTTCTGACTAAACATCAGCTTAGTTCGTAGAGCTCTAGACTCTTAATCTCAGGGTTTGGGGTTCAAGTTGGGCAAAAGATTCCTGCATTGCAGCGGGTTGGACTAGATGACCCTCATGGTCCCTTCCAACTCTGCAATTCTAAGTAAGCACACTTCAACAGTGGACTACCTCGGGAGGTTGTGGATTGCTTCCTTGGAGGTTTATAAGCAGAGGCTGGATGGCCCTCTGTCATGGATGCTTCAGCTGAGATTCCTACATTGCAGGGGGTTGGACTAGAGGACCCTCTGGACCCCTTCCAACTCTATGATTCTATGATTGAAAGAGCCAGGGGGTGGTGTAGGACCTGGGTTCAAATCCTCACTCAGTCATGATGCTCACTGGGTGTCCCTTGGTGGGCCACTGCCTCTCAGCCTTACCTACTTCACAGGTTCTAGTCACAGGCAGGTAGCTGTGTTGGTTTTCGCCGCTGGTTGGGGCGGCACCGGGCGGCGGCAGGCGAGGGGCAGGCTGGCCAGCGCCCCCTCCATTTTGGCACCCTAGGCAACTGCCTAGTTCGCCTTAATGGACACGCCGGCCCTGTCTCTAAGGTGCTACTGGAAGGAATTTTGTTTGTTTGTTTGTTTGTTTTGACTACTTCACAGGGTTGTTGTAGGTCAGGCACGTCCAACAGGTAGATCCTGATCTACCAGTAGATCACTGGACGTCTGTGGTAGATCACTGGCTCCCCCCAAAGAAGCTCAACAACTGGCTCCCCTAAAAAAAAGCTGAATTTTTTTGCCCTGCACCCCCCCAAAAACAGGATTTCCCCCCTCCCTAAAAAAGCTCACCAACTTTGACCTGAACCCCCCAAAAAGGGGGTAGATCATTGCCAGTTTTTTACTCTGTAAGTAGATCGCAGTCTCTTGGGAGTTGGCCACTGCTGTTGTAGGTGATTAAATGAGGAGGGTGAGAAAAGCATGCCAGGAAATAAATACAATAAGTAAATAAATAAAGACTCCCCCCCCCGCCCAAAATGGGAATTCTGCAAATGGTACCTGAGCCCAACACCCCTCTCCCCATCTGCAATTCCAAGCAACTGATATTCACAGAATCATCGGATTGCAGGGTCGGACCCAAAAGCTCATACAGATAACAAACTGAGTTGGTGCTACTAGAAGGATTTTTTATTATTATTTTGGAAGCAAAAAGGTGAGCTAGATAAATGCAATAGACAAACAGTACACATATTTTATTTTATTTTCCCCCAAATCCGTGCTCAGGATCTGAAAACGAGCCTTGGTCTCTGCACAATCTCAATTATCTCAACAATCTCAAGGAGAGGGTGCGGCGATCTTGGATGTTGCCGCGCGCCCCACCCGACCCGCCCTTCATTTCGGCAGCCGCGACTATTTATTCCTCAGTTTGCAAAGCTTTCGCACTTGCGTTTGCAGGATTGAGGAGAGGTCGCCCTCTTCGCTTCTCTGGGGAAAGTGCGGATCACTGGAAATCTTCTTCAGCCAGCTTCAAGCAGCGATCCCTTGCCTGTAGAAAGGAGCATCTTCTGCCAAAGATCCTGAGGTTAGTTCTTTTTTCCCCAGTTGCTACGAAGTCTTTTTCAAATCGCCCGCGCAGCCAAATTTAGCTTAAACCCCCCTCGGTTGTGCTGGGTTGAAGCTAAACTTGGCTGCAGCGGCGATTTGAGAAGCACAATTGCGTATTGTAAACAGGTTAACACATTGGCAGGATTTGAAGAACACTTGTAATTTTAGGGACACTATAGAAAAACTGTAGGAAAAATAAGTTTGGAGTAATAATTATATGCAGTAGAAAAAATATGGCTAAGGAACCAGGAGACAGGGTGGAGGGAAGTCTCGGAATTCCGGGAGTCCTTTTGGGGGTGTGTGATTAATATTGTTTTAGTATATTTTTGCATTTTTTGTATTTTATTTTGGTTACTGTGTCTTTTCATTCTTGTTATATTTGTATAAAACCTAGTAATATATATACTAGGTTTTATACAAATATAACAAGAATGAAAACATCCAGAGGGCAAGCCGATGCAGTTATTTGCAATGATGTTTTTCATTCATATATATATATATATATATATATATATATATATATATATATATATATATATATATATAATATATTGGTTACTGTGTCTTTTCATTCTTGTTATATTTGTATATATAAATGTACAAATATAACAAGAATGAAAAGACACAGTAACCAATATATATATATGAATGAAAAACATAATTGCAAATAACTGCATCGGCTTGCCCTCTGGATGTTTTGAACTACGTTCCGTAATGCGAAACCTCCAGAGGTCTAGCAACTTGGTGTGTGCTCCCGTGGAAGCAGGGATTTGCTCCCGGGAAAAGCGGGGTGCGTGTGTGGCTCCGTTCCAATTGATGTTTAGATGGGTAGATCCGAAGCTTTAAAAATCAAGTAGAGATGGGGAGTAGAGGGATTCAAGGTCTAGAGTGGGTTTGGACAGAGAGGGGAGTTTTCTGAAAACCTTTGCCGGCAACCAGAAACTCTTCTCTCTCTCTCTCTCTCTCTCTCCCTACCCACGCCCAAAAGGGATATTTTCCAGCTTGGGGGTTCAGGGACGGACGGCATTGCAAGAAGCCACCGCTGGGTTTATCCAAGAAGCTGTAAAAAATGTGTGTTTGAAAAGCGGGGAGGTTTTGTATATTGCATGGAATCATGAGCGTAGCCACGCATTTTTTGTATTTTATTTTGGTTACTGTGTCTTTTCATTCCTGTTATATTTGTATAAAACCTAGTAATATATATATAAAAGACACAGTAACCAATATATATATATATATATATATATATATATATATATATATATATATATATATATATATATATATGAATGAAAAACATAATTGCAAATAACTGCATCAGCTTGCCCTCTGGATGTTTTGACCTACGTTCCGTAATGCGAAACCTCCAGAGGTCTAGCAACTTGGTGTGTGGGCGGAGCTAATAAAAAAAAACCTTTGCCGGCAACCAGAAACTCTTCTCTCTCTCTCTCTCCCTACCCACGCCCAAAAGGGATATTTTCCAGCTTGGGGGTCAGGGACGGACGGCATTGCAAGAAGGCACCGCTGGGTTTATCCAAGAAGCTGTAAAAAATGTGTGTTTGAAATGCGGGGAGGTTTTGTATATTGCATGGAATCATGAGCGTAGCCACGCATTTTTTGTATTTTATTTTGGTTACTGTGTCTTTTCATTCTTGTTATATTTGTATAAAACCTAGTAATATATATTACTAGGTTTTATACAAATATAACAAGAATGAATATATGCATATTACTAGGTTTTATACAAATATAACAAGAATGAATATATACATATTACTAGGTTTTATACAAATATAACAAGAATGAAAAGACACAGTAACCAATATATATATTTAAGTTGCTAGACCTCTGGAGGTTTCGCATTACGGAACGTAGTTCAAAACATCCAGTGTTTTTCATTCATATATATATATATTTAATAACAACTATATATATTATATATATAATAACTGCATCGGCTTGCCCCCTGGATGTTTTGAACTACGTTCCGTACTGCGAAACCTCCAGAGGTCTAGCAACTTGGTGTGTGCTCCCGTGGAAGCAGGGATTTGCTCCCGGGAAAAGCGGGGTGTGTGTGTGTGTGTGTGTCTCCGTTCCAATTGATGTTTAGATGGATAGATCCGAAGCTTTAAAAATCAAATAGAGATGGGGAGTAGAGGGATTCAGGGTCTAGAGTGGGGTTGGACAGAGAGGGGAGTTTTCTGAAAACTTTTGCCGGCAACCAGAAACTCTTCTCTCTCTCTCTCCTTACCCACGCCAAAAAGGGATATTTTGCAGCTTGGGGGTCAGGGACGGACGGCATTGCAAGAAGGCACCGTTTATCCAAGTTTATCCACCGTTTATCCAAGAAGCTGTAAAAATGTGTGTTTGAAAAGTGGGGAGGTTTTGTATATTCCATGGAACCATGAGCGTAGCCACGATTTTTGTTGTGGGGGAGAACCTCAGTTTGCTATGCATTTTTTTTTAATTATTATTGATTGGAGCGGGCAGCTGCCCACCCCCGGCTGCGCCCATGCATGAAATAGCAGCACATTGGGGGGGGGGGTTTGGAAAGGAAATGCTTTGGGAAAACTTCTGTGTGTAACCTACCTAGGTTCTACCTAGGCTCTGTTTCTCGCTCTTTGAAATCTTAAGATGTTCTGCCTTTGAACATGGAGATACCCCCCTTTGCATCCCGTTGGGAGAAAACTGAATGGGCAGCTTTCAGTTAGACGCAGGGAAGATCTCTGCCCACCCCCACCCCCTCTTTAGAGCTATTTCATAGTCAACTTCCCCCTCAAAGTTGATCAAAGGCACGGACCCCTCTCGTGATAAAGATGTTCCCCAGGGAGCATAGGTTGCGGTGTAGGCACAGAAGTCATTCTCCAGGTTTGGGGAGTGGCCTGTGGCCACGAGCACTATGATTGACAGCCCAGCAGTATATATAGCAGAAGCATGTGACCAAGGGTCACTCTGGCTTGAGTTCGGATCTCCCACCCCCCACTCCCTGGTATAGGTGTTGCTTTGACCTTGCTGTGCCTGTCATGGGGTCGTCTCCGCTTGAGAGGCCTAGTAGGAATTTTTCCATTGGCAAGATTGGCACTGCGCCACTTGGTTTTCGCCTACTATTCAGCAACTAGTCACAACTTGTAAGGTTGGCGGTTAGGCATTGGTTCAGTGGTATGTGAGGCCAGTAGCCTCCAAGAAGTGATGTGAGTAATGGGAATTCCGTTAAAGGAAGCCAGGGGTTCCATAATGCTAGTCCGAACCCGGTAGGTTGCAGGGCCGATAGCTTGAGCCCCTGTGAACCACTGGGGAGGGGGATGGCTATCTACCCAAGCCTCCTTAACCCTCCCCAGTTAAGGTTTCCCAGTGCTGACCGATGGTCAGCTCTGTCCCGCCGGACAGCTAGTCTGTTGCTGACTGAGTCAGCTCTGTCCCGCCGGGCAGCTTGCTGGATGCTGACTAGGGTCAGCTCTGTTCCGTCGGACAGTGTTAACCAATGCCTACGCAACCACTCACTTGATTTGTAATCAATAAAGAAGTTGTGGCCAAAATAATGCCAAAAACCCAAACCAAAAATATGAGTCCTGTCTGAAGTTACTGGGGGGTGACTGGGTGCCTTACACACGCAAACTGTATTCCTATCCTGACTTTTAAACATGCTAGTGTCTATTTTTATTACTCCAGGTTGTATCCAACTAAGAGCAAGTAGTTCATAGGTTTCTTAATTTCAGCAGGTCTACTCTGAGTAAACCTGCTGAAATGGAGAAACCCATGTAGGGCCTACTCTGAGTAGGACTAGCATTGGGCACAACGCCATATTTTTATGCTAGTTGTAAATTACAAGCCTCAGTGGCGGGGCGGGGGGGGAGATGTTGCATGGAGCAGGGCGGGTGGCAGCCCCTTCCCTGCTCCGTGAAGCATCTCCGCTGTCCCCCCCGTCATCGCCGCGGCTTGCAAAAACCTGCTTTTACAAGCCTCGGTGGCGGGGGGAGGGAGATGTTGCACGGAGCAGGGAAGGTTAGATAGTGGAGTAGTGAAACGGGGTATTAGCTAGCGTTCCGTTAGGTCATTGTTTATTTCAGTTCTTTTTTCGCAGCTCTAGCCACTTGAGTTATTTCAGTTTACCAGTTTTAAATATAATTTGCTGCTTTGCGTTCCTTTTTTCTTTCGAGTTAAGTAGTATTTCAGTTTAGTATTCAGTTCTAATATCCCAATTTCAGGGAGTGTCACGATAGAGCCTAGGCTCTCTTCTATCTCTTGTTATTCCTCGTGACTGTCTTTTTTGTATTGACTATTACATATAGACAACTAATATGAGCGAATTTGAAAGTCTGTTTGCATACTCGGATGAGGATAAAAATCGCATTCTTTCAGATATGCCGTCTATGCTTATCTCAGAAGCAGGCAATACTACTGATGAATGGGACAAACTGTTATTTTTCTGCAAAAAAGCGGTCCGCTTCCAACTCCATGCAGTCTCTCTCACCGATTATTGTAAGAATAACAGAATACCCAGGGGCTTACGTATTAACAAACCACCAGCTATGTTTCAGAATGACACTAGTTTCAAATCAAAATGGACTTCAATTCTTAACAAATGTTCCTTAGACCTCATGCTGCTTATCATAGAAAAATCGAAGCAGGAAGTTAGCAAAATGAACGAAGAATGCCAAAAACTGAGTACACAACTTAAAGCCTCAGAAATAGAGGTTAACTTCAAAAACAAAATACGTGATCTAGATAATAATGTCCAAGCATTTGAAAATAACATTAGAGAAATAAAGATCAGAAAATTTAAAAGAGACCTAAACGATTATGAAACATGAAGGGTATACCAATGGCAATCTAACACCTTTAAAAACAACAATAACAAAAAGAGAGTGACTTGGGCCCGATCAGTGGAGCAATCAGATATAGACACAACTGAGGGAGAGAGCTCAGAATCTATCGCCACTTCTGGCGAAGAACAGAGCCTCAATTATCCCCTGAGATCTAGAAGTAGATCACGCAACAATTCAGACAGACAAAAAAAATTTTCTATGGTACATCACAGACCAACCAGAAGAAGGAACTTATAGTTAATTTGTCTTCACGCCTTTTGAGTAATGACGAGAAGAACGTACTCCATTTAGGACTAGGCTTTGTCCCCACTCCAACATACAATGCATTTAATACAAGAGTGGATTTGTTTAAATTAATAAGGCTCATTAAACTTAAAAAAAATTTTCATGGCAACCCCACACCGGCTACAAGAGACGTATTTAAAACTAAATCTCAATTTTGTCCCAATATTACAGATCCTTATATTACGGTGTTTGAACGCTTAGCAACAAGAGATATAGCTGCCTTGGAAAGGAGCTGTACTAGAAATTGGTCTAATTTGACCAGGGGAGAACAAATTACATTAAACCAGCTAGCAGCAGATAAAAACATCATTATAAAACCAGCAGACAAGGGAGGGGCCATAGTCATTTTGGACAAGAAGGATTACTGTCAAGAAGTTTATCGCCAACTAAACGATGAAAACTACTATAAAAAACTTCCTTCAGACCCTACTGATCATATTATAAGACTCATTAATATAGTGGTCGAAGAAGCCGAACTAATGGGGACCATAGAATCATCCCTAAAACAATTTTTGGTAAATAATAACCCCAGGACTCCCTTGTTTTACACTTTACCAAAGATACATAAAACAGGTTTTCCACCCCCAGGCAGACCCATCGTCTCCGGCTCCAATTCAGTGTTAGAACCCTTATCTAAATACATTGACTCTTTTTTGAGCCCCCGCGTTGCTAATTTGCGTTCCTACTTACATGATACGAGAGACTTTATACAAAAAGTAGAAGGCCTGCAAATTCCCCATACAGCCGTTCTTGTTACTATGGACGTAACAGCCCTGTATACTAACATCCCTCTGGATGAGGCTCGAACTATAGTAGAGGACGTTTTCCTTGAAAGGGCTAATCCAAATCCTCCAACATATTTCCTAATGGAATTGATAGATCTAATTTTCGAAAACAACTATTTCAGGTTTGAACAAGATTTTTATTTACAAGTGAAAGGGGTAGCTATGGGTAGCGCGTGTGCCCCCAACAAAGCCAATCTATTTATGGGTTCATTAGAGGAGAAGTTCATTTATAACCGGTCATCTAACCCTTTCGTTGCGGATATTATTATGTACAAACGTTATGTTGACGACCTTTTCTTGATTTATAACAACAGTAATAGACAAAATAGCTTTTTCGCTTGGTGTCAAGAAATACATCCTAACATCAAATTTACTACGCACTATCACAGCCAACAGGTTACCTTTCTGGATACAGTGGTATATCGAGATAAGAGTAATAAATTAGCAACCAGAACTTATGAAAAGCCCACTGATAGACCATCGTACTTACACTATAAGTCTTTTCATCCATCTCATTTGAAACGCAATTTACCATACGGCCAGTTTCTAAGAATTAAGAGAAATTCTACCTCTCTGAAGGATTACTACACTAACTGTAATCAAATGGCTTTGGAGTTCAAGAACAGAGGCTATCCTCAACAAGTTATAAGATCTGCACAGAGAAGGGCACACAACAGGCCCAGACACACTCTCTTTGAAAAACACCTTAAATTAAAAGAACAGCCTCTATCCTGGTCTCTTGACTTTACTCCACTATCTAACCCTATAGCTCAAGTAATCAGAAAACATTGGCATATCCTTAAAGAGGTTCCAGGATGTCCAAACACTCCCCCACACATTGGGTTTCACAGGACTAAGAACTTTAGAGACATTCAGGTACACGCAGACGTAATCAAAGGGACTCAGCAACAACTAAATAAGATCCAGGGCCATTACAAATGTGGCCATTGTGCCGTTTGCGGCCTAACTATTGAACAGAAAGAATTCACAGTTCCCAATACCAACAAGATAATTAAATTGGAAAATTTCTCCAATTGTAATTCTCGCAATGTTGTGTACGCGATAAAATGCACTTGTAACCTCTGGTACGTAGGGAGCACCACAAGAATGGTTAAGACCAGGATAATGGAGCACAGAAGTCGAATAGCCAACAAGATTATTGAGGCTCCACTGACCGCACATTTCATAGAGGCTAATCATAGCCCCACAGACTTTAAGTGGTTTGTTATTTACAAGCATAACCAGAAAGAATCAAACCCGGAAATTATGCATAGGAAATTATTACAAAAGGAGGCATATTGGATCCATAGATTCGCCTCCCTGACACCGAAAGGCCTTAATATAAACATCGATTTTAGTTCCTTTTTATAACAGCCTAGCGTATGGATAGTGACTTTTATTTAAACCTACGTTTAAAACCTTTTTGGTGCAAAAAACCCCATTTGCTTAAGAAATCCCTCCGTCTCTTTATTTTACGATTGCCATTGTGTTTATATCCTGCAGCAAATATGTTTGTAGTACATCTCAATTTCATTTAGCATTTACTCCTTTAACAAGGCTGTGCAGGCATTTTGGTTACCTCAGTTACTACTTAAGTTATTTAAGCCTATTTTTTACCAGTCAAATTTTTATTGACTGTTTGGTCCTCCTTTGAGTATGGGTTTACCTTAGTTCAGAATCCAGTTTCTAATATTACGAACTATAAACATTTTGGGAAGTTTGCATGTGAGTTTGTGGAAATTCAGTGTCCTGAGACACGCCTTAAAATTTTTTAGAGAGTACTGGCTCTTTAAGAAACCAGATTCAGTGGAGTATAAATAACAGGAACTAGGAACAACCTGTAGCAGTCTTTAGTTTCAGTCAACACTTTGGGTGCAGAAATGCTGTTCCTTATGGTTTAGTTGCAAACTTAGATAAACAGGCACGTTGCCATTAAAAATGCACAGTGGGTTTCATTAGCTTTCATAGATAATTCTTTTCAGACTGCTCCATTTTCTTTTTTCTCAAGAAGGAAAGTTGCAAGCTCTTAGAGCCTTAAAAATCTCATCACCTTTGAGAAAACTGGCAGCCCAGTGAAACGGGGTATTAGCTAGCGTTCCGTTAGGTCATTGTTTATTTCAGTTCTTTTTTCGCAGCTTTAGCCACTTGAGTTATTTCAGTTTACCAGTTTTAAATATAATTTGCTGCTTTGCGTTCCTTTTTTCTTTCGAGTTAAGTAGTATTTCAGTTTAGTATTCAGTTCTAATATCCCAATTTCAGGGAGTGTCACGATAGAGCCTAGGCTCTCTTCTATCTCTTGTTATTCCTCGTGACTGTCTTTTTTGTATTGGAATTCTAGTTACAGGCAGGTAGCTGTGTTGGTCTGCCATAGTCGAAACAAAATTAGAAAAATTCCTTCCAGTAGCACCTTAGAGACCAACTAAGTTTGTTCTTGGTATGAGCTTTCACGTGCATGCATACTTGGTATCTGAAGAAGTGTCCATGCATGCGAAAGCTCATACCAAGAACAAACTTAGTTGGTCTCTAAGGTGCTACTGGGAGGAATTTTTTTGTTTTATTTGCCGGAATGACACAGTCCCTGTGTGACCCATCTACCTGGCTATGTTTTACATGTCAATGGCCTTTCAGGTGATCTTCTGGACATGGGGAAAGTGCCTGTCTCAGAGGCGTAGGAAGGTCAGGTGGTATCCGGTGCGGAAAATTTCTTGTCAACCCCCCCCCCCCCACACACACACACATTGATTATTATTTTTTGTCTGCAAAAATGGTTTTACGTTATTTCATATTTTCTTACAAAGGAATAATAATAATAAGTAAAAATAAACTTTTATTTATATCCCGCCCTCCCCGGCCGAAGTTGGGCTCAGGGCGGCTAACATCAGATACATAACATTAATATAAAATCAAACAATAATTAAATTACCTCCTAAAAACATGTCAAAATCAAATTCTAATTAGATGGCTTTCCGCAGGGTTAGGGTTGGGAACAGTAAGTGCTCCACTGAATTGAAATTTCAGCTTTCACAACACAGGAAAACAGCCAAGTAAACAGCTATTTTCGTGGAGGAGGGTCAAGATATTAACTGATATGCATGAAATTTCATATATAGCTATATAATCCCTAGTGTAGTAAGATAAGACCTTTGGAGCAGGCATTTTCAAAAAGAAAAAAAGTTTTTTTATGAACCACCCTAGTAGGGCAGTAATTGTTCCTTGATAATTTATCACCCCCTCCATGATGGAACCTGTGGCGGCCCGCCCCCCACTTCCTACGCCTCTGGCCTGTCTTATATTTCTGCACTTGCTTAAACCCATGTCTGGAACTCTCAAGCATTGATTAAACTTCTGTTCCAACAAACGCTGGGCACAGGAATTCATGGGAGCCAAACTCACAACAAAATGTTCAATGCATACAAGGTTATCCATACAAATTACTGACAGGCAGTATTGCTGAGAGGCCTGTATCCTTTGGGGTGCTTATTCGTTAACTCTTGCTACACCCGCTTTCCCGGAAGTACCAGGCTGCCAAGCTGTCAGGAAGTCTCAAACTGGTATGCTGAGAGCCTCCATAATATTAAATATAAATTAAAATTTTTGAATATTTTACAGGGACAATAAGCACTTGGTGACAGCTATAGGGGTGGGGTTGTCTCTCACAGTCATCATGAATAAGCAGCAAAAAAGAGTCTGGGAATTTAAAAAACAGGGGTTTTTTTATGTCATAAACCTTTGCCAGACAGAGCCTGCTTCATATTTATATGTCTCTGCGTGAATATATAAATACGTTATAGTTTGAAAAGCTGATTTCGCAACTGACATTTATAAATAATCATTTTATGAGTTGTTGTTGCTGCTATCTGGAGTCCTATAACATTCTGCAATTGTTCTGAAGTTAAGTTCCAGTGTTCTTGGCGTTTATGATTTTAAGATACCTAACAATGTACAGGAAGTTGAATAACTCCAAGAAGCTGCATTTTCACATGGGGGTTTATTTGGTTAGCTTTACAGATTATAAACCTGTTTTTTTTAAAATATAATGTTCTTTTTTCACATCCAGACATTTAATGATGTTGCGCCATTCTAAATTTCAATCACACCAGTTGCCTGTTCTGTAATGTGAAAAGGTTTTAAATTTAGATCCTGCCTAGTATAGGGTTACAGCACCTACACTACTTGCCTTCTGAGATTAAGCAAGCGCTTTTACAGCTTAGAAATTGAGGGAATTTTAATAAGTTTTAGTTAAAAAAATATGTTTCAAAGCACAATTGTGTTTTCCCCCTTGATGTTACAGTGTTGTCTTTTGTTAATTGATTTGGGGCTTTTTAAAAAACAAAAAAACAAAAAACAAAAACCCAAGCAGTATAGAAATTCTATGAAATAAATTAATGCTATATTTCTCATATATTTCCAATAGTTTCTGAAACAATGCCAAGACCACACACGTTTCCAATTTCTGGTGTGAGGCCTTTGCTTGTGGAAGAAAGGGCAGCAATAGTGCAGGCTAAGGGGGAAATTGGGGGGGGACACATGGTTTGGAGAAGAATAAGTGGCAAACTTGCAGGGAATAAAATCAACTTTTCTGCAAATCATCTACACCTCATTGTGAGTTGCAATCACTATGAGGTCCGCAAGACCTTGGGGTTCAGTACAGAACCTGCAGATTCTGACTTGGGGAGTAAGGAGACTCCAACAATTTTATCCTTGGATGAATCCAAAAACTACAGTGCACATTAAAGTTGGAGAGTAAAACACCCAGACGAAAGGCAATATACGTATTATTCAGATGCTAAAAAATCAATGTCCAGAATAGATTTGATGTGGTTGACAACAAAGTTGATGCTAAATACAAAAAAATGTATGATTATGGAAAAGTCTTTATCGGACCACAACCCTATTATGATAAGAATAAAAGAAAATGAGTTGAGAAGAAATAGATGGAGATTGGACGAAAGTATATTAAATGATGAAACCTTTGTAGGTAAATGCAAGGAACTATTGAAAGAATTCTTTAATAACAATACAGAAAAGGATACAGATTTATTGACGATATGGGATGCTAGTAAAGCATATATCAGGGGAATATATATTCAACAAAAACATTACATCCGAAAAAAGAGAGAAGCAAATCTGAATAAAATAAAAGGTGAGATCGGTAAGAAAGAAAAAGAATTAGCAGAAAATCCAAAAAAGAGGAAGTAGCAAACCAAATTAAATTATTACAAAATGAATTATCAATAATAATAGGGAGTGAAATAGAGAATAAAATTAAATGGATGAAACAGAAAACATTTGAATCCGGAGGGAGAATAGGAAAATTATTAGCATGGCAACTAAGGAAAAAACAAAAAGAGAGAACAATTTTAAGCATTAAAGAGGGGGGGGGGACTGGACAGACGCAGAAGAATAAGACGATGCCTAAACAACTATTATACAAAATTATATCAAGGGAGGGGTATAGAAGATAAGAAACTGGGAAAATACTTTACCAACCATGAAATGACACGAATCAAAGAGGAGGAAAGGATAATTCTGAACAGCCCTATGACAAAACAGGAAATAGAAGAAGTTATAAGTAAGCTTAAACAGGGGAAGTCACCAGGGACAGATGGTTTGATAGCACAGCATTATAAAATATTTAGAGAAGAATTCACAGGAATATATAATAAATTGGTGAATAAAATATTGAAACAAGGAATACTCCCCAAGACATGGCAGGAAGCGTACATAGCTTTAATTCCCAAAGGAGAGGAACAAAATCCACAAGCAGGAAATTTTAGACTGATATCATTACTAAACATCGATTACAAAATCTTCGCGGAAATATTAGCGAACAGATTAAAAGAAATTTTGAATCGAATAATTGGGAAAAATCAGCAAGGGTTCTTACCAAGAAGAAAGATGTCCAGTAATATGAGGATATTGCTGGACTTAATTGAATACCTTGATTGGAACCCTAGTAAAAAAGTAGCTCTTATCTTCCTAGACGCCGAAAAGGCTTTTGACAACCTGGAGTGGGACTTTATGAAAAGAATATTAGAGGAGAGTGGGATAGAAGGGGATTTCCTAAAAGGCGTAAAAGCAATATATAACAAGCAAGTAGGAAGATTGATTATAAACGGAGAAGTATTAGAAGAGTTTGCTATAAAAAAAGGAACTCGCCAGGGATGTCCGCTATCGCCGCTATTATTTTAGCAATAGAATATTTAATAAAAGATATAGAACAAGATGATATGTTAAAGGGAGTAAGAGTGGTGAGAAATAAACATAAAATTTGAGCCTTTGCAGATGGCATTATATTAATGATAAAGAGCCAAAAGATATGATAGGCAATCTTAAAGGAAAATTGCAAAATTATGGAGAAGTGTCGGGATTTAAAATCAATGGGAAAAAACCCTAAAATTATTACAAAAAATATTGAGGGGAAAGAATTAGAGGAGTTGAAACAAATAATGGATTGGGAAATAGTTTAAAAAATTAAATATTTTGGGATAGTGGTTTCAGATACATCTATTTGAAGACAATTATATAAAAATTTGGAATGAGGTCAAAAGAGATTTGAAAAGATGGGAAACACTAAATTTATCAATGATGGGGAAAATAGCTGCAATAAAATTGTCGGTTTTGCCAAAATTACTATTCTTATTCCAGATGCTACCCATTGTGGGGGGAAAAGAAAATTTTGATAATTGGAGAAGAGATCTGAGCAAATTTATTTGGGGAGGGAAAAAACCAAGGATCCAATATAAACTATTGACAGATGCTAGGGAAAGGGGGGGCTGGGGTGTACCAGACCTTGAATTATATTATGCAGCAGCTGGATTTTGTTGGATAAAGGAATGGATATTGTTGGAAGATAGAGTTGTTGGAGCTGGAAGGATTTAGGAATGTAGGAGGGTGGCACTCATATTTAATGCAGGAAAAAAAGGTAATTGCAAGGAATTTACAGACCATATAATTAAAAAACATTTATTTAAAATTTGGACAGAATATAGAGTTATGCTTGAACCAAAAACACCTTGGTGGCTTTCCCCTTTCGAAATTACAGCTGTAAATAAGAAAAAAGAAGAAGGAAATTGGTTAACATATCAGGAGATAATAGTAAAAGAGCATGATCAATGGAAATTAAAAACGTATGAACAAATAAAAGAACACTGCACAAGCTGGTTTAATTATATACAAATCCAAAGCATATTTAAAAAACATCTCGAAACAGGCTTTATGGGGAAAAAATCTAAATTACAGGAATTATTAATAGAAAACACAAACAAACCATTGGCAAAAATATACAAATACCTATTAGAATGGGAACTAAAAGAAGAGGAGGTGAAAAGCGTGATGATTAAGTGGGCCCAGGACATAGGGAGAACGATTTATAGAACCCAATGGGACAGTATATGGAATATTAGTTTAAAATTTACGGCCTGCACAAGAATCAAAGAAAATATGCTAAAGATAATTTATAGGTGGCATTTGACCCCTAGTAAGTTGGCCAAAATATATAAAACACAATCGAATAAATGTTGGAAATGTAAAGATAAAATAGGTGACTATTTCCATTGTTGGTGGGGCTGTGTCAGAGTTAAAGAATATTGGAATACAATATACGAAAAAATGAAAAGAATGTTAAGTGGAGTACAGGATCAGGTTTAAGGTGCTGGTTTTGACCTTTAAAGCCCTATGCGGCCTAGGACCCTCGTACCTACGGGACCGCCTCTCCCGGTATGCCACGCAGAGGACCTTAAGGTCCACAAATTACAACTTTTTGGTGGTCCCGAGCCACAAGGCTGTTAGATTGGTGTCAACTAGGGCCAGGGCCTTTTCAGTACTGGCCCCAACTTGGTGGAACACTCTGTCACAAGAGACCAGGGCCCTGCGGGATTTGACATTTTTCCGCAGGGCCTGCAAGACAGAGCTGTTCCGCCTGGCCTTCGGGTTGGACTCCCCTTTGTTTTGAGTTTGGGCGATAAATGAAGTGGCATTTTAAATTTTAAATTGTCTTTTTAACCTGTATTTTAATTAACGGTTTTTCTTTTATACTTTATTGTAATTTTACTGATGTAAGCCGCCCTGAGCCCGGTTTCGGCTGGGAAGGGCGGGGTATAAATAAAATTTATTATTATTAAAACTTACCTTCGAAAAAACACCAGAAGCGCTGCTACTAAGTATTGTACCAGAAACCATACCAGAGGACAGGAAAAATATTTTCCTGTATGCAAGTGCAGCTGCTAGGTTACTACTAGCACAATGCTGGAAAGGTGAAGAGATCCCGAGGGTCGAGGAGTGACATGTAAAAATGGTGGAATTTATGAACTTGGCTAAAATGACAGCCGCAATTAGGAACATAACAAAACAAAAAACAACTTAAGGAAAGAAGGAGTGAGAACGGAATTGACGATCTGCCTAGATTGATAGATAGAGTGAAGAAACGAAAACTGTAAAATATATAAAAGTATAACTATGTTACCAGATAGACTAGCTAAATAGTGTACTGTATTATAAATAACCGCAATGCAACAAGGAAAAGAAAGATAGGAACATGAGGAAGAACTTTAGGAAGTCAATTTTAAGTTATATGTATATGTATGTGGATGTATGTGTATAGGTATGGGGGGATTACATAAGATTGGGGGGTGGGGGGGGGGGTGGGGAGGGGGGTTTATGTGAATGATGTGTATATGTAGGACTTATGTGTGATATGTAGGATTTTTTTGTGATTTGTGGGTATGAGTTTGTATATGTTTTGTATGTAAAATTTAATTTAAAAAAATAAAAATAAAGCTCATACAAATTTCCTTCCCTTAAATTTCAGCGGGTGCTTCAAGCAAATAAGAAAGAGTGGGACTGTGTTGAGGAATACATGGTGAAAGTGGGTGCGAAAGTCTGAAAATTAATATGGTATAATTTAATAGCTGCAAGGTGATACGAAGTTTAGTAGGAATGATAGGATAAATAAATAGATATAGTGAACAACACAATAATAGTACAGCAGGTAAAAGAAGATGGATAGAGGGAAGTGTGAGGGGTGGGAGGGGGGAGGGGGCTTTAGGTTTGTTTGAATATATTGAATATATATTGTTTTGTTTTGTATTGTCAGTTCCCCCCCCTTGTTTTGTAACACTTAAATGTTCAAATAAAGTTTTTTTTTTAAAAAAAAAAAAAATCACCGGGTGCTTCTATTGAAAAGCAGTGATTGATTGATTTTCTCTCTCTTTCTTCCCCCCCCCCCCCCAAAAAAACTAGACTCGGTTGGATTGCTTCACAGTGACTGCCTCTTACGCAATGGGCAACCAGCAGAATAAGATGGAGAGGACAAATGAAAGGAACTGCTTGGGGCCACAGTTCAGCCTACAAGAAGCATGGAGCATTTCCCAAAACCCTACTCAGGAATCTCCACCGGAGCCTTCCCAAGAGGATCTTTTTGAGTTGGAGGGTGAGAAGTTCGTTCTGACACTGGAGAGCAGCGAGGAGGAAGAGAAGGAACCTTCTAGTTCCGACACGCCGAACTTGCCACTTCCAGGGCAAGCAGAAGCACATCGTGGACAAGTTCCCCTGAACAGCACCCCAGGCGAGGTCCCGAAGCTGCGTAGAAGCGGACGCCTCCTAAGACAGTCCTCCTCCACATCCCTTGACCCAGAGGACACCACCGCTATGATGGAGCCACCAGCAAAAAGGCAGAGGATATCTTTCGTGTGGAGGTACTTCACCACGACAAGCAAATTTGTGGTCCAATGCCATCTCTGCCATGGGGCTGTTCGCCTTGGGAGGCCTGATGGTTGCCAACTGGTGGGAACCACTGCAATGCACAGTCACATGATGAGAAAGCACGGAGATGTCCTTGACAAGGCGTCAAGACGTGGCAAGGCTGCATCTTCCAGGCCTCGCACCCGGTCCGTCTCGGGCACTTTGGGATTCAACTCCGCTCTTAACAAGGCAGCAAGAAGTGGCAAGGTGACACCCTCCCGGCCTCACACTCGGTCCATGGCAGGGACTTCTAGATTGCGATCCACTCAGCCGACATGTGCAGCATGCCAGCCAATGGGATTTGCTTTGCTAGAGAGCAACAGCAGTCAAGATTTTGAGTTGACGGATGGCAACACCGTGCTAGTACAGGAGACCTGTGCAGAGGAAAGGGCACTACCAGTACTCAAGGAAGGAGGAGTCTCTGGCTACAAAAGGCCCCGCTCCCATGTCAACTCCTCCTCCTGCTCTGCATCCTTTGAGCCCAAAGTTGCCGCCAACATGGAACCACCAGCCCGCCGTGGGAAAACGTCTTTCGTGTGGAAGCACTTCACCAAGGATGCCGAGAGCAAATTTGCGGTCCGTTGCAATCTGTGCCGTCAAACTGTGGGAATCGCCGCGATGCACGGTCACCTCATGAAATGGCACAGAGATGCGGCTGGCAAGGCCAAAGGAAGCAGCAATACGGCACGCTCCTTCCCTCCTAGGCACAAAAGAGAGGCGAAAGACTGGCTCTGCGGAGGAAAGATGGAAGAGCTAGGCTCTGTGGCACCTGGTGCAGGGAAAAGAGCGGGGCTAGCTCCTCACACCGTCCAGGTGAGGGGCAGTGTGACATCATCAAACAGAACCGCACAGGAGATCCTGGGTGAGGAGGATGTCCTCAGCTCGGACGTTCGGTGCCAAAGTTTCAGGCATTTCCGCTACCAGGAGGCCGAGGGACCCCGAGAGGTTTGCAGCCAGCTCCACCGCCTTTGCCAACAGTGGCTGAAGCCGAAGAGATGCACCAAGGCCCAGATGCTAGACCTGGTGATCCTGGAGCAGTTCCTGGCTGTCCTCCCCCCGGAGATGGAGAGCTGGGTCAGGGAATGTGGAGTGGAGACCTGTTCCCAGGCGGTGGCCCTGGCCGAAAGTTTCCTCATGAGCCAAGCAGAAGACCAGAAGGAGGCCGAGGCGAGAGACTGTTTTGCTCTGGTGATTCCAAGGCCCCAATCCTTTAGTTGTATTTGGATTCACTGCCTCAGGAAGTGCTGATCAATCTTCTAGCTGATAAATTAGACCCTCTCAGGTGCTGAGATCAGCAGATGGGGCCCTCTTGGTAGTTCCTGCACCCTCAGAGGTTTGGTGGGTGGCAGAAGGCCTTCTCTGTGGTGGCCCCTAAGCTGTGGCACTCCTTCCCCACAGAGGTACATCTAGTACCTACATTATACAGCTTCCAGCGAATGCTGATGATGCTCATTTTTACCCTGGCTTTTGAGGTGTATGCTTTTAGGATTCTGCTTACTTTTATGAATCCAAGTTTTGAATTGTTTTTAGTATTGTGTTTTAATGCTGCAGCCTGCCCTGGGACCTTAGAGTGAAAGGGAGGGTAAATAATTATTATTAATAATCATGATAATAATACCGTATTGACATGAATAGAAGACGTACATTGACAAGTTAAGGGGAGGGGAGACAATACCCGAATATAAGCCACTCCCTTCCTCACTTTCTCCCTTCCCGGCCTTGGAGGGGACGGGGGACTACGCATGGGACAGGCACCGCTTTGCCATGCTCCTGGCGCTGTTTGCCCCGCGCTCCTGGCTGCATACTGGATAATTTTTGTAAGGTCGTGAATATAAGCTGCACTTTAATTTTTCAAGGTCGGAATTTAGGGGAGGGGGAAGTGCAGCTTATATACCGGCCAATACGGTAATAATAACTTAATACTTGAACATTTCTTCATCTTATGTTATTTAATATGGCCTTTTCCTGACCTGTTTCCTGTCTTCCCCCCCATGGGCTCCTATCTCAGGCGCAGGAGATGTCATCCAAAGCAACCTCACGTTTCATGGAGGCAGAGAACGTCCTGCCGGATGCCACCGAGAGGCCACTGTTCAGGGAGATCCAGCAGGAGGCTGACATGGGCACCACCTCTCTGGGTAAGGACCATAACGGAGCAGGTTTCCACATGGTCTCTCCTTCTCTTGAATATGCCTGGATCCTGTGGGTTGCGTTAATGTTTCCTCTCAGGAATCCTGGTTGGGTGGAGACACCTCTCTTTCTAGTCCACCTTATTTAAAGATCAGTTTTGTTTCAGTGGGTTCAGACTGCATAGAAATACAAACCATAATTTTCTATATAGAGAAAGATTAGGAACATAGGAAGCTGCCTTATTCCTAATCAAACCAACCACAATCACTGGTAGTGACTCTCCAGGGATTCAGGCAAGGAGTCTTATTTATCCTAGAGATGCTGGGGAGATGCTTTTCCACCAAGTTATGGTCTTTCCCCCTCAAGTGGTCCTCCCTATTTAGATTATTAATTTTGCGCATGTGGAGGCTGCTGGATGAACAAAACTGACCCTTGTATTGAACTAAAAATTATCCAGTCCAAAAATGTAGTTCAGAAGCTTTACTCACAGAACGTAACTTCAAACAACTTAAAGAACAAAAGTTGCATTTACTTACAGTACCTGCATAAATCTTACACTGCTCATAGCATAAAGCATAATAACTTAGTTTACAAATACTTTGTATTCCGAGTTAAAACCAGAGCTCTGTCTCTTCTCCATTGCAGCCTCTTTTAGCCTCAGGCTATATTGCTGGAGACAGAGAATAACACACCCATTCTCTAAAGCAGCTTAGAACAAAGAAACACCACATCCAACATGGATGCCTACTTAGATTAGCATTTGCATAGGCCTGAAATTCAATCTCTTTTCATGTGACTGTGAGCTGATGATCCTGTGTCTAAGCCACAGAGGTCAATGATTTAACCTGGTAGATTCTTCTCTAACATAATTGAAATTTCCAACCATGCTTCACAGTATACAATACAGACACATTATATATCTCCCATTTCAGAGTACATTAAACAATTATTCTTAGCACTCCCCCTATTGCTAACCTGCAAGGCAGGTTAACTATGGTCCCTTTCCTAAAACAAAGTAGGTTTCTAGACCTCATGGTTCCAAATAGAGGTTGAAATGGGAACAAGGGAAGCTGCCCCATACTGAGCCCATCTCCAGGATTTCAGGCAGGAAGTCTTATTTATCCTAGCCTTCCTAGGAGATGCCAATGATTGATCCTCTGCATGCCTCTCCCATCACCGAGCTAACTCCTCCTGGTGGATTTACACTCATGTAACTAAAGTGGCCAAATTACAGAGCCTAAAATGCCTTCCCGTTTTCTTTGTCTTCCCCATAGGATGCCGAACAACATCTGGAGACAGCGAGATGACCCCAGAGGTTCCTTCTACACCACCTCCTCCTCTTTGTGCTGGACTGGAAATGGCTTCTGCCCAAATGGAACAGGTACGGGGTGGGCGGAATCGTTGGGGAGACAGGCAGGGGACCACCCGGGTTCCTTTTTCAGACCCAGCAAGAGGTGTGGGATTTGATGGGACATCCTCCTTTCAGGTTCCCGTGGCCCTGGAGGAGGTGGTCTTGTTTTTCACAGAGGAGGAATCGGCTCTGCTGGATCCGGGCCAGAGAGAACTGCACAAAGAAGTCCTGGAGGAGAATTATGCGAGTGTGGTATCTCTAGGTAAGGCGCCTCCTTGGTTTTGGCTGATAGATCCTGAAAGCAGGAATACGGTAGTTGCGGCTCTTTGTATGCAGCAGTGCATTGTGGGAAGTGTCACGGCGTGTGACGGTAGCAGACAGGGCCTTACTGTGGCAGGCTCCACCCTGCAGAACTCCCTGCCTGTGGAGGTTCGGCAGGAGCCATCCCTGCCGCCTTTCAGATGTCTCTTAAAAGCTGTACTTATTCATCACATCTTTACAATATGGATTTCGCCCCACCCCCTTCAGCCAGCTAGTATCTGTTGCTGTTTTACTGATGTTCGTAAACACATTTTACAGATATTTATTTTTTATTATTTTAAAGTTTTATACTTTTCGAATTTATAAATTTCATTAATTTCACAATCATTTTAACAATTCAAAGTTTGACTTCCTTCCCCCTCTTTCTGCGGTTCCTTAAATTTATTTTTTAATATCTTCTGCATACCCAAATTAATTTAATTTGCTCATTTAATTATCTACTTTCAAGAGAAACTTGTATGGAACTGCAGGTTATTACAGTAATCCTGCCAATGTTTTTATCTGCAATTTATCTGTAAATATTCAATAAGCCATTTCCATTCTTTTATCAAAAGTTCATCTTGATTTCTCATTCTTCCGGTAAATTTCACAATTTCTGCAAATTCCATAATTTTTTGCATCCATTTTTGTATTTTTGTATCCATTCTTCCTTTGCTGGGACTTCTGCTTCTTTCCATTTTTGAGCAAGTAACATACTTGCTGTTGTAGTTGCATACATAAATAAATTTCTATACAATTTAGGTAGTTTTGTCCCTAAATTCCTCCCAAAAAGCTTCTGGTCTATTATTTATTTATTTTAACAAAGGTTTTTTTGAACATCCTTTTCAGTTCATTATATATCATTTCCCAGTAAGCTTACTGGCTTACCATTTTACAGATATTTATTGACTGATTTAATTGAATTTATGCCGGAAGCCAACTTGATATATGCTATGAATGGGCAGGTCAAAAAGATTCAAATAAATAAATATTCAGTTAAATAAGCTCTTATCCCATCCATGCTATACATTTAAGGCAGCATTATACCATTACCCAGGCCTATGGCTATTAAATAATCTCTGATCTGTAAAAAGTGTGGGGACTGTTATAATAATAATTAGGTTGTCTGTCAGTATGCTCTTTACTACGTTTTTGTCATTGATGCTGTATAAAGTGTTTGAATGTTGTACACCGCCCTGATAAAGGGCAGTATATAAATTGAATAGATAATAATCTCTTCTTTCTCTCAAAAAAGGATTACCAATTTACAGATCTGACATCACTTTGGAGAAAAAATGGGAAAATGCATTCATTGAGGGTTGTGAAGAAGAGGAGGAGGAGGAGGAGGAGGAGGAAGAGGAAGAGACATTAGCAGGTAGGTGCTTAATTGAGATGTGACTCACTGCATTTTTTTGCCTAGCAAGCTATGCAGACCCATTTTTATTTGTGTGACCAGACTTCCCATGCCCTCCTTAATTAAACTGGTGGGCACCAGAGGGAGGCAGGACCTTTTTAGTGGTGTCCCCTGCACTCTGGAATTCACTTCTGAAAGATATACAGCGGGGGCTCCCCTCAGTTTAAGAAAGTCTTTATAAAAACGTACCTGTTTTCTTTTACCTGTAACTGAATGCTGAAGATGTAGCTCTCTACCCTGGCCTTGAGACATGTTTTGAGAGCCTGCCCCTTTCCCGGGACTGTAATTTTTTAAAAATCCTTTTTAAAATTTACGAATTTTAGATAGTTGTAAACCACCCCAGGATCTGCTGGCGGAGGGTGCGTAATGATTTATGCTACTTACTTCACACACACAAATATTTAGCGCTTGATTATAGAAAAACCTCAAAGCAAGGCACATGTTGTATCATCAAACTACAGCTATTCCCCTGCTGGATTTGGGTTGTGCTTCACCCAGTTAAAACAGAAATCAAGGGTAAATACAAAAAATTAAAAATAGTAATAAACTACAAACACATCAGTATTCTAGATATCTGGGTAGACTTGCCTGAGGAAATATGTTTCTAGCAGGCGCCAAAAAGAGTGAAGGCACTTGTCTCATATCAATATGCAGGGAGTTCAAAAGTATAGACTGCCATACTAAAATTTCAATTTCCTACAAATGCGGAACATTTGTGCATAGCTGTCAACTTTCGGATTTGAAAATAAGGGATGCCACGAGGGCGGTGCAATGGCACCACGTAGCCTCGCCACCCTGCGCTCCAGAGGCTGCGTGCAAACGGGTGAGCGAAAGAGCGAGCGCATAGACGGCAGGCAGGCTGTCTGTCTGGTTGGGCGTGAGGGTCTGGCTGCACAAGGCATGCAAGCTCCGCCCCCAGTCGGTCTCAGACTCTACTTACTTTACTTTACTTTACTTTTCCTTTATTCGACCGATAGTCAGAAAAACATTTCTCAATAAAAACATCAAAAGATACACAAGTAAAAACAAAACAAAACACGGGCAGCATTATTAACATTATACAGGTAAACCCACATCGAGGCATTCCATTTTACGCTTCCGACACTTAAGCGCCAGGAAGAGGAATTTAGCCACCGATAAGGCTATTTTCCCAGAGGGCTTGTTCAGGAGATATGCAACCTGCCTTTCTCTTGATCGAAAACTAAGATGGGATAAATAGGGGGCTATGAGATATTGCCTTAGCTCAGCGTAAAAGGGGCAACTCAGTAGGATATGTTCCGTAGAATCCACCTCTCCTAAATCACAATGGCACGTTCTCTGACTATATGGGACTCCTCTGAATCTCCCCCTCAATACCGCCGAGTCAAGAACATTCAGCCTGGCCGCAGTGAGAAGTCTACGATATTCCAGATATTTGATATCAGCAAGATAGCGGGCTGGTACGGCCTGGTACACCTGCTCCCCCAGAAACATCCCAGGTTTCACGCAGGCTATGTCTTCTTGTCTGGCGATGTCCCCCAGTCTCTGAGCGATCACCACTTTGGCCTGGCTATATGTCATAGACTCTATATAAAGGGAGGACAGTCCGCACTTCTGCACTTCCTCTAACACCTCCCCTTCCCATGGTGATTTGAAATTATCCTTCAGTATCAGGGGAGCCAAACCCACCGGTCTGAAGCATAGTTTAAGCCATAGCCATAATTTTGCCTTCAGGGCCACATACCTAAAGGCTTGGCAGCCGGTCTCCAATCTCATGACCGCACCCGCAACAGAAGGGGGAATCCTGAGGACGGCCCTGAGAAATTGCGATTGAATTGATTCCAATCTGATAAAATCCCTGCGTGAACCCACGGCAATGCCCACCAGTAGTAGTGGGAGGACCTTCGCCTGGAAGAGTCTCAAAGCCACTTCCACTGTCTGTGCCTGTTTTTTGGCATAGAGAGACCTAATCAGCAAGGCTGCTTTAGATGCATTTGCAGCTATGTATTCTCAGTCTCAGACTCCTTATTGGCAGCCGAGCAACGCAGCTGAGGAGCCTCCCTGGCCGGCAGGGAGGGAGAGGAGCTGCTTCCTTTGAAATCCGGGAAATTTAAGGGGTATCAACAATCCGGGATAGCAGCGGGAAACGGCATTGGAATAAGGGAGTTTCCCGCAAAAAAGGGAGGGTTGACAGCTATGGGCCTATGTAACAGTATCGGTTATTTCCTTTTCACCATCAGAGGCTGTTTAATGTATTTGAAAGGATCTGCCTCCCCACTTAATATTTTCTACTTTCTTTGATTTCATTGATTTCTCTCTCAATTCTTTCAGGTGATGGGAGTGAGAGTGATGAAGAAAACAGACCTCAAAGAAAGAAAGCTGAACAAAAGCAGAAGTGGAGGAAGAAGCGCTTGACTTCTGCAGGGGCTGGCTTCCGTGAAGTTCCAGTACTAGCAGAACATCATGCAGGAAACAAAAGGAATATTGAGAATGGAGAGAGACTGTTGATGTGCTCAGAGTGTGAAAAGGGTTTCGTTGGCTGGATGAACCTTACTAAACATCAGAGAATCCACATGGGAGAAAAACCACATGAATATTCAGAGAACAGGAAGCAGTTCCCTCACAGCTCAGACCTTAAGGCACACCAGAGATTCCATGTTGGCGAAAAGCCCTACAAATGCTCAGAGTGTGGAAAGAGCTTTGTTAAGGGCACGTACCTGAGAATGCATAGAAGAATCCACACAGGGGAGAAGCCGTACCAATGCTTCGAGTGCGGAAAGGGCTTCATCTGGAGTGGAGACCTGAACAGGCACCACAGAATCCACACAGGGGAGAAGCCGTATCAATGCTCCCAGTGCGAGAAGAGTTTCCGTCATAGATCAAGCCTTAAATCTCACCAGAGAATTCACGCAGGGGAACGCACTTTATAAACGTCGAGGTTTTGGTGGAATGCACACGTTAATTCGCATCACAAAAATTGCACATGGGAGAATCACATTCAAGGATCCCCACGGGAGATGAGTTTGGGAGGAGCATCCTTCATTGCAGACCGCTATAGGTCATAGCACAGAATGCGTGGGTATTCTGGTATCCCTTCAGGAGAAAGCACATGAATAATTACAGCAACCTTCACAATTTGGTGCCCTCCAAATGTTCTGGACTACAGTTCTCATCGGCCACATGCATCACAGCCACTGGGTTCCCCCAAAGAACATGGGTGGTGGTCTGTATTTTGTAGCAAAAATCCACCTTCCCACCAAAATACAGAACAACCACATAGGATTTGCACCAGCCTGGGGCTATTGGGATTTGTACTCCAATATCTCGTGACTTCGATACTTTGGAATATTCATCTATCACTGTCCCATTGTATTTGGAAGGAATTATTGGACATGGCTTTGATTGACTTGTTTATTTTTAGAGTCACGTTTTACCCCCATTCAGGGGTGTAGCAACGGGCGGGCCGCCCCGGGTTCCACCCCAGAGGGGGGCGACACTTTTTAAAAAAAAAATTATATTTTTTTTAATAATTTTTTTTAATTTTTTTTTTAAATTTTTAACTTCATTGAAAAAAAAGAGATAATAGACACACACACAACCCTCCACACCTCACAAAGTGGCACCATCAGAGGGGGGGTGACACTTTTTAATTTTTTAATTTTTTTTTAATTTTTATCATTTTTTATTTTAACTTTATTGGAAAAAAAGAGATCTCACACACACACACACACACACACACACACACACACACACACACACACACACACACACACACCAACCCCACACCTCGCAAAGTGGCACCATCAGAGGGGGGGTGACACTTTTTAATTTTTTAATTTTTATCATTTATTATTTTAACTTTATTGGAAAAAAAGAGATCACACACACACACACACACACACACACACACACACACACACACACACCAACCCCACACCTCGCAAAGTGGCACCATCAGAGGGGGGGTGACACTTTTTAATTTTTTAATTTTTTTTTTAATTTTTATCATTTATTATTTTAACTTTATTGGAAAAAAAGAGATCACACACACACACACACACACACACACACACACACACACACACACACCAACCCCACACCTCGCAAAGTGGCACCATCAGAGGGGGGTGACACTTTTTAATTTTTTAATTTTTTTTTAATTTTTATCATTTATTATTTTAACTTTATTGGAAAAAAAGAGATCACACACACACACACACACACACACACACACACACACACACCACACACACACACACACACACACACACACACACACACACCAACCCCACACCTCGCAAAGTGGCACCATCAGAGGGGGGTGACACTTTTTAATTTTTTAATTTTTTTTTAAATTTTTATCATTTATTTTAACTTTATTGGAAAAAAAGAGATCACACACACACACACACACACACCAACCCCACACCTCGCAAAGTGGCACCATCAGAGGGGGGTGACACTTTTTAATTTTTTAATTTTTTTTTAAATTTTTATCATTTATTTTAACTTTATTGGAAAAAAAGAGATCACACACACACACACACACACACACACACCAACCCCACACCTCGCAAAGTGGCACCATCAGAGGGGGGTGACACTTTTTAATTTTTTAATTTTTTTTTTAATTTTTATCATTTATTATTTTAACTTTATTGGAAAAAAAGAGATCACACACACACACACACACACACACACACACACACACACACACCAACCCCACACCTCGCAAAGTGGCACCATCAGAGGGGGGTGACACTTTTTAATTTTTTAATTTTTTTTTAATTTTTATCATTTATTATTTTAACTTTATTGGAAAAAAAGAGATCACACACACACACACACACACACACACACACACACACACACACCAACCCCACACCTCGCAAAGTGGCACCATCAGAGGGGGGGTGACACTTTTTAATTTTTTTTAAAAAAATTTAAATTAAAGTGGTGGGGGGGTGACAAAAAAAATTCCGCCCCCGGGTACCACCTGGGCTTGCTACGCCTCTGCCCCCGTTATGCCCTGCATTGCATTGCGGTAGGATGTGAGGTCTTTCATCGTTTCTGTGGCTCCTGGGCTGCCTCATGTGTAGCAGTGCAGAAAGGCGAGCGTAGTAAACCACAAATGAAAAGCTGTTTCCACTTAGTTTGTACACAGCACACACATTTTGATAATTAAGGACCTTTCGCATTGCCTTGGCTACATTTGAAAATATGTCTTGGAGATGTCAGTTTTGTGCAGGTGCCTTTTGGATATCTAGACTGGATTTGAACACATCAAAGAAGAATTTCAGTTAAACGAGTTGTAAATTTAAACAGGGAAATCCGGGAGGGAAAGACGGGACTCCACAGCGCCATCTGGTGTCAGTGTAATATTGCATATACAGTGGTACCTCTAGTTGCGAACGGGATCCATTCCGGAGGCCTGTTTGCAACATGAAAAGCCCGCAACCTGAAGTGGTGTATGTGCGCGGTGCGATTCGGCGCTTCTGCACATGCACAAAGCGCGATTTAGCGCTCATGTGCAAAGTGCAATTTAGTGCTCCTGCACATGTGCAATGTGCAATTTAGGGCTCCTGCGCATGAGCAAAGTGCAATTTAGGGCTCATACGCAAAGTGCAATTTAGGGCTCATGTGCAATTTAGCGCTCCTGCGCAAAGCGCAATTTAGCACTTCTGCGCATGTGCAAAGTGCAATTTAGCGCTTCTGTGCATGCGCACCAAAACCCGGAAGTAACCCATTCCGGTACTCCTGGGTTCGGCATGGAGCGCAACCCAAAATCGCATAAAATGAGAAAATCTTTTTCTTTTAGTTAGTGATTGAAACTCCACAACTTAAAGCCTTTGAAAAGCACAGCAGCTGGAGGCAGCCGTAGTTCTGAATCACACTTTCTGAGATTCACGGGTGGGGAGGGTAGATTTTGCATTCAGGTCCTGCGTTTGGGCTTCCCATTAAAGGGATAGCTCCCATTCACGTCATACCTTTAAAGCACTATTATAAAGTTGGAAGGGACCCCAAGGAATCTCATAATGAGTAAAAATAAAAACTGGGTACTGAAACAAAAGTACTGGGTACTGAAACAAAAAACCCCAGTTTTTCAGTGGCCCATAAAAGTATGCTTTCCGCAGAGTTTAAGGAATAAGCGCAACAGAAAACCTTAACTTGACTAAAGCAGGCACCAGGAGTTAAAAAAAAAACTTTACTAGCAGGTATTTAATTTCAAAAGGAAAGTAAGAACTCCCTGCTAGTTCTTTACACAGACTCTGTTCACTGAGCGCTAAATATCCTTTATCAAAAGATTCTCATTCCTATACTCCCAGCCACAAACATTCCCACTCCCACAACTCCAAAAGCTAGGAGCAATAAACGCTGTGTGTTGTTGTTCAGTCGTTCAGTCGTGTCCGACTCTTCGTGACCCCATGGACCAGAGCACGCCAGGCACGCCTATCCTTCACTGCCTCTTGCAGTCTGGCCAAACTCATGTTAGTAGCTTCGAGAACACTGTCCAACCATCTCATCCTCTGTCGTCCCCTTCTCCTTGTGCCCTCCATCTTTCCCAACGTCAGGGTCTTTTCTAGGGAGTCTTCTCTTCTCATGAGGTGGCCAAAGTACTGGAGCCTCAACTTCAGGATCTGTCCTTCTAGTGAGCACTCAGGGCTGATTTCTTTAAGAATGGATAGGTTTGATCTTCTTGCAAAACCCCTTCATGGATCATTGCCTTGTCGTGGCGAAGGGGCTTGAATAACTCAGAGAAGCTATGAGCTATGCCGTGCAGGGCCACCCAAGATGGACAGGTCATAGTGGAGAGTTTTGACTAAACGTGATCCACCTGGAGAAGGAACTGGCAAGCCACTCCAGTATCCCTGCCAAGAAAACTCCATGGACAAAGACAACAGGCATATAAAACGCTGTGTAGCAGAGCCTTAAATACACCCAGTGACGCCCACGCTTTAGCCAATTAATGACAAATCACAAACACCTGTATAACTTAGAGAGACGGCATCGACAAATGACTCCAACTTTCTAACATTTGCCCAATTTGAATGTCCCATTCGTCGGTGCCAAAGATGTGCACATTTGTGGTGCAGGGGAGTGCTAGCGCACTTGGCTTGTACTCTACATGAGCGGTTAACAAAACTTGTATAAAATAAAGCATACAACCCATTAACCAATTTAGCAGTGGCATACACTTTGGCCTCTTTCTTGATTTGGCAACAGCCCCTTTTGAATACTACTTCAAACCCAGATTCTGTTAAACAGGGTCCTGATAATAAATTGTTCTCTAACCCTGTAACACAATAAACCTCAAGCCTTGTACTTAGACACTGTATGTATGTGTAGATCTGGAACCTTTGTATGATTCCAGTGAGCAATATATCTTCTACAAAGTCAAAACCAGATTAAAGGAGATTGAGAGACATAACATTATGGCAGCCGTCAATAGGAATCTGCCATAATGACCTGACACTGCATCATAGCAGGAAGATTGGATTCTATTTGTCTGACACTGACCAAAAGGTGACGGAGGGAGTAGCAGAGTACTTGGCAGCTGTGTCCCAAGGAACAGCTCAATAGGAAGCAATTTTAGACTTTTACATGCACGCAGGAAAATTAGTGTATACAGTTTACCGTGGCCCCCTTGCACGCATTTTAATTCTGTGTTTTTTGTACTGTGATTTTATTTCTAAATGCCTAAAAAAGGTTTGACGATATTATTTGTATGTATGTGTAACCATGAGCTGTTATTGCCCTTTTTCCTCCATCTGCAAGACAGACGTAAGTTTTGTCCAGTTTAACTGTCTGGTTAATACAATCAGGGGATTGTATTAATACAATCAGGGGAATTAACTAAATGTCTAGTTGAGGCTGAATCAATAATCCACGGCTGAGAAACAACCTCTTTAGAGTCTACTACCATAGCAGCAACAAACTGTGACTTGATTTTCTTCTTTCCAGAAAACCTCTCTTTCTTTTGTTGATTTGCACGTGAGCTAGCCCCTCTCTCAGGATGAGGGCAGTAACGAATTAAATGGGTGGGGTCTTGGCATCGAAAGCATCTACGTTCAACAAATGCCTTTTCGTCCCCCTCACAATTCAACCTTGTAGAAGCACCAACGGCTCCTAACTGAGGGCATGAACTCCCTCTTTGACTTTCTTTTCTTTTTAAAAGTCTCCCTTGTTCAGTAACTAGCCTACCATACACATATCCCATGGTTAGCTCCTGTCTAGGCATTGATTCAAGTGTTTGAACAAGGTTAGCCCAAGAAGAGTCTAGCGAACTCAAAGTAATGTACACTCTGTTCTCATCATCTAAAACCACGCCTACTGTCTGCAACTCTGCAAAAAGTGCAGTCAGCTTCTGTAAATGCTTCTCCACACATTGTCCTGGAGCAAGCTTTGTGTTATACAAAACACGTGTTAGCCCAATTCTGCTGCCAGCAGTTTGTCTAACGTAAATATCTCTTAATGCCACCCATATTTGATTTGCTGTAACTAAATTATGAATATGTGGCAGTTGTGAGTTTTCTAAACTTAAAATGAGTGTGGAACTGGCAATTTCATCCTGCCTTAATTCCTCTTCTGTGGCGTCATCTCCAAGGGGTTGTTCTGTAACAGTCCATAGACTAGCTCTTTTTAAATACGCTTTAGCTTTAAGGCACCATTCTGCATAGTTTTTATTATTTAGCCTTTCAAATGGAATTCCCTGTAAAAATGCCCCCTCTGCCATTTTAGATAAAATACCGCTTACTTACAACCTCACTGGCTTAGTTGCTCAGCGTTCTCCTGTCTATTTCAGCAGTTTGCTACTTATCTAAATGACTCAGGGCTTTCTCAGGTTTCATCTCTTTTACAATCACATTAGCACTATGCAAATAGCCTTAGCCTCGTTCTTCTCTAGGTATCAAGTCTCTGAACAACTCCAGACTACTTCAGCTTAAGTCTTAGTTAAAACTCTGACCCATAACCTAATGAGTAAAAATAAAAACTGGGTACTGAAACAAAAGTACTGGGTACTGAAACAAAAAACCCCAGTTTTTCAGTGGCCCATAAAAGTATGCTTTCCGCAGAGTTTAAGGAATAAGCACAACAGAAAACCTTAACTTGACTAAAGCAGGCACCAGGAGTTTAAAAAAAAACTTTACTAGCAGGTATTTAATTTCAAAAGGAAAGTAAGAACTCCCTGCTAGTTCTTTACAGAGACTCTGTTCACTGAGCACTAAATATCCTTTATCAAAAGATTCTCATTCCTATACTCCCAGCCACAAACATTCCCACTCCCACCAACTCCAAAAGCTAGGAGCAATAAACGCTCTGTAGCAGAGCCTTAAATACACCCAGTGACGCCCATGCTTCAGCCAATTAATGACAAATCACAAACACCTGTATAACTTAAAGGGACAGCATCGGTTTTAGACATCTGACCGGCCATGTATACTTTTTAACATCCAACATCTCAGCTAAAGCATCCATGACAGAACGCTTTAGTCCAGACTCCTTTACTTCACATTGCTTTAAACAAATGTGCAGGAGTCAATGTAGGCTTATATTGTTTCTCCTAGAGCAGCATTTCCCAACTGGTGTGCCGCGGCACACTAGTGTGCCGCGAGACACCGGCTGATGTGCCGCGGAAAAAGGGACCTGCAGCCCAGGGCTGCACAGGACCGTGGCGGCGGCGCTGCTGGAGCCCGGCGGCGAAGCGGAAGCCAGGGCGGCCCTGCTCCCTTGGCTGCTGCAGCAGCAGCAGCCTCGCGCGAGAATCCCGACCGGAAGCCTCGCGCGCGCCGCGCTACAGCTGATCCCAGAGGTAACTCTGGGTCAGGAGACCCGGCGCAGCCGGGTGGGGGAGGAGCGGTGTGCCGTGAGATTTTTTCATTGATTCAAGTGTGCCGTTGCCTAGATTAGGTTGGGAAACACTGTCCTAGAGGACACAGGACCTTACTTCTTTAAAAATGAAAGCTGCTGCTGCTGCTTCTTTCTTCTTTGGTGATCACCCATAGTTGAGTAAGATTGTCTTCCATAAACACGGTTTTAACAGTGGGTCTGTAAGTGACTTTGGAGGCCAGTTCTGGATCCACACGTCCTTCCACAGTGGGGACATAGGTTTCCAGACGGGAGTTGATCATAGTGAGGGTTTGCCAAACGTGCCTTCCTTGTTTTTCCCTTTCATCCTGAGTTCGAGTGTCTTCAAAGCCCATGACACCTTTGGTAAAGGGTGTTCTCCAATTGGAGTGCTCAAAGGCCAGTGTTTCCCAGTTGTCGGTGTTTATACTACATTTTTAAAGATTTGCCTTGAGAGAGTCTTTAAACCTCTTTTGTTGACCACCAGCATTACGCTTTCCACTTTAAAGTTTGGAATAGAGTAGTTGTTTTAGAAGACAATAATCAGGCATCTGCACAACATGACTAGTCCAACAAAGCTGATGTTGAAGAATCATTGCTTCGACAATTGTGATCTTTGCTTCTTCCAGTACACTGGCATTAATTCACCTGTCTTCCCAAGTGATATGTAAAAATTATTGGGGACACCATTGATGGAACTTTTCAAGGAGTTGGAGATGGTGTTTATAAGTGATCCATGTTTCACAGGCATAATAATAATAATAATAATAATAATAATTATTATTATTATTATTATTTATTTGTACCCCGCCCATCTGGCCGGGTCTCCCCAGCCACTCTGGGCAGCTTCCAACAATATCAAAATACATTAAAATATCACAGATTAAAAACTTCCCTAAACAGGGCTGCCTTCAGGTATTTTCTAAATGTCAGGTAGTTGTTTATCTCTTTGACCTCTGCTGGGAGGGCGTTCCACAGGGCGGGCGCCACTACCGAGAAGGCCCTCTGCCTGGTTCCCTGTAGCTTTGCTTCTCGCAGTGAGGGAACCGCCAGTAACGTTGGTACAATAGCTTTGTAAACAAGCATTTTGTTTTCCCTGCGAATGTCCCTGTCCTCAAACACTCTGCACTTCAATCAGGAGAAAGCCACAATCGCAGAGCTCAGGCAATGCTGGATTTCGGCATCACTGTCAGCCCTTGTGGAAAGATAACTGCCCAGGTAGGAGAAGTGATTGACACTTTCCAATGTAACACTATTGAGTTGTTTTGTGCTTGTTGGTGCAGCACTTTGGTTTTTTGGATGTTGAGCGATAGGGCAAACTTCTCATAAGCTTCTGTGAAGATATTTAGGATAGTACTTTAAAAATGAAAGCTAAGAGTCTCTTTCCCCTGCTAGAGCTGCAAATACTGCTCCCCCTCAAATTTGCCACCTTGGACAATGACCCCCATTGTTCCACTCAGAAATACGCTTCTGCTGGGGAGTGTATGCTTGCAAACTCACCTAGCATTAGAAAGGCACTGGAAATCCAATTTCGTTGTACTTGTACAATGACAATAAAGATATATAAAGATATAAAGAAATGTATGTGACAAAATCGTCAGGTTTTGCAAGACTGGGTTACTGCAATGCACTCTGTATGGGAGTGCCCTTGTGCTCAGCCATATTAGCCAAGAGGAGGATGTGTTTGCAATTGCAACAGGTTTGTTAATTAATGGGTTGCTGGCAGCTTGGCTCAAAGTTAGCACTGCCAGCAGCCCAAAGGCATCCAACTGTGCGTAGACAAGACAAGGAAGATCTTCTTTTTGGCTAGGACTCAAGGCCCAGAGATTCTAATCTCAAACAGTAGGAAAATCAACAGTTGCCTTTGTAATAATTCCATCTCGCCTACTCCCAGAATTAAACATTCCCTCCGCAACACCCAAAATATTTGTGCCACTTCACCTGTTTGGGTAAAAGCTCTGGAATGAACCACCTCCATAGCCTGCTTTCTTTCAACAGTTAGTCTACGAGTACTTAGAATAGGACACTGTGATTACTAAGACCCAGAATAGGTTTCTCAAAAACAAATCTGATCAATATTTCTTTTCTGATAATGATACAAGATAAAGATAAAACACAATGTTAAGAAAAGTTTGAATCAATTTACAATCATAGAAAATTGGTAGGGTTATGAATGTTCCTGGCCTGATATCCTGGTGTAGATCTACATTTATGGTTTTTAACACTAAAAAAGGAGTTAAGGAATTATTCTGATAACCATATGACTTTAAAAAAAAAAGTTCATAATGCATTATTGCAAGAAGATCAAACCTATCCATTTTTTTTTTAAAGTTCATAATGTGATATTGCAAGAAGATCAAACCTATCCATTCTTAAAGAAATCAGCCCTGAGTGATCACTAGAAGGACAGATCCTGAAGTTTAGGCTCCAGTATTTCAGCCACCGACAGTATTTCGGAAGACTCCCTAGAAAAGACCCTGATGTTGGGAAAGATTGAGGGCACAAGGAGAAGGGGACGGCAGAGGATGAGATGGTTGGACAGTGTTCTCGAAGCCACTAACATGAGTTTGGCCAAACTGCGAGAGGCAGCGAAGGATAGGCGTGCCTGGCGTGCTCTGGTCCATGGGGTCACGAAGAGTCGGACACGACTGAACGACTGAACAACAACAAATTTCGGCCACCTCATGAGAAGAGAAGACTCTCTAGAAAAGACCCTGATGTTGGGAAAGATGGAGGGCACAAGGAGAAGGGGACGACAGAAGATGAGATGGTTGGACAGTGTTCTCGAAGCTACTAATATGAGTTTGGGCAAACTGCGAGAGGCAGTGAAGGATAGGCGTGCCTGGCGTGCTCTGGTACATGGGGTCAGAAAGAGTCGGACACGACTGAATGACTGAAAACAACAAATGCGTTATTAAAATGTGACACCAGAGGGCGCTGCAGAGCAACCAGAAACCAGGGAGGGAAAGCGAAACCAAAGGGTTTTGCTGTCTTGACGTTTGTCAGGGATGTGCCCCCCCCCACAGAGCCGAGGTGACGGGGGAAGGCGGCTGGAGAGAAACAGCAATCAGGTTGGAAAGCAGTTCGCAGGAGAGCCAGGAGAGCCAAAGTGGTGGGGAAGAGGAACTGCAGGCTGACAGGGAGATGCGAGGTCTTGAGGAGGCTGACAGAGACCCACCAACACCAAAGGCAGCGGAAGAAAGTCTGACGGAGATGCCCAGCACCAGCCCCCAGGTGTGTAGGGGGAGAAAACGCAAGGAAAGGGGGAGGTGCTTTGGTTTTCCAAAACTCTTATGTTGGGGGCGGAGCCGTGAGCGCCCACTCCCGGAATCTGGAACTGACTCAAGTGGTCATGAACTTTGAGAGCTCTGATGTATACTTTGTAAAATAAAGCAACTAGTTTAGCAGACGACGTGGTCTGGCTGATTACTCTCGAGGAGACATCACAGAGCCCTCACAACGTTTTACAATGATATTTCTAATATTGTTCTAATAAGGTTTAAAAGGTGAGTGTAGTTCCAGCCCTGGACAGCCACTGCCAGTCAGTCCAGAAAATCCTGATCTGGACAGGTTGATAGTATAAGGCACTTTGCTATGTTCCTATTGAAGCAGAGGGCCATAGCTCATCTGGTTTGGCATGGTCCCTGCTTCTGCATAGACCAGGGGTTGGAAGCCTCTGGCCTGTGAGCCAGACTTGGTTTGCCAGGCCTTCTCCTGTGGGCCACAGGTCCATTTTGGGCAAGTCACAAAACATCTGATGTGGGCAGGGAAGGGAAGGGCTTCAAAGAAACAACCAGGAGCTTAAATTGAGTCTCTGATTGTCGGATTGCTCCCACCACCCATCAGCTGAAACTGCTGCTGCTATAATAATAATAATACTAATACTAATAATTATAATTATAATTATAATTAATAATAAATTTATTAGAAATCTATAATGTCTGAATAGAGACATTGGATTCTTATCTCATTTTACATGATAAAGCTATTTTTGGCCATCTCATCCAATGTCTCTATTCAGACCAGGTCTCTCCATGGTTTTAAGTTTGGTAATAAGTTGCAATTCAGCAACTTCTCTTTCGGATTTGAAAATAAGGGATGCCGCGAGGGCGGTGCAATGGCGCCAAGTAGCCTTGCCACCCTTCGCTCCAGAGGCTGCGCGCGAACGGGTGAGCGAAAGAGCGAGGGCGTAGACGGCAGGCAGGCTGTCTGTCTGGTTGGGCGTGAGGGTCTGGCTGCACAAGGCATGCAAGCTCCGCCCCCAGTCAGTCTCAGACTCCTTATTGGCAGCTGAGCAACGCAGCTGAGGAGCCTCCCTGGCCGGCAGGGAGGGAGAGGAGCTGCTTCCTTTGAAATCCGGGAAATTTAAGGGATCTCAACAATCCAGGATAGCCGCGGGAAACGGCATTGGAATAAGGGAGTTTCCCGCCAAAAAAGGGAGGGTTGACAGCTATGACCTCAGGTGATGCCCAAAAAAAGGCTGACTCATTGACCTTTCCCCACAAATGCCAGGAAGGCTGAAGTCAGAGCCAGTTAACTCCCTTGTATCTGTCACTAAGGCATTAAGCAGTTTATGTTTAAAACATTTCTTGCCCTACCCTTCCCTTCCCCCTGAGGCTGGTAAGGAGCATTTGTAATAATTTGTAATAAGTCTAATATATGCATTTTTAAATTGTTTTGAAAGACCTACTTACCTATCAAATTCAACACAACTTAATCGAGTATTCTGCACTTGAAGGATTCCAGGGTTTGTTTAGCTGAAAAACATTGGCATACACGCATTACAGAAAATGTAAGTTTCCAAAATCCATTATTATCGGGGCATCAACTTTTTCAAAACGACCAGACTTCTTTAAATGTATATTCTTCTTGTTCTCTTGTTCTGTAAGTTAAATCTGTGAGCTGCACGTATTCCATCAGTTTAAGCTGCTATTCTTCTTTGGTTGGGACCTCGCTCGTTTTCCATTTTTGGGCTAACGAAACAC
Source organism: Darevskia armeniaca (assembly GCA_034641395.1). Lineage (NCBI taxonomy): Eukaryota > Metazoa > Chordata > Lepidosauria > Squamata > Lacertidae > Darevskia > Darevskia armeniaca. The sequence continues at coordinate 867,356 of JAWWNF010000113.1, forward strand.
GGGCCACAGTAGTAGCATACATAAATAGTATTTTTTGGCACCTGGGAAATTCCCTCTGAATTATCCCTAACAAAAAGGACTCCTAACAAAAAGAAGACTGGAAAATGTTTACTGAATATATGGGTGAAAATTGTGTTTATTTAAAAATGCTGGTTAGCATTCAGGTAAATTCAACAGTGTAAATAAGTTTTGATGGATGTAACAATGGATTACCGAATGGTTTGGTTCATGGGTAAGCAAACTAAGGCCCGGGGGCCGGATCCGGCCCAATCCCCTTCTAAATCCGTCCCACGGACGGTCCGGGAATCAGTGTGTTTTTACATGAGTACTATGTGTCCTTTTATTTAAAATGCATCTCTTGGTTATTTGTGGGGCCTGCCTGGTGTTTTTACATGAGTAGTATGTGTGCTTTTATTTAAAACTAGCTGACCCGGCCACGCCTTGCTGTGGCTATGTGTGTGAATGCTGTGGTGTTGATGGCTGCGTCTGTGGGTGGTGGTAGGAGAGGAGAGGGCCGGCAGCGGCTGTGGGGATGGTGGGCAGTGGGTGACCCAGGCTGGCTCTGACGGCGTTGTCATCAGCGGCTGTGGAGAAGGGCCGGGGCCTGCCTTTCATGGTGGTGGGGTGGCTAAGGGGCCTGGGCAGCGGTTGGGCTGGGCCTGCATTTGATGGCATTAACGGCGGCGACCCGGGCTGTGGTGACAGTGCTGGCCTAGAAGTTCCCCTGTTCAACTTCCGTCTGCCCCTTCTCTGTCACCACCCCCGTTTTCAATTACTGGTTTGCGAGCTTGCAAATGGCCGCCGGAGCTCTGAGGTTTTGCTGCATAAAAGCTGCGCCATTGTTTTGCTTTTGTAGCTGTAGTACCAGTATAGCCGTCGCTAGAGGGCGCTGTTTTGCTGATGACATCTAATGCCTGCGACGGGTTTTTTTTGCGTTTAAACTTTATTTTAGGTATGACAGGTGTGGTTTTTATGAATTCTTATTATGCCAGATTAGTATGCCATGGTAATGGAACGCTGTGTCCTAATTTGATGCGATTTGGTCCAGCGGTTACGCAGCAAGGGTGTTTCGGACAAACACGCAATGGGGACATGTTTATATATATAGACTAGCTGACCCGGCCACGCCTTGCTGTGGCTGATTTTGTGAAATGTAAAAGTAAGATACAGTATGAAAGAGAAAGCGTATGTTTACTTACACCTTATCTCATTGAAGTTCAGTTTATGTGTTCTCCGTTTGCCCCTCCCGTTTTTGTCTTTGTTTCTACAACTGTTTATTACTACTATTTTAGTCTATGAGGTTCTTTGTTCTGAATTTGTCAATGGCCCTCTCTACAGCCTGTCGGGGTAGCGCCACAAACCGCGAAAATGGCGATTCCTCCCGGCGTGGCTCTATACCTGCCGGCGGAGCCAGCAGTAGTGTTTGTGGGCGGTCTGTTTGTCGATTGGATGGTGGTAGTGACGTTGGGAAAGGAGGAGGAGGGGTTGGAAATGGGTGTGTTGTGCTGTGCTGTTTAACGTCCACTGGAGGGCGCTATATTTTTTGCACAAAATCACAATTTTACCTGGGAAAGGTGTGGTATTTGTGCAATGTAAGTACATATGATCACTCCCATATGGGCATGGAACGTTGTGTCCAAATTTGAACATAATCAAACAAGGGTTACGGAGAAAGGTTAACAAACATCAAACATCCAACTTGAACGATTTTATATATATAGATGCATCTCTGGGTTATTTGTGGAGCATAGGAATTCGTTCATGTGGCCAGCATGACAAAGTCGCTTCTGGCGAACCAGAGCAGCGCACGGAAACGCCGTTTACCTTCCTGCTGCAGCGGTACCTATTTACTGGTATCTACTTGCACTTTGATGTGCTTTCGAACTGCTAGGTGGGCAGGAGCAGGGACCAAGCAACAGGAGCTCACCCCATCGCGGGGATTCGAACTGCCGACCTTCTGATCAGCAAGCCCTAGGCTCTGTGGTTTAACCCACAGCGCCACCCGCGTCCCACCCCCAGTCTAGGAGCCCCCTTTTAATTTCTCCAACAATGCCTGCTCTTAAATTTCATTTTTGGTGCTTGATTGTTTTTATAAAATGAAAATGTGTTACATATTATGATGATGATGATGATTGATGATGATGAATATATTTGTTTACTGCTTTGGGCTCCTTTGGGAGGAAAGGCAGGATATAGATTTAATTAATTAATTAGTTAATTAATTGAACAAAGCAGGGGCATACACAATGGCTACTTCTATTGAATTAATGCTGCGGAAATTATTTAACCTCGTCAAATTTAGTATATTGGTCACACAAGCATCCTCAACAAAAGGTGGCCATTGCCAGGAAATAATGATGGGGAAGCCCGCTCAGAGCATTTGCAAAACCTTGTGGTCAAACAATGGGACATTTCTCTGGCAAAGTCAAGTTCCACAATCTCAAGCTTGTTGGTTTCAGCACTCAGGCTTGCATTCACACGGCAGGTAATTCTGTTTTCTCAACGTTTTGCTCACAGTTAATTTCCATATTATATTTGATCTTCCTCACGACATAAAAAACCACTTCTGGAAATAGAGTGGAATATAGCACAAGTCCAGCGCTCAAATCCATGTTCTTTGTTTCCATGGCAGAAAAAATCCATTGGCAAATAACGTGGAGATGAACATGCACATTTAACCTGCGTGATTTCAGCTATATGCAATTGTAGGCGGGCTAGCTGAAATTACATGAGTTACCGGTAAATGCAAGCAAGACGGAGAGCTAAAAAGCGCTTTCTGCACCAGATCCTCCAGGTACGTAAAGAGATTTTAAGCTCTCCATTTACCTAGGCGGGCAAGGCCCACTCAGCACACTAACTCTGCAATGCTCTCGTGAGACATCGTGGGGCAACCTCATACCCTCCAACAGTTCTCGGATGAAAATAGGCACGACTATATAACACAGGTCCCAAAAGATCTACTGTGGCTCCCTGTACATTTCCAAGCACAATTCGAAGTGTTGGTACTGACCTTTAAAGCCCTAAACGGCCTCGGTCCTGTATACCTGTAGAAGCATCTCTACTCCCATTGTTCAGCCCGGACACTGAGGTCCAGCTCTGAGGGTCTTCTGCTGGTTCCCTCGCTGCGAGAAGCCAGGTTACAGGAAAGCAGGCACCTGCCCAGTGAAACATGCTCCTGTCAGATGTTAAGGAAACAAACAGCTATCTGACTTTTAGAAGACACCCGAAGGCAGCCCAGTACAGGGAAGTTTTTAATGTTTAATGTTTTACTGTGTTTGATGTTTTAATTTGTTGGAAGTCACCCAGAGGGGCTGTGGCAATCCAGCCAGGTGGGTGGCATCTAAAGAATAACTTCTTCTTCTTCTTCTATTATTATTATTATTATTATTATTATTATTATTATTATTATTACAGTGGTACCTCTGGTTACGTACTTAATTCGTTCCGGAGGTCCGTTCTTAACCTGAAAACGTTCTTAACCTGAAGCACCACTTTAGCTAATGGGGCCTCCCGCTGCCGCTGCGCCGCCGCTGCCCGATTTCTGTCCTCATCCTGAAGCAAAGTTCTTAACCTGAGGTAATATTTCTGGGTTAGCAGAGTCTGTAACCTGAAGCGTATGTAACCCGAGGTACCACTGTATTATTATTATTATTACCGGTATTACTCTCTGCCTTGGTTGCTGGGTAAGGCCCAGTGAGCAGGCTCTGGGGATGTTGTGCTCCCAACTCCTTCCCGCGTAGCCATGGGGCAATTCCAAAAGTTTGGGTATATGGAATTTTCATGTATACAGTACATGATACACAGAACCCATGGAACCAAATCCCTGTGTACGACATGGCCGTGCTCTATTCCCAGGTCCCTCTCAGGATTGAACTTGGGAAGAAGAGAAGAGAAGAGTTTAGATTTGATATCCCGCTTTATCACTACCCGAAGGAGTCTCAAAGCGGCTCACATTCTCCTTTCCCTTCCTCCCCCACAACAAACACTCTGTGAGGTGAGTGGGGCTGAGAGACTTCAAAGAAGTGTGACTAGCCCAAGGTCACCCAGCAGCTGCATGTGGAGGAGTGGAGACACGAACCCGGTTCCCCAGATTACGAGTCTACCGCTCTTAACCACTACACCACACTGGCTCTCTGTGGGACCTTCTGTGTGGAAAGCAGATGCCCTGCCCCAGAGCTCTTCACCTTGAACGGAGGGTTGGCTTGAGAACTTCAACCAGCTGGCTGATACAGGTTGAGAGGCCATGATAAAGTTTGATGCAGGCCCAGAAAGAGCACAGGTGTATGTGAGAGAGGTTGTGGGGATGGGGTGTGTGTGTGTGTGGGAGAGAGAGAGAGAGAGAGAGAGAGAGAGAGAGAGAGAGAGAGAGAATGAGAAAGAAATTCAGAGGGAAAGACAAGTACAGTCATACCTCAGGTTGCGAACACTGTGGGTTACGTCTTTTCGGGTTGCGCTCCACGCCGAACCCGGAAGTACCGGAACGGGTTACTTCTGGGTTTTGGCACTCGTGCATGTGCAGAAGCACTAAATCGCGCTTTGTGCATGCACAGAAGCGCCGAATTATGTTACACGCATGCGCAGACGCAGCACTGCGGGATACGAACGCTGAAGGTTGCGGACGTGCCTCCATCACGGATTCCGTCTGCAACCCGAGCGTCCACTGTACTCCAAGTCCCTTTATCAGTCTCAAGGACTGCCAGGGTTCAAGGCTACAGAAAGTCCAATGGATGTACAGTAAATACAGCCCACACAAGTTTGCTAAGACAATTTTGCAACTTCCACAGTTTTGGAAGCACAAGGTAGTCACAAAGTCCAGTCATTTTGGATTTGGCTCTGTTGCAAGAGAGGGCTCTGTAGCACGTTCAGCTACTTTTTATTGCCTCATTCATTTCTGCCCCAGGATTTGTCAGATGAAAATTGCTCCTTTTCCCACATATGGTGGGACTGCCCATAGGTGTTTAAATTCTGGACAGCAGTTTGCCAAGAAATGACCCCAAACCGAAAATATCCTGTTTCATATCCCTCAACTGTCCCGATTAAATCAGGACATCCCGTTTTGGGGCTCTGCGCTCTCAAATGGGTCACTTGACTCACCTGGGATCGCATCATGGAAGACGCACATCCCAGTTTTTGGCCATTCTCTTGACATGGATGCTGGTGGCTGTCAGAATGTGCCATAGATTTGCATGGCGGCATGATGATATCAGCAGTTTTAATTCCTTAAAGATCCCTAGCATGGAATTTGCCTTTTTCACAGCTGTCACACACTGGGTCGACATCTTCATTGATCTATCCACTACGACTCAGAGCTCTTGTTCCTGGTCAATAAACACAGAAGACGTAACCGGCTATACTCTTGCATAAATAAAGTATATTATTCACTGTATCATAGTATAGATTTCAACGGAAATAACTCATAAAGTTCAACGGAAAAAGCAAAAGACCCAGTAGATCAGTTCATTCTCTAATCAGTTCATGCATAAGGTCCATACATTATGAATAATGTCTATTCATAGAATCATAGAATCATAGAGTTGGAAGAGACCACAAGGGCCATCCAGTCCAACCCCCTGCCAAGCAGGAAACACCATCAAAGCATTCCTGACAGGTGGCTGTCAAGCCTCTGCTTAAAGACCTCCAAAGAAGGAGACTCCACCACACTCCTTGGCAGCAAATTCCACTGTCGAACAGCTCTTACTGTCAGGAAGTTCTTTCTAATGTTTAGGTGGAATCTTCTTTCTTGTAGTTTGAATCCATTGCTCCGTGTCCTCTTCTCAGGAGCAGCAGAAAACAACTTTTCTCCTTCCTCTATATGACATCCTTTTATATATTTGAACATGGCTATCATATCACCCCTTAACACCTTCTCTTCTCCAGGCTAAACATACCCAGCTCCCTAAGCCGTTCCTCATAAGGCATCGTTTCCAGGCCTTTGACCATTTTGGTTGCCCTCCTCTGGACACGTTCCAGCTTGTCAGTATCCTTCTTGAACTTTGGTGCCCAGAACTGGACACAGTATTCCAGGTGAGGTCTGACCAGAGTGGAATACAGTGGTATTATTACTTCCCTTGATATTGATGCTATACTCCTATTGATGCAGCCCATTGGCATTTTTAGCTGCTGCATCACACTGTTGACTCATGTCAAGTTTGTGGTCTACCAAGACTCCTAGATCCTTTTCACCTGTGTCTGTTCATAAAGTCCAAACAATCCACATGAAGGGTTGTTACAATTCCATAGAATCCTTTCACAGAATCTAAGACAAGGATTTCCGGAATATTGACCTTGTTTCGCCGTCCTGGGCTTCATCAGTTGTACAAGTTCTGGGTGATGCAAATAAATACCATGTCGTGATCTCACACATTTTTACAGAAAGAATAATATAAATACCATAAACAACTGTACATACCATATGTGATGTAACAATATAGTGGATCTTATAGCATAGTAGTAGCTGCGATAAACAGCAACTGTTACAATGTAGGGTTATATATGAAATTAAATTATTATTTTTGGACTGGCATGCAACTCTTTACACTTGCTTATACTGTGCCACTATCACTGTGCCATTGAGAGCGTGCTCACTTTTGGCTTATGTGTGTGGTACGGAAGCTGTACTACCCAGGACAGGATGGGGTTGTGCAGAGTTGTTAAGGCAGCAGAGAGCATTGTTGGCTGCTCACTCTCCACCTTAGAGCAGATTTATGCCATGAGGTGCCACAGAAAGGCACTGGACATAGTAAACGATCCATCGCATCCTGGTCACCGTCTCTTTGAGCTCTTGCCATCGGGACGGAGATACAGGACGATGACGACAAGAACAAACCATCTTAGGAACAGCTTCTTCTCCAGAGCGATCTCGGCCTTGAATGGGAAGCCTGGACTTTGAAGTCATCTAATCTTACCTGTTATGCTGTATCATACTGTATGGTTTTAATCAGTGTTTTTGTAGTTGTTTTGTTTTTGTATGGCATGCCCTATCTGGGTGGATGGAGCAGCCAAGTAATTTCGTTGTCCCCGAAGGGGACAATGACAATAAAATATATTCTATTCTATTCTATTCTATTCTATTCTATTCTATTCTATTCTATTCTATTCTATTCTATTATTATACTCAGTTGCATTGGCCACAGGGGAGTAGCGTGCCGCTTGGCTGCCGGGGGCGGCAAGCCAAGTGGCACCCCTGGGGGCGGGGCGTCGTTCCATGCGCATGACGTCACGACGCGCATGCGCACGGAGCGACGCCTCCACCCCTTGCCTCCATGCCGCGGCGAAAAAAGCCGCTGAAAACAGCCTGCTTTGTCTTCCTCCCCCCCCCTTCAGCGGCTTTTTTCGCCGCTGGCTGGCCTGTGCCACCGCGGCATGGAGGCAAGGGGTGGGCCAGCAAGGAGGGGTGTCACTCCCTCCTCGCTGGCCCGCCCCTCTCCTCCATGCCGCGGCTCCGCCCAGGGAGCCCAGCGGCGAAAAAAGCCACTGAAAGGGGGGGAGGCTATTTTCGGCGCTGCCGGGGCGGAGCCGCAGGGGTGGCCAGTGAGGGGGGGGTGTCACGTCAGCGACAAGCATGACACCCCTCCTCACTGGCCGCCCCTGCGGCTCCGCCCCGGCAGCGCCGAAAATAGTCTTTAAAACAAAAAAGAAAATGCCCAGGGCGGCTTCGGAGGCGCGGGGCCCCCGCCCCGAGTGTCACCCCCACCAGGGCACTGTCTGGGGCAGCCCGGCCCCCCCGCCTCCTCGCCACGCCCCTGATTGGCCATTTACTGCAGCTTGGAGAGGACCTTCTCAATCTTGGCCACCTCACTGCACACATATGAATGTCACTTTGAGTGCTGAGATGTTTGCTGAACCTTCATGAAATGCGTTTCACAAACGGAGCACAATGGACATGAAAATCCCTTAAGCTGTGTGCTCCAAAGGGCATGATAAAGCTACGCAACCTTATGCTTTGTTTGGCAAACAGCACCTGGTTAAACCCCGCAGAGGCATCCAAGTTGGAGAAATTCCTGGCACTTGTTATTTCCCCCAAAGAGTCCATCCTTTGCGGGAATGAGGAAATGTTCCCTTTTGATGGACATGTTCAACTGTTTGCATTCTTCTCTCAGGTGCACCAGGAAAGACAGATGGCAGATTTCTTTGATATAATGTTTCGTTCATTTAACAACTTATTCAAAACAACTTATTATCCTCCACCAGGGCCAGGGCTTTGTCAGTGTTGGCTCCGACCTGGTGGAATGCTCTGTCCCATGAGACTAGGGCCCTGCAGGACCTGATCTCCTTCCGCAGGGCCTGTATGACAGAGTTATTCCACCTGGCCTTCAATCTAGCCTGATCCCCTATTCCTTTTTCCCCTTCCCTTTTTTCTGAAGAAACCCTTCTGGGTCCCCACATTAAAATTCTTCCCTGGTCTCCCTACTGGCCTAGCAAGACTAACTTAGCCAGTTAGCCCTGGTGATCCCACTGATATTTTTTTAGCTGTTTTTAGCTGTTTTTTAAGTTGTTTGTAATCATTGTTTTGTATTAGTTGTTGGCCGCCCCGAGCCCAGTTTTTGGACCAGGAAGGGCGGGATATAAATAATAAAATATTATTATTATTATTATTATGACAGGTGCCTGATTGTCCCAACAGTCTATTTTCAGGGACAGGTGTTGGCAGTACCCTCACCACAGAGAAAAGCTCTGCGGGGCAGCTATTTAGTGATGTTAAGGAGGCAGTAAAGTTGTGAATCCTAAACGGGAAAGTTAGCTTTCTTGCTGAGAAGAACTGGACTGCTGTGAAAAGCTTTGCTTTACCCCAACCGCTTTGCTTAGGTGTTCCACAACCTCTGTGTAGCCTTCGTCATTTTCAGGTGCAATAATCAAATTACCATATTTTTAGCTCTATAAGGTGCAACTGACCATAGGACGCACCTAGTTTTTAGAGGGGAAAAGCCCCATTTTTTGAGGATCAGCTCAAAGTTGTTGAGCTTACTTTGCAAAGGGAAAAAATCCTGTTTTATGGGGTTTAACTCACAGTTCTGCAGCTTCAGGAAAGGGAGCCATTTCTACAGTTTCCAGACAGATAATCTAATCAGCCAGTCACATGTCACTGGGGAAACAGCCTCCCTCTGCAAGGGGGCGGGGCTGGAATCTCTCTCCCTTATCTCTACAATTTGGGACTACAATTCCCATCATCCCTGACCACTGGTCCTGTTAGCTAGTGATCATGGGAGTTGTAGTCCCAAAACATCTGGAGGGCAGAGTTTGCCTATGCCTGCTCTAACTGCTTATTTTAATCCAGAAAGCCCCTTCTGAAGTCATAACCTCCAACATTTCTCTGATGAAAATAGGGGCATCCTAGCTTGCATACTTCCCTTGGTTTGATGAAGCCTTGGGGCTGTTTCATATAGGTCTCTTCCAAGATCTGCCCATACAAAAATGCCACTTTAATGTTTATGAGTTTCGTTTGTTTAGAAGCTAATACTCTCTTGGTGAGAGAGCCCCAGACCTGGATCTAGGCGTCTAGGGAATTCTTATTTTACTATTTTAAACCAAATTACCATTAAAACACCCACAGTGCCGCCATCATATATCTTCAGGCACCAGGCAAAAACCTTTCTCTTTAACCAGGCCTTTGGCTTTTAACTATCTGTGTCCTTTGGCTGCGGGGGAGAGCCAGTGTGGTGTAGTGGTTAAGAGCAGTGGACTCGTAATCTGGGGAACTGGGTTTGATTCCCCGCTCCTCCACATGCAGCTGCTGGGTGACCTGAAGTCTCTCAGCCCCACTCACCTCACAGAGTGTTTGTTGTGGGGGAGGAAGGGAAAGGAGAATGTTAGCCGCTTTGAGACTCCTTCAGGTAGTGATAAAGCAGGATATCAAATCCAAACTCCTCCTCTTCTTCTTCTTCTTCTTCTTCTTCTTTTAGAGTGGGTGTGATTTGATTTGATTTGATCTGATCTGATTTGTTTGCTTTACTCTATCTATGTCCATAGCTGTCAACTTTCGGATTTGAAAATAAGGGATGCTGTGAGGGCGGTGCAATGGCACCAAGTAGCCTCGCCATCCTGCGCTCCAGAGGCTGCGTGCGAACGGGTGAGCGAAAGAGCGAGCGCATAGACGGCAGGCTGTCTGTCTGTCTGGTTGGGCGTGAGGGTCTGGCTGCACAAGGCATGCAAGCTCCGCCCCCAGTCGGTCTCAGACTCCTTATTGACAGCCAAGCAACGCAGCTGAGGAGCCTCCCTGGCCGTCAGGGAGGGAGAGGAGCTGCTTCCTTTGAAATCCGGGGAATTTAAGGGATATCAACAATCCGGGATAGCAGCGGGAAGCGGCATTGGAATAAGGGAGTTTCCCTGCAAAAAAGGGAGGGTTGACAGCTATGCTATGTGGGGGTTTGTTGGTTTGTTTGCTTCTTTGCTTGTACGTCGCCAGGAGTTGAGCAAGAAAAAGCAACTAACAAATTTAATAAATAATAATAGTTTATAAATATTAGTGATGATGACAACGGAAGCCGGATCACGTACAACTGCTCTGACGCCATCACAAGCACAAGTCGTCATGAATGCACAATAAGAAAAAGATGTCTGCTGTGGGGGGGGGGGCAAGTCCTGTCCCTCAGGATAGCCTTGAGACAAGCTGGGAAGGAGGGGGAATTGGATTCCGTACCTGAGTGGCCTGCGGGGAATTTCAAGGCAAGACTGTGATGGAAGGGAGGCAGGTTTTTCTCATTGAAGCGGACCAGATGTTTGGAACAACGGCCAATGACTGAATAAAATGTGTGATGCTCTGCCAGCCTGTTTGTGCCAAGTGAACAGCAATAGCATTATGGGATGCCTGGGCCTGAAATAAATCTTCTTCCCAGCACCCAGGGTAGCTTCCTCCTTCCCTCCCCTCTGGGTGAAACACAGGACAGTGCCTTGCATAACAAACACTGTCAGTGACCTCTTTTTTTTTTCCCTCTCTCTCTCCCCTGTTTGCTTGCCAGGGGACATTCTGTGTGCTCTTTGTGACTCAAGAGCTGCCCACACTTCCAGCACCTCCTCCCTGGGGGCTATTTGTAGAGGACGAGAGTCAGTTATAAAGAGACTGGCTGGACTGGCGAAGGCAGGAGCAGCACAGGGTGCAAAGCCTCCGCCTCCACCTCGCCTGCCCATCGCCTGTATCCTGACCACCATGGGGAAGGGCCGGATCCTTGTGGGACCCAGCTTCTTTCTCCTGCTGCTGTTCCTCCTTCCTGGGGACACCTCGGCGTCCGCCACAGAACCGTAAGCTGCTTGCTGGAGGGGTTTCCCCACCCCACCCACCCACATTTCCTTGCTTTCTGCAAAGTCCACCTCTGACTCTATCCCCCAGAGAGCAACTCTCTTAAATCCCCATGCACAGCTTTGCAAAGGCAGAAGGTAGGGAGGCCGACAGCAGGTGGTGCTAGAGCCAGCTGGGGATGCAGCACTTACCTGATGGCTGAATGCTGGTTTTGCTGCAACTTACAAAGAGGGGAAGGGGCATGGCAGTGGGGAGGTCAGCGCAGTGTGGGCGCCCCGGCAGGAGCATTGCAGTAGCAGCAAGGAGGTTGGCGCAGTGCGGACACACCTGCAGAAGCATTGGAGTAGCTGCATGGGTGCGTAGGCTCTCTGCCAACCTCTCCACTGCGTCACCCGTTGCTCTGCGTAAGTGGCAGTGATACAGGCACCTATAAAAATAGCGCTGGCTCGTCCTATAGCTAGATAGTCACGGGGACAAACAACAGTTGGGAGGAAAACCACCAATGCTTTTGATGGGCCATAACTATAATTGGATGGGGACGCGGGTGGCGCTGTGGTCTAAACCACAGAGTCTAGGGCTTGCAGATTGGAAGGTCAGCAGTTCGATTCCCCGCAACGGGGTGAGCTCCCGTTGCTTGGTCCCAGCTCCTGCCCACCTAGCAGTTCGAAAGCACGTCAAAGTGCAAATAGATAAATAGGTACCACTCCAGCGGGAATGTAAACGGCGTTTCCGTGTGCTGCTCTGGTTCACCAGAAGCGGCTTAGTCATGCTGGCCACATGACCCGGAAGCTGTCTGTGGACAAACGCCGGCTCCTTCGGCCTATAGAGCGAGATGAGCACGCAACCCCAGAGTCGTCCACGACTGGACCTAACGGTCAGGGGTACCTTTACCTTTATCTATGGTTGGGGCTTTTTTTCAGCCGGAACTTCCTGGAACTCAGTTCCGGCACCTCTCAAGTAGGCACCATTGGCATTCTAAGAGAACAAGGGAGGTGTTTATGGTGACTGCCAGCATCTCTTTTTCTAGAAAAAATAAAGGTAAAGGTAAAGGGACCCCTGACCATTAGGTCCAGTCGTGTCCGACTCTGGGGTTGCGGAGCTCATCTCGCTTTATTGGCCGAGAGCCGGCGTACAGCTTCCGGGTCATGTGGCCAGCATGACAAAGCCGCTTCTGGCGAACCAGAGCAGCACACGAAAACGCCGTTTACCTTCCCGCCAGAGCGGTTCCTATTTATCTACTTGCACTTTGACGTGCTTTCGAACTGCTAGGTGGGCAGGAGCAGGGACCGAGCAACGGGAGCTCACCCCGTCGCAGGGATTTGAACCGCTGACCTTCTGATCAGTAAGCCCTAGGCTCTGTGGTTTAACCCACAGCGCCACCTGGGTCCCTCTAGAAAAAATAGTCCTGTCTATAATGATGAACCAAAAACAAAGAGCCCCCAGTGTCCCCCTCACTTCCTGGTCCCCCTGACCTTTCCTGCCCACCTCCTCCCAGGCAATACTTGGTTCTGGTGCCCTACTTGATCCACACAGAGACGCCCGAGAAGATCTGTATCCAGCTGAACCACCTGAATGAGTCGGTGAGGTTGAACATCACTCTGGTGCATGGAGGGCAGAACAGGACCCTGCTCACTAACTTGGTGACCAAGAAGGATATGTTCGGGTGCATCCCATTCCAGGTGAGAATTTATTGCTTGCCATTTTGCTCTACGCTCCTAAATCGAGGTTGCCATGCACTTCACCAAGGAAAAACAGCACTGCCACATTGCGGCAAGCACTCTCATGCCAGCGCCTGCCGCTATGGTGCTCATCTCCACGACTGTTGGTTCCTCTGCTGCCAGGAGAGGAGCACTGGGCCGTGTTGCTCTGGGGGGCACCTGCATGGGGGTTGAAGTGTAGGTGGAGTCCCATGAGGCAAGACACAGTGATAACAGCAAGAACTAACAGAACTGGACAACAGGGGCAAAGCAACTGCCTAAATACATTTCCGAAGGCCTGGGCCACTCCCACTCCCAACGTGATTGGCTGTCTAAACTTCCAAGCTGCGAATCATGACTCAGAGTTTAAGGGCCAATGGCAGAGGCCCAAATCATGAAATGTTCTGTGATTGGATATCATGTATCAAATCAGAACACAGGGGCTCAGAATCCTTAATCCAGACTCAAGCTCAGGCAAACACAGACCACTGAATACATAACAGGGGTGTCTGCTTCAAACCCCCTCTCAAATCCACACCCGGGGCCACGGCCCCTCTGACACCCCCTCTCCTCTCCTCTCCTCTCCTCTCCTCTCCTCTCCTTTCTATGAAAAATATGCACCAAATACATCAAAATGCAGTATTTCATTTATTAAGGATAGGTGTGGATTAACAATGTCACATGTACACACTGCTTTCCAAACCAGCAGTGGGAGCCCCCTGGATTCCAGGTAAGTGGGAGTCTATACACAGACCAAGCCTGCTCCTCTATTCCTTTTCCTTCCTCCTCCAGGTTCCCAAATTGAGCGGTTCTTCTAGCTCCTCAGAGGCATTCCTCACAGTGGAGGTAAAAGGGGATACACTGCACTTCAGGAGCCGGAAAGCTGTGTTGGTCAAAGACCTGGACACCCTGCTCTTCATCCAGACAGACAAGCCCATCTACAAGCCAGGGGAGACTGGTAAGTGAGAGGCTGGAGTTACGGGAACGGAGAGGTAAAGGTAAAGGGACCCCTGACCATTAGATCCAGTCGTGTCCGACTCTGGGGTTGTGTTGCTCATCTCGCTTTATTGGCCGAGAGCCAGCGTACAGCTTCTGGGTCATGTGGCCAGCATGACTAAGCCGCTTCTGGCGAACCAGAGCAGTGCACGGAAACGCCGTTTACCTTCCCGCCAAAGCGGTTCCTATTTATCTACTTGCACTTTGACGTGCTTTCGAACTGCTAGGTGGGCAGGAGCAGGGACCGAGCAACGGGAGCTCACCCCGTCGCAGGGATTCGAACCGCCGACCTTCCGATCAGCAAGCCCTAGGCTCTGTGGTTTAACCCACAGCGCCACCTGGGTCCCTTCTCGGGAACGGAGAACCGCTAGTTAAATCCCACACCCCTTTGTAAACAAGGCTCTCTACAGACCATGTTCAGCCTGGAAATGAGAAGATGGAGAGGTGACATGATTGTTGTTGTTTAGTCGTGTCCGCCTCTTCGTGACCCCATGGACCAGAGCACGCCAGGCACTCCTGTCTTCCACTGCCTCCCGCAGTTTGGTCAGACTCATGTTAGTAGCTTCGAGAACACTGTCCAACCATCTCGTCCTCTGTCGTCCCCTTCTCCTTGTGCCCTCCATCTTCCCCAACATCAGGGTCTTTTCCAGGGAGTCTTCTCTTCTCATGAGGTGGCCAAAGTATTGGGTGACATGATAGCCATCTTCAAATACCTGAAGGGCTGTCATCACATGGAAGTGGGAGCAATCTTGCTTTCTGCTGCTGCTTCAAAGGGGTAGGATGTGAACCAACAGATTCAAAATGCAAGAAAGGAGATTCTGGCAAAAAGCCAGGGACAACTTTCTGTCGGCAAGAAACGCTCGACAGTGGAATGGACTCTCTCAGAAGGTGGCGGACAGACGTCTGTCCATAGTTTGGACAGAACTGAGTATATATTGCATCTGGGAAATGAGCCCAGTGGTGTAGCGTGGGGGCTGTGGCTCCGGGTGCAATTTTGTGAGGGGGTGCAAACAGACACCCCCACAGCAGGCTCCTTCTTTGGGGCCTGGATCCGTGCAAGAAGGAGCTGCTCCTAGGCTGTGGCACTTGTGCCAGGCTGCAGCTCCACCTCTGGGGTCATGCCAGATCTGGCGGCAGAGAGCAAGAGAGTGGGCGACAATAATGCCGTCCACCTTCCTCGGCTGCAAGGAACCTTGCGCCCGACTGCAGCAGCTCCGTCGCCGGGTCAGACCTGACCTGGTGGTGGAGAGCAGGAGGAATGTGGGCGGCAGTTTCCCTGCCCCTCTCCTCCCCTGGACTGTAGCGTGGAGGAGGGGTGCCCTCCAGGCCTCTTGAGGGTGTGCCCTGTGAAATAAACAGAAATCTGCTCTTATTCCCTTATGGGGTACACAAGAGCCTTCCCAGGTTCTCCATCGGTAGGAGTAAATTTACAGAGGCCAACCAGAGAAAAATTGAGAAGCAAAATGTTATTATATCTGTTGCAACAGGGCCCATCACTCCCAAAATGGAGGAGGGAGGAGGAACCCAGAACATTGGTGTGCCTGCTCCTATATAGACTTTTGAAATTCCCCCCTCCCGCTCAAGACCACCCCCCTATACATCATACATACATCACAAAAAGGGGTGTAACCCAGGACCACCCCCCAGATACATCACAGCTACATCATGAAAGGGGAGGTCTGGTAGCAGTAATCTGAGCATCCTTGACCCTCCCCATGCCTCCTCTTGCCCTCCACCCAAAAACCCATCAAGTAAAACAAAAGAGATATTTACATTTCCCTGTTTCCCAGCCAAGTTAATCATACCCTTTTGTCTGGCACTCAGGTATCAGGAAGCCAGGATTATCACTTTATTTTCCTGAGATAACCCCCCCCCCCTCCTTCCTTGCAGAGAAACAGTTTGTCAGTTTGGGAGTCAAAATGGAGACAGGCCTGTCTTCCTGTTGCTTGGCACACTTATGAACAATTATTATATATATATATATAAGACCTTGATATTCTTACAACACCTGCATGCCCACCCTGGACAGCACAGACATATGCTCCGCTGCAGAAATGAGCCACCATAGCCACTAGAGGGCCGTGACAATTTGTGTCCTGGGTATGCCTGGGCGATGTATTGACACATCGCCCAGGACCAGTTGGGGGGCCAGAGCATGATAGCAGCTTCACCCGGCGGTATATTGTTGGTGGGGCTTGCCTACACCTGACTCCAGCACCCAGTGGGAGGGACAAGCTGCCTCGGCCCCAACCCCGCAAGGTGCCGGGGCTGAGGCAGCTTGTTCCTCCCTCCACTTTTCAACATCACGATGTATTACCATATAGGGAGCGGGTGGCGCTGTAGTCTAAACCACTGAGCCTCTTGGGCTTGCCAATCAGAAGGTTGGCGGTTCGAATCCCTGTGATGGTGTGAGCTGCTGTTGCTCTGTCCCAGCTCCTGCCAACCTAGCAGTTCGAAAGCACACCAGTGCAAGTAGATAAATAGGTACCGTGGAGGCAGGAAGGTAAATGGCGTTTCCGCGCACTCTGGTTTCTGTCACGGTGTTCCATTGCGCCAGAAGTGGTTTAGTCCTGCTGGCCACATGACCTGGAAAGCTGTCTGTGGACAAACGCCGGCTCCCTCGGCCTGAAAGCGAGATGAGCGCCGCAACCCCATAGATAGATAGATAGATAGATAGATAGATAGATAGATAGATAGATAGATACTTTATTGTCATTGTACGTAGTACAATAGTAGCTGCCTTTGACTAGATTTAACTAGCCCTGGGCTTTTTAGACTCGTCTGCCCATGCACTATTTGAAACCCAAGGGGCGCATTGGTTGCCAGATGCGAAATAAATCGGCATTATTTTCCGTTCCCGTACCCCACTGCAGCTCTATGTGGAAACGCCAGACTGAGCATGTCCTCTTCCACTGACTACGCTGTGGTTGCTAGGGGCAAAAGAACGGGGCTTCAAAGGGCACTTCCAGATTATCACTATATTAGGGTTTGAATCGGACACCAGCAAGTTCAAGTTATGTAATGATAGTTGATTGGGAAGCCTTGCATAAGAAACCTGCTTCCTCCAAAGGTCTCGCTTTGATGTCATCTGTTCTCCATACAAACAAATCAGAATGAATGCACATTGAGCAGGTTGTATGGGAACCCAGGAAGAATGGGTCCCTTTTGTATTTGTGTTGAGTGACGCCTGCTATTTGGGCATTCCTTTTATAGACATATTTATCTGCACACAGAGCACCCATGCTACAAATCAGCCACAAGCCATCAGAACAGAACTGCAATTGAACATGCTTTATTATTATTATTATCTTATTTCCTTTCCAGTTCATTTTCGTGTTGCCACCCTGGATGAAAGTTTCCGACCTGTTACTGAAAAAGTGAGTTTTCTCAGTGCCAAAGTATGGTATGCAGACGGGTGATCAGAGGGTAATACCCGTTTATTTAATTATTTAATATTAATTAAAGCATCAGCTCAGACCAAAAAGAGCACCACAAGGACACTTTATGCTAGGAGCCAAATCCTGTACTAACATAACTCTGGAGCTAAATTCTAAAGCTAGAAACTCTGTTTCAAACAAACAAACCAGTTTTCATCTCTGTGGAAAGAGTAAAAAGAAAAGCCCACTAAATTATAGTTCCACACAGTACAGATCTAGTTACTGGAAGAGTCAGTTTATATATATATATATATATATATATATATATATATATATATATATATATATATATATATATATGAGCTTTGTTTTTAAAAGCCTAGCTTAAAAAAATAATTTTAAATATATATATATATATATATAGTATTATATATATATATATATATATATATATATATATATATATATATACATACATATACATACATACTATAAATATATTAAATATATATATATATAGTATATATACACACACACACACACACACACACACACACACACACACACAGTGGTACCTCGACTTACGACGATAATGCGTTCCGACGCGATTTTCGTAAGTCGAAAAAATTCGTAAGTTGAATCCCCATAGGAATGCATTGGGGGGGGGAATTTGTAAGTCGAAAAATCCGGGTCAAAAATTCGTAAGTCGAAAAAATCCTATTAAAAGCGGCCGCGATTTTCGTAAGTCGAAAAAATTCGGATGCGGCGGCCATTTTGTTTTACTCGTAACTCGAAAAAAACGTAAGTCGAGTTACTCGTAAGTCGAGGTACCACTGTATTTAAAATTATTTTTTAAAGCTAGGCTTTTAAAAACAAAGCTCATTTTGAATTTCAGTCTTCCTAGGTTAAAAGGGTTAGGTGGGGGTTTTTTTAGGTGAAAAATGACTCAGCTGAAAGTTTCAGCTTTCAGTTCAGTTGAAAACCAGCTTAAAAAACTGATCAAAGTGAGAGTATAAGTGGGGAAACAGTTAAAGCTGAAAACCAACTTTGCTGCCTCATTAACATCGCTGAATAGCTGCCCCGCAGAGCTTTTCTCTGTGCTGAGGGGACTGCCGACATCTGTCCCTGAAAATAGACTGTTGGAACAATCGGGCACCAGTCATCATCATAATAATAAATTTTTATTTATACCCCACCCTTCCCGGTCCAAAAACCGGGCTCAGGGTGGCTAACAACAAATACAAAACAATGATTAAAAACAACATAAAAAACAGCTAAAAACAGCATAAAAACAAACATCAATGGGATCACCAGGGCTAACTGGCCAAGTTAGTCTTGCTAGGCCAGTAGGGAGACCAGGGAAGATTTTTAATGTGGGGACCCAGAAGGGTTTCTTCAGAAAAAAGGGAAGGGGAAAAAGGAATAGGGGATCAGGCTAGATTGAAGGCCAGGCAGAATAGCTCTGTCTTACAGGCCCTGCAGAAGGAGGTCAGGTCCCGCAGGGCCCTAGTCTCGTGGGACAGAGCATTCCACCAGGTTGGAGCCAACACTAACAAAGCCCTGGCCCTTGTGGATGATAATCTGGTTTCTTTGGGGCCCGGGGCCCTTAAGCTATTGTTATTCGTGGACCTTAAGGTCCTCTGTGGGGCATACCAGGAGAGGCGGTCATGTTTGTCAGGCAATTTGAGGAAAAACTCCCTCATCGTCATGTTGAGTGGAATGCTACCATTATTGCAGTGGCTGGTGAAGTACCATATTTTTCGCTCCATAAGACGCACTTTTTTCCTCCTAAAAAAGTAAGGGGAAATGTCTGTGCATCTTATGGAGCGAATGTGTGGTCCCTGGAGCTGAACTGCCCAGGGGCAAAAGCAGATCATGCTTTTTTAAGAGAGAGAGAGAGAGAGAGAGAGAGAGAGAGAGAGAGAGAGAGAGAGAGAGAGAAGGGGGTGTTGAAAGGAAGCCCGCTGAGCAGCTGCTCAGCAAACGATTGGGGAGAGAGATAAGGGAGAGAGATTCCAGCCCCGCCCCCTTGCAGAGGGAGGCTGTTTCCCCAGTGACATGTGACTGGCTGATTAGATTATCTGTCTGGAAACTGTAGAAATGGCTCCCCTTCCTGAAGCTGCAGAACTGTGAGTTAAACCCCATAAAACAGGGTTTTTTCCCTTTGCAAAGTAAGCTCAATAACTTTGAGCTGATCTTCAAAAAATGGGGCTTTTCTCCTTTGCAAAAGAAGCTGCTGAAAAAAAATTGAGCTGATCCTCAAAAAATGGGGTTTTTTTCCTTTGCAAAAGAAGCTACAGAAATTTGAGCTGATTCTAAAAAAAAAAATTGGGACTTTCCCCCTCTAAAAACTAGGCGCGTCCTATGGTCAGGTGCGCCTTATAGAGCGAAAAATACAGTATTTGACATACTACCTTGCCAGTCCTGCAGAATTGGTTTTAGTCAAAGAGGCCTGAGGAGGTGGACAAGAATGGGCCCTGTTTTACTTGTTAGAATTGCTGTTTCCTTTGCTTTTATATAGTTGTTTTACTGGATTTCGGTTTCATTTTTTAAAATAATAGTTTCAAAATAAGATTTGGAAATGCAACAAACAAAACATTGAACTGAAATACATCATAAAAGCAACCATAAAGGCAAGAGGAGTAAAATGCCGCATAATCATCATCATCAAGCTTTAAAAAGAATGAATAGTGCAATGAATGAATGTTGGGATACAACATTCATATTTGTACAAAATATATCAGGTATTCATAAATGTTGCCAGATAAAATTGTATTGAGTAGGAACATGCCAAACACCAGATTGTTTGGTCATATGAATCGCAAACAGCCACAAAACAGATACAAAGTCTTATTCTATGGGTCAGTTTTTCAGAGACGGGAATAAACTCACCTTTTTCAAACCATAAGTTCCAAGAGTAAAAAAGATGAGTGCTTCTATCCTTGAGAGAGCATTAGGCGAGTGGGGACCAGCAGATATCAAATTAATAGTTGACGGAGTTTTTTTTCTTTTTCTTTAATGGATATTGCTTCTGTGTTGTCCATAGTGTACACCGCTAGGGTCCTCCCCTCCCTCCATTTTAAGCTGTTTAGAAAAGCTTTAAAATGAATAAATAAGCATAAAATACTGCTGGGGAGGTTGTGGTGTGGGATCTGCCTCTGAGGTGGTTTCTCATTCATTGTCATCTTTGATTTCTCTCCCCGCCCCCTTCTGTCTTTTGCTTCCACAGATCCCATTGATTTACCTCCAGGTAAGTGGCCAATTCATCTTCACCTCTCATCATAATAATCTGTAGCTAGTTTGGGGGCAGGGAAGCAATGTGCAATGCAGAATGCAGCTATCCTTTGACATTTACATTTATCTGAATTTTGTGGTGCAGTTCTCCTGCTGATGTTACCTTGGATAATCCCGGGCAAATATTTGCTACAAACAGGGGAAAAAGTGGGTTTAGCTATTAACTGTGGCTACAATCATCCAACTGCCTGTCAGCAAGTTCTGTTTAACTCAACAGGGCTTGCTTTAGAGTGGCTTTAGAGTTAAAAACTTTATGTCTTTTCATCAACACCTGAAGGCAGCTTTTAATGTTTGACGCATTCCCCCCCCCAGCCCCCCGCTCTGTATTTTGTCAGAAGCTGCCCAGAGTGGCTAAGGCAGGGATAGGCAAACTAAGGCCCAAATCCGCCCCCATCCCCTTCTAAATCCGGCCCACAGACGGTCTGGGAATCAGTGTGTTTTTACCTGAGTAGAATGTGTGCTTTTATTTAAAATGCACCTCTGGGTTATTTGTGGGGCCTGCCTGGTATTTTTACCTGAGTAGAATGTGTGCTTTTATTTAAAATGCACCTCTGGGTTATTTGTGGGGCCTGCCTGGTATTTTTACATGAGTAGAATGTGTTCTTTTATTTAAAATGCACCTCTGGGTTATTTGTGGGGCCTGCCTGGTGTTTTTACATGAGGAGAAGGTGTGCTTTTATGTAAAATGCATCTCTGGGTTATTTGTGGGGCATAGGAATTTGTTCATTTTTTTTTTTCATAATATAGTCCGCCCCCCCACAAGGTCTGAGGGACAGTGGACTGGACCCCTGCTGAAAAAGTTTGCTGACCCCTGGGCTAGTGTAACCCGGTCAGATGGGTGGGGTTTAAGAATTGTTGTTCTTGTTGTTGTTTAGAGTACAGATGCTTAGGAGGTTGTGCTGAATGTAAAAAGGACATGAAGAAGGCTTTATCTTCTCCCTGGCCCCCTTGCAAAAACAAAAACAAAAATCTATTAATCAGCTTGTTTTAAAATAAAGAAAAGCCAGGTCCTGGATAGAATCAACTCAGCTGAAAACTAGCTTAGCCCCATTACTTTGGGTTTGAGATCCTCTAGAAGGAGAGGAGAGGAGAGAACTGCACACATTATCTGCAATTTCTTTAAATCAGTATATCCCAGGCATAGGCAAACTCGGCCCTCCAGTTGTTTTAGAACTACAACTCCCATCATCCCTAGCTAACAGGACCAGTGGTCAGGGATGATGGGAATTGTAGTCCCAAAACATCTGGAGGGCTGAGTTTGCCTATGACTGGTATATCCTATAACACATTCAGCTTCCAGACTTGGTAGGTGGCCTTGTTGTAACTTGTCCTGGCAAAGGGCAGGTAAGAAATGATGGTAATGATGGGGCATAGCTGTCAACTTTCGGATTTGAAAATAAGGGATGCCGCGAGGGCGGTGCAATGGCACCAAGTAGCCTCGCCACCCTGCGCTCCAGAGGCTGCGCGCGAACAGGTGAGCGAAAGAGCGAGCGCGTAGACGGCAGGCAGGCTTTCTGTCTGGTTGGGCGTGAGGGTCTGGCTGCACAAGGCTTGCAAGCTCCGCCCCCAGTCGGTCTCAGACTCCTTATTGGCAGCCGAGCAACGCAGCTGAGGAGCCTCCCTGGCCGGCAGGGAGGGAGAGGAGCTGCTTCCTTTGAAACCCAGGAAATTTAAGGGATATCAACAATCTGGGATAGCAGCGGGAAACGGCATTGGAATAAGGGAGTTTCCGCAAAAAAAGGGAGGGTTGACAGCTATGTGATGGGGTGACGAGGAGGAGTCTAGCTTCAGCAGGCTGTGAGGTTCTCCTTGCCTGCCTGTCTCCCCTTCTCCCCACCCCTCAGGAGTGAATTTGTTTGCATGGTTCCTCAAACAAACCCTCTGTCTGTTGAAATTGCTGGTTAATTGTCAACAAAGCCCCTCTTTGGAGGGTTTGAAGTAGGGCTGTGTGCAAGCCTGTGGATCTGCCCCCGATTTTCAGCCCCTGGATCAGGCCAGTGCTCCGTGTGGATAGAAAACTCCCCTTCTGTGCTGACAGAGCAGCTCTGGGATCCTAGGAGCCAACTCCACGCCCAATAAAATATTTGAAGGGGCTAGGGACAAGGGTGGCGCTGTGGGTTAAACCACAGAGCCTAGGGCTTGCTGATCAGAAGGTCGGCGGTTCGAATCCCTGCAACGGGGTGAGCTCCCGTTGCTCGGTCCCAGCTCCTGCCAACCTAGCAGTTCTAAAGCACAAAGTACAAGTAGATAAATAGGTACCACTCCGGCGGGAAGGTAAACGGCGTTTCCTTGCGCTGCTCTGGTTCGCCAGAAGCGGCTTAGTCATGCTGGCCACATCACCCGGAAGCTGTACGCCGGCTCCCTCGGCCAATAATGCGAGATGAGCACCGCAACCCCAGAGTCGGACACGACTGGACCTAATGGTCAGGGGTCCCTCTACCTTTACCTTCTAAGCTACCCAAAGTTGATAGGCATTCAAACGGTGTGTGTGTGGCATGTCTTCTTATCAGTTATGTGGGGCGTAGCTTACCTGGGCCTCCCCAATAGTTTATTCTTTGGCACCCCTTTCTGAGATGCTGAAGAATCCCTACTGCAAATGTAGTAGCAGCAGACCCTCCAAATGTCCCAATTTTCCAGGGACATCCCTAACTTAGAGAAGCCATCCAATTTTCTGATTTCATCCTGGAATGTCCCGCTTTTCTTTAGGACGTCTCTATTTTCATTGGAGAAATGTTGAAGGGTATGGAGTTATCCTACCCCTGACCTGTTTGAAGGCAATCCTGTATAGGGTAATTTCTTAAATGTTTAATGTTTTGTTTTGTTTTTATGTTGGAAGTTGCCCAGAGTGGCTGGGGCAATCCAGTAAGATTTGTGGAGTATAAATAGTAAAAATTATCATTATGGAATGGGACGCTCCTATTTTCATAAGAGAAATGTCGGAGGGCATGTAGCAGGTGTTTGACCACCTGCGATCCTGAATGCTGGTTGCATCTCAGAGTGGAGTTTATGTGCTGAACTGTTGACCCCAATACTCCCCTTTCATGCCTATTGCGGATTGCGTGGTTCTAGGGCTCTGGAGACAGGGACCTTGCTATTGGGAAATCAACACCACAGCTCCCTTCAGAAGTGCCACTCAGGTGATTAATCTTCCTCCCGAGCCACCAGTGCGACAAATATCCATAAACATCTGCACGCAGTATCAGCAGATATCAGCAGACAGCGAAAGTGAGGCTTGAGGCATGGATACGAAGCACTACGTTTATTATTTCCAGGACAGAGGAAAACATGGCGCCTCTTACTTTCTTCATCAGCAAGAGAAGAGAAAAGCAAAAGCCAAATCACGGAAACAGCGTATCTGAACTTCCGTTCCCATGACATTCAACAGTGTGGGATGTAAACACAGAGACATGTAATGAAGCAATCCCACATATCTGCAGCACGGGGGGAAGAATTCCCACACCTGCGTCGTCCCTGCTGCAGAAATAGCATTTGCTTTCCAACTCATCTACCCCAGACCATTACACCATCTGATATGCCTCAGCATTCCTTTTAACCCATGTGATTCCCCCAACCTTAACTTTCTTGTGACTTCCAGGATCCCAAGAACAACCGCTTGATGCAGTGGACCGAAGTGGAGCTGAAAGGGGGCCTGGTCCAGCTCTCCTTCCCTCTCGGCTCTGAGCCCCCCCAAGGCACCTACAGACTGAAGGTGCAGAAAGCCAGCAATGCGTGGGAGGAGAGAGCCTTTGAAATGTTGGAATATGGTGAGGAGGATGGAAAGGTCCTAGTTGGGCTGCAGGGAATTGGGCACGCAGGACGCTGAGCAGAGAGCCAGTGTGGTGATGTGTTTAAAAGAGGTAGACTTGTAATCTGGTGAACCAGGTTCGTGTCTCCGCTCCTCCACATGCAGCTGCTGGGTGACCTTGGGCTAGTCACACTTCTTTGAAGTCTCTCAGCCCCACTCACCTCACAGAGTGTTTGTTGTGGGGGAGGAAGGGAAAGGAGAATGTGAGCCGCTTTGAGACTCCTTCGGGTAGTGATAAAGCGGGATATCAAATCCAAACTCTTCACCTGCCGCCTTGTGGAGTTTGCACCCAACAGGGGCAAATAATAATGAGACGAGACGTGAGGTCACAGGGAACCAGGCAGAGGGCTTTCTCGGTAGTGGCGCCCGCCCTGTGGAACACCTTCCCATCAGATGTCGAGGAAATAAGCAACTACAGTGGTACCCCGTGTTACGTATGCAATCCGTTCCAGGTCGCGCCATATAACCTGGGCATACATAACACAAACAAACAAACAAAAAGAAAAGAAAAAGAAAAAGAAAAAACCCAGAAGTTCGCTTCCCCCCCCCGCTTCTGCGCATGCGCGAATTGCGCAGAACGCTTCTGCACACCCGCGCCCCGTCAG
This sequence comes from Darevskia armeniaca, assembly GCA_034641395.1. Lineage (NCBI taxonomy): Eukaryota > Metazoa > Chordata > Lepidosauria > Squamata > Lacertidae > Darevskia > Darevskia armeniaca. The sequence continues at coordinate 892,363 of JAWWNF010000113.1, forward strand.
CGCTCTGTGGCAGACTTCTGGGTCGCGGAGGTCCGTAACTCGAACGTACACAACACAGAGCATACGCAACACGAGGTATGACTGCATCTGACTTTTAGAAGACATCTGAAGGCAGCCCTGTTTAGGGAAGTTTTTAATGTTTGATGTTTTATCGTGTTTTTAATATTCTATTGGGAGCCGCCCAGAGTGGCTGGGGAAACTCAGCCAGATGGGCAGGGTAATAATAATAATAATAATAATAATAATAATAATAATAATAATACAGTGGAGGAACGGGCGATAGGCTGTTTTGGAATCTTAGAGGCTTTCCTTCACCTCCCCTATTCTTTCCCCTTCTGTAGTATTGCCCAAATTCGAAGTTGTGGTGAAGGCACCTGAGGTCATCACGATTATGGCCGAGGAACTGGAAGTGGCTGTTTGTGGAGTGTAAGTGGGAACATCGGTGGGACGAGGGTGGTGGTTCCCAAAGTGGGCAGTACCGCCCCCTGGAGGGTGGTGGGATTACCTAGGGGAGATACTGGGAGGCAATGGGGGTGGGGCCGCAGGTGGTGAGTCATGACTCCTGCTAAGTGACTTTAAACCAGAAGTTGGGAAACTGGCATCACTTCAAGTCCATCCATCACATTCACAATTTACTTCATTGTGGTTACTAAATGTAGTATCTAAGGATGCGGGTGGCGCTGTGGGTTAAACCACAGAGCCTAGCACTTGCCGATCAGAGGGTCGGAAGTTCGAATCCCCGCGACGGGGTGAACTCCCATTGCTCTGTCCCAGCTCCTGCCAACCTAGCAGTTCGAAAGCACGTCAAAGTGCAAGTAGATAGGTACCGCTTTGGCGGGAAGCTAAACAGCGTTTACGTGTGCTGCTCTGGTTTGTCAGAAGCGGCTTAGTCATGCTGGCCACATGACCTGGAAGCTGTCTGTGGACAAACGCCGGCTCCCACGGCCTATAGAGCGAGATGAGCTCCACAACCCCAGAGTCGTCCGCGACTGGACCTAATGGTCAGGGGTACCTTTACCTTTAGTAGTATAGTATCTAAGACCCTTTCTCTACCACAGACCCTGGAGAGAAGTGCTGCCAGTCAGAGTAGACGATATTGGTCTAGAGGGATGGAAAGTCCGATCTAGTACATATTCTCCTGTGTTCCTGTGAAAACCTCTCCACTAAACTCCAGACAATAAACACCCATGAAAAATATACATATAAAGATTTTCTTAAAAGAGGCAGTCTTGTCAATCTTCCCTATATCTCTGTATCCTTTCTGAGGGCTTCCCCACACTAACTTTCACACAACCAGGGCCGTCTTTAGCATATGCGGCGCTGGGGTGCAAAAAAAATGCCCAGCACCCCCAATTTTGGGGGGGGCAGGCCAACGTTGTTGAGCTTTTTTTAGGGGGCAGCTCAGAGTTGTTGAACTTTTTTGGGGGGCATGCAATTCTCTCCCATGCTGCTGCAGGTGGAGGGAGGAGAGCAATCCCCGCAGAGGCTTGGGAGGGAAGCTGTGCGCGCCTCGTGTGAGCGGTGTGCGTGCGCTGGGCGGGCCTCTCAGCGGCCCGCCAATCCCAGGCGCGCAGGAGGGCGGAGCCGGCCAGCTGCTTCAGCGCCCGCAGCAGAAAAGCCTGCGGCGCTCCAATGGGCTCTGCTCCGCTCGGCAGCGGCTGTCAGCTAGCTCTTCAATCCCCGGACTCCAAATCTTGGCCCCGGACTCTCAGCCTGGCGCCCCTGAGAACCTGGCGCCCGGGTGCCCCGCACCCCTAGCACTTATGGGTAAGCCGGCCCTGCACACAACTCTGTGTCGGGGTAGTTTTTCTTACACCCCAGAGTTTCCCCCACAAAAACCTGCTCTTTAAAGCTGAAATGCAACACATTTGGATTGTCTGTGGTTTGCCATTTGCTCTGATTCAGCGGTAGAGAGTGGGTTTTCACGGGGAAAGCTCTGGAGAAAAAATAACCCCCGAAATGAGCACTCAGAAAAGCATAGATCATGCCTGCAAAGCACGGCGGAAAATTAAGTGTAGATGAGCCCTTAATCAATGCTATCTATGACTTTTTCTGTCTCCAGGTACACCTATGGGATGCCCGTTCCTGGCCAGGTGAAGATACGTGTTTGCCGGCAATACAAAGATTCCAGAGGCCGAGGGTACAGTGGTTACTCAAACTCATGTTCCTGGGCAGAGCTGGGGGGTGTATGTGAAGAGTTCAGTGGAGAGGTGAGTCTCCAAAGTAAAACTTAGGCTCAATACAGATTTCCTTTACAGTCTAACTGGGAAGGGTTGCAGCTCAGTAGAAGAGCAACTCCTTTGCATGCAGGAGGTCTCAGGTTTGATTCTCAGCATCCCCAGTTAGGGCTGGGAGTTCAAAAAAATCAAAGAGTTTATTGCGTTAGCTTTCAGCCATAGCCCAACAAGATAAAGCATACAAACAATACCAAAGACACACAACAGAAAACAAATTTCAATCAGTATTGCATAACTGCCCTGGGAAGATAATAAAAATTTGAAGTGCGCTGATGTAAGTAGTACCTATATTTGAGTACTAACACCAGGTATCTAAAGTTACTAAAAGATGTGTGGCATGTAAAAACAAACAAGCGAAGAGAACATGGGGTAACATCTCTAAATTAACTATAAGTAAAAAGGGAGTGGAGCAGAACCAGGACTGGGACGTACTACCCTGTCAGAGGGGTCCTGAGTCTCAACGCCTGCAAGATGAAAATGGCCACCCCGCGTGAAACTTGAGGGTCTGCGTCCACAAGTAGGAATTTCAAACGATCTTCCTTGGCTGTAATGGTGGACGGGATCAAGGAAAGGAGCTTAGGTCTTATTAGCTCATATAGGGGGCAAGAGAGAAAGAAATGTAGAAAGTCCTCTATCTCATTCATTTTGCATTGGCAAAGGCACTGAGCAATGGGGCTCTTAGCATATGTGCCCTGTAGGAAGGCCGTAGGTATAGTGTGGAAATGGGCCGTAGTAAAGGCTCTTGAGAAGGGCTGGGAGTTAAAGGAAGCTAAAGGAAGACTTGGACAGCCCAAGCCTTCTCAGCGGTGACTATGTTCCCTAGCAGAGGACTTGATTTGTGCCAGAAGTCCAGGGTGGCTTCCAGGTGGTTATTCCGGCCCCCACGGGTGCTATCAGCCCAGGCCCCCCCGCTCCCCCCAAAGGGTCGGAACGGGTTAAGGGGCATCTGCGGGCCAGCGGCCTCTCCCGTCATCCCGGGAGAGTTTAGGGAGGCTGCATACTCCCATAGCAGCCGCCAAAATTCCCCATGGGGGTCAGGAGCGATGTTATAAATCAGCCATTTTCCTGACGTGCACGAGCGGAAACCGGGAGCTGGTGTTCTTCCAGGTCATGTGGCGAACCAGAGCAGCGCACGGAAACGCCGTTTACCTTCCCGCCGGAGCGGTACCTATTTCTCTACTTGCACTTTGACGTGCTTTCGAACTGCTAGGCTGGCAGGAGCAGGGACCGAGCAACGGGAGCTCACCCCGTCGCAGGGATTCGAACCACCGGCCTTCTGATCGGCAAGTCCAAGGCTCTGTGGTTTAACCCATAGCGCCACCCACGTCCCTAACTTACCAGTTGAAATTAGACAGCTGTCCATCACCATTCGGTGATGCCATTCGGGCAGCTATTTCACCCCCCCCACACACACACACCTAAAAAACAAGTCTTCCCCTGGAGTGAGAGTCAGCCATTCTACATATATGAAATACTTGTATACAGTGAGATTACACACTGTCTAACATATAGATGTCCCTTGGGGTCCCTTCCAACTCGTCACTTCTATTCTTCCATGTTCTTTGAATTCTATAAATGGCTTTGTTGTTCTTAGAAGATGTAAAGATGGTTTTATTGCTCAGTTGTTTCCAGAGTTTAGAATACTGGCATGTTCTTGTGTTTTATCCTACTTTTATCTCGTAAACAGCTTCAGTGGCTCCTAGCTATGGTTTATAATTTTGTTTAATAGTAGTATAGTAATAAAAACACTATTGGGACACGGGTGGCACTGTGGGTTAAACCACAAAGCCTAGGGCTTGCCGATAAGAAGATCGGCGGTTCGAATCCCCGTGACGGGGTGACCTCCCGTTGCTCGGTCCCAGCTCCTGCCAACCTAGCAGTTCGAAAGCACAAAGTGCAAGTAGATAAATAGGTACCACTCCGGCGAGAAGGTAAACGGCATTTCCTTGCTCTGCTCTGGTTCGCCAGAAGCGGCTTAGTCATTCTGGCCACATGACCCGGAAGCTGTCCGCCAGCTCCCTCAGCCAATAAAGCGAGATGAGCACCGCAACCCCAGAGTCGTCCGCGACTGGACCTAATGGTCAGGGTTCCCTTTACCTTTAATAAAAACACTAGGTCAGAAAAAAAAGAAAGAAATTGTCGTTGTCGTTGTTAACAAACCTTGCAAACCTTTGGCTTCCCAAATAGGCAGATGCAAACGGCTGCTTCTCTCAGGTGGTGAAAACGAAGGTTTTTCAGATGAAGCGGGATTCGTCTCAGATGAAACTTGAAGTGGAGGGCAAGATCGTTGAGGAAGGCACCGGTGGGTTTTGCGGAGCAGAAGGGTTGGGTGTGCCGATCAGAACTGGGTTGGGGGCAGCGTGGCCACAGAAGGTCCATGTTGGGGCATGTGCAGAGTGCCCATTCAACACAACAGCAGGTTGTGCTGACTAGTGACTGAACATTCATTTTCCATTCAGAAGGACCCAGGGTCAGCAGCCAGCCTCGGACAGCTTTTTTCAACCCTGAGGGCTGGTTAGAGAATCCTTTCTGGAACTCTGGAGAGCCCCTTCCAGTCAGTGTAGAGCCTGACTCCGCGCAAGGCAGCATCCTACATCCCTGTTTAAATAGAAGGACATAGCTCAGGGTTAAAGCATCCGCCTCGCATCATGCAAAAAGTTCACCAGCTCAACATCTCCAGGCAGAGCCGGGAAATGTCCCTGTCCAGAAATACTGGAGTACTGCTACCAGCCAGTGTTGACAAAACTGGGCTTGATGGACCATGAATCTGATTTATTGTATTTTTTTTTAAAAGAAATATATTTATTTGATTTTCCATATTAAAATTTACATACACACCACAACCGAATATATATAAAAAAAAAGATTCCCAAGAATCTCCTGTACTTCCCTCCTCCCCTTTGTGGGTCTCATTGTTAAACTTTTCCTACTGCATCTTTTATAATAGTCCAGATTTTTATATCTCCATTATATCCAACGTTGTCGTTACATTACAAGTGTTATTGCAATCCCGCTAATGGTTTTAACTGTTTGCAATGGTTTTTTAGATAAATTATAAATTTCCCCCATTCCTTATTAAAATGTTGGTCTTCCTGATTTCTGATTTTTCCGGTCATTTTTGCCATTTCAGCATAGTCCATCAACTTGATCTGCCATTCTTCTCTGGTAGGGAATTTGTCTTATTTCCATCTCTGGGCAAATAGCATCCGCGCAGCCTGTCGCCGCATACATAAACAGTCTTTTCTGTTCCCTTGGAATCTCAGCACCTAAAAGAAAAGCTTCTGGCTTTTTTGTAAATTAATCTGACTTATTGTAAGGCACCTCCCCACATGCCTAAAGGAATGAATTTCTCTCCCACTAAATTTGTTGTTTCATTTTTCGCAGGGGTGGAACTGACCGGCAATGCTTTCTCCACAATTACTGCAACTCTCAGCACAGTTACCTTTGAAAAGGTGGACACTTACTACAAGCCTGGTATCCCGCTTTTCGGGCAGGTATTACTATTATTATTATTATTATTATTATTATTATTAAATTAAATTTGTATACCCCCCAATACCCATAGATCTCAGGGTGGTTCACAAGATAAAATAACAATATAAAAACCACAAAATACATAATAAAAATAAAGACAACCCAATAATCCCCCTGTACAATGGAATTTAATGGAAAATGCAACTTAAGCTATTCTGAAATAAGACACCAAGTTATTTGCCAATGTAGTTCCCTGTCTGAAATAAAAGTCTTTGCTGTGTATTGCCCTCTGCCCATCCAGGCGAAGCTCGTGGATGGTGCCAATGTTCCGATGGCCAACAAAACCGTTGAGATCCGTGTTGATCAATCGGGACACAGAACCAACTACACAACTGACCACCATGGGATTTTCCGGTTTTCCGTCAACACGACCGGCTACACAGATAGTTCTATCAGGATCCAGGTGAGTGTTCCTGGGGAATGGGGAGGAAACAAGGGAGAGCTTTCACATTAACCAAGCCTGATGAGGAACAACTGAGGGAGGAGAGGAGGAGATCGAGAGGAGATGAAATAGCCATCTTCAGATATCTGAAGGACCGTTGTCACATGGAAGATGGAGCAAGTTTGTTTGCTGCTGCTGCGCCAGAGGGTAGTCAGAAAGGAGATTCTGACTAAACATTAGGAAGAAGGGTAAGAGCTGTTTGACAGTGGAAGAGAGAATCCTGGAATATGGTGGACTTCCCTTCCTTGGAGGTTTTTAAGCAGAGATCAGATGGTCATCTCTGCTGATCTCTTTAGAATCTTTGAGGATTATTTAGAATCATAGAATTGGAGAGTTGGAAGGGACTCTGAGGATCATCTAACACCGAGACCATATAACACCAGTCCTGAAAGACCTACATTGGCTCCCAGTACGTTTCTGAGCAGAATTCAAGTGTTGGTGCTGACCTTTCAAGCCCTAAACGGCCTCGGCCCACTACTCACTTTGGTACTAAAAATAATTTTAGTTTAGGCAAGCCTACCCAGACATGTGGAACATTGACATATCTTTTAATCTGCTGATTTTAATTATTTTCTTCCAATGTTTTTCAATAGGTGGTTTTCATTTTATTTTATTTTTACTGATGATTTCATTATTTTATTATTTTGCTAAACTGTTTTGAGTGTGGGTTTTGTTTTGTTTTTTACAGTCAAGAGGTATGTGAATTTATGAAAGAAAGAAAGAAAATTATTACAGTCGTACCTTGGTTGTTGAACGGAATCCGTTCTGGAAGTCCGTTCGACTACCGAAAACATTCAACAACCAAGGCGCGGCTTCCGATTGGCTGCAGGAGCTTCCTGCAGCCAATCGGAAGCTGCGGAAGCCACATCGGAATGTTCGCAAACCAGAACACTCACTTCCAGGTTTGCAGTGTTCGGGAGCCAAAACGTTCGATTCACAAGACATTCGGGATCCAACTACGACTGTATTGCATTTTGTTGTATGCTAACGTCATTGAGGCATCTGTGACTTTCCTCTCTCCTCTTTTTGTTTTTAAACCAGGCAATCTATAATTCAGACGTGACGTGTCATGAATGGGGCTGGCTCAGTCCCAATCACCAGAGTGCCTCTCATTCAGCCCCACGCTTTTATTCACCAAGCGAAAGCTACCTCCACATTGAGTCCGTTCCTGGGACTTTAAGCTGTGGTCACACTCAGCCAGTCCAAGTGCATTACAGCCTGAAGCCTGGACTGGTGGAAGATAAGAAGATTAACTTTCACTACCTGGTAAGCCCAAATGGAGAGGTCTTTGTTTCAGTGCCTTGGGCTAGAACAGCGAGGGACCACCCAGCGGGGCTGAATATTAAGTCGTACAGCAGGGAAGGGCCTCTGCCAGTGACCAGTGCCATCGCTGTGTGTTGGTTGCTGGGCATTGGTCTGATAACTGTTGATAAGACGGAGTTAGGTGGTTTGGAGCTGAAACGATCGATATTATGGCAGCCATATTTGCCTTATATGTATGAAGTCCCTGACATTGTCAGGTGGGGCACTTTGGGCATCTTCTGAGATTTGGTTCAGCTCTGCCAGGGGCCGAACCTTAGGGTGGCAGAGGCTAGGACTCCATTCATCCAAAATCCGCCGGACTCAACTGGGATTCAGCCCTCGTAAACAGTGTCCGGGTGGAAAATTGCTGAAATGTCCGGAAAAATCCGGACATATAGCAGCTCATGTCGGAAGTGTAGATTTTGGCGAATTTCCTTATAAACAGCTCAAAACTTCATGGGGTTATTTTGGCCAGAAAAACTCCACGACGTGTTTGGATTTTCACTTTAACTGCATTGTTCAAGCAAGCCCTTAGAACGTGAAGGTTTTCTTCTTCTGCCAGTTAGCTTCTGTCAAACTGTTCTTATCGTACAACTACTGTGTTCCTTGTGTTGTATTTCACCTAATTATATTTTCTACGGAAAATACATATTCCCAGAGTGTTTTTAGCAATCAAGCCGTCTTCCCAGAGAACTCTGAGGATTGCATCTCTGTGACAGGAATGGGGCTTTATCTTAATAGTTTGCAGTATGGGTAGAACCAGGAGTTTTGTTAGGGGGGCAGGCCTTTTGTTGGGGGGTAACATAACCTCAGTTAGTTATTTTATATTGACTTTTATTGATTTGGGGGGCAGTTGCCCCTCCCTGCCCCCCTGGCTATGCTCATGGCTTTCAGCACCCTTAACAAACCAGTTTCCAGAATTCTTTGGGGGAAGCCACGGCTGTTTAAAGTGGTATGAAAACTGCTTTAAAGGTAAAGTGCAGATGGGGTCTCTTGTAAAACACAGCAGAGAGATCCTGGAGGAGGGCATGCACCTAGTGGTGCATGCTCTAGTTATCTCCCACTTGGACTACTGCAATGCGCTCTACGTGGGGCTACCTTTGAAGGTGACCCAGAAACAACAACTAATCCAGAATGCGGCAGCTAGACAGGTGACTGGGAGTGGCTGCCGGGACCATATAACACCAGTCCTGAAAGAAGAAGAAGAAGAAGAAGAGTTTGGATTTGATATCCCGCTTTATCACTACCCGAAGGAGTCTCAAAGCGGCTAACATTCTCCTTTCCCTTCCTCCCCCACAACAAACACTCTGTGAGGTGAGTGAGGCTGAGAGACTTCAAAGAAGTGTGACTGGCCCAAGGTCACCCAGCAGCTGCATGTGGAGGAGTGGAGACTCGAACCCGGTCTCCCAGATTAGAGTCTACCGCTCTTAACCACTACACCACACTGGCTCTACATTGAGACCTACATTGGCTCCCAGTATGTTTCTGAGCACAATTCAAAGTGTTGGTGCTGACCTTGAAAGCCCTAAATGACCCCAAAGGCCCAGTATACCTGAAGGAGCGTCTCCACCCCCATCGCTCAGCCCGGACACGAGGTCCAGCTCCGAGGGCCTTCTGCCGGTTCCCTCCCTGCGAGAAGGGAGGTTACAGGGAACCAGGCAGAGGGCCTTCTCGGTAGTGGCACCCACCCTGTGGAAGGCCCTCCCATCAGATGTCAAGGAAATAAACAACTTAATGACTGAAGTTTTAATGTATTTTAAATCTTTTATAGGAAGCTGCCCAGAGTGGCTGGGGAAACCCAGCCAGATGGGCAGGGTAGAAATCATTTGTTGTTGTTGTTGTTGTTGTTTAGTCCAACCCCTTGCAATGCAGGGATATGCAGCTGTCCCATACAGGGATCGAACCTGCAACTTTGGGTATAAGTCATAAATTATTATTATTATTATTATTATTATTATTATTATTATTATTATCGAAGCAGATGATCCTGGTTAATCAATGGAGGCTGGTCCATTACGGCAAAAGGGGCACAATCCCACCAACCTCAGCCAGACCCCATCTACCTGCCTTCTTCCTTAGAACCAGGCTTGTCCCCTTCCTTCTACTTAGTTTCAGTGTTGCCCTTAGTCACAGCATGGCAGAGTATGGGACAGATTTATAACCAGCAGGTTCCACCTGACATTACCTGTGTCGCCCCCTACTGTTGGGCTTCCCACGTCCCACCCTGCCAGTTGCATGGGGCACCAGCTACCACTGCCTCCGGGGCAGGATAAAAAAATTCCTTCCAGTAGCATCTTCTTGTTGTTGTTCAGTCGTTCAGTCGTGTCCGACTCTTCGTGACCCCATGGACCAGAGCACGCCAGGCACGCCTATCCTTCACTGCCTCTCGCAGTTTGGCCAAACTCATGTTAGTAGCTTCGAGAACACTGAGAACACCAACTAAGTTTGTTCTTGGTATGAGCTTCCTTGTGTATGCACATGAAAGCTCATACCAATAACAAACTTAGTTGGTCTCTAAGGTGCTACTGGAAGGATATTTTTTATTTTGTTTTGACTATGGCAGACCAACATGGCTACCTACCTGTAACCATAGCTGTCAACTTTTGGATTTGAAAATAAGGGATTTTCCAAAACTTTTGGATTTGAAAATAAGGGATGCTGCAAGGGCGGTGCAATGGCACCAAGTAGCCTTGCCACCCTGCGCTCCAGAGGCTGCGCACGAATGGGTGAGTGAAAGATCGAGCGCGTAGATGGCAGGCAGGCTGTCTGTCTGGTTGGGCATGAGGGTCTGGCTGCACAAGGCATGCAAGCTCCACCCCCAGTCGGTCTCAGACTCCTTATTGGCAGCTGAGCAACGCAGCTGAGGAGCCTCCCTGGCCAGCAGGGAGGGAGAGGAGCTGCTTCCTTTGAAATCCGGGAAATTTAAGGGATATCAACAATCCGGGATAGCAGCGGGAAACGGCATTGGAATAAGGGAGTTTCCCGCAAAAAAAGGGAGGGTTGACAGCTATGCCTGTAACTGGAACTCTGGTGCAGTAGTCACTAATGTTTCAGTGCCGCTAGACATTCGCCTCTTCCACCCTCATCAGGGGTCTTCCTCCTTCCTTGCAGGTGATGGCTAAAGGGGGTGTCGTACATTCAGGGATCCACGTTCAGCCTGAGGAACAAAGGGAAGGTAAATGCCACCTCCTTCCCATTTCTCCACTTCATTCTTGAATGCCAACCTGGTGGGAGTCAGCCACGTTGCATTTCCGTTCCACCGTTCCAATTGAATTTTGCTGTCCCATTGGGAATGGTTTTGCTTCTTCTATAGCAGTGGTGGTTCTGTCTGTTTTTTAAAAATGCACATTGTGTTGTTGTAACCCACACACCCCACACCCCTCTCAGGCCTCATGAGGAAGGGCAGGTAAGAAATCTTAGAAATCAATAAGAAGAGACCTGCTGGATTAGAAGAGACCTGCTGGATCAGGTCAGTGGCCCATCTTGTCCAGCATCCTGTTCTCACAGTGGCCGGATTTGAACGCAAGAGCCCTCTCCCCTCCTGCTGCTTTCAGCTACTAGCATTCAGAAGCATTACTGCCTCGTTTAAAGAAAATAACATGCTATGCAAATGCCCTACAGAGTATTGCTAGAGTTATGAGTGCCACATGTAACTGAGGGCTTTTGACTCATACAGACTCCTTCAAATATATAAAAGGATGTCATATAGAGGAGGGAGAAAGGTTGTTTTCTGCTGCTCCAGAGAAGCGGACACGGAGCAATGGATTCAAACTACAAGAAAGAAGATTCCACCTAAACATTAGGAAGAACTTCCTGACAGTAAGAGCTGTTCGACAGTGGAATTTGCTGCCAAGGAGTGTGGTGGAGTCTCCTTCTTTGGAGGTCTTTAAGCAGAGGCTTGACAGCCACATTTCAGGAATGCTTTGATGGTGTTTCCTGCTTGGCAGGGGGTTGGACTGGATGGCCCTTGTGGTCTCTTCCAACTCTATGATTCTATGATTCTATGAATGTTTCCTCAGTTTTGAGCACAATTTTGTGAGCACAATTCCGAGCACAATTCAAAGTGTTGGTGCTGACCTTTAAAGCCCTAAACGGCCTCGGTCCAGTATACCTGAAGGAGCGTCTCCACCCCCATCGTTCTGCCCGGACACTGAGGTCTAGTTCCGAGGGCCTTCTGGCGGTTCCCTCACTACGAGAAGCCAAGTTACAGGGAGCCAGGCAGAGGGCCTTCTCGGTAGTGGCACCCGCCCTGTGGAACGCCCTCCCACCAGATGTCAAAGAGAACAACAGCTACCAGACTTTTAGAAGACATCTGAAGGCAGCCCTGTTTAGGGAGGCTTTTATTGTTTAATAGATTACTGCATTTTAATGTTCTGTTGGAAGCCGCCCAGAGTGGCTGGGGAAACCCAGCCAGATGGGCAGGGTATACCATATTTTTTCGCTGCATAAGACGCACTTCTGTGCGTCTTATAGAGCAAATGTGTGGTCCCTGGAGCTGAACTGCCCAGGGGCAAAAGCAGATCGTGCTTTTTTTAATAAAAAAAAAGAGAGAGAAGGGGGTGTTGAAAGGAAGCCCGCTGAGCAGCTGCTCAGCAAACGATCGGGGAGAGAGATAAGGGAGAGAGATTCCAGCCCCGCCCCCTTGCAGAGGGAGGCTGTTTCCCCAGTGACATGTGACTGGCTGATTAGATTATCTGTCTGGAAACTGTAGAAATGGCTTCGTGAAGCTGCAGAACTGTGAGTTAAACCCCATAAAACAGGGTTTTTTCCCTTTGCAAAGTAAGCTCAACAACTTTGAGCTGATCCTCAAAAAATGGGGCTTTTCTCCTTTGTAAAAGAAGCTGCAGAAATTTGAGCTGATCCTCAAAAAATGGGGCTTTTCTCCTTTGCAAAAGAAGCTGCAGAAATGTGAGCTGATCCTCAAAAAATTGGGGCTTTCCCCCTCTAAAAACTAGGTGCGTCCTATGGTCAGGTGCGCCTTATAGAGCGATAAATATGGTAAATATTATTTATTTATTTATTTATTTATTTATTTATCCTCGTTGATTTTCTTGAGAGCTGAAGCTCGGGCAAAGATATCACATTGGAATTAATCCTCATAACCTCTCTCTCCTCTGCCTGCTTTTGTGATTCTCTGCTTACCAGCCAAAGGGGTATTTTCTCTGGACCTCCCTGTGGACGCAGACATTGCTCCGTTGGCCCGCTTGCTTCTGTACACAGTCTTGCCCAGCGGAGAACTTGTTGCTCACTCGGCAGACTTCACTGTTGAGAACTGCTTCAGAAACAAGGTAAGGCTGCGGGGACTCTCTGAGGCCCAGGGCAGAAGAGGCCAATAGGTCATTAGTTCGTTCTCCAGGACATCACCGAAGATGTTGTTTTGTTCACCCAATAGAGCATCGCTTTTACTGGTTGGACCAGTAAATATCATCTCGTTGGCAGTGGCAGAGGGTAACCCAATAAGATAAGATTTCTTTATTGCCATTGTACAAGTACAACATTGTACAAGTGCAACGAAATTGGATGCCATCCCATAAAAACAAAACAAAAAAACAGCACAAAAAATCACATTTTCAGCCACACATGCACATACGTACATACCCATCACAACTCTCCAAGGTCATATTATCTGGTTACAGCATTTAAGATGGTTATAGCTCTTGGGTAGAAACTATTCTTCAATCTATTTGTTCTTGATCTAATTGTTCTATATCTCTTGCCCGAAGGCAGTGGTGCAAAAAGACTATATCCTGGATGAGATGGATCCTGTAAAATATTGTTTACTTTTTTAAGGCAACGGGAACTGTATAGTTCTTCCAAAGATGGGAAAGGATGACCAATAATCTTTCGGGCTGTGGTTATGAAACCAAACCAAACCAAAGAGGATTATTCCATGCTGTTGTGTACAGGAACAAATTCAACAAACGCCTTTTTTTGTGTGTGTCCAGGTGGAATTGCGGTTCTCTGAGTCCAAAGGTCTCCCTGGCAGCCAAACTCAACTTGTTCTTGCATCCGCCAAAGACTCCCTCTGTGGCATCCATGCTGTTGATAAGAGTGTCTACCTCTTGAAACCTGAAGCTGAGCTCTCTCCTCAGACTGTGAGTCTCAAGCTGCCTTTAAAACTGTCTTCAGGTATAACATTTCCAGAGCTGTTTTCTCTCCTCCCCCACCATCACCCATACTGCCTCTTTGGTGCCATTCTTACCACTATCATTACTATTATAATAATTATTTCAATTCGTTACTCACCCTTCTTCTTAAGGTCCCAGGGAGGGCTACAACAATTAAAACACATCATTGATATTAAAACAATATACAGTGGTACCTCGGTTTTTTGAACGTCTCCGTTGACAAACGTTTTGGAACTCGAACGCAGTAAACCCAGAAGTAAATGCTTCCATTTTCAAACGCACCTCAGAAGTCGAACTTCTGAGGCGGCTTCCTGTTTGAGTTTTCCATACGTTTTGAGGCTTCCGTATTGAGTTTTCGGTTTTCGAACATTTCGGAAGTCGAATGGTCTTCTGGAGCAGATTACGTTCGAAAACTAAGGCGCCACTGTATTGCATACCATATTTTTCGCTCTATAAGGCGCACCTGACCATAGGACGCACCTAGTTTTTAGAGGGGAAAAGCCCCATTTTTTGTGGATCAGCTCAAAGTTGTTGAGCTTATTTTGCAAAGGGAAAAAACCCTGTTTTATGGGGTTTAACTCACAGTTCTGCAGCTTCAGGAAAAGGGAGCCATTTCTACAGTTTCCAGACAGATAATCTAATCAGCCAGTCACATGTCGCTGGGGGGGGGCTGGAATCTCTCTCCCTTATCTCTCTCCCCGATCGTTTGCTGAGCAGCTGCTCAGCGGGCTTCCTTTCAACACCCCCTTCTTTTTCAACACCCCTTACTTTTTAGGAGGAAAAAAGTGCGTCTTATGGAGCGAAAAATACGGTAATAGTTTTAAAAGGTTAAAACAACAAAAGAAAATAAGGTAGCAGAGGCAGAAACATCTGGAAAGCCAAACAAACTTTGGAGAAACAAGCAATGGTTGGTTTGCTGAAATGTGGTTAACTTGTGGTTTGTTAAACAAACCATGGTTTCAGCTCAAACCAGGCCAATATAAGTCAGGCATTTTGAACACCCTAAGGCGCTCTTGTACATACCTTACCTGGGAGTAAGTCCCAATGAACTTAGTGTGACTGAAATCTGAATAGACGTGTCCAGGATTGCATTGTAGGTTCCATATAAAAAGGCGAAGCATTATTCTGATTATAAGATGTGTCGAGGATGAGGGATTCATAGAACCGAAGAGCATCTCCACTTTTGAAAATGTGTGGGAAACCATGGAGCAGACCTATTTCCCTGTGCCAAAAATCAGCAATAGATGGTGGCACCTGGAATCAATTTGGCAATAGTGTAGAATTATGGAGATTTTCCCCTCCCCTCCCTAGATAGGACAAGTGCTGGGTATAAAGGACTTCGGGGATGATCACCAGTATCAGAAGTATGGGAGCATTTTGGGTCATGCTGAATTGCGACTACTTCATTTTCAGGTTTATGACTTGCTTCCTGTGAAGAACCTCAAAGGCTATCCATATGATAGCCCTCTTTTGAATGAAGTGAACATTCGTCCCTGCGTGGCAGGGAAAGCAATTATTGTGGATGGCATCCGCTACAACCCTGATTCTTATTCTTATGATGAAGGAGATGCCTATGAAATTCTCAAGGTGAGCACTAAAGGATCACTGAAATACAGTGGTACCTCGGTTTTCGATCGTCTCCATTGACAAATGTTTCGGAACTTGAACGCCGAAAACCAGGAATTAAATGCTTCCGTTTTCTAACACACCTCAGAAGTCGAACGGCTTCCGCTGAGATTCCACTGTATTTTTCTCATTTTTCTCTGACCGCCCTTTGCGCCTCGGTTTTCAAACGTTTCAGAAGTCGAACGGTCTACCGGAACGGATTACGTTTGAAAACCAAAGTTCCACTGTCTTGCAGAAAGTCATACTGTGCAGCATAAAAACAAACACCTCTCAGAATAAAAATTGTCTTGACCCATAAAGGATTCAAAAACTTTACTTGCAGATCTTTCTTCAAAACAGAGCAAAAACATAAATGATACATTCAAATAGTTCTATAAGACATATGCTTGTCAAAGCATAGGCTCAGCATCTTCATAGAAATATTATAACTTCCTTTGGAGGCTTTTTAGCAGAGGTTGGATGGCCACCTGGATGGATGCTTCGGCATGGATGCAACTTAAGCCATGCTCTCGGCATGGATGATGGGGGAAAAGCTTGAATTAGTTGCCTCTACCTCCCGTAGCTCCTGCCAACCTAGCAGTTTGAAAGCACGTCAAAGTGCAAGTAGATAAATAGGTACCGCTCTGACGGGAAGGTAAACGGCGTTTCCGTGCGCTGCTCTGATTCGCCAGAAGCAGCTTTGTCATGTTGGCCACATGACCGGCTCCCTCGGCCAGTAAAGCGAGATGAGCACCGCAACCCCAGAGTCGTCTGCGACTGGAGCTAATGGTCAGGGGTCCCTTCACCTTTACCTCCCATTGGCTCTGGAGCCATCTGCTGTCAGGCTCCATGCCAAAAGCACTACCAGTGTCCATGGGTACCAGACACCACAGGGTGATATTGCAATCTGAAAGAAGAAATCACCAAAGGAAAGGGAGAATTGAGGAAGGTGCTAAGCACTGATCCCGGAAAAAGGGAACTAAAATGATTGGGGGGGGGAGGAGAAGAGCGAGCGAGCGAGAGAGAGAGTTTTAGTGAGACTTTAAAATTCCACATAGCAAGCTCAAATAAAAAGCTAGCCTGGAAAGAGTCGATGAAGGGAGAAAGTTGGATGGAAGGAAATTAAAAAGCTTTAAGAAGTTGCACAAGTGCTTGGTGTGATGAAAGGAAGACAAGAGGGCAAAACAGACATAGCATTGTATGGGGGGGATAGGTTATGTATGCCCCATAGGTACAGGCAATTCTCCATACACATATTCAGGAGGTGATTGTGTTGGAGATTCATTCCCCATGTGCAGTCATGGGTTTGTTGTCTATCACATGACTGGGTATGTGTTTTGATTCCACAGGAATGGGCTGTGACGAAGACAGGATGTTTGTCTTACTGTGTTTCCTGAAGTGGGACTATTGTCCTTTGTTCTTTCTCTTTGCTGTCTGATGCTAGAGAGAGAGGGAACCATGTTGCAGTGCTGCATGTGTATTTATATGTAAATAAAGCAGATTAGCCAAAATGCTGAGTTGCTGAGGTCTGTCACGCAAGCTGAGCAAACTCTGCAGATCCGTAAGTGTGCTGATGTCTTCTGGCATCAGTCGCTGTGATGTTCAGGCTGAGGAATGCTTAAGAAGCTCCCGAACGATCGCCCAGGAGGGAGGGAACATGCCAGTCTGGTATGTGTTTCTGCCAGGGTTCTACTTGTGAGTAGCTCCTGACAGATTGGACATTGTAATGTATTGCCACTTCTGGGGTTTGGGGTTTTTTTTTTTACTCAAAACATTTCAATGACTGCGGAAGCACTGTGCTTTCTAGCTGCTTAGCTTGAAAGAAAGAAAGAAAGAAAGAAAGAGCCAGAATTCCACCTCACTACCATGACTCTACATATATCAAACCTTTTGATGTACAAAATCCCCACCCCTACCCTGTCTATGCACTATAAAATGTTTCATAATGCCTCCTTGGCTCCTTTTACAGGACTTTGGCTTGAAAGTTTTCACGAGCACCAAGATACACAAGCCTCAGATTTGCCGAAGACATGGTAAGAACTGGCCGTGGGATCAGGGGGTGAACTGCAATGATTATGAAACTACACTGGTCTTGCTATGTTAAGCTCTGTGCAGCTTGAGACCAGGATCTCTGAAACATCACCTTGCCGTTTTCCAAATTTAAAGTTTTCGTTGTATATATTTTAACTGTAGTTTGTTAAGGGTGCTGAGAGGTGGCCCCTATTCCCCATGCAGACGTACAGTTCATGGGGAGGGGGGGTGTAACAGTAAACCCCTCTTCACAGGGAACACCGGGAATCGTAGCTCTGCGAGGGGAATAAGGATCTCCTAACAACTCTCAGAATGCTTAACAAACTACAGTTCCCAGTATGCTGTGGGGTGGGGTGGAGGCACCATGGCTGTTTAAAGTGCTTTACACATAAACTAACATGCTTTCATAACCTTCCTGGTACCTTAGGGTGAAGGGTAGGCAATAAATTTAATTAAAATAACAACATTCATCACAATCATTAAGCATAATGAATTATAAATTAAATAATTGATCATTATCAGTAGTGGTACAGTGGTACCTCAGTTTTCCAAGGTAATCCCTTCCGGAAGACCGTTCGGCTTCTGAAACGTTTGAAAACTGAGGCACAAAGCGTGATCTGCAATTTCAGTTGAGAAAATTGGGGGGGAAACACTCAGCAGAAGCCGTTTGACTTCCGAGGCGCTTTCAAAAATAGAAGCGTTTACTTCCTAGTTCTCGGTGTTCGAAAACCGAAACATTTGGCTTCCAAGATGCTGGAAAATCGAAGGTACCATTGTACTGATAATTTTGTTAGTTATTCTTAGGACCGCGTTGCGCCGGTTGCTCACGAGTAACGACAAAGTCCGTCTTGTCTATATACAGGTTTATTGTGCAAAACTATTTACAGTGCTGAGCTAGTGAAAACATGACTGCCTCAGTCACTAGCAGAATCCGGGAGTGCCAGTTTCCGGCTGCGACCCCAACATAATAACTTGAGGGTGCCTAAGCGCCTCCTAAAAGGGACCCAGGTGGCGCTGTGGGTTAAACCACAGAGCCTAGGGCTTGCTGATCAGAAGGTCGGCGGTTCAAATCCCTGTGATGGGGTGAGCTCCCGTTGCTCGGTCCCTGCTCCTGCCAACCTAGCAGTTCGAAAGCACGTCAAAGTGCAAGTAGATAAATAGGAATCGCTCTGGCGGGAAGTTAAACGGCGTTTCCGTGCGCTGCTCTGGTTCGCCAGAAGCGGCTTAGTCATGCTGGCCACATGACCCGGAAGCTGTACACCGGCTCCCGGCCAATAAAGCGAGATGAGCGCCACAACCCCAGAGTCGGACACGACTGGACCTAATGGCCAGGAGTCCCTTTACCTTTACCTTTACCTTTACGTGCCTCCTCCCCTGTCTCCTCTTGACCCCTCTGCGCAATTGGGGCGACAGAAGTGGCGTGCTCCCCTCTGAGCGAGTTTCACGGGATGCGCTGGGTCTCTCAGCAGCATCCTCAAGCCTCTGCCTCACTGGGCTGCCTGTTGCCTGCCCCTCCCCGCTGGAGGAGGAGCTGCTTTCCCCGCTGGAAGAGGTCTTGCTACTCAGGAGGTGTTTAGGCTCTCTATACAGTGGTCCCTCGACTTACGAATTTAATCCGTTCCGAATGGACATTCGTAGGTCGAAAAAAAAATCGTAAGTCGATTTCCCATAGGAATGCATTGGGAGAAAAATATTCGGAAAAATTCGTAAGTCGGAAAAACCCGCATCTAAAATTCGTAAGTCGAGGAAAACGCATCTAAACCGGCAACGATTTCCATTCGGATGTCGATAAATTCGTAGGCGTGCGGCCACATTTTTCATTCGTAAGTCGAAAAATACGGATGTCGAGTACTTCGTAAGTCGAGGGACCACTGTACGTCGCTGAGCCTTCCTGCGGGACTGAAGGTAGTTCCCTGACAGTTATTATTATTTCTTAATTTTTATTTTAACACTGGGAAGTAGGCACTAAGTAATGGCGCAGAGCTGAATCACACATTCATGTTCCGTCTGACAGAAAAATGAAGGGATGGCCAACATGACTGAGTAGGAAGGATGCCTCTGGTGCTTTTTAGCGACGATAAGCGTGCAAAGTCATTGCGCAGTTCAGAAGTCAGAACAGAGCTTGAGTGGATAGCTGTGGGCAATTTCCCCCTGAAAGGCTGGCAATGTGTTTTGACACCAATTAATAATATAAATGATATTCTCTCTTCTAAGATTCCTATGCCCGTCAAAATACAGGATATGTCCATCCAGTTGGAATTGCATACAGTACAGTCAGAGAGTACAGTAGTGGTGATTTCCACGATGCCCCTGAAGCTGCGAAGCCTGCCAGGAGTTTCTTCCCTGAGACGTGGCTGTGGCAACTGGTCGTACTGGAGTAAGTGGTAGCTTTGAGCCTTGGGGAGAGATGGGGACAAATGATGTGGCAGAGGGTGTAGGAAAGAGGGTTTTTTGCCATATCATTTTTTATTAGTTTTTTTTAATAATCTATATATATAAAATCCTTCAAGTTGGATGTTTGTTAACAATTGCCTTTCTCCATAACCCCTTGATCGATTCCATTCAAATTTGGACACAACGTTCCATGGCCATATGGGAGTGATCATATGTACTTAAATTGCACAAATACCACACCTTTCCCTGGTAAAAATGTGATTTTGTGCAAAAAAAATATAGCGCCCTCCAGTGGACGTTAAACAGTACAGCACAGCACACCCATTTCCAACCCCTCCTCCTCCTTTCCCAACGTCACTACCACCATCCAATCGACAGACAGACCGCCCACAAATGCTACTGCTGGCTCTGCCGGTGGGTATAGAGCCAATCCGGGCGGAATTACCATTTTCGCGGTTTAGCCAAAAATGGGAGGGGCAACGGTTGGCTCCACCGGCGGGTATAGAGCCACGCCGGGCGGAATCGCCATTTTCGCCGTTTGCACAAAAACGGGAGGGGCAAACGGAGAACACGTAGACTGAACTTCAACGAGATAAGGTATAGGTAACCATACACTTTCTCTTTCATACTGTATCTTACTTTTCCATTTCACCAAATCAGCCACAGCAAGGCGTGGCCGGGTCAACTAGTACATTAATAAAATTCGTCACTTTATCTTTCCATCTTTTGACATTTTGGCTTTTTAAAGCCGTGACTTCCATCAAACCCTCCTAATGATATTCTAACATTTTTAACTAATATCTATACTTCATATATCAATCATTGCTTTAAGTTATCACACATAATCTTATCACTAAAACTTCGTATTACAATAATATTTCTTCATTAATCTACAAAGCTTCCTGTAATCCTACCAATATATTCAAATGAATGCAATTGTCCTTCAAATAATCTGCAAATTTAGTCCAATCTTTGATGAACTTCTGGTCCCGCTGTTCTCGGACTCTTCCCGTCATTTTGTCCAATTCTGCGTACTCCATCAGTTTCACAGTCCATTCCTCCTTTGTCAGTAATTCTTCTTGTTTCCATCTTTGTGCTATCAAAATTCTTGCAGTTGTTACTGCATATTGGAAAAGTTTAACATCTTGCTTTTTAATATCTGTACCCACTATTCCCAGCAGAAAGGCTTCTGGTTTTTTAGCAAATGTATATTTCAACATTTTCTTAATCTCATTATATATTATCTCCCAAAAGCCTTACATAGGAAAGAGGTTTTCAGGCCCTGTACCCGCAGATCTCAGGGCGGTTCCCAACATAAAATCAACATGCAAAAATGCAAAATACACAATAAAAACAAAAGCAAGAACAACCCAATAATTCCCCCTCCCCAACACATTTTAAAAGGGCATTGGATGTCAATCAGCTATTACCGGTAGACTAGTTCTTTAGCTACTAAGACACCATCAGATGTCAATCAGCCAAAGAGGAATGCTTTTGCCTGGCTCTTGAAGGTGTATAATGAAGGTGCCAGCCAAACCTCCCTGGGGAGAGCATTCCACAAGCAGGGAGCCACTGCAGAGAAGGCCCTGTTCTCGTGTTGCCACCCTGGTGTAGCCACCCTAGGGCATGCCTATTTTCACTGCAGGGTCATACCGCCCAACGTTCTCAGGCTCGCGCCTCCTTCCCCAAGCCTGGGAAGCATTTGCCCAGCTTAGGGAAGGAGGATAAATAAATAAATATACAGTGTATACAGAAAATAACATTTAATAAGAAGCACGTTTTAGGATCCTGAATTATCAGTCATTTAGTGGCCCTTATTCTAATTGCCCCAGCTATGTATCTAGAAACCTTATCTGGTCATTTTAGTCTGATAGAAGGAAGTACATTATGACTGCTGTTGAGCGCCCTGGGATGGTTAATAGGAGTGGGGTGATGATCTCGTTCCTCAGGTCTTTGTAAAGGGTACAAGACAGGAGGACATGTGCCACTGATTCTAGGCTATACTACAATCTCCACAGGGGCAAAGGAGGGGTGATGCTCTGATGGGGTTTGGTGTAGTGGTTAAGAGCGGTAGACTCGTAATCTGGTGAACCGGGTTCGCGTCTCCGCTCCTCCACATGCAGCTGCTGGGTGACCTTAGGCTAGTCTCACTTCTTTGAAGTCTCTCAGCCTCACTCACCTCACAGAGTGTTTGTTGTGGGGGAGGAAGGGAAAGGAGAATGTTAGCCGCTTTGAGACTCCTTTGGGTAGTGATAAAGCGGGATATCAAATCCAAACTCTTCTTCTTCTTCTTCTTCTTCTTCTTCTTCTTCTTCTTCTTCTTCTTCTTCTTCTCCCACCTCCTTCCCAAAAAGAGGTGGCGGAACTGTGTTCCAGCGCATTCTGCCAGAAAAAACCCACTTCATATAGGTTCTCCATCAAAGCATATAGTACTATAATTTCCACTACATTAGTCTGACACGGTACCCCCCCCCCCCAACAGCACCCTGGCTCTCTTGCAGCGGCAAACCCCTCCAATGGGGCTACTGAGTGCTCCCACCCACCCCAACTGCTTGCTGAAAGGTGCTGTGGTGATCCACACTAACTCCCCCCTCTCTTTTGTTCACCTGTGTCCTTCAGCGGCGATTACTCAGGTACAGGGGACTTCTTTGGCCACTCAGAGAAAGAGGGTGGCATCGTTCCAGGACAACTGATGATGCCTGTGACCATTCCGGACACCATCACGGAATGGAAAGTGGGAGCTTTCTGCTTGTCGCCAGACAACGGCATTGGCATTGCCCAGGCCGCCACCGTCAACGCCTTCCAGGACTTCTTCATTGAGATCACCTTGCCCTTCTCTGTGGTGAGGGGTGAAGCATTCATGATGAAGGCCACAGCCTTCTCCTATCAGAAAAACATGATGCAGGTAAGGAATGCCCAAACTTGTTCCCCAATTTTTGGGGGGAGAACTCCCCTTTCCTCTTTCCTTGGCATAGAATTGGGATCTTGTGGGCATAGAATATATAAGAATAAGAATAAGAATAGTTGTTGTTGTTGTAATTTGGAGGTTTTAAAAAATAAATAAATTTATTTAAATTTTCTGGATAAGAGATATAAAATTTACTCCCAACTATGACCTAAAAGAAAATATATACAAAATGGCATATAGGTGGTACTTAACCCCAATGAGACTATCTAAGATGTACAAAGGCAGCAACAGTAACTGCTGGAGGTGACTTTCCTCTCATGACTTTCCATGCCTCACCTTGATCTCTTCCAGTGGTGTGTAGTGGTTAAGAGCGGTAGACTCGTAATCCGGGGAACCGGGTTTGCGACTCCGCTCCTCCACATGCAGCTGCTGGGTGACCTTGGGCTAGTCACACATCTTTGAAGTCTCTCAGCCCCAGTCCTATGCATGAAAAGTCTCTTCTAGTCACTTGGAATTTTGGCACCTACAATTCCTAAAAGAAAAGCTTCTGGTTTTTTAAAAAATGTTATTTTAAACATTTTTTTTCTAAAAATAATTGTACATCATCTCCCAAAATTATTTTACTACTTTACAAGTCCACCACATATGACAGAAGGTGCCTTCTTTTTCCTTACATTTCCAGCATATATTTTTGCTAATTTATTAGGAATGAAATACCATCAGTACATCATTTTCATATAATTTTCTTTCAAAGAAGAGCATGCTGTAAACTTTAAATCCCAATTCCACAACCTCTCCCATGCCGCTGACTGTATATTATATCCAAAATCCCTTCCCCAATGTATCATTACTGGATTTGACCTGTTCGTCTTTTGATGCCATCCTATACATTTTTGAAAGGAATTTAGTCTTATTTTCTGTCATCTCCTTTTTAAATTTAGAGGTTTCATTAAAGAAACCTTTCTTTTTGTCCATCTTAAATATATCATTAAGTTGATGGTACTGTAACCAATCAGTTAGTAATCCTCTTATATCTTCAAACCTCTTTAGTTTCAACTCATGATCTGCTTCCATTAATAGTTCTTTAAAAGATGCCCAGTCATTTCTCATGTTTATTTTTTTCAGAGATATCGCCTCCATTATTGTTCTAATAATTTTTTTATATTTTTTAGGAATAAAAAATATATCCTTCGGGTAGTGATAAAAATATATCCTTCGGGTAGTGATAAAGTTATCCTTCGGGTAGTGATAAAGCGGGATATCAAATCCAAACTCTTCTTCTTCTTCTTCTTCTTCTTCTTCTCCTTCTTCTTCTTCTTCTTCCTGCTCCTCCTTTGAGTTCTTTTTCTGGTATTCTGCTTCCTTCCCACCGTAACGTCTTTCTGTCCATGGACAGGTCACCATGTCTCTGGCTCCATCCCCTGACTTTGAGGCCATCCCTGTGGAAGAAGAGGCACCTTCTTGTCTGCCTGAAAATGGGAGGAAAACAGTCTCCTGGTTGGTGACACCCAAGTCTCTGGGTAAGCAGCAACACTTCACGTCTTGGATTTGGTGGCCGGGGTGATGGACTGGTGGTGATGAGGGTGAGAGGAAGAGGAGCCAACCTGTCCCGTCCTCATCTGGTAGGAAGACTATCTTCCTTCACCTTGGGTCAGGGATATAGGTGGATGGGGGGGGGGAAGTTGATGCCTAAAGCAGAATAATAATAATAATAATAATAATAATAATAATAATAATAATAATTCATTCATTCATTCATTCATTCATACATACATACATACATACATACATACCCCACCCATCTGGCTGGATTTTCCCAGCCATTCTGGGTGGTTTCCAACAAAAAATTAAAAATACAATAAAACATCAAACATTAAAAACTTCCCTAAACAGTGCTGCCTTCAAATGTCATCTAAAAGTCAGATAGTTGTTTATTTCCTTGACATCTGATGGGAGGGTGTTCCACAGGGTGGGTGCCACCACCTAGAAGGCCTTCTGCCTGGTTCCCTGTAACTTCGCTTCTCTCAGTGAGGGAACCACCAGAAGGCCCTTGGAGCTGGACCTCAGTGTCCAGACTGAACAATGGGGGTGGAGATGCTCCTTCAGGTATATTGGGCCAAGACCGTTTAGGGCTTTAAAGGTCAGCACCAACACTTTGAATTGTGCTCGGAAACGTACTGGGAGCCAAGGTAGGTCTTTCAGGACCGGTGTTTTGTGGCCTTGGCAGCCACTCCCATTCACCAGTCTAGCTGCTGCATTCTGGATTAGTTGTAGTTTCCGGGTCATCTTCAAAGGTAGCCCCACATAGAGCGCATTGCAGTAGTCCAAGCAGGATATAACGAGAACATGCACTACAGCATGTACCACTCTGGCGAGACAGTCTGCGGGCAGGTAGCGTCTCAGCCTGTGTACCAGATGGAGCTGGTAGACAGCTGCCCTGGACACAGACTTGACCTGTGCCTCCATGGACAGCTCTGAGTCCAAAATGACTCGAGGCTGCGCACCTGCTCTTCCAGGGGCACAGCTACCCCATTCAGGACCAGGGAGCCCCCCACACCCATCCGCCCCCTGTCCCCCCAAAACAGTACTTCTGTGTTGTCAGGATTCATCCTCAATCTGTTAGCCGCCATCCATCCTTGTGGTATAATCCACAAGCCACACAGTGTTCTCAGGCCACTCTTATGCAAAGGGACAGGGCTTAGAGACACCCTGGAGACTGCCTGGTTGGTGGTGACCCATAACAGGGTCTTTTCAGGGGTTGCTTCCCAGTTCTGGAATGCCCTCCACAATTAGTTCTCCTGTCGCCATCATTATTAACTTTCAGGAGACATTTGAAAATATTCATGCTTACCCAAGCACTTGATGGCTGAAGAATACAGTTGTAAGCTGCTTTAGGATTGTAATGATAATAATAATAATAATAATAATAATAATAATAATAATAATAATTCTGCCTTTTCCCCTGGCAGAGACTCAAGGATACATACAGATAAAACAGAAACAGCTAAAAACATAGGAGTAAAAAACCAACACAGTGGTACCTCTGGTTGCGAACGGGATCCGCTCTGGAGGCTTGTTCTCAACGTGAAAAGCCCGCAACCTGAAGCACCGTATGTGCGCAGGTGCGCGGCACAATTCGGTGCTTCTGCGCATGCGCAAAGCGCGATTTAGCACTTCTGCGCATGCGCATGCGCGAGCGGCGAAACCCAGAAGTAACCCTTTCCAGTACTTCCGCGTCACTGCAGGACGCAACCTGAAAAAATGTAACATGAGGTATGACTGTAATTAAAAAACAATTAAACATTAATGGAATTAAAACAATATTACATATATAAAACATTCATAAAACATTTGGATAATTACAATAAAAAAAACTGCAACTCCAGCCCTTTCCTTAAAAGAACAGTGTTGGTATCAGAAAGTCTTCAATAGTTGCCTGGGAATATTTTAAGACAGCTGGTGCTAAATAGCTCCATAAATGGCTTGAGGAGAAGAAAAGGCTACAGAAAGAGAGAGAGAGAAAAAGATGGGCAGGATGACAAGATGGACATTTTTGTTCTAGGGGAAGTGAATGTCACAGTCAGTGCCAAGGCCCAGCCCTGTGGGAATGCAATAGAGGTGGCGAATATCCAAGAACAGCAGGACACTGTGATCAAATCTGTTTTAGTCGAGGTAAGAGAGCTGCTTTAATCTCAGTGATGGTGGGGGCATAGCTGTCAACCCTCCCTTTTTTTCCAGGAAACTCCCTTATTCCAATGCCGTTTCCCGCTGCTATCCCGGATTGTTGATATCCCTTAAATTTCCCGGATTTCAAAGGAAGCAGCTCCTCTCCCTCCCTGCCGGCCAGGGAGGCTCCTCAACTGCATTGCTCAGCTGCCAATAAGGAGTCTGAGGCTGACTGGGGGCAGAGCTTGCATGCCTTGTGCAGCCAGACCCTCACGCCCAACCAGCCAGCCTGCCTGCCTGCCGTCTATGCGCTGGCTCTTTCGCTCACCCGTTCGTGCGCAGCCTCTGGAGTGCAGGGTGGCGAGGCTACTTGGTGCCATTGCAGCGCCCTCGCGGCATCCCTTCTTTTCATATCCGAAAGTTTGAAAAAATCCCTTATTTTCAGATTCAAAAGTTGACAGCTATGGGTGGGGGCTAAGTGGTTACATGCATGTAATTGCACATATTTATGCTGGGGAAATGACACCTTAAAGACTGCAAAGTTCTGCCACAGGAGGTTACTCTCCATGTCTTCCAAAAGCACTCGGGAGGTGGTGGACTCTCCTTCCATGGAGGTTTTTAAGCAGAGGCTGGATGGCCATCTGCCATGCATTCTTTAGCTGAGATTCCGGCTTGCTGGGGGCTGGACTAGATGAGCCTTGGAGTCCCTTCCAATTCTACAATTCTGTGATTGTATGATCATACAGCCAAGGACTTGAGCAATGGTGGTTGCAACCTCCTTTTGATGCTTAAGGCAGTACAGTGTTCAACTAAAGAGTTGCACAGGTTGAATGGGAATGTCATTAGTGCAATGAGATTCTCCCTCCCCATTTCTCCTGGATCCCCAAATCTGCTCTGGAGGGATTTAGTGGGCACACTGAGAGAGGAGAGGGGGAGAATATTATATCGCACAAAGAGAAATCCTTGTGCAGATGGAACATTGAAAATAACCCTTAAATTGAACAAATTATACCCAACTAACTCCTAATTAAAGGTAAAGGTAAAGGGACCCCTGACCATTAGGTCCAGTCGTGTCCGACTCTGGGGTTGCGGCGCTCATCTCGCGTTACTGGCCGAGGGAGCCAGCGTACAGCTTCCGGGTCATGTGGCCAACATGACAAAGCTGCTTCTGGCGAACCAGAGCAGCGCAAGGAAACGCCGTTTACCTTCCCGCTGGAGCGGTACCTATTTATCTACTTGCACTTTGACGTGCTTTCGAACTGCTAGGTGGGCAGGAGCTGGGACTGAGTAATGGGAGCTCACCCCATCGCGGGATTTGAACCGCCGACCTTCTGATCAACAAGCCCTAGGCTCTGTGGTTTAACTTAATTAGAGAAGGCCTATTGCAGTTAATGAACACAGGTTTGGTCATGTCCATTAACTTCAATGGGCCCTGGCCACATTCACACCATACATTTAAAGTGCTATGATGTGACTATGAGGTAAAGGTAAAGGTACCCCTGACCGTTAAGTCCAGTTGCAGACAACTCTGGGGTTGCGGCGCTCATCTCACTCTATAGGCCGAGGGAGCCGGCGTTTGTCCGCGGACAGCTTCCGGGTCATGTGGCCAGCATGACTAAGCCGCTTCTGGCGAACCAGAGCAGCACACGGAAACACCGTTTACCTTCCCGCCAGAGCGGTACCTATTTATCTACTTGCACTTTTGACGTACTTTCAAACTGCTAGGTTGGCAGGAGCAGGGACCGAAAAACGGGAGCTCACCCCGTCGCAGGGATTCGAACCGCCGACCTTCCGATCTGCAAGCCCTAGGCCAGTGATGGCTAACCTTGACACTCCAGATGTTTTGGGACTACAACTCCCATCATTCCTAGCTAACAGGACCAGTGGTCAGGGATGATGGGAGTTGTAGTCCCAAAACATCTGGAGTGTCAAGGATAGCCATCACTGCCCTAGGCTCTGTGTTTTAGACAACAGCACCACCCACGTCCCATTGTGATGCCACTTTAAACAGCTCCAAATAATTTGAAGAGCTGTAATTGGTTAGGCTGAGAGGATCATAGAATCCTAGAGTTGGAAGAGACCCCAAGGGCCATCCAGTTCAACCCCCTGCCAAGTAGGAAACACCATCAAAGCATTCCTGACAGGTGGCTGTCAAGCCTCTGCTTAAAGACCTCCAAAGAAGGAGACTGCACCACACTCCTTGGCAGCAAATTCCACTGTCGAACAGCTCTTACCGTCAGGAAGTTCTTTCTATGCTGAGAGTTGCTAGGAGACCCCTATTCCCCTTGCAGAGCTACAGTTCCCATTGTGGTTTAATAATCAATTCCTCTTCCTAGGAGACTCTGGGAATTGTTGCTTTGTAAGGGGAGTAGAACTCCTCACAACTCTCAGCAGAGTCCCTAACAACCTACAGTTTCTGGTATCCTTTGGGAGAAGTCATGACTCTTTAAAGGTGTGTGATCCTGCTTCAAATGTATGGTGTAGATGGGGCCTGTCCCCTGTCCCCCTCATACAATGCATTCATTTATTCTTCAAATTTAGATTTTATTTTCTTCTCAAGGTAGGCATTAACTATTTTCGTTATCTCCTCGGAGTCTCTCATTCTAACCTTTCCCCTTTCCCATTCTGTCTCCACAAAGCCTGAAGGGATTGAGAAAGACGTGGTCTTCAGCAGCCTCTTGTGTCCAGCTGGTAAGTGCCTGGTGGTAGGGCCTTCTGCAGAAAGCTCACACTATTGGTGAAATGACAATGGCGAAGCTGATCTACAGCCTGTTGCAGATATTAATACTGTGCAGTATTAGACTGGAAGCGTAAGAACTGACTCCTTTTGGAAGAAATCATTGTCCAGGCCCATAAGAACATTTTTCAGTTTTTTTACTTTCCGAAATCTTCAGAAACAGAACATAAGCATCAAAAATACAACCAAAATATCCATACAATGTCTTATGCTGTCCAGCACAGGTCCTGCATCTTACAAAATATAAAATAATTCAAACAGACCTAGAAGCAGAGGTCTGTCTCTTCCCACAGCATCCATTTTTTTTTGCCTGGAGCTGTTTTTCTCTCAGTCAGAGAGGGATTTTTACATGTCCTTACTTCACAAATCCTTGAGACAAAAGACACAAAGGCAACTCCCTTCAAAACGGAGATTTGCAACCCAATACCTTCATCACATGATCTAAGGTTACAACACTCACATGTTAGCTATCAGAGAACAACAATCAGTTAGTTAATTATCTACTCAGCAAGAGCACAGAGTGCTCTCCTTGGCTATGGAAAATCTCCATGTTAAACCTTCAGCAATATACATTTAGCCATTTTTCATTTCTGTGTCAATTAAACCAGTTATACATCACACGGCCTTCTATCCTAATCAGCTAGATACTTCATTGAAGAGGAAGGAGCTGGAGCATCTGTAAGGGGCATTTCATGGTCTTTCAGAAGCTGCCCATGAGATTGATGGGCAAAGGCATGATCAAAACTCTCTCTTTCTCTCCTGCTTGCAGAAAAGTCACAGTCATCAGCACCTGTAGCTTTAGCGCTGCCAGCAAATGTGGTGGAGGGCTCAGCCAGGGCTTCAGTCTGTGCACTGGGTAAGTGGGGCAACCCTGGAGGGGCCCATGCTGGGGCTCCAGTTACTCTTGTAGCCCCCCCCCAAAAAAAACAGGCCCAAGGAGGACTGAGCATGCTCAAAGGTTGTGTAACACTGAGGGTGCTTCTATACTAGTTTCTGGTGGGATTCAAACACTTACCTTCAAATTCAGGTTGCTGTGCAATTATAGGTGATTGGTAGGTCTCTTGTGTAGCAAACCTAGTTCCCCAAAAGATCAGACTTATTTGCGATAAATAAAAGTGAAGCACTGGAAAGCATAGGATAATAAATACCGTATTTTTCGCTCCATAACGCACACCGGACCATAACACGCACCTCATTTTTAGAGGAGGAAAACCAGAAAAAAAATTTTTTTCTGGTTTTCCTCCTCTAAAAGGCTGGGAGGGAGGGAGGGAAGAGAGAGAGAGGAAGAGAGAGGGAAAGGAGGGAAGAGAGAGAGAAGGAAGGAAGGGCGGATGGAAAGAGAGAGAGGGAGGGAAGCATCTCCCTCCCTCCCTCCTTGTGCTCTCCAGGGGCAAACCTTAATGAGATGCCGGCTACGAAAACCTCGTTTCACTGGGCAGTTTCCTCAGAAGGAAATTAAAACTCAAGTCGAAGGGTAGAACCCCAAAATATAAACTACCATATTTTTCACTCCATAAGACACACTTTTTCCTCCTAAAAAGTAAGGGGAAATGTCTGTGCGTCTTATGGAGCGAATGTGTGGTCCCTGGAGCTGAACTGCCCAGGGGCAAAACCAGATCGTGCTTTTTAAAAGAGAGAGAGAGAAGGGGGTGTTGAAAGGAAGCCCGCTGAGCAGCTGCTCAGCAAACGATCGGGGAGAGAGATAAGGGAGAGAGATTCCAGCCCCGCCCCCTTGCAGAGGGAGGCTGTTTCCCCAGCGACATGTGACTGGCTGATTAGATTATCTGTCTGGAAACTGTAGAAATGGCTTCCTGAAGCTGCAGAACTGTGAGTTAAAACAGGGTTTTTTCCCATTGCAAAGTAAGCTCAACAACTTTGAGCTGATCCTCAAAAAATGGGGCTTTTCTCCTTTGCAAAAGAAGCTACAGAAATTTGAGCTGGTCCTCAAAATGTTGGGGATCCGTCTAAAAACTAGGTGCGTCCTATGGTCAGGTGCACCTTATAGAGCGAAAAAATTTTGATTAAACCTAAGGAGGCAATAAACAATGGTAAAGGGTTGAGGGTCCCAAGTGTAATTATTCTACTTCTGCATCTTCAAAAAGGATGTGAAAACCTAGACTGCATAAATCAAAGGGGAAACCCAAATTCAAGCTGTGCTAGCCTAACTAGAAAAGATACAGAACAAGATTCAGAAAACTGGGCTATAAAAGCCTCCGTGAACTAAATGTTACTGGTGTTTGGTAAGGACTGCTGGTTCTCAATCACAGGTTTATATACTAAGTAGTAGAGAATTTTTTTAAGTGACAGGCCACCCTACCAGGCTGTTGGGCAGGGCTGATAGATTCAGAGAAAGGGAAAATGAATACAAACATCAAAAATACAATGTTGGACGGAATTATAAAAAGGAGCTGTAGTCTATATAGTCGATTACGATTTTTCAGAGGGGTAGGCAGAGGCTACAACCTCCCAAGACTATGCCTACCCAATGCCTAAACCGCCACTCAAGCAAATGCTCACCAAAACTCAACTGTGGCCTTGATTTTCTCTCTCTCCTCTTCTCGTACCGCATCCCAGGAGACATCATGGGAACGGCCATAGAGAACATCCACCAGCTTCTCCAGCTGCCCTACGGCTGTGGGGAACAGAACATGGCTCGCTTTGTCCCCAACATCTACATCTTGCAGTACCTGAATAACACAGGGCAGCTGACAGAAGAGGTCAAGTCCAAGGCCATCGGATACTTAGTGACTGGTGAGGAAGACTCGTAGCTCTGCAGGAAAAATTCTACTCTGGTTGTCTTCCTTGGAGGGTGGGGTGGGCAGGGAATGAAGTATCTGGCAGCTTCTGTCACTTTCTCATTTTTCCAATCTAAAATTCAGTTCTATATATTTTGCAACCATTTGCACTCTCTCGCTCTTGCTCATCATTAAAATTTGTCAGTGTTTTCGTGTGAATTTCTCTAAATAATATACCTATACGCAGTTTTGACTACTGCACGCATTTTTTCTGCAAGCAATTTCCCTGAATACAATGCATTTTTTGTATGGTGTTTTCACTAATAGCTTAAAAAAAAAAGTTATTCATTTTATAACAAAAAAAAGACATACAAACATAAAAACAAACAAAACACACATAATTCTTAAACATTGTTAAATGACTTCCCCTGGGCCCCCCATCTGAATTTCATTACTAATCATAAAAGACAGATTTGTAAAAAAGAGAAACCCCCCCAAAAATTACTTATATAAACCTTAACCTATAAGCTCTAAATCTACGCCGATAGCCTATATTAACTTCCCTAGGGTCCACTAATAGCTTACTTTTATGCTCTCTCTCTCTCTCTCTCTCTCTCTCTCTCTCTCTCTCTCCTTTCCTTGGCAGGACTCAAGGCAGCATTTTTATAATTATATAATTAACAGTTACAGTAATTCTATAATTAAAATATAATGCATTTCCACAAACATTGATTGGGGAACTGCATTCCAAAATTCAGATAAGTGCTAACTTTGGAGCGTTATTCATTCATTTATTTGAAGGGTTATTGTCAGGTTCAGGGAATCGGCTTCCTCCCCCCTTTTGGCAGCAGATAAGCAGAACAAAGGCAATGGAGTCTTCTTACCAGTTAGAAGCTTTAATGATCACAGTGAGAGAACAAAGAATCCATTTCCTATGAATGAAGGTGCTCCCAATTAAGGGTTTCACCCACTTCCTCCCTAGTCACCCGTGTCACTACCGAGTCTTGTAACCTGATCCTGCAACCACTGTGCTTTCTGTGCTGCCACCTTATCTGCTCTTCTCGACCTTGGGCTGAGCGGATGAATGCTTTCCAGCGACAGTGAGTCTGTTAACTCTCTCCCTCCCAATTCTTCTCCTCCTAGCTGTTCCCCATCCAGTACTTCCCAGCTTCTGCCTTCTGAACTATGTCCCTCTGCAAACCACTGTTCCAAATCTATACTGTCCTCCTGCTCCTGGGGGAGGCTCCCACCATTCCTCCTCAGTACAGCCTTCCTCAGCACGGTCCCTGACAGTTATTCATTTATTTTTCTATCCCATCTTTCCTCAAAGGAGCTCAAGGTGGTGTACTTCCTAGTCCCTGCTTTAGATAAGATAAGATTTCTTTATTGTCATTGTACAAGTACAACGTTGTACAAGTGCAACGAAATTTAATGCCAGCACAATAACCCTGCGAGGCAGATGACTTAAAGAAAAAGCAATCCGTTGTGAAAATGTAGAGTACTGAACATAGTAAGAGTGGAAGAAGAAAAAAGAAAAAACCCAAAACTAACAGCAGCACCCATCCGTTTTCAGCTACAGCATTGGTTGTTTCATTTCTAGGGGCCAGATTCATCACGGGGGCTGTGAATTCAGGGCATCATTTAAAATCGAATAAGCGTAAAGGGGAATGAAAAAGAAAACCATGAAACCTGACCTTTCAAACGGTGCACAAGACCTTTATTGAGCAGTATGTTGCCTTGTCACTTCCTTCCCAAAGAGTCACCTCTGCTGAAGTTTGGGTGAGATGCAAAGGTATTCCGAAAGATGAAATTCAAATTTTGCCTTCCATTTTAGGCTACCAGAAGCAGCTGAACTATAAGCACTCTGATGGCTCCTTCAGCACCTTTGGAGAACGTAACAGGGAGACAGGAAACACCTGGTGAGATTGACAGTGCCAGACTCATAATTTCAGGGGTGTGGGTGTGGGTGTGGTGAGATTTGGCAGGATGTCTGAAAAGTTGCAGTAGTGAGGTAGGAAAACGGGGGGGGGGGTCTTCACATCCAGCAACCTTCAGTTTCAGATAGTACATGGGTAGGCAAGTGTAAAAGGGACGTGGGTGGCGCTGTGGATTAAACCACAGAGCCTAGGGCTTGTCGATCAGAAGGTCGGCGGTTTGAATCCCCGCAATGGGGTGAGCTCCCATTGCTCGGTCCCTGCTCCTGCCCACCTAGCAGTTCGAAAGCACATCAAAGTGCAAGTAGATAAATAGGTACCACTCCGGCAGGAAGGTAAACGGCGTTTCCGTGCGCTGCTCTGGTTGGCCAGAAGCGGCTTAGTCATGCTGGCCACATGACCCGGAAGCTATACGCCAGCTTCCTCGGCCAGTAAAGCGAGATGAGCACCACAACCCCAGAGTCGTCCGCGACTGGACCTAATGGCCAGGG
Organism: Darevskia armeniaca; assembly: GCA_034641395.1. Lineage (NCBI taxonomy): Eukaryota > Metazoa > Chordata > Lepidosauria > Squamata > Lacertidae > Darevskia > Darevskia armeniaca. The sequence continues at coordinate 926,507 of JAWWNF010000113.1, forward strand.
GTCCCTTTACCTAGACAAGTGTAAAAAGCCCTGGACACAAATTTTCATGGCCCTCTAGTGCCTCATTTATCAGAAGAAATGTATTTTGAGTTAACTCTGGAAGTGTATATTCAATTCTGACCAAAGAGGACAATATATATCAGGAGGATTAGTTTGGTCAGGCAGAGCTCCAGAGAAGGGTGATCAAGAAGGATAAGCAGTCCGGAAACCAAGCCTTATGAGGAACGCTTGAGGGTGTTTGGTACGTTTAGCCTGGAAAATGGGGACTGAGGGCAGATAAGATAGCCACCTTCAAATATCTCAAGGGCTGTCACATGGAAGAGGGAGCAAGCTCGTTTTATTGTGCTCTGGAGGGTAGGACTCGAACCAATGGCTTGTAGGAGTCTTGGTAGACCACAAACTTGACATGAGTCAACAGTGTGATGCAGCAGCTCAAAATGCCAATGCAATTCTGGGCTGCATCAATAGGAGTATAGCATCTAGATCAAGGGAAGTAATAGTACCACTGTATCCCGCTCTGGTCAGACCCCACCTGGAATACTGTGTCCAGTTCTGGGTACCACAGTTCAAGAAGGATACTGACAAGCTGGAACGTGTCCAGAGGAGGGCAACCAAAATGGTCAAAGGCCTGGAAATGATGCCTTATGAGGAACGGCTTAGGGAGCTGGGTATGTTTAGCCTGGAGAAGAGAAGGTTAAGGGGTGATATGATAGCCATGTTCAAATATATAAAAGGATGTCATATAGAGGAGGGAGAAAGGTTGTTTTCTGCTGCTCCAGAGAAGCGGACACGGAGCAATGGATTCAAACTACAAGAAAGAAGATTCCACCTAAACATTAGAAAGAACTTCCTGACAGTAAGAGCTGTTTGACAGTGGAATTTGCTGCCAAGGAGTGTGGTGGAGTCTCCTTCTTTGGAGGTCTTTAAGCAGAGGCTTGACAGCCACCTGTCAGGAATGCTTTGATGGTGTTTCCTGCTTGGCAGGGGGTTGGACTGGATGGCCCTTGGGGTCTCTTCCAACTCTATGATTCTATGATTCTAAGTCCCAAGAAACACTAACTAAACACTAGGTAAAACTTTCTGGTGGTAAGAGCTGTTGGGCAGTGGAATGGACTCCCTCCAAAGGTGGTGAACTTTTATTGGAGGTTTTAAAGCAGAGGTTAGATGGCTACCTGCCATGCTTTAACTGAGCTTCCTGCATTGCAGGGGGTTGGACTAGAGGACCCTTGGGGGTACCTTCCAACTCTATGCTTCTTGAAAGGGGTATGCAAGTTTAATCAATAAGCATAGTGCAGTTTGTGCTACAGGTTTTCCTTGCTTGCTTTGATCGACTCCGCTCTGGGCTCGCTTTCAGGCTGACAGCGTTTACGCTTGTATCCTTTGCCCGGGCCAAGTCCATCATCTTCGTGGAAGACAAGCACATCAGCGGCGCTCAGGCCTCGCTGGCTTCCAGGCAGAAAGAGAACGGCTGCTTCCAAAGCACCGGGACCCTCCTCAACAACGCCCTGAAGGTACAGAGGGTTGGAGGGAGACAGTCTATGGTGAAACATCAGCACAACCATAGGGCAAAACTTCTCAGCTTGTTTGGGTTGGCCTATGGGACTTGGAGTAAAGTTGGAGAAACTTGTTCTGTTTTGGTTACAGGTAGGTAGCCGTGGTGGTCTGTCATAGTCAAAACAAAATAAAAAATAAAAAAAAATCCTTCCAGTAGCACCTTAGAGACCAACTAAGTTTCGTTCTTGGTATGAGCTTTCGTGTGGTTTTCGTGGTGTATCTGAAGAAGTGTGCATGCACGTGAAAGCTCATACCAAGAACAAACTTAGTTGGTCTCTAAGGTGCTACTGGATGAATCCCAAACTGATAGGAGAGGAAAACCTGTTGACGACTGGTTGTAATACTACAACCACACTTAACATGGACACTGGCACCAGAGCCTGCAATAAACCCAGATGCCAACGTTGCTGCCACATACACCCGGACAACACCATTACTGGCCGCAACAACATCAAACATACCATCTCAGGACTATTTAATTGCTCATCGTCTAACATTGTGTATGCCATCAAATGCCAACAGTGCCCTTCAGCTCTCTATATTGGACAAACAGGCCAAATCCTACGCCAAAGGATAAATGGACATAAATCTGGCATCAGGAATCACAAGACAGAGAAACCAGTAGGAGAGCACTTCAATCTCCCAGGACACTCTATACAAGATCTCAAAGTAGCTGTCTTATTGCAAAGGAATTTCAGAAATAGACTGGAAAGAGAAGTTGCTGAATTGCAACTCATTACCAAGCTTAAAACCATGGAGAGACCTGGTCTGAACAAAGACATTGGATTCTTATCTCATTAGCCTATACATGACAAAGCTATTTTTAACCTTCTCACCCCTTGCTTTTTCCTGTAAGACTAATTGCAGTCGTTAACAGTCGTCAACAGGTTTACCACAGCTATCAACCTTTCACCCATTTCCACCACCCCTCTGAGCAATACCCCTCCCCACCCTCTCACTATATATAAGGGTCTGGTGACTTCTGTTTCAGTGTATCTGAAGAAGTGTGCATGCACACGAAAGCTCATACCAAGAACAAACTTAGTTGGTCTCTAAGGTGCTACTGGAAGAATTTTTTTATTTTTTTATTTTGTTTTGTTCTGTTTTGCTGAGCTTTACTTCCATTTTTGGTCCTGAGCTTTCAGGGTGGGGATTGCTCTAGATATTGCTGGAGCGACAATCTTGCAACTTAGCATTCCAACAGTTCTGGCGCAGCTTAGCTGCTGCCACAGCAAATAATAATAATAATAATAATTAATAAATAAATAAATAAATAAATCAGTGCCCAGTGCAAGACACTGTGCCTTCTGAGGAAAGTGGGCTCTTCCTCCTTTCCCTGCTTCCTCTTGTAGGAACGTTTATATATAATATAGCAGGGTTAAATGTTTCCTTATTTGAATTTACACAGCAGCAAGCGGATTGCTGACTCGTTTGAGTCCTTTTAATAATTATGTCTTCTACCTTCCTGCCTTCTTGGTTGTTAATCCCTTTTGCCCCTCTTAAAAGAAAAATACACATGAATCTGAATGATAACAAAATAAACTACTGTCAGATTCATTGAGTACATACTTAGGTTACAAAAGATATAAACTATATATTAGATATTAGTGAGTCCTAAAAAGACTCCATCAGAGCATTCTTTCTTTCTTTCTTTCTTTCTTTCTTTCTTTCTTTCTTTCTTTCTTTCTTTCTTTCTTTCTCTCTCTCTCTCTCTCTCTCTCTCTCTCTCTTTATTTCTTTCTTTCTTTCTTTCTTTCTTTTGGTGGATGTTTTTGCCATACTGGGCTCCTTTAGGAGGAAGGGTGTGAGATAAAATTCAGTAATCAATAATGAATAATATTTGGAGAACAGTAGAGAGCCAGTGTGGTGTAGTGGTTAAGAGTGGTAGACTCGTAATCTGGTGAACCGGGTTCGCGTCTCCACTCCTCCACATGCAGCTGCTGGGTGACCTTGGGCTAGTCACACTTCTTTGAAGTCTCTCAGCCCCACTCACCTCACAGAGTGTTTGTTGTGGGGGAGGAAGGGAAAGGAGAATGTGAGCCGCTTTGAGACTCCTTCGGGTAGTGATAAAGCGGGATATCAAATCCAAACTCTTTTTCTTCTTGGGGTGGGCAGAGTTCCTGGGAGATGGCAAAGGGCTTTCATGTACCACATGCTGGCTGAGTGATTCCCATCTTTTTTCTTACAGGGCGGGGTTGATGATGAGGTCACTCTGTCTGCCTATATCACCATCGCCCACCTGGAGATTCCTCTGCCTGTCACTGTAAGTAGACATATTTTCCCTTCTGCAACCATTCAGGATGGGTAGCAAATAACTCTAGCAAATAACTAATAACCAATCAAGCTCTTATTGGGCCAAAGTATTGAATCCATTTAGCCTAATTCAGAAAATATTTCTTCCAAAATAATTAGTTGATGGACTCCGCTTTTAAATGTTACCTGGTAATATATATATGGATAGATGTAGATGTTGCTGTTAACCTATTCGCCTCTTTTAAAAACAATATATTGTCATACCTTGGATCCTGAATGCCTTGCGACTTGAACATTTTGACTCCCGATCACCGCAAACCCAGAAGTGAGTGTTCCGGCTTGCGGCCGAGGCTTCTCCTTCTCATTTCTTTCACCCCACACAAACCCATCTCAGTGAGCTGAGTTGCACCCAAACTTCCAGCGGTTGTGCTGAGGCTTTGCTCTCCCCAGCAATATGCGGCCAGGAGGCCTGATCCTGCCACTCAAGCCACCTCCAGTAGCCTCCTGTCAGGTCTCTGGAAATGGCTGCGGTGGCTTGAGACAGGCTTCTCCTTCCTTCTCCCCCCAGCACTCCGTGGTGCGCAACGCCCTGTTCTGTTTGGAGACGGCGATGCAGGCGAAAGAGATCAACACTTACACCAAAGCCTTGCTGGCTTTCGCCTTTGCCTTGGCGGGGAAAGAGGACAAGAAGCAAGAGATGCTGCGTTTGCTTGATGGGGAAGCTGTGGAAGAAGGTGAGGGGCGACATCTTTGCCCAGGGGCATAGCAACGGGGAGGCGGGGGGCGGGCCGCCCCGGGTTCCACCCCAGAGGGGGGTGACACTTAAAAAAATTTAAAAAAAAAAAATTCTATTTTTTTATTATTATTTTAACTTCATTGAAAAAAAGAGATAATAGACACACACACACACAAACCCCCACACCTCACAAAGTGGCACCATCAGATTTATTATTTTTATTATTTATTTTTATTATTATTTATTATTATTTTTTATTTTAACTTTATTGGAAAAAAAGAGATAATAGACACACACACGCAAAACCCCCACACCTCGCAAAGTGGCACCATCAGAGGGGGGTGACACTTTTTTTTATTTTTTATTTTTTTTACATTATTATTATTATTTATTATTATGTTTTATTTTAACTTTATTGGAAAAAAAGAGATAATAGACACACACACACAAAACCCCCACACCTCGCAAAGTGGCACCATCAGAGGGGGGTGACACTTTTTTTTATTTTTTATTTTTTTTACATTATTATTATTATTTATTATTATGTTTTATTTTAACTTTATTGGAAAAAAAGAGATAATAGACACACACACACAAAACCCCCACACCTCACAAAGTGGCACCATCAGAGGGGGGTGACACTTTTTAAATTTTTTTATTTTTAATTTTTTACATTATTATTATTATTTATTATTATTTTTTATTTTAACTTTATTGAAAAAAAGAGATAATAGACACACACACACACAAAACCCCCACACCTCGCAAAGTGGCACCATCAGAGGGGGGTGACACTTTTTAAATTTTTTTATTTTTAATTTTTTACATTATTATTATTATTTATTATTATTTTTTATTTTAACTTTATTGAAAAAAAAGAGATAATAGACACACACACGCAAACCCCCACACCTCGCAAAGTGGCACCATCAGAGGGGGGTGACACTTTTTAAAAAATTTTATTTTTAATTTTTTACATTTTTATTATTATTTATTATTATTTTTTATTTTAACTTTATTGAAAAAAAAGAGATAATAGACACACACACACAAAAACCCCACACCTCGCAAAGTGGCACCATCAGAGGGGGGTGACACTTTTTAATTTTTTAAAAAATTAAAGTGGGGGGGGGGTTGACAAAAAAAATTCTGCCCCGGGTACCACCTGGGCTTGCTACGCCTCTGTCTTTGCCTTCTCCCCGTTCTGCCCCTGTCTGGTTTCCTGATTGGTGCAGGGTTGGGTTGGGGGGGGGGGTCTGTCAACTGTTTCTCCATATACAGTGGTACCTCGGGTTACATACGCTTCAGGTTACAGACTCTGCTAACCCAGAAATATTACCTTGGGTTAAGAACTTTGCTTCAGGATGAGAACAGAAATCGGGCAGCGGCGGCACAGCGGCAGCGGGAGGCCCCATTAGCTAAAGTGGTGCTTCTGGTTAAGAACGTTTTCAGGTTAAGAACGGACCTCCGGAACGAATTAAGTACGTAACCAGAGGTACCACTGTAGAAGAAAACTGCATTCCAGAATACCGATATAACATTTACAACATGTTATGGTTTAAGAGAAAATCATATGAAAATGATATATCGTTGGTATCTAACACCAGGTAAACTGGCAAAGATGTATAAATCTAAATCAAACAAATGTTGAAAATATAAAGAGAAAGAATGTTCCTTTTATCATATGCGGTGGTCTTGTAGTAAGGTTAAAGCTTACTGGGAAGTGATATATCATGAAATGAGAAGGATGTTCAAAATTACTTTTATTTAAAAAAACACAGAAGCTTTTCTTTTGGGAATTATAGGGACAGAACTACCTAAATTGTATAGAAACGTATCCATGTATGCTACTATAGCGGCAAGAATGCTACTTGCTCAAAAATGGAAAGATATAACACTCAAAAAACCACAGTCACGTATAGCATTTTTGTGTTTGGCAAAAATGGAAAGAAGCACAAGTCCGAGCAAAGGAAGAATGGATACAAAAACTTATGGAATATGCAGAAATAGTGAAACTTACCGGAAGAATAAGAAATCAAGATAACGAACTTTTTATAAAGTAATGGAAATGGTTTATTGAGTATTTGCAGATAAATTGTAAACTGGTAAAAACATTAGCAGGATTAGTGTAATAACCTGCAGTTTTATAAGAGTATCTATTTAAAGTAGATGAATAAATGAGCAAGTTAAATGAACTTGGATATGCAGAAGATATTAAAAAATAAATTTAAGGAATCGCAGAAAGAGGGGGAAGTCAAATTTTGAAATGTTAAATTGATGGTAAAACTAATGAAATGCATAAATTTGAAAAGTATTAAAAAAAAAAAAAACTAGAGAAAGAGAAAAAGAAAACTGCATTGCTGCCTCCCCGGACCGCTTCACCTTCTTATCCAATATAATTGCAAAGCAGCTTATCATTTGAAAAAGCAGCTAAACCCAAGTGGTGGTATCCAACATGCAATTGTGGCTGCCGGCCTAGATGGCTTTAAAATAGGATTGAACAAATTCATGAAGGAGATGGCTATCGGTGGCTAGTGGCCATGATGGCTATGATCTGCCTCCAAAATTGGAGTCAGCAATGCCTCTGAATACCAGCTGCTGGGAGCCACAAGGTGAAAGAAGTGGTCTTGTGCTTGAATCATAGCTGTCAACTTTCGGATTTGAAAATAAGGGATGCCGCGAGGGTGGTGCAATGGCACCAAGTAGCCTCGCCACCCTGCGCTCCAGAGGCTGTGCGTGAACAGGTGAGCAAAAGAGCGAGCGCGTAGACGGCAGGCAGGCTGGCTGTCTGGTTGGGCGTGAGGGTCTGGCTGCACAAGGCATGCAAGCTCCGCCCCCAGTCGGTCTCAGACTCCTCATTGGCAGCCGAGCAACGCAGCTGAGGAGCCTCCCTGGCCGGCAGGGAGAGAGAGGAGCTGCTTCCTTTGAAATCTGGGAAATTTAAGGGATATCAACAATCCGGGATAGCAGCGGGATATGGCATTGGAATAAGGGAGTTTCCCGCCAAAAAAAGGGAGTGTTGACAGCTATGGCTTGAATCCTGCTTGCTGGTTTCCCACAGGCATCTGGGTGGCCACTGTGAGAACAGGATGCTGGACTAGATGGGCCATTGGCCTGATCCAGAGGGCTCTTCTTATGCCATCTTTCTAAGGATTTCTCCACATGCACCCTCCCCTGAACTGCTCTAGATAGTTTGTGGAACCCCTCGAACAGATCTGAGGGGTGCATAGTGGGAAGGGGGAAATTCCATTGCTCAAATGCCAATCCTTGCGTAAGTGGAACACGTTCATTGGCTACCTCCCTGTGTTGCTTTTTGAAAAGTAGCTAAACAGGTTGGCTGTTAGCATGGATGTGATCCCGGATTCAGCTTCAGGAAAGAATAATAGAATTGTAGAGATTGGCGTCCCAAGAGTCTGCAGAAGAACATTTGGTCTGCAATGAAAAGACGATGCATCGAGGTCTCTTGGTGATGAAAAGCAGTTCATAAAGAAAAATGCAAAATGCAGCATTATATTAGTTTGATACTTGCTTTAGAAAATGCTTTTGGAGCCACTGGGAAGCCTCGTTTATTAAAATGCCTGTAGTGGTTCCAGGTTCGTCTGACTCGCATGCTAATTCACCTCTCCTTTTCTGAAGCAGATGGCTCTCTTCACTGGCAGCGGCCTGGAAAGAAAGATGTGGACGCTGACCTTCCATTCCATCGCTTGCCCCGTGCACATTCTGCAGAGGTGGAGATGACAGCCTACGTCCTCCTAGCGTACCTGACCAAGCAGCCGGCGCCATCGCAGGAAGAGCTGGCGAAATGTGCCCGCATTGTCAAGTGGCTTGTCAAGCAACAGAACCCCACTGGCGGATTCTCTTCTACTCAGGTAAAGTCCCCCCCCCTCCCTTCCGGGGACACAGGAGCGGAGGATGTTGGGAGGGACACAGTCAGGCTGGTTTGGTTCATTAGAGACATGGAGTCCCATCAGGGCAAAAACTCCTCAGAAAAAAACATAAGCCTAGAGAAAAATAAAGATCAGAGAAAGTTGAAAATGTTGCTGAAGTTTAGGTAATAATAATAATAATAATAATAATAATAATAAATAATTAATAATAATTAATTTGTTTGTACCCCATCTGGCTGGGTTTCCCCAGCCACTCTGGGTGGCTTCCAACAAAGATTAAAATACATTAAACTGTCACACATTAAAAACTTCCCTAAACAGGGCTGCCTTCAGATGTTTTCTAAATGTTGTTTATCTCTTTGACATCTGGTGGAAGGGTGTTCCACAGGACGGGTGCCACGACCGAGAAGGCCCTCTGCCTGGTTCCCTGTAGCTTTGCTTCTTGTAGTGAGGGAACCGCCAGAAGGCCCTTGGCGGGCAGAACAATGAGGGTGGAGACGCTCCAGGTATATTGGGCTGAGGCCATTTAGGGCTTTAAAGGTCAGCACCAACACTTTGAATTGTGCTCGGACACATACTGGGAGCCAATGTAGGTCTTTCAAGACCGGTGTTGTATGGTCTCGGCGGCCGCTCCCAGTCACCAGTCTAGCTGCCGCATTCTGGATTCGTTGTAGTTTCAGGGTCACCTTGGCTCTAGATACAAGCTTCTCGAACTCCATATTTCCACCATAATTCCCCGTCTTACCTTAATGGCACATGCTAATTTATCATTAATAGCTATATCCCACACCTCCTTATACCATTCTTCCATTTTATATTCTGCTTGCCCCTTCCACTTCCTAGCTATCATAATGCGTGCAGCTGTCAAGAAATTGGTGAGCAAGTCCTTGGATTTTTTTTTTAAGGAAAGGGATTTTAACCATGCTGTACTGTTTATACAAGAACAGCTGGCGAATGTTGGATCTGGGCCAATATCTTGGACCAGGAAGCCCTTCAAAGGGAGGGTTGTCCTCTTCCAGAGTAAGACACATGGCTCACGCTCCCCTCCCCATGGTCTCTGTTGCAGGACACTGTGGTGGCGCTCCAGGCCCTCTCTCTGTATGCGGCTTTAACCTACTCCGGAAGTAGCACAGGCACAGACTTGTCTGTGCACTCCGGGGCGAATGCCCTGGGAACTTTCCATGTGGACAACACCAACCGCCTGCTTCTTCAGTGCCGATCTCTGCCCCAAGTGCCAGGAGACTACAATGTTGAGGCGACAGGAGATCGCTGTGTCTATGTCCAGGTGAGTAAGTGCCCAGGCAAGGTACCTGGGAGAGACAGAATGTGTGATGGTGTCAGGCTTCGAGGAATCGGCTTTCTCCCCCATGGCAGTAAATAAGAAGATCAAATGAAAGGAATGTCTTACCAGTTAGATTCTTTAATAATCACAGTGAGAGACAAAGATTGTGTCTCGCTAGAATGGCGGTGCTCCAAATTAAGGTTCACTCCCCCCTCCGTCCCAATTAATCTATGTCACTGCTACGTCTTGTAATCTGAGCTTATCCCCTCTGTGATTTCTGTTCTGAGACTGTCTGAGCTGTTCTCGACCTTGGGGAGGGCAGTGGAGGAATGCTGTCCAACAACTGTGAATCTGTTGACCCTCTCTCTCCCGGTGTTTCTTCTTCTTCTAGCTGTCCCCCATTCAGTATTTCCCAGCTTCTGCCTTCTGAAATGTGCCCCTCTGCAAACCACTGTTCCAAATCTATGTTGTCTTCCTGTTCCTGAGAAGATTCAGGATCAGGGGGAGGGGGTGGCTCCCACCATTCCTCCTCAGTGCAGCCCTCCTCAGCACGGTCACCGACAGATGGTTTCCAAGCCACCATGTAGTCCCAAGTCATATGAGGGAAGAAGAAGAAGAGTTTGGATTTGATATCCCGCTTTATCACTCCCCGAAGGAGTCTCAAAGCGGCTAACAATCTCCTTTCCCTTCCTCCCCCACAACAAACACTCTGTGAGGTGAGTGGGGCTGAGAGACTTCAGAGAAGTGTGACTAGCCCAAGGTCACGCAGCAGCTGCATGTGGAGGAGCGGGGAAGCGAACCCGATTCCCCAGATTACGAGTCTACCGCTCTTAACCACTACACCACACTGGAAGAGAGTTCCTGGCTAACACAGAGCGTACCCTCTCTGCTTAGCTCACCCTTCTACTTTCAAGAACTTTCTGCCACCAGATCATAGAATTGTAGAGTTGGAAGGGACCCTGAGGGTTCTCTGGAATCTCAACTAAAGCATCTTCAGCATTTAGCCAAGTTTCCTGCATTGCAGGGGGTTGAATTAGATGACCCTTGGGGTCCCTTCCCACTCTACAATTCTATGATCCATGACAGATGACCACCCAACCTCTGTTTAAAAACCTCCAGGGAAGGAGAGTCCACCACCTCCCAAGGGAGTCCATTCCTCTGTCCTGCTGCCAGAAACGTCTCACATACCTGAGTGCTGTTTCCCTTCCAGACCACCTTGAAGTACAACGTGCATCCGCGCCCGGAGGACTCGCCTTTCAAGCTGGAGGTGTACACGGTCCCTGAGTCTTGTGCTGGACCCAAAGCTCACAAAACATTTGACATTGCTGTAAATGTCAGGTAATCCCTTCACAAAGCCCAGGCTGGCTAGCTAGCTGCATCAATGCAGGAGCACAGCATCTCTGGTCCTTGGTTCGGGTGATACTTTGCTCTGTTTCTTGAACTGTCTTACAAATTGTTTGATAGTCAAGTTGTGTTGTTGTACTGTGTTCTGGGATAGCTAGTGGAGTCATAGCCATTAAAAAATATCCGTAATAATAAACCAGCCATTTGGAACAGGCCCCATCTAAGCCCCTACAAACACTGTGGGGCAAACCATGGTGGAAATCTATATCTATATATCTATATATCTATATCTATATCTATATCTATATCTATATCTATATCTATATCATCTATATCATCTATATCATCTATATCTATATCTATATCTATATCTATATCTATATCTGTATCTATATCTATATCTATACCTATACCCTGTTTCCCCTATTAAGACGTAGTCATAAAATAAGCCATAGCAGGATTTTTTCACATTTGCGAAATATAAGCCGTACCCCGAAAATAAGCCATAGTGATAGGTGCAGTTCTGGAGGGCGCCAAGGAAAAGGCTGGGCTGGGCTTACGTAATAAAAATAAGACATCCCCTCAAAATAAGCCATAGTGCATTTTCTTGAGGGAAAAAAATATAAGACGGTGTCTTAAAATAGGGGAAACACGGTATCTATATGTATATCTATACAGTATATATACTGTTTGATCGTAAAAAACAACCACAAAATGAAACCTCAAAATCCTTTTAAAAAATGATACAATTATCAATTAGAGGAATTAATAATTCCTCTAATTAATTTCACACTTAAAAAGTAAAAATTACATTACAAACAGATTAAAACTCTCATCAGCTATCTACACATCTACGTGGGCCTGTCCAAACAAAACTGTTTTTCTCAAGTGGCAACAAGAGTATAATAAAGGCACCTGTCTGATATCAATAGTCGGGGAGTTCCAAAGTTCTAGCTGTTACTGATATAAAGCTCTCCCACGCCATCTCTTGGAGGGAATATCATAATTGGTTTTAACCAATTGGGGGAGAAATATAATTCAGTTTGGATTTAGAGGCATTCAGCGGGAAATAACAGTCACTTTTCGAACCAAATTTTGAACTGAAGCAAAACCATCCTTAGGAATTCATCCTTCTCCTAATTTTTGTAATCCGGTTCTTCAGCCAAGTAATGTGTGCAAAACTGCATGTCGTAGGATAAAATGTGGCTATAAAGGCATACGTTGTTGAAAATAACATAAGAAATACACATACAGTCGTACCTTCGTTCTCGAATGGAATCTGTTCCGGAAGTCTGTTCGACTTCCGAAAACGTTCAGAAACCAAGGCACGGCTTCCGATTGGCTGCAGGAGCTTCCTGCACTAAATCGGAAGCCGTGGAAACTGAGTTGGACGTTCGTCTTCCAAAACACGTTCACAAACCTGAACACTTACTTCCGGGTTTGCGGCGTTTGGGAGGCAAAGCATTTGAGTCACAAGGCAGTACCACTGTAATATAAATAAAAATTGTTTTGCAAAAAAAGTATGCATTAGGAAAAATTAGAATAATAAAATTCTAGAGTTGGAAGGGACCCTGAGGGTCATCTACTGTAGTCCAACACTCTGCAACGCAATGCAAGAATATGCAGCTGTCCCATATGGGGATCGAACCTGCAACCTTAGTATTATTAGCACCACGCGGTAACCAGCTGGGCTATCCAGGCTCCTCAGGGACCATGAGAGTCATCTAGTCCAACTCCTTGCAATGCAGGCATATTTTGCCCAATGTGGGGCTTGAACTCACAACCCTGAGATTAAGAGTCTCATGCTTTACCCAACTGAGCTATCCTGGACAAGTAAAGTCAGGGGACCCAGGATAGATTCCTGCCTGAAACCCTGGAGAGACGCTGTCCCTTGGTGTAGACAATATTGAGCTAGGTGGACCCAATGGTCTGAACTCAGTATAAAACAACTTCCTATAAATATAAAAATGTGCCTAGTGGGAGATATTCACACTAGAATACTGATGAATTTTCATGAGGGTATTATTATTATTATTATTATTATTATTACTATTATTATTATTTATTTGCAAGCTGATGTAGAAATTGTCAGCAAATACCCCGCCTGGGGCAGTTTGTGAGACTGCCCCAAAGCCAGAGCAAAGCCGTGTGCGCACATCCCCGGCTACAGAGAGTCCGGTGGCGCTGTCATATGTGATTGTTCCCCATCGTGAAGAACAACACACACAAGTCATGATTAAGGCTAAACTATTTATTGTAGGAAAAGTGCAGAGAGAATCTCTGTTGCCATCTCAGTAAGTCAGAGCTGGCATAAAGCATCCGTCCGGCATCAGGTCTAGCCAGAAGAGAGAGCACAAAGGCTAGAATTACAATAGTACAGTGAAACATAAACATTCCATGTAGGAAAACAGATAAGGCAGCTTTCTCACGGCTTAGTGAGACAGGCAACAGTCAGACCAGCCTTGCTGCAGCTGTTTGCCACTCGGCTTGGACAAAAATCATAATAGAAATGTGGACAACTAAATTTAAGATTGAGGAAAAACAAGAAACTGAAAATGGACATATTCATCTATGCTTAACCATAATAAAAACATTGAATTTGTAACCTGCCTTAAACACACACACACACAAATGTACAGAAAGCAATTGACATAAAACTGACAAACAGGACAAAATTATGTTCCTTTTTTATCCAACCAACAAGCCCATTATGGAGGTTTCCCTGACAATCGGTGACTTCCGCAAGGGAGTAACTGGACAAACATTTTGTCTCCAGCTGCAACACAGTTGGGTCCCTCCCGTTGCTTTGCTTTGAATGTATTAGAAGCCAGATTGGGTGGCTGTGGGAGGTCTGGTGGTCAGGGATGACAAGCGTTGGAGTTCTGGTGTGAGAATTCTTTCCTTTCCATCTTTGATCTCTCAGTTACATTGGCAAGTGGCCGACCTCTAACATGGTGATCCTTGATGTGAAGATGCTCTCAGGATTCATCCCAATAAAATCATCTGTAAGACAGGTAATGGCTGTTTGTGTGGCAGTGCCATAGCTGTCAACTTTCGGATTTGAAAATAAGGGATGCCGCGAGGGCGGTGCAATGGCACCAAGTAGCCTCGCCACCTTGCGCTCCAGAGGCTGCACGCGAACGGGTGAGCGAAAGAGCGAGCGCATAGACGGCAGGTAGGCTGTCTGTCTGGTTGGGCGTGAGGGTCTGGCTGCAGAAGGCATGCAAGCTCCGCCCCCAGTCAGTCTCAGGCTCCTTATTGGCAGCTGAGCAACGCAGCTGAGGAGCCTCCCTGGCCGGCAGGGAGGGAGAGGAGCTGCTGCCTTTGAAATCCAGGAAATTTAAGGGATATCAACAATCCGGGATAGCAGCGGGAAACGGCATTGGAATATGGGAGATTCCCGCAAAAAAGGGAGGGTTGACAGCTATGGGCAGCGCCCCCACCCCCAAACTCCCTTGGCTATTTTTTCCAGAGAAGTTCTGGAGCTGACTGCCACTTTACAGGTAAGCAGGTGGCGCTGTGGGTTAAACCACAGAGCCTAGGGCTTGCTGATCAGAAGGTCGGCGGTTCGAATCCCTGCGACGGGGTGAGCTCCCATTGCTCGGTCCCTGCTCCTGCCAACCTAGCAGTTTGAAATCACACCAAAGTACAAGTAGATAAATAGGTACCGCTCTGGCGGTAAGGTAAACGGCGTTTCCATGCGCTGCTCTGGTTCGCCAGAAGCGGCTTAGTCATGCTGGCCACATGACCCAGAAGCTGTACGCTGGCCCCCTCGTCCAATAAAGCGAGATGAGCACCACAACCCCAGAGTCGGACACGACTGGACCTAACGGTCAGGGGTCCCTTTACCTTTACACCTTCTATTGTGTGGGCAGGGCGGTCCCTCCCCTTATCTGGCCAATCCCCTGGCAACGCCTCCCCAGGCGGGATTGGGTGGTTGACTGAGGTAGGCGGAGACCCCACGTATCCAGCCTGGAGAGGATGAAGCCAGCCCGAACTACCAGGAGCCGCACTGGGATCCAGGGGGCTGTGCGTGACCACGCAAAAGTGCCCCCCCCATTTGATGTCGGGAGCGGTCATTGTTGGCATCCATCTGACTTGAGAGACAAGGCAGTGCGCTTCCGGGGATGAAGTCAAACAGTTGCATTCAGTGGCCGAGGAAGCCTCTTCGCCACCCGGGGCTGCGCTGCCGTGTGGAGGAACCCCCCGGGGGCGGGGCATCCTGACGCATGCATCGTGATGTCACTGCGCATGCGTCAGGACGGACTACGCATGCCCGGAAATTCCGGGCATGCGCAGTCCATCCCGGCCGGCGCTGCAGCTTCCGCGGCAAAGGGAGAGCCACCGGGGGTGCCCTGTCCATGCTGCTTTAAAGCAGCACAGACGGGCAGCCCCAGGAGCCAGCACTCACTCAGCAGCTCTCCTGGTCACCGCGGAAGCAGCAGCGCCGGCTGGGATAGATGGACTGCGCATGCCCGGATTTCCAGGCATGCGCAGTCCATCCCGGCTGGCGCTGCTGCTCCCGCGGCGACCCGCCAAGCACGGACGGGGCAGCCCCACGAGCCGCCGATCGCACACAGCTGCCCCATAGCTGGGGGCCCACCGGTGGGGCGGGGTGAGGCCGGCCTGTGTCACCCCCACCATGAAACCCGGGGCGCTATGCCCCCCCCGCGACGCCACTGGTTGCATTAGCGGCACCAAAGTGATCTCCCTGAGGTGCAAGCCTGGGCAGTGTGTATAGAGATGTGGTTCATTGGAAAGCAGAGCAATACATTTGGCACCAGCTTGGACGCAGGAGTTGCCTGAAGGAGGTGTACTGTTCGCTGTCCTCTTAGTGGCCAACCAGATGTCTGCAAGCAGGACAAGAGCACTCTCCTCTGATGTCGCTTCCAGCAACTGGTATTCAGAAGCATTATTGCCTCCAGCCATGGACACAAAGCATAGCCGTCCTGGCTGGAAGCACTAACAGTAATCCTTGCACTGTTGCAATTTCTTTCTTCTTTGGTGATCACTTGTAGCCGAGTAAGATTGTCTTCCACAAACACGGTTTTAAAAGTGAGTCCGTAAGTGACTGTGGAGGCCAATTCTGGACCCACACGTCCTTCCACAGTGGGGACATAAGTTTCTGGACGGGAATTGATCACGATGAGGGTTTGCCAAACGTGCCTTCCTCTTAGCACATTTCTCCCCTTCGTCCTGAGTTTGAGCATCTTCAAAACCTATGACACCTTTGGTAAACGCTGTTCTCCAGTTGGAGCGCTCGCAAGCCAGTGTTTCCCAGTTGTCGGTGTTTATACGACATTTTTTTAGATTTGTCTGGAGAGAGTCTTTGAACCTCTTTTGTTGACCACCAGCATTACGCTTTCCATTTTTAAGTTCGGAATAGAGTAGTTGCTTTGGAAGAAGATAATCAGGCATCTGCACATGACCAGTCCAATGAAGTTGATGTTCAAGAATCATTGCTTTGACACTGGTGATCTTTGCTTCTTCCAGTCCACTGGCATTAGTTCACCTGTCTTCCCAGGTGATGTGTAAAATTGTTTGGAGACAATGTTGATGGAATCTTTTGAGAAGTTGGAGCTTGATTTGGCACTATGTTGAATACAATATTTACACTCCTTGGGGCTTCAGGCAGAAGCAAGGATGGTGGCTTGTCGCGATTACTCGGGAATAATAAATCTCTCTCTTCTCCCTCCCACCCCCATCCCCACCTCCAGCTAATGGGTACAGCACAGGTCAAGCGGACAGAAGTGAGCACCAGCCACGTCCTTTTGTATTTGGAGAAGGTGAGTGAGGAGATGGGAAGGCAAGAAATGCATCCTTTGGGGAATGCCAACAACTAGAACCCTCTGCCTGCCTGATGGCGCACTCTTGCGAGGTCTTGCTTTGCTGGGTGTGTGATGGCTTATAACAGCTTGTCCAACCGGCTTGCCCACAGGTGGACAATGTGACCCAGAGCCTATCCTTCACGGTGGAGCAGGATGTCCCTGTCCAGCACCTGAAGCCTGCCCTGGTGAAAGTCTACGATTACTATGAAACAGGTAAGAATGGGCTCTGGTACTGCAGAACTGCTCAGTATATAGTAGCATAACAAGCGACCCAAACTCTGAACAGTGAGAGATTACAGGGGTTCCAACCACTTCTCCAGGGTTAAGTAATAATAATAATAATAATAATAATAATAATAATAATTTATTATTTGTACCCCGCCCATCTGGCCGGGTCTCCCCAGCCACTCTGGGTGGCTTCCAGCAGATATTAAAATACATTAACACATCACAGATTAAAAACTTCCCTAAACAGGGCTGCCTTCAGGTATTTTCTATATGTCATGTAGTTGTTGATCCCTTTAACCTTTGATGGGAGGGCGTTCCACAGGGCGGGGGCCACTACCGAGAAGGCCCTCTGCCTGGTTCCCTGTAGCTTTGCTTCTCGCAGTGAGGGAACCGCCAGAAGGCCCTCGGCGCTGGATCTCAGTGTCCGGGCTGAATGGTGGGGGTGGAGACGCTCCTTCAGGTATACAGGACCAAGGCCGTTTAGGGCTTTAAAGGTCAGCACCAACACTTTGAATTGTGCTCGGAAACGTACTGGGAGCCAATGTAGCTCTCTCAGGACCGGTGTTATGTGGTCCCGGCGGCCACTCCCAGTCACCAGTCTAGGTGCCGCATTCTGGATAAATTGCAGTTTCCGGGTCACCTTCAAAGGTAGCCCCACGTAGAGCGCATTGCAGTAGTCCAAACGGGAGATAACTAGAGCATGCACCACTCTGGCGAGACAGTCTGCGGGCAGGTAGGGTCTCAGCCTGCGTACCAGATGGAGCTGGTAGACAGCCACCCTGGACACAGAATTGACCTGCGCCTCCATGGACAGCTGTAAGTCCAAAATGACTCCCAGGCTGTGCACCTGGTCTTTCAGGGGCACAATTACCCCATTCAGGACCAGGGAATCCCCCACACCCGCCCGCTCCCTGTCCCCCCAAAAACAGTACTTCTGTCTTGTCAGGATTCAACCTCAATCTGTTAGCCGCCATCCATCTTCCAACCGCCTCCAGACACTCACACAGGACCTTCACCGCCTTCACTGGTTCTGATTTGAAAGAGAGGTAGAGCTGGGTATCATCCGCATACTGATGAACACCCAGCCCAAGCCCAGTTCACAAACACCACACTGGCTATTGTCCTCTTACCTAAGTGAAGTCCACCCATTACCCTGGAGGGCACCATCAGTTAGTTATATCTCTCACTGCCTGCCTCATTCTTTTGGGATGCTGAGGAAGACACTTACGTGGCCAGCTAAGTCATTGTTTTACAAACAGACTTGTCTGAGTAGTTCAGCAATAGAATCCTCTATTAGAGTCTAACTCCCACTGAGTACAGGACCCCAAGAATTGGGAAAGACTCAGACTGACCTTCCAAACCCACAACAGTATTGTCATTAAGGTTCATCTCGCACTTCTTAGTTAGCTCTCAAACTGCCTTCCCAAAAAAAAACTGTAAATCCGCCATGTTGTTGTTGTTTAGTCGTGTCTGACTCTTCGTGACCCCATGGCCATACAAAAGTAATAGTTCTAAATGTTCTAAAACCAACCCACCGGAAAAACCCACTAGACCAAAACTCTGGTGGCAGTTGGCACTGATGCAGGAAGTTGGAGGAACCACACTCTTTCCTGACCATCTTCCATTGTATTTCCAGGTGACAGTGCAATTGCAAAGTACAGCGCCCCCTGCAGTACAGGTAAAGTATGAACAGAGATTGCCTCTCACCAACCCTACATGTGAAGCAGATCGAAAACCACAAAAGGCCTCTCTAGGCCAGCACCCATATTTCTTCTGTGCCCAACCCAGATGCCTTTGTGGAGGCCCATAATCAGGACATGATTTAGGGTCTTGCACCAAAGTCTCTAACACTGGCAGCTGCATCAAACAAAACAGCTAGCAGAATGGAGGACTGGTGAAATATACTTGGAGTCAAGTGTGAATTTCATGCTCTTTATTCAGCTCATAGTAGCAAGGAATGAATCTTTCCCCAAAACGTCTGCTATATATACATTATTTACACAATGGGCCCCACGTGATTGGCTAATTCCGGGCTACTCCTGTAGGCCAATCAGGTTGCGGATTCACTTCTCCCAGAAGCCTGATTGGCTGCTCCTGCAGGCCAATCAGGTTGCTGATTCACTTCATCCAGGAGCCTGGTTGGCTGCTCTTGCAGGCCAATCAAGTCACTGATTCACTTCCACCTGGAGTTGGATTGGGTGGCACCTGCGGACCAATCAGACTGCTGCATTCTGGTTCCTATTGTTCTAGGATTCAGCTCAGTACATAACAACTGGCCTCCCATTCTGCAGGATGAGGGGTCCCCAACCTGGGCTGATAGAGTTGGGAGAGGGACATGAAAGGGGGACAAACTGTAAATTCTCTGGCTTATGGGGTGGCTGGACACCATATGGATGTTCTGTCTCTGACCCCTAAAACATCTTGGGCCATTTCTGGTTGAATGCTTGGCCAAAGGAGATTCTTGTGCTTTCCCCTCCACTGCAGATGACATTAAACAGGGGAATGTGTGAGGAATGAACCCCATCGCCCCCAGTAGACTCTGTTGGCATCTTCCATCCACCATCAGACACAGGTGGACAGAGCAACCAGGACAGCAACACAGAGAGGGAAGCATTTATCCCGACACAGCCAACGAAAATCTTCTCTGCTTTGCTTGCTTATTCCACCATTTGAATAAGCCCTGTACTCACCTTTTCTCATTTTGAGATCCTTTTCTACACCTGCTACTATTTCCCTCTATTGGATGAAAAAGAAAATAAAAGGAATCCATTCATTTCTTTTTAACCTGTCTGGCCTCATATTTTCTTCTGGCCCAAATCCAATACAGAATTAGGGCTTGAGCTACATGTTTAGCAGCAAACTCATGTCTTAGAAGGATGCTGAATGGCTGCAAAGTGTGCGTGTGTGAGAGAGGGAGTGGGATAGAAGGTCACGAAGTCTCCAGGCCGGTAGTACCGTATTTTTCACTCCATAAGACACACTTTTTTCCTCCTAAAAAGTAAGGGGAAATGTCTGTGCATCTTATGGAGCGAATGCATGGTCCCTGGAGCCAAATTGTCTAGGGGCCAAAAGCAGATTGTGGTCTTTTTTTTTTTACAAAGAGAGAAGAGGGTGTTGAAAGGAAGCCGCTGAACAGCTGTTTAGCAAGCGATCGGGGAGAGAGATAAGGCTCCCTTTCCAGCCCCGCCCCCTTGCCCAGGCCTCCGTTGTTGAATGCAGAGGGAGGCTGTTTGTTTCCCCAGCGACATGTGACTGGCTGATTAGATTATCTGTCTGGAAACTGTAGAAATGGCTCCATTTCCTGTAGGACTAGAAGCTGCAAACTGTGAGTTGAACCCCATAAAAACGGGGCTTTTCCTCTTTGAAAAAGAAGCTGCACCACTTTCAGCTGATCCTCAAAAAAAGCAGGGCTTTTCCCTTTGCAAAAAAGCTGCACCACTTTGAGCTGATCCTCAAAAAAACAGGGCTTTTCCCTTTGCAAAAGAAGCTGCACCACTTTGAGCTGATCCTCAAAAAAACAGGGCTTTCCCCATTTCCTCCTCTAAAAACTAGGTGCGTCTTATGTTCAGGTGCATCTTATGTAGCGAAAAATACAGTAATTGAATGCTTCATTTTGTTCCCTGATCAGATTCAAGGGGCATTTTGCCTTCAGTTTCCCACAGACTCCATGGGGCTTCAGCAACAGCAGCAGCAGGGGTCACATTCTGGCTCTGCCTTCTAAACTTCTCTTGTTGGTGGTTCCTCTCACCTCCAAAGCTTGCTAGCCAGAATCATCCATGGATTATTGCACTGCAGTACTAAAGCTGCAGTGACTTCCCCAATTCTGGCAGGGCACAGCTCGGTCTTCAAAGCTGTGGAACATCATGCATGCTTATAGCCACACCCCACCCCAACCTTACATCTGCACTAAATGTTAACTTGGTCTGTCTCTGACACAGAAAATATTATCTGTGTTCTCCCCCCCCCCCCCCAGGCACAGTGCAATTAATGATGTCACACTGTTGATGATTCGGATGCTTAGACTGCAGTCTTCAGATACATCTCTTGAGCCTTTAGAAGAATAAATCACTATGATTTTAAAAATCATAAGTGGAAGAAGTTTCACCTGACAGCTTTCTGGAGTCTTCTATGGCTTAATGGGAAGGTGCGGCGCTAGGGGAAAATATGTTTGCGATGCATCTCCAAAGTTCGGCATGAGTCAAAATCAGGAGGGTGGGGGAAGTTTGGGCTGAAGTTTGCTCACAAGAAACTAAGAAGAGCCCGGCAGCTGGATTAGATGAAAGGGTCATCTAGTCCAGCATCTGGCATCTCAATACAATACAATACAATACATCTCATGAAAGGAAATTAGACCACTCTGGGAAGTGCACAGCCAGGGCAGCAGGGTCTCTATGGGGTTGGTCACACTTTTTCAAGCGAAAAGCATGTTAGGAACTCTGAAAGTGCCTACGTGCAGCTAGGCACATCAAGCAATTAAGAGTTGGCTGAAGGCCAAGATCTTCTCTCTGCCTGGTAACAGGGCCTTAGTAACAACCATCTCATTGGGTGGAAAGTTCCATAAAGATAAGAGTGACCATGTGCTCCTTGATCTGGACACTATACTTCTGTTGATGCAACCTAGAATAGCATTAACTTTTTTTGCTGCTGCACAACACTGACTCAAACCTCTAGATTGTTTTCACATGTACTACTGGCAAGCCAGATGTCCAAGCTGGATAACCCCAAAACTAATTGGTAGTTGTTGCAGGAATGACCAGTTGCACAAATATAAGATGGGAGACACCTGGCTTACTAGCAATGCATGTGAAAAGCATATAGGGGTTGGGGGACCACAATCTTAACATGAGTCAACGATGTGATGTAGCAACAAAAAAAGCTAATGCATCAACAGAAGCATTGATCTGGACACTATGCTGATGTTGGAAGTGGTTTAGGAGAGACCAGTTGTTGGCCTTGAGTATTGCAAGGGAAGTAATGGTACCATTCTATTCTGCCTTGGTCAGACCACACCTGGAATACCGTGTCATCTTCCTGGCTTATGAAGAACATCTGGGGATCAGCTTAGCTTCCATTGCCCTATTCTTGTTTGTAATATCAGGCATTGTATTAGGAATCTTCATTAAATACAAGGAAATTGCAGTAGTCAAAGAGTTTGCTTGCTTCTGAATACCAGCTGCTGAATACCATCAGCACAATATTTCATTTGCCCTCATGCCCTGTGAGAATAGAATGCAGGACAGGGTAGGCCTTTAGCCTGATCCATCGGGACGTTTTTCATGTCCTTTCCCTCCTGCTAGTGCCATTAGGCAGGGTATATTTTCCCAAGCATCCCCCGTTCATGTTATGCCAACGAAAGTAATTTACCTTGCTGTGGTGGTACAATTGAGAAGGTCTGGGAAGGGAGTGAGGTTAGGGGACTACCCTTCACATTCTGGGGAGCTCCTGTCTGTCAGAGCAGATGGCATCAGTCTTGTTGGTTCTGGCTCAGTAAAAGTTCAAGGTGCTGGTTTACAAAGCCAATATACCTAAAAGATCATATAACCCATTATACATCCAACCAGCCAATGCACTCTGCAGGGAGGGTTCCCTATGAAACCAGGGCCTTTAGCATGGTGGCACCTTCAAATTGGAACTCCCTACCAGTTATATATCAGACATTTTGGTGCTTTTGAATTCCTTTCTTCCTGAACCAGCCACTTAAGCAGAGAACTTTTTCACAGTCTGTATCTGTATTGGATTTCAAAGAGGGCCCTGAGACCCATTGAGTTGTAAATTAACACATAAAATCTATGGTATAAGAGCATTTGGGGATACAAAAAACACTGCTTTTGTTTCCCCCCCATAAGTTGTATGTTATATGAAATATTAACATACCTGTATTATATGATTCTACTCCTTTCCCGCTTCAGCCATTTCGTTAATGCAAGTCACTTGGAATCTATCTATCTATCTATCCATCTACCATCCCATCAAGTCAGAATAGTTTTAGGCATTCTTGGCAATGGTTGCCAAGGAGATTGGAACTCTGGGAAAGTGACAGATGGGGGCAGTTCTGCTGTGGGAGTTAGAAGGAGGAATGGAGGGCTGATGTGGAAGAATAATGGGAGATCTCGCCTTCTTGGGTGCATGAACCAACTGAGGCTGTGAGGGCATGTCAGAAGAAAGGTAGCACTTAAATAGCTATGACTACTATTACTGAAATCCTAGGAATAGGAGAGACCTCAGGTGCTCAGAAAATATCATGGAAGTTATGGCACTTGGGAATCCGGAAGACAGGATCTCAAGAGCACATATGTTTAGACAGCAAACCATTCAAGCCCAGTGCAAGAAGTTACATCATATTGCTCTCGAGTATTTTTTTCAAAGGCAATATTAAAGTGAGAGCTGATTTGTTTTTGTTTTTCCTTAGTATAATTTGTTAAGATTCCAATATTGTTTTGCTGTCTTGTCTCCCCCTTCTCTCACCCTTGGAAAAAGGCGAGAAGAAGGGAAAATTTTGTTCAAAGGGTTGATGCCAAAATTATACATTGTATTATATTGAGTGACCAATTTAAAGAAATAAGAATTAAGCTAAATCCTGGTATTAAGCAAGCTTGGCTGAGTAATTGATTAAAATTCATAATAGAAATGGAGCTGAGAATACTCACGTGGAACGTAAATGGCCTAAATAGTAAACTTAAAAGGAACAAAGTACACCATTTATTATGCAAAAAGAAATTAGATATCATTTGTCTCCAAGAGACACATATATCAAAAATCCACCGCAGACTGTTAATAAATAAAAAACTAGGTGAGGAGTTTATCTCCTCGGACACAACGAAAAAGAAGGGTGTAGTATTATATATTAACCCCAAATTGAAACCAACACAATTGACTAAAGATAAAGAGGGCAGAATAATAGTGGTGCAAATTCAAGAAAATCTGGAAAAGACTATCGTAGTAGGAATTTACGCCCCTAATGAAAAGAAATCGGAATTTTTCAAAAAATTGGATGATACGCTAATAGAATATTGTGATCAAAAAATTATCTTAATGGGAGATTTAAATGGGATAATAATGCCAGAGTTGGATAAAAGGACCCATAACAAAAATGATAAAGAAGGGAAGCTGCCAAAAAGCTTCTTTCAAATGGCGGATAAATTGGAACTGCAAGATATATGGAGATGCAGACACCCCCTGCAGAAACAATATACATTTTATTCCCACCCAAATGATTCCGAGACGAGGATAGATGCAATTTGGTCAACTAAGGAGGTTTTATTAAGATGTAAAAAAATAGAGATCCTACCAAAAAGCATCTCAGACCACAACCCTATATATATGGCGTTGTGGGGAGGAAGAAAGATTATAAAAAGATGGAGACTAAATGAATCATTGTTAGAAGATGAGAACATCATTAAAGAAGCTGAGAAAGAATTAGAAGAATATTTTCAGAATAATTTAAATCAGGGTATCAATATGAATACGGTGTGGGATGCGGGGAAAGCAGTGGCCAGAGGGTTCTTTATAAGACAAAGTATTAGGAAAAAAAGAGAAAGAGAAAAGAAATTAGAGGATTTATTCAAGGAGATTAGGAAAAATGAATTGGAATTTGGGAAGGTTAAAAAAGAAAAAAGGGAGGAACTCAAAAAAAATATCAAAATACTACAAACCCAGATATCAGCTATTTTGGATAAAGAGATAGAGAATAAAATAAGGTTCCTAAAGCAGAAGAATTTTGAGCACTCAAATAAAGCGGGAAAGTATCTTGCTTGGCAGTTGAAAAAAATCCAAAAAGGGAAGGTTGTAGACAAGTTGGTGGAGGAAGGAAAGGTAATTACAGATCCAAAGGAGATAGCGGGGTCTTTTGCCAAGTTTTACACCAATCTTTATAAAAGAGAAGATTTCAAACAAGAAGAAGTAAGGAAGTATATCAGGGAAACAAGGGTGGAGGAGGTAGATGAGGGAAGCCTTAAAGAACTAAACAGCAGTATTACAACACAAGAGGTGCAAGACTCGATAAGGAGTGCGAAAGTGGGCAAATCCCCAGGTACTGATGGTCTGTCAGCATTATTTTATAAAAAATTAGAGGGAATTATGAAAGAACCATTAAAATTATTGATGAATCAAATATTAGACCAAGGGGTAATTCCAAAATCCTGGGAAGAGGCTTATATATCAGTCATCCCGAAGCAAGGATCGGATAATAGTCAAGTCAAAAATTTCAGACCAATATCGCTCCTAAATAATGATTATAAATTATTTGCAGGAGTGATAGCTAACCGGCTCAAGAAAGTAATGGGGAACATGATCAACAAAGACCAGGCCGGATTTCTTCCGAACAGATATATGCATAATAACTTGAGGAATATTATAGATATCCTAGAGTACCTTAGCACAAGGCCAGATAAAAAAGCAGCTCTACTTCTGTTAGACGCAGAAAAAGCCTTTGATAGGGTCTCATGGTTATTTATCAAAGAAGCTATAACATCTTTAAAGTTCGGGAAGAAAATTTATAATGCAATTGGAGCAATATATCAAAACCAAAGAGCCAAATTAATAATTAATAACGAAGTAACAGATGAAATAGAGATACAGAGGGGCACCAGGCAAGGGTGCCCACTGTCTCCATTATTATTTATTTTAAGTTTGGAATACCTCCTGGAAAATCTAAGGGGTGATGAAGGAATACAAGGAATAAGGATTGGAAAGAATACTTACCAAACGAAGGCATTCGCGGATGACGTGATACTCACAGTAGAAAACCCAATTATAAGCATTAAACAAGCATTAAGAAGAATCATGGATTATGGGAAGGTCTCAGGCTTTAAATTAAATACAGGTAAGACCAATATCATAACAAAAAATATGACGAAAGAAGAAAGGGAAAACCTGCAGATAGAAGTGGGATTAAAAGTAGTAAATAAAGCCAAATATCTAGGAATCTGGATATCAAATAATACTAACAATTTAGTGAAGGATAATTACACCAAAATCTGGCAGGACATAAGAAAAGATTTGGAAATCTGGAATAGACTAGGTCTGTCATTGCTAGGCAGAATTGCCGCTATTAAAATGAACGCACTCCCGAAGATGATGTTTTTGTTTCAAATGATACCTATTTTAGGTACAGGGGATGGAATCTTTAAACAATGGAAGAAGGACATAACTAAATTTATTTGGAACTACAAGAGAGCCAGAATAAAGTATAAGTTATTAATAGACGTTAAAGAAAGAGGAGGTTTGTCATTACCGGACCTAGAAATCTATCATGATGCCGTAGGATTTCTATGGCTAAAAGAGTGGATGACCTTAGAAAATGACAAACTATTAGATCTAGAGGGGTATGGAAATAAATTTGGCTGGCACGCGTACCTAGATGAAGATAAGATTAAAGCAAATAAAGATTTCAATAGTCATATTATTAGAAAATCATTATTGAAAATTTGGGAAAAATATAAAAATATATTGGAACCTAAAACCCCCAACTGGCTCTCACCTCTAGAAATAATGTCATTGAAAAACTTGAATTCGGGAAGATATTGGGCCAAATATAAAGATTTATTAATATTAAAAGATGGGAACTTGAGGTTGAAAGAATATGAGGAAATAAAGCATTATCTAACGGGTTGGATACAATATCACCAATTAAATAGCAAATTTAATGAGGCAAAAAGGAAGAAAGGATTTCCAGACAAACCATCAGAGCTAGAGACATTATTATTACAAAGTAATAAGAAGACCATATCTAAAATGTACAATTTGTTATTAGAATGGCAAGTAAAAGACGAAATGATCAAAGAAACGATGATTCATTGGGCCAAGGACCTGGGTAAAATTATAGGAATAGATAAATGGGAAACCTTATGGACAAAATCATGGAAATTTACAGCTGCAGTGGGAATTAAAGAAAATATGATTAAAATGTTTTACAAATGGTATCTCACTCCAAATAAGTTACATAAAATGTATAAGACAAGAGATAACCGGTGCTGGAAATGCCAAAAAGACGTGGGGAACTTTTTACATATGTGGTGGCAATGTGAGCAAATACAGAACTTTTGGAACCTGGTTTTTGAAGAAACAAAGAAAATTCTGAAATATAATATAAGGAAAAACCCAGAATCCTTTTTATTGGGGATACTGGATGAGGACATAGCGGTTCAAGATGAGGAATTATTTTTGTATATAACGGCAGCGGCCAGAGTCTTGATTGCTCTGTATTGGAAAAAACAACAGACCCCAGGAATTGATGAATGGAGAGAAAAATTATTTAATTATATGGATTTAGCTAGATTGACAAATATAGTAAGAGGTAACAGCAATCAAAAATTTAAGAGAAGCTGGGAAAAATTTGGAGACTATATGAAAAAAGAATGCCCCACATTAAAATCTTGGTATTATTTCTAATTACTCCGTATTAAACAGTTTAATGAGAAAAGGATTAGGAAAGGGAAGCCAAATAAGAAGCAGAAATTAAGATGTCAAAACAGTTACATGTATAGCTTAAGTTAATTACCTGAGAACACAGTCAGCAGAAGCCACGATGAGTTTGTGTGTTTTGTTTATGTTTTCTATTGTTTGTTTTTGTTTGTTTGTTTTGTTTTTCTTCTCTTTTTTTCTTCAATTTTCGTTCAAATAGTATTGATATGTCATTATTTACAAATGAATGATAGAGTGGGTAAGGAGACGAATCTGGTAATCAGTTAGGTTTTCTTTCTTTCTTTATTTTTTCTTTATTTGTATGGTATATATATACTGTTTGTTTATATATAGCATATGTGTTTTATGGATTATTTGTTATCTTTTTAAAATTCAATAAAAAATTATTAAAAAAAAAAAAAAAGAAAAGAAAATATCATGGAAGTTATGGCACTTGGGAATCCGGAAGACAGGATCTCAAGAGCACATATGTTTAGACAGCAAACCATTCAAGCCCAGTGCAAGAAGTTACATCATATTGCTCTCGAGTATTTTTTTCAAAGGCAATCTTTAGTTAAATCCCTGGAGCTTTGGCAGGCAGAGGATTATAAGGGGGAGAAGCATCACCTTGGCAACACCCTGGAGTCTCTGTGTGGCTTAAGGCCCAAGTACAAAGTTGGAGGGAAACATGTTTATGAGAATTGCAGAAGGTGGCTCTCTGGTCTCGACATGGGTCAGTTTGGGAGGGTGGGGAGGACATATGAGCTTGGCCTGCCAGAAGCGGCTTTGTCATGACCTGGAAGCTGTACGCCAGCTCCCTCGGCCAATAAAGAGAGATGAACGACGCAACCCCAGAGTCGGTCACGACTGGACCTAATGGTCAGGGGCCCCTTTAGCTTTACTTTATGCGTGTTTGAGTTCTGTAGTACTGGATATAACCAATTTTGAATATTTTAAAATATAGATGTCATCTTAATCTTTTGTTGTCAGGTGCTCCTTTGTATTCAGATCAGGCCTCAGAAAAATAATGTAGCATTTGGGATGAAGATGCAGCCCAGAAGCCCAGCACTGGAGGCCAAGATGGAGAAGACCTGCACGGCTACCATGTATTTCCCCTTGGTGCTCAGGTAGGTGGGCACAAAGGACACCCAAACACTGCAGAAGACCAGCATGCTGAAGGTGATCAGCTTGGCTTCATTTAAGGTCCCAGGCAGCTTCCTTGCTAGGAAAGCCACTGTGAAGCAGATGGCAGCCAAGAAACCCATGTAGCCAAGCACCCCATTTCCTGTTCCAGTGTCCAAGTTGTCATCTGCACCATCTGGCAGGCAATTTCTTCTGAAATGCACTCCTTGCCTGGACTAATCACCCTGCAGTGCGATGAAGGGTCTTGAAGGGTTTTATTGTGCTCTTGATTACATGGGCTTCCGGGCCCATGATTAAACAGTGGTTTTCCTAGCCAGCGGCCTTTCCTAGTCTGTGCCCATCAATGAAGCCAAGCTGATCACCTTTAGCATGCTGGTCTTCCGCAGTGTTTGGGTGTCCTTTGTGCCCACCTACCTGAGCACCAAGGGGAAGTTCATGGTATCTGTGCAAGTCTTCTCTTGCACAGTTGGAGTTGGAGGCAGCGCCAGAATGAGATCCCTGCTGCTTCTGTTGCTTCTTTGGCTGCTAAAGCCCCATGGAGTTTGTGTGAACGTGAAGGCAAAATGCTCAATGAAACTGATCATGGATCAAATGGGTGCATGCAATTACTGTATTTTTCGCTCCATAAGACACTTTTTTCCTCCTAAAAAGTATGGGGAAATGTCTGTGCGTCTTATGGAGCGAATGCACTGGACGGCAGCGGGATCCCTTAGC
Source organism: Darevskia armeniaca (assembly GCA_034641395.1). NCBI lineage: Eukaryota > Metazoa > Chordata > Lepidosauria > Squamata > Lacertidae > Darevskia > Darevskia armeniaca. The sequence goes on from JAWWNF010000113.1 coordinate 955,877, forward strand.
TGCCACTGCAGTCACAAGAGGAGGGATGCCTCTGCCGCCAGAGCCATGGCTCCCATCCGTCCCTCCTCCCGCCTAGCTGTAAAGCAAGCAAAGCGAGAGCCGCTTACACGGCTCCTGTCCCAGTGTCTCCTCCTCCTCCTCTTGCTCTGGTGTTGCCTCAGACCCTCGCTGTCTCCCTGCCTCCCTCCCGGCTGTCTGCTCGCAGATCACACACACACATGCACACACAAAACTAGCCCTAACAAGCCCAGGCCTTGTCTGAACGGGCACAGTCCCAGGCCTAGTGTGAGGAACGCGGGGAAAAACTGATGGGAGACTCTTAAAACTTCTGTACTCCACAGGCACTCACAAATGTGAGCTCTCCCTCCCTCCCCCTTCCAACTTGAATAAAATATTGGAAGGGGGGCCAGGTTAGCCCCACCTCACATAATTGATCTCAAGACAAAGTGCATGCACACTATATGAATGACAATGCCCATCAACATGGGGGGGGACGATGACTCCCTCAAATATTTAATGGGGGGTGAAGGCACCGAGGCCTCTAGGAGTTGGCTGCTATGCCTAGGACAATTCAGGAAAGCAAAATGATGCATACATAAAACTATAGCAAACAGAGAAAAATGTACATTAAAAAAAAACCTTTTTAATGCCTGCAATTCAATACAGTAATGTCTTTGCACCTTAGGCAGGTTGGTGTGCGAGCAGGTACACCTTCTGGTACTCTGGCCTAAGCCCTTCCTAGCCCTTATATAATTAATCATCTGAGTTGCTATAATAGCAATAAACTTTTAGGGTGATACCGTAATTATTTTATTTTTTTACAAACTGTATGTCGGCTATGTTTACTATGATGCCATTAGGTATGGTCAGCGCACAGTGGTAAACATTGGAGATACATTACTGATAGTTCCTTCATCACTGTATTTTCTTGCGGAAAACCTCCCCTTTAAACTAGAGGTAGTAAAAGAAGCTAAGGAGCATGGAAACAGAGCAGCGGAGAGACATTTTGGGCCACCTCCAACTGAAAAAATGGTAAGGGAGTGGAGGAAACAGGAGCATTAGTGGCAAAAAACAGATAAAAGCAGACTTTTCGTGGAAATGCTGCAAAGTGGCCACAGTTGGACGTGGCCATGAAAGAATGGATCACCGGAAATAATGAAATCACCGGAATAAAGGCTTCTCAGTCTCTACAAAAATTACCGGTATAATATATGAAGCCAAACGCATTGCTGTAGAGAAAGGCATTCACAATTTTACTGGATCACTATCGTGGTGCTACAGATTTATGAGGTGATGCGGCCTTGTTATGCGCACCAAAACTAGAATTGCACAAAAAATGCCAGAAAATATGAATCTAATATTCTGTCTTTTCATAAATTTGTAATTAATGCTAGGAAGAGAAATGGGTTTGAAATTGGCCAGATTGGGGCTATGGATGAATATGGGTGAAGTCCTGCTAACCTTTGATGTGCCATCTAATAGGATTGTTAATCTGAAAGGTACCAAAACTATTGCCATGAAAACCTCCGGACATGAGACCTCTGGACATGAGCTCTTTCCACACTCCAAGCATTTAAATGGTTTCTTCCCAGTGTGAATTTGTTGATGTGAAGGTGTGATTACTAGCTGAACTACTTTCCACACTGCACACATTTAAGTGCTTTTTATGCTGTGTGAGTTTGTTGATGTTTTCTAAGCTTTCCTCTTAGACTGAAGCCCTTCCTACACTCCATACATTTAAATGGTTTCTCCCCTGTGAGTTCTCTGATGTAAAGTAAGGGTTGTGTTCCGTGTGAAGCTCTTTCCACACTCCGTGCATTTAAAGGGTTTTTTCTCCTGTGTGGATTCGTAGATGTGTTCTATGGCTTCCAGAATCAGCAAATGTCTTTCCACACTCCGTGCATTTAAAGGGTTTTTTCTCCTGTGTGGATTCGTAGATGTGTTCTATGGCTTCCAGAATCAGCAAATGTCTTTCCACACTCCGTGCATTTAAACGGTTTCTCCCCTGTGTGAATTCGGAGATGTTTTTTAAAGTTTCCACTGTGATTGAAGCAGTTTCCGCACTCCATACATTTAAATGGTTTTTCTCCTGTGTGAATTCGGAGATGTTTTGCATGGCTTCCACTATCCGTTGAAGTCTTCCCACACTCCATACATTTAAATGGTTTCTCCCCTGCGTGAATTCGTAAATGCTTTACATGGGTTCCACTATCGGTGAAAGTCTTCCCACACTCCATACATTTAAATGGCTTCTCCCCTGTGTGAGTTCGCTGGTGTGAAGTGAGGGTTGACTTCAGGCTAAACCACTTTCCACACTCCATACATTCATATGGTTTCTCCCCTGTGTGAATTCGTAGATGTCTTTTATGGCTTCCAGCATCAGAAAATGTCTTTCCACACTCATTACATTTAAATGGTTTTTCTCCTGTGTGAATTCGTAGATGTTTTGCATGCGTTCCTCTATCAGTGAAAGTCTTTCCACACTCCATACATCTAAAGGGTTTCTCCCCTGTGTGAGTTCGCTGGTGTGTAGTAAGGACATGATTCCACCTGAAACACTTTCCACACTCCATACATTTGAATGGCTTCTCCCCCGTGTGAGTTCGTTGGTGTAAAGTAAGGCAATGATTCCACCTGAAACACTTTCCACACTCCTTACATTCAAATAGCTTCTCCCCTGTGTGAATCCGCTGGTGTGTTCTGTGGCTTCCAGAATCAGCAAATGTATTTCCACACTCCATACATTTAAATGGTTTCTCCTCTGTGTGAGTTTGCTTGTGAGAAGTAAACTCTGTCTTCTGGATGAAGCACTTTCCGCACTCCATGCATTTAAATGGGTTCTTCAATGAAATTCCAGGTGGTTTATTGGAATTCTGACTATTGTTTCTATCAGCTGCTTGCAGAGGAAAGAAAATCCTGTTAGGCTTCCAAAGAAAAGGAATAAGTAACATAACACACATCTAGTGAAAATAGCACATTTCAATATCTCTTACGTTCTCCCTTTCCCTTTTCCCCAATTTTTTAAAAATGCAACGAAAATAATGTCAAATTATAATGTCAAATTATAATGTCAAATTATAATAATGCCAAGTGTTACAATTAATTGGTATCTGAAGAAGTGTGCATGCACACGAAAACTCATACCAAGAACAAACTTAGTTGGTCTCTAAAGTGCTAATGGAATGAAAATTTTTATTATTATTATTATTGTTTTGTTTTGTTACAATTAAGGCAGCAAATAAAAACTTTCCTCTTTTCCCAGGCCTTTGCCTACCAGTAATTAAATCGTCTCTTTAAATGGGGGGGGGGGGTTCTGTTTCCGTTGTTACAATGTTATGTATTTTTCTATTTTCTGTGATGCTTAGATGAAGGGTGGTATATGAACAATTCTATGTACATTTTGAAGAGACCCCAAGGGTCATCTTGTCCAAACTTCTGCAATGCAGCAATCTCGACTTAAGCATCCAACCTCTGCTCAAAAGCCCCCAAAGGAGAGTCCACCACTTTCAGAGGGTGTCTGTTCTACTGTTTAGCTGGATTCACATTTCTTGTAATCTGAATCCATTGGATCAGGTCCTACCCTCCAGAGATGAAGATAACAAGCTTGCTCCATCTTCACCTGACAGCACTTTAGATATCTGAAGATAGATATCTGAAGATGGCATATCTCTTCTCGGTCTCCTTTTATCCAGGCTAAGCAAACCCAGCTTCCTCAGCCATTCCTCATAAGGCTTGGTTTCCAGACCCATGTTAAGCTTGTGGTCCACTAAGGCCCTGAGACATGTACTACTGGGAAGTCAGGTTTTCTGTTTTTATACTGTAAGCTGTGCAGTGATGCTTAGATGAAGGGTAGTATATGAGAAATTCTATGTAATCTTGGAAGAGACCCTGCAGTGGAAATAGCACCTAAAACTCAAAAGCCTGGGAAAAGGTTTTCCTCTTCACCATCCATCTATTGATCCATTTATGTCCCTATCTCCACTCCCCTAGAACTCACCAGATGTCTCTGAGGGTCCTGGGAGAGAACAGTCAGAGGTTGTGGGGAGGGATGCAGGAGGCAGCCTGACCAGGCCAACTGTCCATCTTCCTTCTTCCATCCTTGCTAGGTTTGCAGGATCAGCCTCTTCCATCCTTCCTGAGGAGCTCAGAAGCTGCAGGTTCCTGGGAGGGGAGAAGAAGCAAAGGGAGCCTCAGAGACCCTGCAGGCATTTTCCTGCCCAAAACATTCTGCAGCCTCAAGAGAAGGGGAAGGGGAAAAGGTGGAAGAGTTTGAATTTGATATCCCACTTCATCACTACCCTAAGGAGTCTCAAAGCGGCTAACAATCTCCTTTCCCCTGCTCCCGCACAACAAACACTCTGTGAGGTTGAGTGGGGCTGAGAGACTTCAAAGAAGTGTGACTAGCCCATGGTCACTCAGCAGCTGCATGTGGAGGAGTGGAGACGTGAACCCGGTTCACCAGATTCTTCGGCAATCAGCCTTCTTTATGGTCCAGCTCTCACTTCCGTACATCACTACTGGGAAAACCATACCTTTAGCTATACGGAGCTTTGTCGGCAAGGTGATGTCTCTGCTTTTTAAGATGCTGTCTAGGTTTGTCATTGCTTTTCTCCCAAGAAGCAGGCGACAAGCTTAGACAGCATCTTAAAAAGCAATCTTATTGTCAGCAATACAGTGACTGGGGAGTATTGCTCACAGTCAGTCAGCAATACTGACCCAGGTGGACCTTTGGTCTAACTCGGTGTCATGCTGCATCCTACCTTGGGGGCCCCTAGTCCCCGAGGGAGATGCAGTTTCCAAGTAGGAAGGGGGAGAAAGGAATTGGGACCCCCCTATGGATGTGACTTTAAGGAGACTCCTGGGCAGGAGGGAGAAGCCAAGGCAGCCCCTCTGGAGATTTCCCAGGCAGCGCCCAAGATGGAGCCTTTTCTCAAAATGCCACGTCTCATAGAATCATAGAGTTGGAAGAGACCCCAAGGGCCATCCAGTCCAACCCCCTGCCAAGCAGGAAACCATCAAAGCATTCCTGACAGGTGGCTGTCAAGCCTCTGCTTAAAGACCTCCAAAGAAGGAGACTCCACCACACTCCTTGGCAGCAAATTCCACTGTCGAACAGCTCTTACTGTCAGGAAGTTCTTCCTAATGTTGAGGTGGAATCTTCTTTCTTGTAGTTTGAATCCATTGCTCCGTGTCCGCTTCTCTGGAGCAGCAGAAAACAACCTTTCTCCCTCCTCTATATGACACCCTTTTATATATTTGAACATGGCTATCATATCACCCCTTAACCTTCTCTTCTCCAGGCTAAACATACCCAGCTCTCTAAGCCGTTCCTCATAAGGCATCGTTTCCAGGCCTCTCTCTCTCCACCCCAGGGGTGCCAACTTGAATAAAATATAGGGGGGGGGAGGCAAGCCCCTCCCCGAAGAAGAGGATGAGGAGTTTGGACCTGATATCCCGCCTTTCACTCCCTTTAAGGGGTCTCAAAGCGGTTAAAAATCTCCTTTCCCTTTCTCCCCCACAACAAGCACTCTGTGAGGTGAGTGAGGTAACAGAGCCATGGGAGCTCAGTAGTTTAGACCAGTGCTCCCCAACCTTTTTATCGCCGCGGACCGGTCAACGTTTGATAATTTTACCGCGGCCCGCTGAGGGGGGGACATTGATTGTTTATATTTTAGATTGTTTTGATGTAATAATTTTAATTTAATTGTATTTAAACATGCCTTCAAAATAAAATACAGTTACACCAAAAAATGAATATAAAGTGATTTAACATTTTAACACCACAGTAAATAAAATGGAAATAATTTAATGTTCCTTGGGCGGCCCGGTACCATTTGATTCACGGACCGGTACCGGGCCACGGACCGGGGGTTGAGGACCACTGGTTTAGACCACGGCCGGAAGGACCATCTCCACCATACCCAGAAGAACAACGCGGGGCTCGGACACCTCTTCCCCTTCTTTACAGCTGCAAAGTCATGCAAGCGAAGCTGAAGCCAGAAAGAAGAAAGCCAACAGAGAAGTGCCTTCCCTCCCCGTCTCCAAGCTGAGCGCGCGCCCCTCTAGAAAGAAAGGAAGCCCCTTCTGCTTCTGAGCTCCCCACTTACTGGCTTTTGCAGAGTGCGCTTTCGGGGGGCTTTTGCGCGCAGAGGACGCAGTAGATCTTGCAATGCTTCCGCCGGCCCCCTTCCTGCCCCCCAACCAGCCCCCTGTGGGCGGGGAGAAATGCTTGCAGAACGGAACAGGCTACACTTCCCAGAAACCTCTTTGTCTTTTTCCTTTTTTTTTTTTTTTTTGCAACAAGAGACTACAATTCCCAGCAGCACTTTATCTCCCAGGCTCCCTTGCAGCTGCAAAGCGGGAGGTCGGCTGCCTCTGTTGTTGGGCAGGAAGGATTTGCAAGATTTGCAGCGTGGGCGGCGCGCAAAAGCCCCTGGTGCCCACTTTGCAACAACTGTTAAGGATCGGGTCAGAAGCAGAAGGGACCCCCTTTATTTCTGGAGGAGGCGCGTTGACCTTGGATCGTGAAGACGGGGAGGCCCTTCTCGATTGATCTGAGTTTTTGCTTTCGCTTCTCTTGCATGATTTTGCAGCTGCAAAGAAGGGTCTTTACTAACGAGCAAGGTGTGGGGTAGGGAGGTGGGGCTGGACGGAGGAGGATTCGCCTCTTGCTAAGGTGGAAGAGACAGGAAGAGAAGGGTGGCGAGCAGCAATGCATTCTGCTTTTCTTTTCTGATCTAGCAAACATTTTGAAATGTTTAAGGCAATGGTTTTGTTTAACTTTGCTGCCTTCAAATGTGAGTTCTGTACTTGACCGCCTTTGTAACGTTTTCTTTTGAAGTTTAAGATAATACACGTTGCTTTGAATGCGTACTTTATATATTATTTTACTCAGTAATGTTTTATTCTGAACTTTATTATTTTAATGTCTTGCAAACCGCTCTGAGATTTCCCCCCGTTATGATTAATACTGTATATGACAAATATTGTGCTCGCCGGGGCTTATGAGACTTCTAGTCTGAAACATTTGGAGGGTGCCAGGTTGGGATTTGAAAAGAACCCTGGATCCATAGGTCACGATTAATATTATTTTCATTTTATACTGTCCCTTCCCTTTCCTGAAGAGAAAATTGGATTTTATACAGCTGACATTCTTCTCTGCCCCTCCACGCTGCCTATTCATACCTGTGGGATTTTGTACATGCCAGACATGGCCGAAATCTCTTTCAAGTTTGCAGAATCGGCCCGTTCAATTACAGCCAGAAGGTAATAAGAGTAGGACAAACGTTGGCAACCCCCCCAACTCTCCAATTTTTTTTTGTTTTTGCTTGTGTGTGTGTGTGTGTGTGTGTGTGTATTCACATCCTAAAATAATACCTCACTTTGATGAAAGTATTTTGTCAGGAAAGGCCAGGCCAAGCTCATATGTCCTCCCCACCCTCCCAAACTGACCCATGTCGAGACCAGAGAGCCACCTTCTGCAAGGTCTCATAAACATGTTTTCCTCCAACTTTGCACTTGGGCCTTAAGCCACACAGACGCCACGGTGATGCTTCTCCCCCTTATAATTATTCCTCTGCCTGCCAAAGCTCCGGGGATTTAACTAAACATTGCCTTTGAAAAATATCAACTAAACATCAGACTCGAGAGCAATATGAGGTAACTTCTTGCACTGGGCTTGAATGGTTTGCTGTCTAAACATATGTGCTCTTGAGATCCTGTCTTCCAGATTCCCAAGTGCCATAACTTCCATGATATTGTCTGAGCACCTGAGGTCTTTCCTATTCCTAGGATTTCAGTAATATTAGTCATAGCTATTTAAGTGCTACCTTTCTTCTGACATGCCCTCACAGCCTCAGTTGGTTCATGCACCCAAGAGGGCATCTCCCATTATTCTTCCACATCAGCCCTCCATTCCTTCTTCTAACTCCCACAGCAGAACTGTCCCCAACTGTCACTTTCCCAGAGTTCCAATCTCCTTGGCAACCATTGCCAATAATGCCTAAAACTATTCTGACTTGATGGGATGCTAGATGGATAGATAGATGGATAGATAGATAGATAGATAGATGCTTTTCTGCTGAAGGATTCCAAGTGACTTGCATTAACGAAATGGCTGATGCGGGAAAGGAGTAGATTCATATAATAGGTTAATATTTCATATAACATACAACTTACGGAGGGGGGGGGAACAAAAGCAGTGTTATTTGTATCCCAAAATGCTCTTATACCATAGATTTGATTTTATTTGTCAATTTACAACTCAATGGGTATCAGGGCCGTCTTTGTGCTTTATTCCAATTTGTTTTCTTCTTGCTATAAAACAATGTTGTGAATCCTTGGGAGGGGAGGCCAATTTCTTTTCTTTTTTAAAATATTTTTATTATTTGATTCTCCAATTAATATCTACATATACAATCAAATGTAAATAAAACAGCAAACAAGTATTAGGTTCTCTTGAAACCTTAGACTTCCCTCCACCCTTCCCTGGGTTCCATATTTGTCCTTTTCTGCTGCATAATTTATATCAACCAGTTATTCCATTTGTTCATTATATCCCAAGTCTTTGTTACTTTACAAGTGCTAGTTAAGCTCTGTTAAAGGGTTCAGATGTTTACAGTGGTCTTCCAAATACTCTATAAATTTTCCCCACACTTTATTAAAGTCTTGATCTTCCTGGTTTCTGATTTTCCCAGTCATTTTTGCCATTTCAGCCCAGTCCATCAATTTAAATTTGCCATTTCTCTATGGTAGGGACCTTGTTGTCTTTCCATCTCTGGGCCACAAGCATTCTAGCACCTGTCGTTGGGTACATAAACAGTCTTTTTCTGCTACTTCAGTATTTCTGCACCTATAATTCCTAATAAGAAAGCTTCTGGGTTTTTTAAACAAACATTATCTTAAACATTTTTTTCCAATTCATTATATATCATTTTACAATTATTTTACAATTCCACCACATATGATAAAAGGTGGGGAAGGCCAATTTCTAAGTCCTGTGTCTGGACAGGTGGTTGGGGAATAATTTTGCTTTCCTCTGTGCTCCCAAAGGTACCGGTAGGTGGGCACAAACGACACCCAAACACTGCAGAAGACCAGCATGCTGAAGGTGATCAGCTTGGCTACATTTACCTGAGTTCCTGTCACCTTTACCTGTGATTGGAGGTTAGATTAGCACCACCACCCCATCCCGCTGACCATTTCTACTAGCAATAAATTCAACAGATCTGTGACATGAATGTTGTTCCTTAAAACTAGCATTGTAATGCATTTCTTGTTTTTCCACATAAATAAGGAAATAAATCACTCAATAATAAACTGTGTGAAACTGAATTTTCAATGATTTCATTTCTCTAGGATTGGGATGCATGGGAATAATTTTCCCTCTTATGGAAAAAAGCCAATTAAAGGTTATGGGAGTCTGAGGTATATAAGGTCCTTGACCATTTTCCCTATCTTAATTTTCTTGAAAATATAATGCTAAAGCTACTAAGAAATTTGTGTCCTGATATCTTGCCCTTCCTCCCAAGGGAGTGAAGGGCAGCCAGCAAGAGAGAAGTAGAAGATCAGACAATTTAAAATTATTTTTAAAAACCCAAGAGCATCTAATAAGGCAATTATTAGGCTGCATTCACAACCTACTATAACAAAATTCTCTCTCTCTCAAACACACACACACACACCCCGTCCTTTACCTGTAGGTCTCAGGGCGGTTCACAGAATAAAATCAGAATATAAAACCACAAAATATATAATCAAAATAAAAACAATAACCCAATACCCCCCAAAACCACATATAATGAATGTGCCAGACAAACTTCCAGCACTTTGAACTGGGCCCGGAAACTAATTGGTAGCCAGTGTAGTCAGACCAGGATCAATGTAATATGTTCAAACAGTCTTGCTCTGGTGAGGAAGCTGGCTGCTGAATTCTGCACCAGCTGAAGTTTTCAGGGTCTTCAGAGGCAGCACTACATTTAATGCATTGCAGGAATCTAACCTTGAGGTTACCAGAGCATAGACAACAGTAGTTAGGCTATCCCTGTCCAAAGCTGATGGAAGGCACTCCGGGCCACTGAGGTCACCTGAGCCTTGAGTGACAGCAAAGGATCCAGGAGTACCCCCAAGCTACGAACCTGCTCCTTTAGAGGAAGTGTAATGCCATCAAGAGCAGGCGATCTCCTGCCCATCTGGTCTAGGAAACCACCCACTAACAGTGCCTCAGTCTTATCTGGATTGAACTTCAGTTTGTTGGCTCTCATCCAGTCCATTACCAAGGCAAGACACTGGTCCAGCACTTCCACTGCCTCACCTGCTGATGTAAAGGAGAAATAGAGTTGTGTGTCACCAGCATACTGCTGATAACATACTCCGAACCTCCAGATAACCCCACCAAGCGGTTTCATGTAGATGTCAAACAATGTAGGGGATAGGATTGAGCCCTGCGGAACCCCACACTGAAGTTTCCACGGGGCTGAAAAGCATTCCCAAAGCACCACCCTCTGGGACCGCCCATCCAAGTACGACTGGAACCACCACAAAGCAGTGCCACCCACCCCTAGTTCGGACAATCTCTCCAGAAGGATACCATGGTGGATGGTATCGAAAGCTGCAAGGATTGATGGAAGCCACAGTCTGCCAAATAGAAGTAGGATCTGGATGATGGAACAAGCCAAAGGCCCGCCATCGTCCTGCATCCTGTTCTCAGAATGGCCAAAAAAATCCTTAATTGAAAGTCCACTAGCAGGATCTGGGCACAACAGCATTCTCCCCCTCCTGCTGATTCCAGGAACTTGTGTTCATTCTGAAACTGACTGTGGAGACAGAGCAGTGTCATCATGGCAAGTAGCCATAGATAGCTTTAATGCCTGGCCTCATCACTTGAGAAAGTGTGGCCAAGCCCTTCAGACCCTCCCCAGGCCTATTTAATTTGCTACACTGAGATTATTGGACTGAGAGTATTGGACTAGATGGGCCATTGATCTGCTCCAGCTTCAGAGCTTCCATACATCCTTGAGAGCAAAGTTCAGGCTGAACTCCACTACCTTCCCCACCCTGATTTCACTCATGTTGAACTTGGGAGATGCATATCGCAAACACATTTTTCTCCAGCTCTGTATCTGTCCCTTGAGCTCTAGAAAATTGTTGAGATGGAACTTGCTCCACTTATAATAATTATCAAGATCATAGTGATTTATCCTTCTAAAAGCTCGAGATATATTTATGGAGATTGACTAAGCATCAGAATCAGCAACAACATGACATTATTAATGGCAATATGCGTGCGGTGGGAAGTTGGTGCAGACAATTTTTTCCTGTGTCAGACACTGAGCAAGTCAAGATTTAGAGCAGGTGAAAGGCTAGGCAGAGGGGTGTTGGGTCTGCATTATGTTTTAATAGCCCCAAGATTATATCTGAAGGCCACCCAGGTGGAGAAAGCCACTGAAGCTTTGGTCTTGCAAGAGTCTTTAGATTCTGTTTAGCTGGTTCTGGAAGAAAGAGAAACCACCGACCAGAGAGGAGTTGGAGGCAGCGCCAGAATGAGATCCCTGCTGCTTCTGTTGCTACTTTGGCTGCTAAAGCCCCATGGAGTTTGTGTGAACGTGAAGGCAAAATGCTCAATGAAACTGATCATGGATCAAATGGGTACATGCAATTACTGTCTTTTTCGCTCCATAAGACACACTTCTTTCCTCCTAAAAAGTAAGGGGAAATGTCTGTGCGTCTTACAGAGCGAATGCACTGGATAGCAGCGGGATCCCTTGGCTGTCGCTGCAGTCGTGAGCACAGGGATGCCTCTGCCACCAGACTCATGGCTCCCATCCGTCCCTCTTCCCACCTCGCTGTAAAGCAAGCAGAGTGAGAGCCGCTTACACGGCTCCTGTCCCGCCGTCTCCTCCTCTTCTTGTTCCAGCTCCGGCGTCGCCTCAGAGCTGAAGCGAGGCGAGGCAAGGCAGCTGCCCGAGCCTCCCTCGCTGTCTCCCTGCCTCCCTCCCGGCTGTCTGCTCGCAGATCACAGACACAGACACACACACACACACAAAACTAGTGCCTAACAAGCCCAGGCCTTGTCTGAACGGGCACAGTCCGAGGCCTAGTATGAGGGACGTGGGAAGAAGCTGGTGGGAGACTCTTAAAACTTCTGTACTCCACAGGCACGCAGAAATGTGAGCCCTCCCTCCCTCCCCCTTCCAACTTGAATAAAATATTGGAAGGGGGGCCAGGTAAGCCCCACCTCACATAATTGATCTCAAGACAAAGTGCATGCACACTACATGAATGACAATGCCCATCAACATGGGGGGGGGATGACTCCAAATATTTAATGGGGGGCGCGCAGGCACTGAGGCACATTACACCAGTTAAGATGGCAAAAATGTATAAAAATGGGTCAAATATATGTTGGAAATGTAAAAAAAAAGAAGGGACCTATCATATGTGGTGGGAATGTAGAGAAGTTAAAAATATTGGGAAATGATATACAATGAATAAAAAAATGTTTAAAATGACATTTGTTAAAAAGCTGGAAGGGATTTTAGGTCAAGATCTGCTAAAAAAAATAAAGAATTTGTTTATGTATGCTACAACTGTGGCAAGAGTTTTGCTAGCAAAAAGATGGAAGAAAGAAAAAAATTCGGCAGCAACGGCAAGAAAAGTTGATGAACTATGCAGAACTGGCAAAACTAACATATAAACTACGAGAGAAGGATGACCGGGACTTTAAGGAAGAATGGGAACTTTTTACAAACTATCTGAAAAAGCAACAAAGAGACCTATACTCATTGGCAGGGTTTGAATAAACATACACAAACTTTTTTATTAGTAGAATATGAATAATCAGGGAAATGATATGTAAATTTTTTATAACATGCAGAAATAACATGAATAAGTAACTCAGAAAAGGGAGCTGAGGGAAGTCTGAGGAGGGTGTGAGAGGGAGGGAGGGGAGGGGAAAGGGGGTAAAATGTAATTGATTGTAATTCTGACAAAATGTATGGATTTACGTTTATATATATATAACAGAGCAGCGGAGAGACATTTTGGGCCACATCCAACTGAAAAAATGGTAAGGGAATGGAGGAAACAGGAGGACAGAAGCACACATTTAAGTGCTTTTTATGCTATGTGAGTTTGTTGATGTTTCCTAAGCTTTCCTCTTTGACTTAAGCTCTTCCCATACTCCCTACATTTAAATGGTTTCTCCCCTGTGATTTCTCTGATGTAAAGTAAGGGTTGTGTTCCGTGTGAAGCTCTTTCCACACTCCGTGCATTTAAAGGGTTTCTCCCCGGTGTGAATTCATAGATGTTTTTTAAAGTTTCCACTTTGATTGAAGCAGCTTCCGCACTCCATACATTTAAATGGTTTTGCTCCTGTGTGAATTCGTAAATGTTTTACATGGCTTGCACGATCGGTGAAAGTCTTCCCACACTCCATACATTTAAATGCCTTCTCCCCTGTGTGAGTTCGTAGATGTTTTGCATGGCTTCCACTATCGGAGAAAGTCTTCCCACACTCCATACATTTGAATGGCTTCTCCCCTGTGTGAATTCGTAGATGTTTTACATGGCTTCCACTATCGGAGAAAGTCTTCCCACACTCCGTACATTTAAATGGCTTCTCCCCTGTGTGAGTTCGCTGGTGTGTAGTAAGGTGATGATTCTCTCTGAAACACTTTCCACACTCCACACATTTAAATGGTTTTTCTCCTGTGTGAGTTCGCTGGTGTGAAGTGAGTGTTGACTTCAGGCTAAACCACGTTCCACACTCTATACACTCATATGGTTTCTCCCCTGTGTGGGTTCTCTCATGTAAAGTGAGGGTTGACTTCAGGCTAAACCACTTTCCACACTCCTTACATTCAAATAGCTTCTCCCCTGTGTGAATTCGTAGATGTTTTGCATGGGTTCCACTATCGGAGAAAGTCTTCCCACACTCCATACATTCATATGGTTTCTCCCCTGTGTGAATTCGTAAATGTTTTACATGGCTTCCACTATCGGAGAAAGTCTTTCCACACTCCATACATTTAAATGGCTTCTCCCCTGTGTGAATTCGTAGATGTTTTACATGGCTTCCACTATCGGAGAAAGTCTTCCCACACTCCATACATTTAAATGGTTTCTCCCCTGTGTGAGTTCGCTGGTGTGTAGTAAGGTGATGATTCTCCCTGAAACACTTTCCACACTCCAAACATTTAAATGGCTTCTCCCCCGTGTGAGTTCGCTGGTGTGTAGTAAGGTTATGATTCCACCTGAAACACTTTCCACACTCCATACATTCATATGGTTTCTCCCCCGTGTGAGTTCTCTCATGTGAAGTGAGGGTTGACTTCAGGCTAAACCACTTTCCACACTCCTTACATTCAAATAGCTTCTCCCCTGTGTGAATTCGTAGATGTTTTGCATGGGTTCCACTATCTGCGGAAGGCTTCCCACACTCCATACATTCATATGGTTTCTCCTCTGTGTGAATTCGTAAATGTTTTACATGGCTTCCACTATCGGAGAAAGTCTTCCCACACTCCATACATTTATATGGCTTCTCCCCTGTGTGAGTTCGCTGGTGTGTAGTAAGGAGATGATTCTCCCTGAAACACTTTCCACACTCCACACATTTAAATGGTTTTTCTCCTGTGTGAATCCGTTGGTGTTTTCTATGGGTTCCAGGGTCAGCAAATGTCTTTCCACACGCCATACATTGAAATGGCTTCTCCCCTGTGTGAGTTCGCTGGTGAGTTGTAAGGTGTCCTTTCCAGCTGAACGACTTTCCACACTCCATACATTTAAATGGTTTCTCCTCTGTGTGAGTTTGCTTGTGAGAAGTAAAATCTGTCTTCTGGATGAAGCACTTTCCGCACTCCATGCATTTAAATGGTTTCTTCGATGAAATTCCAGGTGGCTTATTGGAATTCTGAGTATTGTTTCCATCAGCTGCTTGTGGAGGAAAGAAAATCCTGTTAGGCTTCCAAAGAAAAGGAATAAGTAACATAACACACATCTGGTGCAAATAGCACCTCTTATTTCAACATCTCTTACGTTCTTCCTTTTCCTTTTTATGTTCCAATTTTTTAGGAATGCAGCGAAAATAATGTCAAATTATAATAATGTCAAGTGTTAAAATTAAGGCAACAAATAAAAACTTTCCTCTTTGCCCAGGCCTTTGCCTAATTAAATCGTCTCTTTAAATGGGGGGGGGGGGGGTTCTGTTTCCATTGTTACAATGTTATGTATTTTTCTATTTTCTGTGATGCTTAGATGAAGGGTGGTTTCCAAAGGAAAGGATTAAGTAACATAACACACATCTGGTGAAAATAGCACCTCTTATTTCAATATCCCTTACATTCTCCTTATGTTCCAATTTTTTAGGAATACACCTAAAATAATGTCAAAATATAGTAATGCCAGGTGCTACAATCTGGGCAGCAAATGAAAACTTTCCTCTTTTCCCTGGCCTTTGCCTAATTATAGTATCTCTGTCTCTTTAAATTGTGGATGTGGTTGTACTGTTTTGGTGGTTACAATGTTATGTATTTTTCTTTTTTAATATTGTAAACCGTGCAGTGATGCTTAGATGAAGGGTGGTATATGAGCAATTCTATATAGACTTGGAAGAGACCCCGAGGGTCCTCTTGTCCAAACTTATGCAATGCAGCAATCTCGACTTAAGCATCCAACCTCTGCTCAAAAGCCTCAAGACTCCACCACTTTCAGAGGATGTCTGTTCTACTGTTTAGCTGGATGCACATTTCTTGTAATCTGAATCCACTGGATCAGGTCCTACCCTCCAGAGATGAAGATAACAAGCTTCCTCCATCTTCACCTGACAGCACTTTAGATAGATATCTGAAGATGGCATATCTCTTCCCAGTCTCCTTTTATCCAGGCTAAGCAAACCCAGCTTCCTCAGCCATTCCTCATAAGGCTTGGTTTCCAGACCCATGTTAAGCTTGTGGTCCACTAAGGCCCTGAGACATGTACTACTGGGAAGTCAGGTTTTCTGTTTTTATACTGTAAGCTGTGCAGTGATGCTTAGATGAAGGGTAGTATATGAGAAATTCTATGTAATCTTGGAAGAGACCCTGCAGTGGAAATAGCACCTAAAACTCAAAAGCCTGGGAAAAGGTTTTCCTCTTCACCATCCATCTATTGATCCATTTATGTCCCTATCTCCACTCCCCTGGAACTCACCAGATGTCTCTGAGGGTCCTGGGAGAGAACAGTCAGAGGTTGTGGGGAGGGATGCAGGAGGCAGCCTAACTAGGTCCACCATCCATCTTCCTCCTTCCATCCTCGCTAGGTTTGCAGGATCAGCCTCTTCCATCTTTCCTGAGGAGCTCAGAAGCTGCAGGTTCCTGGGAGGGAGGAAGAAGCAAAGGGAGCCTCAGAGGCCCTGCAAGCATTTTCCTGCCCAAAACATTCTGCAGCCTCTAGAGAAGGGGAAGGAGAAGAGGTGGAAGAGTTTGAATTTGATATCCCGCCCAAGGTCATCCAGCAGCTGCATGTGGAGGAGCGATGACGCGAACCCGGTTCACCAGATTACGTGTCTACCGCTCTTAACCACTACACCACACAGACTCTCCAAATGAGTACCCCCTTCCCAACAGGAACCCCATTTTTAAAAGTTTTTTGGTGATGCCAATTCAATCTGTGCTCTCCCCGCCAGGGCTTACTTGTGAGTAAATTTGCACAGGGCCGCTCTGCGTATTCCGTTTCTTTGGAAACCCAGATACATGCAGCAAGTGAGAGACTTTGGAGAAGACTGCTCCCCTCCCACCCTCCCTCCAGCCACGGCTTTCTTGACTTTTGTTCCTATTGGGGGGGGAGGGTTCCCCTCCTGCCCCCACCCAAACATTTCTCCTTCTCCACCCACAGTCCCATGGAAATCAGCACACCTCTCCCAGTCTCGGAAAGTGATGATGATGATTTCTGGATTGCAGATCCAGCCTCCTATTATGCAGAGCCCAAAGTTTAAACATGTTGTGACGTCCTGGGAGGGGGGGGGAGAAGCAAAGGCAACCCCAGACCCCTGCAGAGATTTCCCTCCCTAAGTGGCACCCCAGCAACTCCTCCTACAGGAAAAGAAGGGTGACTTCCTCCTAAACCCCAGCAGAGTCATGCCCGAAAGAGGATCTTCTTCATGCCACCATTAAAAAACACTCCTTTCCTTTCTGGACTACCTTTCCTCTCTGCCATCTTGGAACTCTGGCACTGCAGTCTCTCCCCTTCTCTCCCCCCACCTGTTTAGGGGAAGGGGATGCAACTCTTAAGAACATCGCCAAGTCCTGATGGATCAGGCCAAATGGCCCACCTATTCCAGCCTCCAGTTCTCAGGGTGGCCAACCAGATTTAGGCGGGAAGCTTCTTTGCATGCATAAAATTGCCAGGATCAATCCCCAGCCAGGTAGGGCTGAGAGAGAGACTCCCTGCCTGCTAAACCCCAAAGAAACATTGCTTCCAGTCAGTCAGCAATACTGACCCAGGTGGACCTTTGGTCTAATTCGGTGTCGTGCAGCATCCTACCTTGGGAGCCCCCAGTCACAGAGGGAGAAGCAGCTTCCAAGTAGGAAGGGGGAGAAAGGAATTGGGACCCCCTCCCCCCATTTATGGATGTGACTTTAAGGAGACTCCTGGGCAGGAGGGAGAAGCCAAGGCAGCCCCTCCGGAGATTTCCCCGCCAGCGCCCAAGATGGAGCCTTTTCTCCCAAATGCCACGTCTCTCTCTCTCCACCCCAGGGGTGCGAACTTGAATAAAATATTGGGGGGAGGGCAGGCAAGCCCCGCCCCAAAGAATAAGAAAAAGAAGAGGAGGAGGAGTTTGGACCTGATATCCCGCCTTTCACTCCCTTTAAGGGGTCTCAAAGCGGTTTAAAATCTCCTTTCCCTTCCTCCCCAACAATAAACACTCTGTGAGGTGAGTGAGGGAACAGAGCCACGGGAGCTCAGTGGTTTTAGACCACGGCCGGAAGGACCATCTCCACCAGACCCAGAAGGACAACGCGGGGCTCGGACACCTCTTCCCCTTCTTTACAGCTGCAAAGTCATGCAAGCGAAGCTGAAGCAAGAAAGAAGAAAGCCAACAGAGAAGTGCCTTCCCTCCCCGTCTCCAAGCTGAGCGCGCGCCCCGGTGGGCGAGGAGAAATGCTTGCAGAACGGAACAGACTACATGGCAGTTTTTGCAACAACTGTTAAGGATGGGGTCAGAAGCAGAAGGGATCCCCCTTTATTTTTGGAGGGGGCACTTTGACCTTAGATCATGAATACGGGGAGGCCCTTCTCGATTGATCTGAGTTTTTGCTTTCGCTTCTCTTGCATGATTTTGCAGCTGCAAAGAAGGGTCTTTACTAACGAGCAAGGTGTGGGGTAGGGAGGTGGGGCTGGACGGAGGGGGATTCGCCTCTTGCTAAGGTGGAAGAGACAGGAAGAGAAGGGTGGCGAGCAGCAATGCATCCTGCTTTTCTTTTCTGAAATTTTGAAATGTTTAAGGCAATGGTTTTGTTTAACTTTGCTGCCTTCAAATGTGAGTTCTGTTCTTGAGGTCCTTTGTAATAACAAAATAAAAAATAAAAAAATTCCTTCCAGTAGCACGCACCTTAGAGACCAACTAAGTTTGTTCTTAGTATGAGCATTCGTGTGCATGCACACTTCTTCAGATACACCACGAAAACCACACGAAAGCTCATACCAAGAACAAACTTAGTTGGTCTCTAAGGTGCTACTGGAAGGAATTTTTTTATTTTTTATTTTGTTTTGACTATGACAGACCAACATGGCTACCTACCTGTAACTCCTTTGTAATGTTTTCTTTTGATGTTTAAGATAATATACGTTTTTTATATTATTTTACTCAGTACTGTTTTATTCTGAACTTTATTATTTTAATATTTTGCAAACCGCTCTGAGATTTTTCCCCTTTATGATTAATATATGACAAATATTGTGCTCGATATTATCTTAAGCTTATGAGACTTCTAGTCTGAAACATTTGGAGGGTGCCAGGTTGGTGAAGGCTGGGATTTGAAAAGAACCCTGGATCCGTAGGTCAGGATTAATATTATTTTCATTTTATACTGTCCCTTCCTGACTGCTCTGAAGAGAAAATTGGATTTTATACAGCTGACATTCTTCACTGCCCATTCATACCTGTGGGATTTTGTAGATGCCAGACATGACCGAAATCTCTTTCAAGTTTGCAGAATCGGCCCGTTCAAGAACAGCCAGAAGGTAATAAGAGTAGGACAAACGTTGGCAACCCCCCTAACTCTCCATGTTTTTTTTGTTTTTGCTTGTGTGTGTGTGTGTGTGTGCGTGCGTGTGTGTGTGTGTATTCACATCCTAAAATAATACCTCACTCTGATGAAAGTGTTTTGTCAGGAAAGCCCAGGCCAAGCTCATATGTCCTCCCAAACTGACCCATGTCGAGACCAGAGAGCCACCTTCTGTAATTCTCATAAACATGTTTTCCTTCAACTTTGCACTTGGGCCTTTAGCCACACAGAGACTCCAGGGTGTTGCCAAGGTGGTGCTTCTCCCCCTTATAATGATTCCTCTGCCTGCCAAAGCTCTGGGGATTTTACTAAAGATTTGCCTTTGAAAAATATCAACTAAACATCAGACTCGAGAGCAATATGACGTAACTTCTTGCACTGGGCTTGAATGGTTTGCTGTCTAATAATAATAATAATAATAATAATAATAATAATAATAATAATTTATTATTTGTACCCCGCCCATCTGGCTGGGTCTCCCCAGCCACTCTGGGCGGCTTCCAGCAATATTAAAAACAAAACAAAACAATACATTAACATATTACAGATTAAAAACTTCCCTAAACAGGGCTGCCTTCAGGTATTTCCTAAATGTTAGATAGTTGTTAATCACTTTGACCTCTGCTGGGAGGGCGTTCCACAGGGCGGGCGCAACTACCGAGAAGGCCCTCTGCCTGGTTCCCTGTAGCTTTGCTTCTCGCAGTGAGGGAACCGCCAGAAGGCCCTCGGCGCTGGACCTCAGTGTCCGGGTTGAATGGTGGGGGTGGAGACGCTCCTTCAGGTATACAGGACCGAAGCCGTTTAGGGCTTTAAAGGTCAGCACCAACACTTTGAATTGTGCTCGGAAACGTACTGGGAGCCAATGTAGATCTCTCAGGACCGGTGTTATGTGGTCCCGGCGGCCACTCCCAGTCACCAGTCTAGCTGCCACATTCTGGATTAATTGCAGTTTCCGGGTCACCTTCAAAGGTAGCCCCACGTAGAGCGCATTGCAGTAGTCCAAGCGGGAGATAACTAGAGCATGCACCACTCTGGCGAGACAGTCTTCGGGCAGGTAGGGTCTCAGCCTGCGTACCAGATGGAGCTGGTAGACAGCTGTCCTGGATACAGAATTAACCTGCGCCTCCATGGACAGCTGTGAGTCCAAAATGACTCCCAGGCTGCGCACCTGGTCCTTCAGGGACACAGTTACCCCACTCAGGACCAGGGAGTCCTCCACACCCGCCCGCCTCCTGTCTAAACATATGTGCTCTTGAGATCCTGTCTTCCAGATTCCCAAGTGCCATAACTTCCATGATATTGTCTGAGCAACCTGAGGTCTTTCCTATTCCTAGGATTTCAGTAATAGTAGTCATAGCTATTCAAGTGCTACCTTTCTTCTGACATGCCCTCACAGCCTCAGTTGGTTCCTGCACCCAAGAGGGCATCTCCCATTATTCTTCCACATCAGCCCTCCATTGCTTCTTCTAACTCCCACAGCAGAACTGCCCCCAACTGTCACTTTCCCAGAGTTCCAATCTCCTTGGCAACCATTGCCAAGAATGCCTAAAACTATTCCGTCTTGATGGGATGCTAGATGGATGGATGGATAGATATAGATAGATAGATAGATAGATAGATAGATAGATAGACAGATGCTTTTCTGCTGAAGGATTCCAAGTGATTTGCATTAACGAAATGGCGGATGCGGCAAAGGAGTAGATTCATATAATATGAACTTCCGGTTGGCGTGCCGGAGATGGCGGTCGGGGGGACATGTCGCTCCTGACATTCCCCCGTCAGACCGGGTAAAGGGGAGCTCGCGCCAGCGCCGCGACCCCCAAAACCCCCGGGAAGGGCGTCCTGGGGTCCGTGGGACCTGCAGGAGCTCGGACGCTGGTCCCGATCCCAGGGAGCCCTCAGCGGCTCCCGGGAGCGATCGGGTGGCGGAGCTCTAGGGTCCGCTACCAGCCCCGTCTGGCGAAGCTGCGAGACCGCCACCGCTGAGCGCGCCGATTCCTCTAAGATCTGCAATTTGGAACTGTGAGTAACAAAAAAAAAAAGAGCCTTAATATGGTCTTATTTTGGACTGGCTTGAGGACGCAAACACGGAGGTCCGTCCCTTGCCATTGTGTAACAACGACAGGGCATTGTTGCACAGCTTTGAAAAGTATGAATGGAATTTGACACTTTGTTTTCGAGAGTTAACCCTTGCGCCTCCCCCGGTCCTAGGGGGCAGATGAAGCAAACCTAATCTTTATGAACTTGAGGATTACTTTGGAGTTTTGGAACTTTTGAAAAGTTTGAAAAAGTTTGAAAATTAATAAAAGAACTGTACATTAAAATGGCGGTGAAACCGGATATGGATCTGACAATATTGTTGGAAAGGCTGAAAGAATTTAGAGTGGAGTACATTGCAGAATTGAAAGAGCTGAGAACTGAACTGTGTGATGCTGGGAGCAGCCATGAGAATGAGATAGAGCAAAGTATAAACAATGGTCCGATTGGTCAGGATTTACAAACAATTCCGGACAGAGCATCTGTTAAGACCAAACACCGAGAGTCTATTTTGGTAACAACCAGCTGCAAAAGATTTATCCAACGTAAGTCAAAAGAAGCTGTCGTCATCTTAAGAAAA
Organism: Darevskia armeniaca; assembly: GCA_034641395.1. NCBI lineage: Eukaryota > Metazoa > Chordata > Lepidosauria > Squamata > Lacertidae > Darevskia > Darevskia armeniaca. The sequence continues at coordinate 977,759 of JAWWNF010000113.1, forward strand.
AAGAAAAGCACTAGGAGAAAAGTCAGCAAACTACAGACTAAAGACAAGCAGCGAAGGGAGAGCCGAGACAATCTGGACAAAAGATGGAATGGATGGCCAAAGATTTCAGTGGATATCGCTTTGGATGCTACTTCGCAGCAGAGACAGTGGGTCTCAAAGTTGGATCCAGAGGGAATAGGATGAATAACTATATGAAGTAACTGTTTTGTGGCCTACTGGTTTTTGATTTTGGATATGGCAGGAACTGATTGTAGGAAAATATGATGTAATAATGATATAAGACTGATATATATTATAGATGATAAGCAAATTTTATAATGAAGTAGTCTGCCCCGGGGACCGGGGGGGGCAACAGGGATGTGATTGAAGTAAAATATAAGTATGCTAAAGATGTGAGTGGGTGGTAAACGGCTTGAGTAATAACACTATTGAAATGTTAATGATGTGGAATTAGGAACCTGGTAAGATAAAATATTTTGGTAAATGAAAACAATGAGGGGGGGCGTGAGGAAGTCATTGGATACTGTTTAAAATGTATGTGATTTGGCCTGAATCGGGGCCAGACAAAAAATTTGGAAAACTCAATAAAAATTATTATTTAAAAAAAAAAGATTCATATAATATGTTAATATTTCATATAACATACAACTTACGGGGGGACGGGACAAAAGCAGTGTTATTTGTATCCCCAAATGCTCTTATACCATAGATTTTATTTTATTTGTTAATTTACAACTCAATGGGTCTCAGGGCCGTCTTTGTGCTTTATTCCAATTCGTTTTCTTCTTGCTATAAAACAATGTTGTGAATCCTTGGGAGGGAAGGCCAATTTTTTTTCTTAAATATATTTATTATTTGATTCTCCAATTAATATATACCGGTACATATACAATCAAATGTAAATAAAACAGCAAACAAGTATTAGGTTCTCTTGAATCCTTGGACTTCCCTTCCCTGGGTTCCATATTTGTCCTTTTCTGGTGCATAATTTATATCAACCAGTTATTCCATTTGTTCATTATATCCCAAGTCTTACACGGCTCCTGTCCCGGCGTCTTCTCCTCCTCTTCTTGTTCCAGCTCCGGCGTCACCTCAGAGGCGAGGTGAGGCGAGGCAGCTGCCCATGCCTCCCTCGCTGTCTCCCTGCCTCCCGGCTGTCTGCTTGCAGATCACAGGCACACGCACACACACACACACACAAAACTAGCGCCTAACAAGCCCAGGCCATGTCTGAATGGGCACAATCTGAGGCCTAGTATGAGGGACGTGGGAAAAAGCTGATAGGAGACTCTTAAACTTCTGTTCTCCACAGGCACGCACAAATGTGAGCCCTCCCTCCCTCCCCCTTCCAACTTGAATAAAATATTGGAAGGGGGGCCAGGTAAGCCCCACCTCACATAACTGATCTCAAGACAAAGTGCATGCACACTATATGAATGACAGTGCCCATCAACATGGGGGGGGAATGACTCCCTCAAATATTTAATGGGCGCACCAGTTAAGATGGCAAAAATGTATAAAAATGGGTCAAATATATGTTGGAAATGTAAAGAAAAATAAGGGACCTTCTATCATATGTGGTGGGAACGTAGAGAAGTTAAAAAATATTGGGAAATGATATACAATGAATAAAAAAAAATGTTTAAAATGACATTTGTTAAAAAGCTGGAAGGGATTTTAGGTCAAGATCTGCCAAAAAAATTAAAGAATTTGTTTATGTATGCTACAACTGTGGCAAGAGTTTTGCTAGCAAAAAGATGGAAGAAAAAATTCTGAAGGAACAACGGCAAGAAAAGTTGATGAACTATGCAGAAATGGCAAAACTAACATATAAACTACGAGAGAAGGACAACCGGGACTTTAAGGAAGAGTGGGAACTTTTTATAAACAATCTGAAAAAGCAACAGAGACCTAAACTCATTGGCAGGGTTTGAATAAACATACACAAACTTTTTTATTAGTAGAATATGAATAATCAGGGAAATGATATGTAAATTTTTTATAGCATGCAGAAATAACATGAATAAGTAACTCAGAAAAGGGAGCTGAGGGAAGTCTGAGGAGGGTGGGAGAGGGAGGGAGGGGAAGGGAGGGGGGAAAGGGGGTAAAATGTAATTGATTGTAATTCTGACAAAATGTATGGATTTACATTTATATATAACAGAGCAGCAGAGAGACATTTTGGGCCACCTCCAACTGAAAAAATGGTAAGGGAGTGGAGGAAACAGGAGGATCAGCTGCAAAAAGCAGATAAAAGTAAGGAGACTTTTCGTGGAAATGCTGCAAAGTGGCCACAGTTGGAAATGGCCATGAAAGAATGGATCACAAAATCACCGGAATAATGGCTTCTCAGTCTCTACAAAAATGATAATATATGAAGCCAAACGCATTGCTGTAGAGAAAGGCATTTGCAATTTTACTGGATCACCATCGTGGTGCTACGGATTTGAGGCAATGTGGCCTTGCTACGTGCACCAAAACTAGAATTGCAGAAAAAATGCCAGAAAATATGAAATAAGATTCTGTCTTTTCATAAATTTGTAATTGATGCTAGGAAGAGAAATGGGTTTGAAATTGGCCAGATTGGGGATATGGATGAATATGGGTGAAGTCCCGCTAACCTTTGATGTGCCATCTAATAGGATTGTAGATCTGAAAGGAGCCAAAACTATCACCGTGAAAACCTCTGGACATGAGACCTCTGGACATGAGCTCTTTCCACACTCCAAGCATTTAAATGGTTTCTTCCCAGTGTGAATTTGTTGATGTGAAGGTGTGATTACTAGCTGAACTACTTTCCACACTGCACACATTTAAGCGCTTTTTATGCTGTGTGAGTTTGTTGATGTTTTCTAAGCTTTCCTCTTTGACTGAAGCTCTTCCCATACTCCATACATTTGAATGGTTTCTCCCCTGTGAGTTCTCTGATGTAAAGTAAGGGTTGTGTTCCGTGTGAAGCTCTTTCCACACTCTGTGCATTTAAAGCGGGATATCAAATCCAAACTCTTCTTCTTCTTCTTCTTCTTCTGTATTGATTCAATACAGGACAGTTTGTCCAGTATTTCCCCTATTCCTGCTCTGCTCCTGTACACTCTTTCTCTCTGCCAAGTGAAGGATCCTCTCCAAATGCCTCCCCCACCCCATTTCTAGGGGAAGCCATTGCCGGCTTAGCTGGAGAAACTGCCTCTCGCTTCTTTCCTTTCCTTTTCTCTTCCTTGCTCCCTCTTCTCATCCCGTTCCCCCAGAGGAGCAAACCAGGACAAGGCTTCCCTTCCAGTTCTCTGCAGCTTTGATATGGGTTAAGGTGGTCATCCACAGAGCTGCAGGCTGGAAGTGTTGGGCCCTGTCCCTCAGAGAGCAACGGGGGCAGAGTCTCTAGAAACAAGCGGTTTTGTGTCAGTGTAACCCAGAAGCCCCAATCCTGAACATAGGTATCTACACACTATTTGACAGAGGGTGGGAGAGAAGTAGTTTCCTGTTAGCTGATCCTGTTAGCTAGGGATGATGGGAATTGTAGTTCCAAAACATCTGGGGTGTCAAGGTTAGCCATCACTGCCCTAAGTTTTGCCCTCCCCTTGCCCCCTAATATATTTTTTCTCTCCTTCACAAACTTAACATGCAGAACAAAACAAAATAAAAAATAAAAAAAATTCCTTCCAGTAGCACCTTAGAGACCAACTAAGTTTGTTCTTGATATGAGCTTTCGTGTGCATGCACGAAAAGAACAAACTTACAGTAGTTGGTTTCTAAGGTGCTACTGGAAGGAATTTTTTTTATTTTTTATTTTGTTTTGACTATGACAGACCAACACGGCTACTTACCTGTACGCAGAACAAAGTTCATCCCCTCATCAGAATATGCCTTTTTTTTTTAACCTTGGGTTACTATACAGTACTGCATGTGTGTGAAAGGGTGAGTGAAAGGTCATGTATTTCAGCTCAGGGTAGCAAAGCAAAGACAGATTTTCAAATTCATGTGCATGTATGTGTGCATGTGGCAAATTCCAAAGGGGACATCCGGTTAGGCTGCAATAGACTGCTTTGAAGTCATTTCAGCACCTGGGGGGCAGGGGAAGAGCTTGTATCAGTATTGCATAAGTCAGGGGTAGGCAACCTAAGGCCCGTGGGCCGGATGTGGCCCAATCGCCTTCTCAATCTGGCCTGCGGACGGTCCGGGAATCAGCGTGTTTTTACAAGAGTAGAATGTGTCTTTTTACTTAAAATGTACCTCTGGGTTATTTGTGGGGCCTGTCTGGTGTTTTGACATGAGTAGAAGGTGTCCATTTATTTAAAATGCATCTCTGGGTTATTTGTGGGGCATAGGAATTCATTCATCTTTTTTTCAAAATACAGTCTGGCCCACCACATGGTTTGAGGGACGGTGGACCGGCCCATGGCTGAAAAAGGTTGCTGACCCCTGGCATAAGTCATCTCCTGCATGCAATGTGGGAATCAACAGTAGATTCTTTCAATATAACCCCATCCTGAAATGTGTGTCTGCAATGCCAAAAAAGAGGTATGTGTGGACAAGGTACATCAGGAAATACAGCCTGAGCCAAAAAGAGTCTATACTTATCCCTTGAAGACAAAGTATGGGGATGCTTCCCATTTCTTGGGGCCTGAATCCAAAAACTACTGGCTTTGCTTGCTCTCTGTCCCCAGCAGAGATGAAGCAATAGACTAGATCCCAGGATTGCTGTGCTGCAGAAATTTAAAAGGGGTTGCTAGACTGAAGGTCTCCTGCCCCGTAAACAAAAATGAAAAAAAATAATGGAGGCTCCAAGTGAAAACACAGGCCTTTATTGAACTACAAATGCACAAAGGGACAGCCTCAAAAATGAGGATATGAAGAAACACATCTAAAGCTATGTTCAATATACATTTCTAGATTACATTTGTGATTTCATTTCACCATCAAAGGATTCCAGAAATCTGAGTAGTTGCAACCCATTGTCACCATCCTGAACCAATCAAATGTCACATAGCTCTTGCTATCAGCCCTCGTCATAATATCAGGTCTTTGTTTGTTGAGACACTAATTTTCCTATTCATTAAATGTCTCCCAATATCCTCTTTCATCTACCTAAAAAACCATTCAAGATGAATCACAATCATCATGCCTAGCCATGGGCCTTTTCAATGTGCCGAGGCAATGAATCAAAAGAAAATGGAATAATGGAAATGATAGTTTTATGAAATTATTATTTTCTCCATCATTTGTACAGTTCTCAGGGGGAAAGCTCCATTAAACTCCATGGGATCTACTTCTGAGTAAGCATGCAAGGACGGCTCCATCAGCCCCAGCTCTAACCTGCAATGTGAACAGGGTTTTACCAGCCCTCTCGTTGCACCTGCATACAAGGTGGGAAGAGCAGTGACTTCTTTCAAGGTATCTCCATCCTGCAATGTGTGTTTGTAATGCCTTCAAAAGAAGAGTGTGTGTGGCCCATGCTCATCAAGAAATAAAACTTGTGCCTCAAAAAGACTCTATGCTGCCCCCATCAACAACAGAACTATTGGGGTGCTTCGTATCTTGTGGGGCCTGAATCCCAAACTACCAATCAGCTTGCTCTCGAGCTCTCTGACTGTATGAACAGTTGTTTTGTTTTTAAAACTTTCCAGCAGTTTTCCACGGACACACATTCCGGGAACCCACCGTTAATTTACAGGATCCACACTGTATCCCTTTGTTAAAAAATAGTGTTACCAGTGAGAAATTAATCCCCGGTACTTTCTAAAATTTACTGCTATTTGGGGGGGGGAGCACAGAGCCTTATGCCAGACAGTGTATGCCCCATTCTCAAGTGACAGTGTTCTCACATTTCTCTCCGGTGTGAAATATTTGGTGCTTTCTATAACTCGCACTGTAAGTAAAACATTTCCCACACACGGTGCATTTATATGGCTTCTCCCCCGTGTGGGCTCTCTGGTGGACGACCAAGGTAGACTTGTCAGCATACCATTTCCCACACTCAGGGCACTTATGATTTCTCTCCCCTGTATGGATTTTCCGATGTTTCACGAGGTGTGAGTCGCGTTGAAAACATTTTCCACAGTCTGTGCATTTACCGTATTTTTCGCTCTATAACGCGCACCGGACCATAACGCGCACTTAGTTTTTAGGGGAGGAAAACAAGGAAAAAAAATTTCCTCCTCCCCCGCTAGCGGTGGCCACGGAGGACGGGAAAGCAGCCTGAATTCGGGCTGCTTTCTCGTCCTCCGCTGTTCCCCCGCTAGCGGTGGCCACGGAGGACGGGAAAGCAGCCTGAATTCGGGCTGCTTTCTCGTCCTCCGCTGTTCCCCCGCTAGCGGTGGCCACGGAGGACGGGAAAGCAGCCTGAATTCGGGCTGCTTTCCCGTCCTCCGCTGTTCCCCCGCTGGCGGTGGCCACAGAGGACGGGAAAGCAGCCTGAATTCGGGCTGCTTTCTCGTCCTCCGCTGTTCCCCCGCTAGCGGTGGCCACAGAGGACGGGAAAGCAGCCTGAATTCGGGCTGCTTTCTCGTCCTCCGCTGTTCCCCCGCTAGCAGTGGCCACGGAGGACGGGAAAGCAGCCTGAATTCGGGCTGCTTTCCCGTCCTCCGCTGTTCCCCCGCTGGCAGGGGCGGCGGAGGACGGGAAAGCAGCCCGAATTCGGGCTGCTTTCTCGTCCTCCGCTGTTCCCCCGCTGGCGGAGGCGGCGGAGGACGGGAAAGCAGCCCGAATTCGGGCTGCTTTCTCGTCCTCCGCTGTTCCCCCCGCTGGCGGAGGCGGCGGAGGACGGGAAAGCAGCCCGAATTCGGGCTGCTTTCTCGTCCTCCGCTGTTCCCCAGCTGGCGGAGGGCGGCGGAGGACGGGAAAGCAGCCCGAATTCGGGCTGCTTTCTCGTCCTCCGCTGTTCCCCCGCTGGCGGAGGCGGCGGAGGACGGGAAAGCAGCCCGAATTCGGGCTGCTTTCTCGTCCTCCGCTCCTCCCCCGCTGGCGGAGGCGACGGAGGACGGGAAAGCAGCCCGAATTCGGGCTGCTTTCTCGTCCTCCGCTGTTCCCCCGCTGGCGGAGGCGGCGGAGGACGGGAAAGCAGCCCGAATTCGGGCTGCTTTCTCGTCCTCCGCTCCTCCCCCGCTGGCGGAGGCGACGGAGGACGGGAAAGCAGCCCGAATTCGGGCTGCTTTCTCGTCCTCCGCTGTTCCCCCGCTGGCGGAGGCGACGGAGGACGGGAAAGCAGCCCGAATTCGGGCTGCTTTCTCGTCCTCCGCTGTTCCCCCGCTGGCGGAGGCGGCGGAGGACGGGGAAAGCAGCCCGAATTCGGGCTGCTTTCTCGTCCTCCGCTGTTCCCCCGCTGGCGGAGGCGGCGGAGGACGGGAAAGCAGCCCGAATTCGGGCTGCTTTCTCGTCCTCCGCTGTTCCCCAGCTGGCGGAGGCGGCGGAGGACGGGAAAGCAGCCCGAATTCGGGCTGCTTTCTCGTCCTCCGCTGTTCCCCCGCTGGCGGAGGCGGCGGAGGACGGGAAAGCAGCCCGAATTCGGGCTGCTTTCTCGTCCTCCGCTCCTCCCCCGCTGGCGGAGGCGACGGAGGACGGGAAAGCAGCCCGAATTCGGGCTGCTTTCTCGTCCTCCGCTCCTCCCCCGCTGGCGGAGGCGACGGAGGACGGGAAAGCAGCCCGAATTCGGGCTGCTTTCTCGTCCTCCGCTGTTCCCCCCGCTGGCGGAGGCGACGGAGGACGGGAAAGCAGCCCGAATTCGGGCTGCTTTCTCGTCCTCCGCTGTTCCCCCCCGCTGGCGGAGGCGGCGGAGGACGGGAAAGCAGCCCGAATTCGGGCTGCTTTCTCGTCCTCCGCTGTTCCCCCCGCTGGCGGCTTCGCTCCATAACGCGCACAGACTTTTCCCCTTCCTTTTTAGGAGGGAAAAAGTGCGCGTTATAGAGCGAAAAATACGGTATAGGATTTCTCTCTAGTGTGGATTCTATTGTGTACCAAAGCGTTTTGAGTGGTAAGCAAAACTTTTCCTACACTCCATGCATTTCTATGGTTTCTCTCCAGTGTGGACTCTCTGGTGGGTCATCAAATCAGAATTGTCAGCAAAGCCCTTCCCACAGTCCGTACACTTGTAAGGTTTCTCTCCCATGTGGACTCTCCGATGGTGAGACAAGAGGTGAACAGAGTGTTTGTTGTGGGGGAGGAAGGGAAAGGAGAATGTGAGCCGCTTTGAGACTCCTTCGGGTAATGATAAAGCGGGATATCAAATCCAAACTCCTCCTCTTCTTCTTCTCTTTATATCATTTCAAAAACAATTCATTCAAACACTGCATCTTATACATATTAAACACATATATTTTAACACCGTACATCAGCCAGTATTATTGATCGTGAAACTTATTAAAGTTCAAAATGCAAAGCTACGCATGATCAGATTAGCTCTTATTTTAAGAAGATGGGGGTTAGCAAATTGATTGAAGTGTGGATTCTGACTAAACATCAGGAAGAACTTTCTGACAATAAGAGCTTTTCAACAGGGGAACAAACTCCTTTGGTGGGTTGGGGACTCCCCTTCACTGCTTAAAATTCTCCAAAGGCCACCTGTCATGGCTTCTTCCAAAGGCCATCTGTCATGGATTCTCCTGTTTAGATTTTAGCATTACAGGCGGTTGGATTGATGTCCCTTGGGGCCCTCCTCATTCTACAATTTTATAGCTCTATATTTTATGTGATAAGAGTGAAAATTCTTCCAAACTCCATATATTTAAAATGTTTCTCCTATGTGAATTCGCTTATGAATATGAACATTCCACTTTCACTGAAGCTCTTTTCACAATGCGTGCATTTAAATGGTTTCTTCCTGGTGTGAATTTGATGTGCAGGTGTGATTACTAGCTGAACCACTTTCAATACTGCACACATTTAAATGCCTTTTTATCCCGTGTGAGTTTGTTGATGTTTTCTAAGTGTTCCTCTTTGGCTGAAGCTCTTTCCGCACTCCATACATTTAAATGTTTTTTCTCCTGTGTGAATTCGTAAATGTTTTACATGGCTTCCGCGATCTGCGGAAGTCTTCCCACACTCCATACATTTAAATGGTTTCTCCCCTGTGTGAGTTCTCTGATGTAAAGTAAGGCCTGTCTTCCGTGTGAAGCTCTTTCCACACTCCGTGCATTTAAAGGGGTTCTCCCCTGTGTGAATTTGTAGATGTTTTTTAAAGTTTCCACTGTGATTGAAGAAGTTTCCGCACTCCATACATTTAAATGGTTGGCTTCCACTATCCGTGGAAGTCTTCCCACACTCCATACATTTAAATGGTTTCTCCCCTGTGTGAGTTCTCTGGTGTAAAGTAAGGCCTGTCTTCCGTGTGAAGCTCTTTCCACACTCCGTGCATTTAAAGGGTTTCTCCCCTGTGTGAATTCGTAGATGTCTTTTAAGGTTTTCACTTTGATTGAAGCAGCTTCCACACTCCATACATTTAAATGGTTTTTCTCCTGTGTGAATTCGTAGATGTGTTCTATGGCTTCCAGATTCAGCAAATGTCTTCCCACACTCCATACATTTAAATGGTTTCTCCCCTCTGTGAATTTGTAAATGCTTTACATGGGTTCCACGATCTGCGGAAGTCTTCCCACACTCCATACATTTAAATGGCTTCTCCCCTGTGTGAGTTCGCTGGTGTGTAGTAAGGCTATGATTCCACCTGAAACACTTTCCACACTCCATACATTCATATGGTTTCTTCCCCGTGTGAGTTCTCTCATGTGAAGTGAGGGTTGACTTCAGGCTAAACCACTTTCCACACTCCTTACATTCAAATAGCTTCTCCCCTGTGTGAATTCGTAGATGTTTTGCATGGGTTCCACTATCTGCGGAAGTCTTCCCACACTCCATACATTCATATGGTTTCTCCCCTGAGTGAGTTCGCTGGTGTAAAGTAAGGTTCTGATTCCACCTGAAACACTTTCCACACTCCATACATTTGAATGGCTTCTCCCCTGTGTGAATTCTTTGATGTGAACTAAGGGATGCACGATCAATGAAGTTCTTTCCGCACTCCAAACATTTAAAAGCTTTCTCCCCTGTGTGAGTGAGTTGGTGTTTTGCAAAGTTTCCACTTTGACTGAAGCTCTTTCCACACTCCACACATTTAAATGGTTTTTCTCCTGTGTGAATTCGTAGATGTTTTCTATGGCTTCCAGAACCAGCAAATGTCTTCCCACACTCCATACATTGAAATGGCTTCTCCCCTGTGTGAGTTCGCTGGTGTGTTGTAAGGTATTCTTTCCGGCTGAACAACTTTCCACATTTCATACATTTAAATGGTTTCTCCTCTGTGTGAGTTTGCTTGTGAAAAGTAAACTTTGTCTTCTGGATGAAGCACTTTCCGCACTCCATGCATTTAAATGGTTTCAATGAAATTCCAGGTGGCTTATTGGAATTCTGAGTATTGTTTCCATCAGCTGCTTGCGGAGGAAAGAAAATCCTGTTAGGCTTCCAAAGAAAAGGAATAAGTAACATAACACACATCTGGTGCAAATAGCACCTCTTATTTCATTATCTCTTACGTTCTCCCTTTTCCTTTTTACTTTCCAATTTTTTTAGGAATGCAGTGAAAATAATGTCAAATTATAATAATGGCTAGTGTTACAATTAAGGCAACAAATAAAAACTTTCCTCTTTTCCCAGGCCTTTGCCTAATTAAACCATCTCTTTAAGGGGGGGGTTCTGTTTCCGTTGTTACAATGTTATGTATTATTCTATTTTCTGTGATGCTTAGATGAAGGGTGGTATATGAACAATTCTATGTACATTTGGAAGAGACCCCAAGGGTCCTCTTGTCCAAACTTCTGCAATGCAGCAATCTCGACTTAAGCATGCAACCTCTGTACAAAAGCCTCCAAAGAGGGAGAGTCCACCACTTTCAGAGGGTGTCTGTTCTACTGTTTAGCTGGATTCACATTTCTTGTAATCTGAATCCATTGGATCAGGTCCTACCCTCCAGAGATGAAGATAACAAGTTTCCTCCATCTTCACCTGACAGCACTTTAGATATCTGAAGATAGATATCTGAAGATGGCATATCTCTTCTCAGTCTCCTTTTATCCAGGCTAAGCAAACCCAGCTTCCTCAGCCATTCCAGTTCCTTGATCATGTTAAGCTTGTGGTCTACTAAGCCCCTGAGACATGGACTACTGGCAAGCCAGGTTTTCTGTTTTTATGCAGTAAGCTGTGCAGTGATGCTTAGATGAAGGGTAGTATATGAGAAATTCTATGTAATCGTGGAAGAGACCCTGCAGTGGAAATAGTACCTAAAACTCAAAAGCCTGGGAAAAGGTGTTCCTCGTCACCATGCATCTATTGATCCATTTATGTCCCTATCTCCACTCCCCTGGAACTCACTAGATGTCTCTGAGGGTCCTGGGAGAGAACAGTCAGAGGTTGTGGGGAGGGATGCAGGAGGCAGCCTGACTAGGTCCACCGTCCATCTTCCTCCTTCCATCCTCGCTAGGTTTCCAGGATCAGCCTCTTCCATCCTTCCTGAGGAGCTGAGAAGCTGCAGGTTCCTGGGAGGGAAGAAGAAGCAAAGGGATTCTCAGAGGCCCTGCAGACATTTTCCTGCCCAAAACATTCTGCAGCCTCTAGAGAAGGGGAAGGGGAAGAGGTGGAAGAGTTTGGATTTGATATCCCGCTTCATCATTACCCTAAGGAGTCTCAAAGCGGCTAACAATCTCCTTTCCCCTCCTCCCTCACAACAAACACTATGAGGTGAGTGGGGCTGAGAGACTTCAAAGAAGTGTGACTAGCCCAAGGTCACCCAGCAGCTGCATGTGGAGGAGCGGAGACGCGAACCCAGTTCACCAGATTACGTGTCTACCGCTCTTAACCACTACACCACATAGACTCTCCAAATGGGTACCCACTTCCCAACAGGAGCCCCATTTTTAAAGGTTTTTTTGGTGATGCCAATTCAATATGTGCTCTCCCTGCCAGGGCTTACTTGTGAGTAAATTTGCATAGGGCTGCTCTGCGTATTCCTCCTCTTCGGACACCCAGAAACATGCACCAGGTGAGAGAATTTGGAGAAGACTGCTCCACTCCCTCCCTCCCTCCCTCCCGGGCTTTCTTGACTTTTGTGCTTACTTGGGGGGGGGGAGGGTTTCCCTCCAGCCCCGCACCCAAACATTCCTCTTTCTCCCTTGGAAATCAGCACACCTCTGTGATGATGTCCCTTGGAAATCAGCACACCTCTGTGATGATGATGATGATGATTTCTGGATTGCAGATCCAGCCTCCTATTATGCAGAGCCCAAAGTTTAAACATGTTGTGATGTCCTGGTAGGGGGGGGAGAAGCAAAGGCAACCCCAGACCCCTGTAAAGATTTCCCTCCCTAAGTGGCACCCCAGCAACTCCTCCTACAGGAAAAGAAGGGTGACTTCCTCCTGAACCCCAGCAGAGTCATGCCTGAAAGAGGATCTTCTTCATGCCACTATTAAAAAACACTCCTTTCCCTTCTGCACTACCTTTCCTCTCTGCCATCTTGGAACTCTGGCCTCCTCCCCCCCCCCCCCAATTTAGGGGAAGGCAGTGCAACTCTTAAGAACATCACCAAGTCTTGCTGGATCAGGCCAAATGGCCCACCTAATCCAGCCTCCAGTTCTCAGGGTGGCCAACCAGATTTAGGCGGGAAGCTTCTTTGCATGCATAAAATTCCCAGGATCAATCCCCAGCCAGGTAGGGCTGAGAGAGAGACTCCCTGCCTGTGAAACCCCAAAGAAGCATTGCTTCCAGTCAGTCAGCAATACTGCCCCAGGTGGACCTTTGGTCTAATTCGGTGTCGTGCAGCATCCTACCTTGGGAGCCCCCAGTCACAGAGGGAGAAGCAGCTTCCAAGTAGGAAGGGGGAGAAAGGAATTGGGACCCCCTCCCCCCATTTATGGATGTGACTTTAAGGAGACTCCTGGGCAGGAGGGAGAAGCCAAGGCAGCCCCTCCGGAGATTTCCCCGCCAGCGCCCAAGATGGAGCCTTTTCTCCCAAATGCCACGTCTCTCTCTCTCCACCCCAGGGGTGCGAACTTGAATAAAATATTTGGGGGGGGGCAGGCAAGCCCCGCCGCTAAGAATAAGAAAAAGAAGAGGAGGAGGAGTTTGGACCTGATATCCCGCCTTTTACTCCCTTTAAGGGGTCTCAAAGCGGCTGACAATCTCCTTTCCCTTCCTCCCCAACAATAAACACTCTGTGAGGTTAAAAGAAAATAAAAAAAAAATTCCTTCCAGTAGCACCTTAGAGACCAACTAAGTTTGTTCTTGGTATGAGCTTTCGTGTGCATGCACTGAGGTTAGTGGGGGAACAGAGCCACGGGAGCTCAGTGGTTTAGACCACGGCCGGAAGGACCATCTCCACCAGACCCAGAAGGACAACGCGGGGCTCGGACACCTCTTCCCCTTCTTTACAGCTGCAAAGTCATGCAAGCGAAGCTGAAGCCAGAAAGAAGAAAGCCAACAGAGAAGTGCCTTCCCTCCCGGTCTCCAAGCTGAGCGCGCGCCCCTCTAGAAAGAAAGGAAGCCCCTTCTGCTTCTGAGCTCCCCACTTACTGGCTTTTGCAGAGTGCGCTTCCGGGGGGGGGCTTTTGCGCGCAGAGGACGCAGCAGATCTTGCAATGTTTCCGCCGGCCCCCCTTCCTGCCCCCCAACCAGCCCCCTGTGGGCGGGGAGAAATGCTTGCAGAACGGAACAGGCTACACTTCCCAGAAACCTCTTTGTCTTTTTCCTTTTTTTTTTTTTTTGGCAACAAGAGACTACAATTCCCAGCAGCACTTTATCTCCCAGGCTCCCTTGCAGCTGCAAAGCGGGAGGTCGGCTGCCGGCAGGAAGGATTTGCAAGATTTGCAGCGTGGTCGGCGCGCAAAAGCCTCTGGTGCCCACTTTGCAAAAACTGGTAAGGATGGGGTCAGAAGCAGAAGGGATCCCCCTTTATTTCTGGAGGGGGCGCGTTGACCTTGGACCATGAAGACGGGGAGGCCCTTCTCGATTGATCTGAGTTTTTGCTTTTGCTTTCGCTTCTCTTGCATGATTTTGCAGCTGCGAAGAAGGGGACGAGGCCTTGGATGGGGTCTTTAGTTTAGTCCCAAATGCTGGCATTGTGGTCAGGGAAAAGGATTATATTCCCACATGTGGTGGGAATGTAATCTGGTTAAGGAATATTGGCAAAAGAGTATAAAGGCAATTTCTGGAGTATTTCAAATAAACATAGAAGTTAATAGGGATTTGCTATTTTCGGGAATACTGGGAAATAAAGTAAAAAGTAATATGCAAGAGTTGTATAAGATTATGATTCTGGTCGGAATGGCGGTTATTGCACTGGGATGGAAAGAAAAGGCAAAATGGAACAATTATGTTGTTGAATACGTACAATCAGAAATATTTGCACAGACAGTGGCAGAGGATAGATGGGAAAATAAATGCCAAAGAATCACAAATAAATGTGCATTTTATAAGAATTGGATAGAAAGGGGGGAAGCCAACTCAAACATATAAGCTTGAATGAACATACTGTGTACATGGATAAAGATATGAAGAAGGAAGGCCTGTCCAGGGGGGAGGGGGAGGGGGGGAGAGATGGTAAACCGTAAGGTACTTTGAACTGATTTTGTTATGTAAGCTTTTTTCAAGAACCATATATAATAATGGTATGCATTGTTGTATGTATCTGAAGAAGTGTGCATGCACACGAAAGCTCATACCAAGAACAAACTTAGTTGGTCTCTAAGGTGCTACTGGAAGGAATTTTTTTATTTTTTATTTTGTTTTGAGTACGGCAGACCAACACGGCTACCTAATTGTAACTGATTTTGCTTAACTTTGCTGTGTCAAATGTGCATTCTGTAGTTGACCTCCTTTGTAATGTTTTATTTTGAAATTTTTAAGATAATACACGTTGGAAGTCGAACGGAATCCAATCTGGAAGTCCATTTTACTTCCAAAACATTCGGAAAGCAAAGGGTGGCTTCTGATTGGCTGTACGTAGCTTTTAGAAGACATCTGAAGGCAGCCCTGTATCGGGAGGTTTATAACGTTTGCTGTTTGCTGTTTTTGTTATATTGTTTAGATACTGTAAGCTGCCCAGAGTGGCTGGGGAATAATAATAGCAATAACAACAACTAATTATTAGTAATAATACATATATGTATTATATATGTATTACATTTATGACACTATTTTTCCCTCCAAGGACCTCAAGGTGTGATACATGGTTCTTCCTCACCATGTTCCGGTGAGGTACATTAGGCTGAGAGAGAGTGGATTTAGTCTAGCACTCTTACAACTACACTGACACCATTTTAACCCACACTGGTAATCCTCCCCCCGCCCTTCCAGGCAATTGCCTTAAATCTGAAGTTGTGTACTCCAAACTCCACTTTCTAGTTATCTCCCGCTTGGACTACTGCAATGCGCTCTACATGGGGCTACCTTTGAAGGTGACCCGGAAACTGCAATTAATCCAGAATGCGGCAGCTAGACTGGTGACTGGGCATGGCCGCCAGGACCATATAACAGCAGTCCTGAGAGATCTACGTTGGCTCCCAGTACGTTTCCGAGCACAATTAAAAGTGTTGGTGCTGACCTTTAAAGCCCTAAACGGCCTCGGTCCACTATACCTGAAGGAGTGTCCATCCTCCTTGTTCAGCCCGGACACTGAGTTCCAGCACCGAGGGCCTTCTGGCAGTTCCCTCCCTGCGAGAAGCAAAGCTACAGGGAACCGGGCAGAGGGCCTTCTCGGTAGTGGCACCCGCCCTGTGGAACGCCCTCCCACCAGAGGTCAAAGGGATCAACAACTACCGGTACATGACATTTAGAAAATACCTGAAGGCAGCCCTGTTTAGGGAAGTTTTTAATCTGTGACATTTTGATGTATTTTAATGTCTGTTGGAAGCCGCCCAGAGTGGCTGGGGGACCCGGCCAGATGGGCGGGGTACAAATAATAAATTATTATTATTATTATTCCTGATTACTGGCTTTGAGCTGTTTATTTGGGGGAATATGGGGATTCAGCAAGTTCTCTCTGTTTCCTTCTTTTGTAGGGTTCAATGATCTTGCAAGATATGACCAACTTTTTCAGAGACAGTGAGGGGGTGCTGCTGCAAATCTGAGCCTTGCATGGGAGTGTCATGGAGGAAAACGACGAGAACGTGACCTGCCTGGGTAATACACACACACACACACACACACACACACATAATAAAAATGGCACAACAGGGAAAAAGCAAAAGGAAACTCAGTTCTTAAACAATGACGAGCTGGTATAAAAACAGCCCATGGCAATAACATATTTTGGGTCTTTTCAGTAGAGTGGATGGAATGATTCGTTGTTTCCCATCTCTACCTACCGTGGAGGCAACCATAAGGATCCTAAGAATGGAGTGAATTAACAAGGACACATTGTGCCTCCCCTGACAGAGTTCATCATACAGGGTGACCAAAGCAGTTTTGTGTCCAAACCGGGCCTTAACCCTTACTGAAATGAATCTAGGAAAACCAGTTTTGTCCAAGAGCGTATTTTCCTCAAATTAATTTTGCCCTTAAGGCAGCATACTTTAAAAAAAAAAAAAAGTTAAGTGCTGCGCTAACATAGTCATGATACAATAAAAATTTAGTTACTGTATTTTTCTGTGAAAAATACATTTTTTAAAGGGGGTTGTCTTATACACAGATAGTGCAGAGGGGGTGACACATGATTGGTGGCAGTTGCAAGCAGGAGATTGTCAGCAGCGATTAGACATGTGATTGGTGGTGAGGCAAGGCCTGCTGACGATTGGCTGGTGCTGCGGCAATTTGGTGGGTGATTGGTGGCTGCTGGCTGCGAGCGTGCTTGGGATTGGTGGCTGCGGCGAGGCATGCGATTGGCAGTGGCGGTCAGGTGGGTGAGCGATTGTTGGGAATCCCCGCCCCCCCCCCCAAATAGCTTAACAACTCTGGGCAATCTCCCCCCACTTCCTTTATTTGTGGTCCCTAAAAATAGGGAGCGTCTTATACACAGGGGCGTCTTATACACGGAAAAATATGGTAATGCTAAATATCTAATGATTAACAGTTCATTTAACATATATGTCAGATATTAAGTGAGCAAGAAGCTTACCAATAGGTCAGGTAAGTGCAGTTTTCCTAGAACTCACCATGAGCCCCTCCCTTGTTCTCTTAGAATGGCAATGGCGCCCACCAGAAATGTGCTGGAACTGAATTCTGCCTGGAAAAAATCCAATAACATTAGTACATGGGAGCTCCACCCTTCCTTAAAATAAGATTTTTTATACTTCTCATTTCTTTTGGCCGTAGCTCTTAAAGGTTCCCAGAACTAGGGGCTGGGCAAGTCAGGTGATTCCAGCCCCTTGCATACACACACCCTTTCTTATCTTTGTGCAACTTGGAGTTCCATAGATGAACGACACAAATACTCATTGTTTCCAAAGTTCACGGTCTTATTTTCCTGTTTACCATTTGTCCCAGGAAATGCCTTCGGGGGAAAGAACATTTGTAGTTCTTCGGGGGATTGTTGTACTGGGAAACTTGATCTTGTCCAACATCAGAGAGTCCATCACGGACCCGAGCCGCACAAATGCCTGCAATGCGAGAAACAGTTTGCTCTGCGATGTCAACTAGTGAGACACATGAGGATCCACAAGGGAGAAGAGGCCTACAAATGCCCTGAGTGTGAGAAGACTTTTACCTGCTCAGAAAACCTTATGATCCACCAGAGACTTCACACTGGGGAGAAACCTTATGAATGCACAGAGTGTGGCAAATATTTTTCCCAAAAAGCTTACCTTGTGATCCACCAGAGATCCCACAATGGGGAGAAAGCTTATGGATGTGGGGAGTGTGGCAGATGTTTTTCTCTAAAAGCTCACCTTGTGATCCACCAGAGATCCCACACTGGAGAGAAGCCTTATGGATGCGAGGAGTGTGGCAAATGTTTTGCTGAACAATCTTCCCTCAGACAACACCAGAAAGTCCACACTGGAGAGAAACCATACAAATGCATGGAGTGTGGGGAAAGTTTTGCTTTCCGCTCAGCCGCTTTGGCACACAATAGAATCCACACTGGAGAGAAACCATATAAATGCACAGCGTGTGAGAAATGGTTTTTCAACCAATCTTCCCTCAGGCAACACCAGAAAGTCCACACTGGAGAGAAACCTTATGGATGTGAGGAGTGTGGCAAATGTTTTGCTGAACAATCTTCCCTCAGGCAACACCAGAAAGTCCACACTGGAGAGAAACCTTACAAGTGCATAGAGTGTGGCAAATGTTTTTCTCGTAAAGTTCACCTTGTGAGGCATCAGAGATCCCACACTGGAGAGAAACCTTATGAATGCACCGTGTGTGGAAAATGGTTTGCCGAACAATTTCATCTCAGGCGCCACCAGAAAGTCCACACTGGGGAGAGAGCTTACAAGTGCATAGAGTGTGGCAAATGTTTTTCTCAGAAAATTCACCTCGTGTCTCATCATCAGAGAGTCCACATGGGAGAAAAACCTTACAAATGTATAGACTGTGGGAAGAGCTTTGCTGAAAATGGTCAATTGATGAACCACCAGAGAGTCCACACTGGAGAGAAACCATACAAATGCATGGAGTGTGGGAAAAGTTTTGCTTCACGTTCAACCGCTTTGGCACACAATAGAAACCACACTGGAGAGAAACCCTATAAATGCACAGCGTGTGAGAAAGGGTTTTTCAACCAATCTTCCCTCAGGCAACACCAGAAAGTCCACACTGGAGAGAACCCTTATGAGTGCATGGTCTGTGGGAAGAGTTTTGTCGCCAACTCTACATTGGTGATCCACCAGAGATCCCACACCGGAGAGAATCCTTATGAGTGCACTGTGTGTGGAAAATGTTTTCAACGCAACTCACACCTCGTGAAACATCGGAAAATCCATACAGGGGAGAGAAATCATAAGTGCCCTGAGTGTGGGAAATGGTATGCTGACAAGTCTACCTTGGTCGTCCACCAGAGAGCCCACACGGGGGAGAAGCCATATAAATGCACCGTGTGTGGGAAATGTTTTACTTACAGTGCGAGTTATAGAAAGCACCAAATATTTCACACCGGAGAGAAATGTGAGAACACTGTCTCTTGAGAATGGGGCATCCAGTGTTTGGCATAAGGGCCAGTGCTACCCCCCCCCACCAGTAAATTTTAGAAAGTACCAGGGATTAAGGTGGGGGTTAATTTTCTCACTGATAACACCATTTTTAACAAAGGGATACAGGGTGGATCCTGGAAATTACAAGTGGGTTCCCGGAATGTCTGTCCATGGAAAACTGCTGGAAAGTTTTAAAAATAAAACAACTGTGCCACAGTAAGAGAGCTCGAGAGCTAGCTGATTATTTCATAAAACTATCATTGTGATGATTCCATTTTCTTTTGAGTCATTGCCTTGGCACATTGAAAAGGCCCATGGCTAGGCATGATGATTGTGATTCATCTTGAATAGTTTTTTAGGTACATGAAAGAGGATATCGGGAGACATTTAATGAATAGGAAAATTAGTGTCTCAACAAACAAAGACATGATATTAGGATGAGAGCTGATCGGAAGAGCTATGTGATATTTGACTGGTTCAGGATGATGACAATGGGATGCAACTACCGGTACTCAGATTGCTGGAATCCTTTGATGGTGAAATGAAATCACGAATGTAATCACATCCTCCTCATTTTTGAGGCTGTCCCTTGTGTGTATTTGTAGTTCAATAAAGGTCTGTCTTTTCACTTGGAGCCCTCATTCTTTTCTTTTTGTTTTCTGGGTGGGGGAGACCTTCATTTGAGGAATCCCTCGCACGCACGGGTTGCGATTCTGCGCATGCGCTTGATGTCATTGCGCGTGTCTGCGCATGCGCGAACCACCGAACCCGGAAGTAACCCGTTCCGGTACTTCCGGGTTCGGCGCGTTTGTAACCCGTGCCAAATGCAACCCGCAGCAGCCGTAACCCAAGGTATGACTGTAGACACATCAGAAAAGTTTCAGGAAAATGTGTTGTAAAACCAGCCTTTGCTTCTAATCGGTCCACACACAAGTGTGTGTGTGTGTGTGTGTGTGTGTGTGTGTGTGTGTGTGTGTGTGTGTGTGTAAATAAGTAAGAGTAAGACACACAGAGAGAAATAGACTTTCTATGCATGCTTAAAGGGTAAAGGTAAAGGGACCCCTGACAGTAAAGTCCAGTCACGAATGACTGGGGTTGCAGAGCTCATCTTGCTTTACAGGCTGAGGGAGCTGGCGTTTGTTCTCAGACAGCTTTCCGGGTCATGTGGATAGCATGACTAAACCGCTCCTGGCACACGGACCATGACGAGTGCCAGAGCGCGCGGAAACGCCGTACCTATTTGTCTACTTGCGGTACCTATTTGTCTACTTGCACTGATGTGCTTTCGAACTGCTAGGTTGGCTTAGGTTGCATGCTTAGGTATATGCTTTTAGGACTGCTTAGGTAAACGTTCCCGCTGAAGATGGTGCCAGGCTTCCTGCTGCACGATACGAAACCATATGAAAAATGAACATGAGATGTTAGCTAGGGTTTGTTCATTTTCAGTTTTGTAATCTTTTTATACAAAAAGAGTGCCTAAATGTTCTGTAATTGTGCACGTAACCAAGTTTTGAGGTGCCATGTGGCGCCTAGCTAAGCCAGCAGTTTTGGATTCAAACTTAGATTGCATTTCATGAAGAACCTGGGCCACACACAGACTTTTCTTCCTCTTTTTTTGCACCGCAAACACATTGCAGGATGTGGATACCTTGAAAGAAGTTACTGTTCTTCCCACATTGCATGCAGGAGTGAGGAAAGGGCAGATGCAATCCTATAGCAATGCTCACATTGCAGATTGGAGCTGAGGCGGATGGTGCAGTCCTTGCATGTTTACTCAGATGCAGATCCCATGGGTTTTAATGGAGCTTTCCACTTGAGATGTGTACAGAAACCCCAAACAGCCCCATAGATCAGGCATGGCCAAACTCTGCCCTCCAGATGTTTTGGGACTACAATTCCCATCATCCCTGACCACTGGTCCTGTTAGCTAGGGATGATGGGAGTTGTAGTCCCAAAACATCCCAGGGCCGAGTTTGGCCATGCCTGCCATAGATGGTTCAATGAGCCAAAAGCCTGGGAGAAGTGGAATGTTTTTACCTGTTACCTAAAGACATGTAATATAGGGGCTGGCCTGTTCAGCTGCTAATTTTGCCTCCCCTCCTCACCCCCTGCTTCAACCTTATGTCTTTCTTTCTCTGTTTCAACATTAGCCAATTCTAATCTTAGCCTCATCATTTCTAATTCAGTATTAGGATTCTCCTCACATGTAGCAGCTCCCTGCACTGAGTAACACGCAGCGGCAGTTATTTAAGCAGAGTTTTGTTTGAAACAAGTAAAAACTTTTATTAAGTTTAAAATAAACTTCTTAAAATAGATCACATATAGAATACAGGCTCTTCTCTATACTGGCACACACTCTGAGAGAAACTAGTCACCACAGTCAAGGTAAGTACCTCACACAGCCCAGACACAGACTAGAATGGCAGTTACACCTTAGAACGTCAGTTATGGCAGTTGGTCATTCAAACAGCTGTTCCTGCTCTCATGCGTGTTTGTCACATGACAGAGCCATCCCAGGTTTCTTTTGCTTGGGTCTTGCTGGCCATTTTCTGACAGAAAAGTTTTTCACCTTTTAATAAATATTCTCAATACCTTATTAAATTGGTTGTTCTGTATCTGTGGGCATGTTTCTGTGTGGGTTTTAACTTCGCATCACAGCGCTGCCACCAATTAATACGCAACGACGCAACGGCCCTCGTTCCCTGGCGCCGCTGCGCCCGCCTTCTGCTTCCCTTCCCTCAGGTGAATTCCCCCAACGGAGAATGAATCACAAGCAACAGCGGGTTTTTCTTTTGGGAAAACAGGTTGCAAACAAACCTTATTATAACAGATGTAAACAAGGAGTTTTGGTTTTCTTCCCCAGAAATGTAACAACCAGTGCTGTCGCTATTTATTAAAACATGCTGTCTCAAGTTATAGGCTGTATGCTGTTCAGGTTTACAGTTACCGGTACTTTTGTGGCAAGGCTACCTGAAGAAAGCATATTATTGTACCTGTACCTCATACTTTTATGCCTTATTACTGAAGCTAACTCTCTATGCTTTAAAATAAGGGCTTTGTTTAAGAAATCAAGATGCTGTGTCTCCCTGTGCCTTATTGCTGCACAGTATATATTTAGCTATGTTTTCAGTCTGGAAGGAAAGACGTCCATCATGGTCATAACTGTCTCATAGTCACAATATGTTTTTTGGCAAACAGCCCATCAAAGTTGGGTACTTTCCACATAGGATGTCTGAAGGGAAGGAGCTTTTGGCTTAGTGTGTCAGAAGGGGATTTTTGGCTTGGTTTGATTATATCATAGGAACGCCTAATATGGTCAATGTAACTAAAAATTAAGAAAAGAGAAGTAATGTTTAAAACGACAAAAGGGCGATGTCAACGCTTATTGGTTTAATTTTGCTGCAATGTATGAATATGTAATATCTGAAGAGATCTATAAAACCTCTGGACACCATTGTTTCGATGTCCAGATTTTTGGAGGTTACTCACTGGACCTTATTGCTCAGCAATAAAAACTTACTCTCAATTTCTCTGAAAACTGCGTTGTAGTAATTATTCTAAGAACTAAGCTTCCCATTCTCGTGCCCTTTCCTGTCAGAGTATTCCTTCTGAGGACCCTTTTTCCTGGAAACACCGTGTGGGACCTTGTACTTTCTATTTTTAACAGTGTTCCACGATTCATAATCTGAGAGCATATACTGAGACTTCTAGGCTCTCCTCAGCTCCAGCCTATCAGGAGCTGTTGCTAGTTAACTGCTGGCAGTGACTCAACCTGCTCAAACAAAATCAAAAAATAAAAATTTCCTTCCAGTAGCAACTTAAAGACCAATTCCTTATTTTAAAAAATAAATTTAATTTTATTTTATAACAAATAAAAATACAGCAGTATAAACATACAGAAAAAGAAAAGAAAATAATTTTAACACAAATATTTCTTAATTTCAACTAATTTCTTGATTTTAGCTAATTTCCATAACAACTTGAGATGGCTTCCCTCGAACACTTCCTTTTATTTTACATACGAAAATGTCTTAATCCAACTATTATTATGTGAATTTACAAAATAAAGTTTACTTTCAACAATATTTAGTCTACGTCTCATTTATTTTACTTTCTTCACCCATCCCCTATCCCAAGGGGTAGAGGGTAGAAGGGAAGGAAGAAAAAAGAAAAAAAAACCAGACACACCCCCACACCTACTTGTACACCCACCCACCCAATTTAGGGGGGGGGGGAGAAGAAGAAAAAACAAACAAACAAAAAACACCCAACCGACTTCCTGTCAAATCCCTTTGCATCTATGTATCTTAATACTGAATGTAATTCAACCAATATACTTTTCTATACTTTTTCTGATACATTCTTAATAACATATGCATCTATAATTCCCCAACTCAGTCTCATTCATTTACACTCAAATGCTGGCATGGAGGCAAAGGTGTTGTTATATTTTTGTACATACTTCGTATATATATCCCATTTTTCTACAAATTTCTGCCTGGAGCTTAAAAACCAATTCCAAGGTGCTACTGGAAGGAATTTTTTTATTTTTTATTTTGTTCCCCGGTTCTGTTCTTGTAAGCCCACTTGCCCCAGATTGGGCCGAACAGGTCTTGTAGCCTGTCGCTGTCCCGGCCCCCCATCTAGTCCAACCTCTTTTGCCCAACATGGGTCTCCAACCCGCAGCTGTGAGATGATGAGCCTCATGCTGTACCCACTGAGCCATCCCACCTATCGCCCCCCGGGCCCCTAGGAGCCCGCCCCTATATATGCTCCTTTCCCAGCGTGGAAGCCTAGCCGAGCGTTGCCGAGTCCTGTCCTGAATCTGGCGGGATCCGGATCCCTGCCGGTGCCTTGTGCAGTTCCCCTCTGGGGGCGGGATTCCCCAGCGGCAAGGCCACATAAGGGTTAAGGAGATCGAGAGAGCCGGGTGCCTAGAGTGGCCTGGGAAAGGTCCCTCTCTCCGTCCTTCCGCCTCGTCTCCTCTTTCCGCTTGTCTCTGGGGCGGTGAGTCCTTTGGGCGAAGGTGGGGCTCTGGGCGACGTGGGGTGCAGAGTAGGCGATTGGGGGGCTGAGAAATGAATGGGAGGATCCCCTGGGATGTGGGGGGAAAGGGAAGCCATGGGACCCAAGGCCTCAGAGGTCCCAGCACCACCCATGACCCCGCGGGTGTGTGAGCGGGCTGTTTGGGGGGCCCCTTGAGAAGGGGGGACTCCAAGTGGGGGAAGAGGGTGGGCATCCATCTTTGGCAGATGCTTTCCCTGCGACCTGTGGGTTGCGGGGGGTGGTCTAGATGACCCTCGGGGTCCCTTCCAGCTGCACAGTTCTCTGGTTCTGAGGGGTGGAGCATAGGAGGAGCCAAATCCATGGGGCCGTGAGGGCTTTGGCCACAACAATAAAACACTTGACAATAAAACCACAACAATAAAACATCTGTGTGTTTGTGTGTGTGTGTGTGTGTGTGTGTGTGTGTGTGTACTGTGTCATGTGATCAGTTATGTGGGGCGGGGCTTGAGAGAAAGGGCTTCATTTTTCTTTGTTGTTGTTCAGTCGTTCAGTCGTGTCCGACTCTTCGTGACCCCATGGACCAGAGCACGCCAGGCACGCCTATCCTTCACTGCCTCTCGCAGTTTGGCCAAACTCATGTTAGTAGCTTCGAGAACACTGTCCAACCATCTCGTCCTCTGTCGTCCCCTTCTCCTTGTGCCCTCAATCTTTCCCAACATCAGGGTCTCATCTTTCTAGGACGAGGAAATCTCCGGAGGGGCTGCCTTGGCTTTTCCCTCCTACCCAGTAGTCTACTTAAAGTCACATCCATAACGGACAGAGGGTGGTTCGAATTCTTTTCTCCCCCTTCCTACTTGGAAACTGCTTCTCCCTCAGGGATTGGGGGCTCCCAAGGTAAGATGCTGCATGACACTGAATTAGACCAAAGGTCCACCTGCGTCAGTCTCTGCAGGGGTCTGGGGCTACCCTCCCTCCTAAGACGCAGCAACTTGTTTAAACTTTGAGCTCTGCAAAATAGTTTCAAAGAGGCTGGATCTGCAATCCTAGATATCATCACCACTATCCGAGGCAGGGAGTGGTGTGCTGAGTTCCAGGGGGTTGTGGGTGGAGAAGGAGAAATGTTTGGGTGGGGGGGCTGGAGGGGAACCCTCCCCCCTAAGTAAGCAGAAAAGTCAAGAAAGCCCTGCCTGGAGGGAGGGTAGGAGGGGAGCAGTCTTCTCCAAAGTCTCACCAGGTGCATGGTTCTGGGTGTCAGAAAGCAGCCCTGTGCACATTTACTCATAAGTAAGCCCCATCGGGGAGAGGACAGATTGAATTGGCATAACCAAACGACCCCTTAAAATGGGGCTCCTGTTGGGAAGGGGGTACCCCATTTGAGCTTCTCTAGAGGCTGCAGAATGTTTTGGGCAGGAGAATCTCTGCAGGGCCTCTGAGGCTCCCTTTGCTTCTTCTTCCCTCCCAGGATCCTGCAGCTTCTGAGCTCCTCAGGAAGGATGGAAGAGGCTGATCCTGCAAACCTAGCGAGGATGGAAGGAGGAAGATGGACAGTTGACCTTGTCAGACTGTCTCCTGCATCCCTCCCCATAACTGCTGGGCATTTTCTCCCAGGGCCCTCAGAGACATCTGGTGAGTTCCACGGCAGTGGAGAAGGGGACATAGATGGATTGATAAATAGATGGTAAAGAGGAAAACCTCCAGGCATTTGAATTTTAGGTGCTATTTCCTCTGCAGGACTCCTGGCTAGTTGCTGATCTTCCCTTCTTGGGCAAGGTTCTTGACCGCGGGGTTGCAGACAAGATCCATATGGTCTTGGAGGAAGCTGATTTTCTAGATCCATTTTAATTGGATTCTGGCCCAGTTTTGGTCCAGAAACTGCTTTGGTTGCCTTGTATGATGATGGGGTTACATTTCCTCTGAAAGAGGAGGCATGTTGCTTGGATGGACTTCTGCATCCATTGCTGTCCTTTGAGGCTCAGGTGGCCATAGTGCCGTGGCTTCAGTTGGCGGCCCCAGCTGCACCCCTATCCTATTCCAACAAGAAAGAGAAGTGGGAGGTACATAAAGAAGCAGATGTGGCTGCATAAGGAGCTTTTAGATGAGCTGAAATTTAAGAAAGTCGAGCATAAGAAATGGAAGAAAGGGGAAATAATGAAGGAAGAGTATAAATGAGTAGCCAGCAGTAAGAAGGATAATATCATGGAGACGAAAGATAAGAATAAGCTTGGCCATACAAGGGAGGTAAAAAATAATAAAAGTCCTGAGTCTGTTGTTGTTCAACGTCTTTATAAACAACTCCAAAGCGGGAGATTCAATAATACCATAAGAGATTGGAGTGCCGGGCAAAAATGAATTTAAGTGGGGACTGAATATCGCATTCTACAATGAGGCCAGAAGAACCTGCTGCACATATATAAGATGGAGGACACCTGGCTTGCCAGTAGTATATGTCTCAGGGCCTTAGTAGACCACAAGCTTAACATGATCAAGGGACTGGAAACCAAGCCTTATGAGGAATATCTGAGGAAGCTATGAGGAATATCTGAGGAAGCTGGGTTTGCTTAGCCTGGATAAACGGAGACTGGGAAGAGATATGCCATCTTCAGATATCTATCTAAAGTGCTGTCACGTGAAGATGGAGCAAGCTTGTTATCTTCATCTCTGGAGGGTAGGACCTGATCCAATGGATTCAAATTACAAGAAATGTGAATCCAGCTAAACAGTAGAACAAGACACCCTCTAAAAGTGGTGGACTCTCTTTCTTTGGAGGCTTTTGAGCAGAGGTTGGATGCTTAAGTCGAGATTGCTGCATTGCAGAAGTTTGGACAAGAGGACCCTCAGGGTCTCTTCCAAGTCTATATAGAATTGCTCATATACCACCCTTCATCTAAGCATCACTGCACGGTTTACAATATTAAACAGTACACCCACACCCACAATTTAAAGAGACAGAGATGCTATAATTAGGCAAAGGCCAGGGAAAAGAGGAAAGTTTTTATTTGCTGCCCAGATTGTAGCACCTGGCATTACTATATTTTGACATTATTTTAGGTGTATTCCTAAAAAATTGGAACATAAGGAGAATGTAAGGGATATTGAAATAAGAGGTGCTATTTTCACCAGATGTGTGTTATGTTACTTAATCCTTTTCCTTGGAAGCCTAACAGGATTTTCTTTCCTCCCCAAGCACGTGATGGAAACAATGGTCAGAATTCCAAGAAGTCACCTGGAATTTTATTGAAGGAACCATTTAAATGCATGGTGTGTGGAAAGTGCTTCATCCAGAAGACAGAGTTTACTTTCCATAAGCAAACTCACACAGAGGAGAAACCATATAAATGTATGAAATGTGAAAAGTCATTTAGCCGGAAAGAACACCTTACAGGACACCAGCGAACTCACACAGGGGAGAAGCCATTTCAATGTATGGAGTGTGGAAAGACATTTGCTGGTTCTGGAAGCCATAGAATACACCAGCGGATTCACACAGGGGAGAAACCTTTTAAATGTTTGGAGTGTGGAAAGAGCTTCAGTCAAAGTGGAAACTTTACAAAGCATCAACTCACTCACACAGGGGAAAAACCTTTTAAATGTTTGGAGTGCGGAAAGAGCTTCAGTCAAAGTGGAAACCTTACAAAGCATCAACTCACTCACAAAGGGGAGAAAGCTTTTAAATGTTTGGAGTGCGGAAAAAGCTTCATTGATCGTGCATCGCTTAGTTCACATCAAAGAATTCACACAGGGGAGAAGCCATTCAAATGTATGGAGTGCGGAAAGTGTTTCAGGTGGAATCAGAACCTTACTGTACACCAGCGAACTCACACAGGGGAGAAGCTATTTGAATGTAAGGAGTGTGGAAAGTGTTTCAGGTGGAATCAGTACCTTACTTTACACCAGCGAACTCACACAGGGGAGAAGCTATTTGAATGTAAGGAGTGTGGAAAGTGTTTCAGGTGGAATCATTACCTTTCTTTACACCAACGAATTCACACGGGGAAGAAACCATATGAATGTATGGAGTGTGGAAAGTGTTTCAGGTGGAATCATAGCCTTACTACACACCAGCGAACTCACACAGGGGAGAAGCCATTTAAATGTATGGAGTGTGGGAAGACTTTCACCGATAGTGGAAGCCATGTAAAACATTTACGAATTCACACAGGGGAGAAACCATTTAAATGTATGGAGTGTGGGAAGACATTTGCTGATTCAAGAAACTTTAAAAAACATCTACGAATTCACACAGGAGAAAAACCATTTAAATGTATGGAGTGTGGAAGCTGCTTCAATCAAAGTGGAAACCTTACAAAACATCTACGAATTCACACAGGGGAGAAACCCTTTAAATGCACGGAGTGTGGAGAGAGCTTCACACGGAACACAGCCCTTACTTTACATAAGAGAACTCACACAGGGGAGAAACCCTTTAAATATATGGAGTGTGGGAAGATTTTCACTGATAGTGGAAGCCATGTAAAACATTTACGAATTCACACAGGGGAGAAACCATTTAAATGTATGGAGTGTGGAAAGACTTGCACGGATAGTGGAAACCATGCAAAACATCTACGAATTCACACAAGAGAAAAACCATTTAAATGTATGGAGTGTGGAAAGAGCTTCAGTCAAAGAGGAACACTTAGAAAACATCAACAAACTCACACGGGATAAAAGGCATTTAAATGTGTGCAGTATTGAAAGTGGTTCAGCTAGTAATCACACCTTCACATCAAATTCACACCAGGAAGAAACCATTTGAATGCACGCATTGTGAAAAGAGCTTCAGTGAAAGTGGAAAATGGAGTTTGGAAGAATTTTCACTCACATTTCACTCTTATCACATAAAATATAGAGCCATAAAATTGTAGAATGGGAAGGGCCCCAAGGGACATCTAGTCCAGCCACCTGTAATGCTAAAATCTAAACAGAAGAAGCCATGACAGGTGGCCTTTGGAGAATTTTAAGCAGTGAAGTCCACAAGCCACCCAAGGAGTTTGTTCCCCTGTTGAAAAGCTCTTATTGTCAGAAAGTTCTTTGTCATGCCTTCGGCACATGTAAATTGTATAAATGTATTTGATTGTATGGGTGGTATTGTGCTGGGCAGTGCAGCTCCACCTACTGGCCAAAAAGAATGTTGCAGCGAATGGCAGTTGCTGACAGTTGTGGCAGTTGCTGGCTGAGGTGTATGAGGGGAGGGAGTGCAGAGTGGGTGAGAGAACCTGAGGGGCAAGTGCTGTGACATGTTCTCCGCCTGTGGGATTGCTTCGTTGTTTTATCACACACAATTACCGTATTTTTTGCTCCATAACGCACACTTTTTTCCTTCTAAAAAGGAAGGGGAAAAGTCTGTGCGCGTTATGGAGCGAATGCATGGTCCCTGGAGCTGAATTGCCCAGGGACCAAAAGAAGATTGAGCTTTTTCTTTTACAAAGAGAGAAGGGGGTGTTGAAAGGGTGCCGCTTTACAGCTGATCAGCAAGAGATCGGGAAGAGAGATAAGATCGCTGCAGAGAGAAAGAGATCGGGAAGAGAGATAAGGTCCTCCTGCTGAGGAGGCTGTTGGTTTCCCCAGCGACATGTGACTGGCTGATTAGATTATCTGTTTGGAAACTGTAGAAAGGGCTTTGAGCTGCTCCTTTTGCAGATGGGTCTTTTCTCCTTTGCAAAAGCTGCAGCAGCAGCACAAGTTTGAGCTGCTTCTTTTGCAAATGTGTCTTTTCTCCTTTGCAAAAGCAGCAGCACAGCAACTTTGAGCTGCTCCTTTTGCAAATGGGGCTTTTCTCCTTTGCAAAAGCTGCAGCAGCAGCACAAGTTTGAGCTGCTTCTTTTGCAAATGTGTCTTTTCTCCTTTGCAAAAGCAGCAGCACAGCAACTTTGAGCTGCTCCTTTTGCAGATGGGTCTTTTCTCCTTTGCAAAAGCTGCAGCAGCAGCACAAGTTTGAGCTGCTTCTTTTGCAAATGTGTCTTTTCTCCTTTGCAAAAGCAGCAGCACAGCAACTTTGAGCTGCTCCTTTTGCAGATGGGTCTTTTCTCCTTTGCAAAAGAAGATGCACAACTTTGAACTGATCCTCAAAAAGGGGGGCTTTCCTCCTCAAAAAACTAGGTGCGCGTTATGGTCCGGTGCGCGTTATGGAGCGAAAAATACGGTATGCTTGTCTTTTACCAATTGACACTTGTCTTTCACGATTAATACCTGTCTTTACCCGATTTGTTTTTATCTTGTTTTTGACCGTTAATAAAGCAAAGGATTAAAAGACAGTCTCTTTTTTATCAAGACAAGAAGGTTTAGCTGTATGTCGAACTACATACGTCATCAGGCACTGTAGTAAGGACACCACATACTTCCTGATGTTTAGTCAGAATCCACACTTCAATCAATTTGCTAACCCCCATCTTCTTAAAATAAGAGCTAATCTGATCATGCGTAGCTTTGCATTTTGAACTTTAATAAGTTTCACGATCAATAATACTGGCTGATGTACGGTGTTAAAATATATGTGTTTAATTTTTTTTAAATTTCTTTATCCACATTAAACACTTTATTATATTTTTCAACTTCAAACATCCACCAATGTGTAATACATATTATTCTTATTGTACAATTTGTTCCATTATACATAATAATAAAATATATTTACACTAGTAAATTAAGCCCGTAAAGATAACGGGCTCTAGAAGACCAATGTGACTGGGTTGCCCCAGAATAATAGTAAAAACACCAGTACACACCAAAAGCTTCCTTGAACAGGGCTGCCTTCAGATGTCTTTTTTAAAAAACCACATAGCTGTTTATCTGTTTTGCGTCTGCTTGGGAGGACTATTGGCAAGGTGTTTTAAGGTTTGCTTGGGAGGACTATTGGCAAGGCGTTTTAAGGCCTCTACTCAGAGGTAAGGCGTACTGAATCCAGCGGGTCTTGCTCCAAAATCAGCGAGGTGTGGATCCTCAGCTGCTGCAAATTTGTGGTGCAAACCGCCTTGCACCGGGTGGGGAGGCAGGCAGCAGCGGAAGAAGGCACATATGCATGTGTTGTTTTCCCCCAAATAAATAGGTTAGCTTGATAGCCTTGGTGCATTTCTATGGATGGCGTTGCGCAGTTAAAAATAAATCTAATTTAAGCTTTTGCGTGGCCATTCGAGCGATGCACTGAGGCAAACGGCTGATTAATTAGCTGGCCTCCTGTGAAAGCTACTCCCTTCTGGCGGGCAGGGAGCGTTTGCAAACTCCTGCATGCGAGGGTGGGGAAGACCCAGCGACTTCGCTCGATCCCCCGGGGAAGCGCGCGCGGGGCTTCGCTTTCCCCTGTTTTTAGCAACAACCCCCTAATTAGCGCCTAATTAGCAGTAGCAGCAGCAGCCGAGCGAGGTCAGGCAGCCGTGGCCAGTTCAAGCCACCAGCACTGCCCAACACTCCCTGGCGACTCTGTTCCCCCTCTCCCAGCCCCGCTGCTTGCAGTTGTAGTTGCCTCTCCCTCGGGCAGGGGAAGAGCAGCCACCGGCCGGCCCGGGAGCAGCAAGGAGGAGGGTGGAAGCTGCTGGGGTGGGGGAATGGGAGGCAAACAGGGCGGCGCTCAGCCCGCTCGGCTGCTGCTGCTGCTGCACCTCCTTGCAGCCTCGCTAGCGAGAAGGAAGTGGAGGCGGGAGAGAAAGAAGGAGGCGGCTGAAAGGGGTCCCTTAGGCACCATTGAAGAACCCCGTCGTCCGGCGAGGCGATGCTGGGAAGGCGAGCGAGCGCTTCTTTCGCCCGACGCTCTCTCTCTCTCCGCGCAGCCTTCTTGCCCTCCCGCCGAAGGCTGCGTGCGCTGGGAGGGGAGAGAAGACGGGCCGGCGGTCGGTACCCTCGGCCCAGTCCCGACCTCCGCATCATGGGTAGCGGCGTGCGCGAGAGACCCCCGACACCGCCCCACACGGACCCGGAGCGGGCACGGTCGAGCTGGCAACCACCACCGCCGCCGCCCCGGACCCCAGAGAGCCCGCTGTTCCCGCTGCCGCCGCTACCCTGGAGGCGATGGCTGCGTGCGCTGGGATGGGAGAGTGTGAGGGAGAAGGAGCAACGGCTGCGGCGGCAGGAGCCTCTAGGCGGCTGTCTGGCTTCGATCTGGGGTGGCTTCCCCGCCGCTGGCCTTGTAAGCAGTAATGGCGGCGGCGGGAGCCTCCAGTAAAGACGGTGGCGGAAGTGGTCTCTGCTGTCCAATCCCTGTGTCTCCTTTGTGACATGCGCAGTAGCGCACTTCCGTGACACACAGAAAGTGGACGCAGGGACATAGCAAGATTATTATATAGGAAGGATTCCCATCTACCCGTTGTCGTTCATTTGCTCTCTTTTCTTTGCTTCCTCATATGAACAATAATAATTAAGAAATTAAAAATAATAATAGAGAAACAATATACCCGTACCAAATACAGATACTATATAAATAAGAATAGTATGCTTATGTATGTAAATAATAAACAAAACAAAAACAAAAAAGCCCACAACAACAAAAAGAAAATGAAAAAAACCAACAACAACAAAATATTTTGTAAATACCTTCTGTATTTTTCCCATTTTATCACAAAAGCTTGTCTGTTATTTCCTCTTAGACAGCTGAGCCATCTCAACATATTCCTGAAACTTATTCTGCCAATCTTTTATGTTTGGAGCAAAATATGTGTGTTTAATATGTATAAGATCCGATGTTTGAATGAATTGTATTTGAAATGATAGAAGAAGAAGAAGAGTTTGGATTGATATCCCGCTTTATCACTACCCGAAGGAGTCTCAAAGCGGCTAGCATTCTCCTTTCCCTTCCTCCCCCACAACAAACACTCTGTTCACCTCTTGTCTCACCATCGGAGAGTCCACATGGGAGAGAAACCTTACAAGTGTACGGACTGTGGGAAGGGCTTTGCTGACAATTCTGATTTGATGACCCACCAGAGAGTCCACACTGGAGATAAATCCTATAAATGCACTGTGTATGGAAAATGTTTTCAACGCAATTCACACCTCGTGAAACATCGGAAAATCCATACAGGGGAGAGAAATCATAAGTGCCCTGAGTGTGGGAAATGGTATGCTGACAAGTCTACCTTGGTCGTCCACCAGAGAGCCCACACGGGGGGGAAGCCATATAAATGCACCGTGTGTGGGAAATGTTTTACTTACAGTGCGAGTTATAGAAAGCACCAAATATTTCACACCGGAGAGAAATGTGAGAACACTTGAGAATGGGGCATACACTGTCTGGCATAAGGCCCTGTGCTCCCCCCCCCCCAAAAATAGCAGTAAATTTTAGAAAGTACTGGGGATTAATTTCTCACTGACAACACTATTTTTTTAAAAAGGGACACAGTGTGGATCCTGTAGATTAAAGGTGGGTTCCCGGAATGTGTGTCTGTGGAAAACTGCTGGAAAGTTTTAAAAACAAAACAACTGTCCATACAGTAAGAGAGCTCGAGAGCAAGCTTATTGGTAGTTTGGGATTCAGGCCCCACAAGATACGAAGCACCCCAATAGTTTTTTTTGTTGATGGGGGCAGCATAGAGTCTTTTTGAGGCACAAGTTATATTTCTTGATGAGCATGGGCCACACACACTCTTCTTTTGAAGGCATTACAAACACACATTGCAGGATGGAGATACCTTCAAAGAAGTCACTGCTCTTCCCACCTTGTATGCAGGTGCAACGAGAGGGCTGGTAAAACCCTGTCTCCTGTTCACATTGCAGGTTAGAGCTGGGGCTGATGGAGCCGTCCTTGCATGCTTACTCAGAAGTAGATCCCATGGAGTTTAATGGAGCTTTCCCCCTGAGAGCTGTAGAAATGATGGAGAAAATGATAATTTCATAAAACTATCATTTCCATGATTCCATTTTCTTTTGAGTCTCGGCACATTGAAAAGGCCCATGGCTAGGCATGATGATTGTGATTCATCTTGAATTGTTTTTTAGGTACATGAAAGAGGATATTGGGAGACATTTAATGAGTAGGAAAATTAGTGTCTCAACAAACAAAGACATGATATGACGAGGGCTGATCGCAAGAGCTATGTGACATTTGACTGGTTCAGGATGGTGACAATGGGTTGCAACTACTCAGATTTCTGGAATCCTTTGATGGTGAAATGAAATCACATTTGTAATCTAAAAGTGTATATTGAAAATAGCTTTAGAATTCTTGTGGCTAGGAAGTGGAAGAGCGAAGCAGTACCAACAATTACGGATTAGCAGATACTCATGTTAGACTATCTACAGCTAGCAAAATTGACGGGGGAAATTAGAGGAGAAACAAAACAGAAAATTACTGGAGAATGGATAATATTTAAGGAATATATAAAAATACACTACAATAATAAGACCATACTAGCAGAACTAGAGTGACACTTGTAATCTTTATAAGTAAGAGACACATTTGAATGTAGACGGAATAATGTACAGGAGCAAAACTGTGCGGAAAAATAAGGATAATGTGAAATGTACACTGAGAAAGATTAGAAGACTTGTATGTATGTTAGAAAGCTGATTATGTAAGTGTTTAGTTTTATGTGGTATGTTAGAAACATGTTTATGTAAGTTGAAAGTACTTTGCTTTTGTTTTTTCTTTTTGTTTTTTCTTCTTTCTTTTACTTTGTTTTCTCAATACCTGTGTGGTTGAGACTTGTGTAATTTAAACTAATAAAGATAATTTAAAAAAAAGAATAATGAAAAAAAAGAAAATAGCTTTAGATGTGTTTCTTCACATGCTCCTCATTTTTGAGGCTGTCCCTTTGTGCATTTGTAGTTCAATAAAGGCCTGTCTTTTCACTTGGAGCCTGCATTATTTTCTTTTTAGTTTCTGGGCGGGAGACCTTCATTCGAGGAACCCCTTTTAAATTTCTGCAGCGCAGCAATCCTGGGATCTTGTCTAGTGCTTCATCTGCTGGGGACAGAGAGCAAGCAAAGCCAGTAGTTTTTGGATTCTTTCCGGCTCAGGCTGTATTTCCTGATGTACCTTGTCCACACATACCTCTTTTTTTGGCATTGCAGACACACATTTCAGGATGGGGTTATATTGAAAGAAGCTACTGTTGATTCCCACATTGCATGCAGGAGATGACTTATGCCAGGGGTCAGCAACCTTTTTCAGCCATGGGCCGGTCCACCGTCCCTCAGACCATGTGGTGGGCCAGACTGTATTTTGAAAAAAAGATGAATGAATTCCTATGCCCCACAAATAACCCAGAGATGCATTTTAAATAAAAGGATACATGCTACTCATGTAAAAACATGACCGTCCGCAGGCCAGATTGAGAAGGCGATTGGGCCACAGGTTGCCTACCCCTGACTTATGCAATACTGATACAAGCTCTTCTCCTGCCCCCCAGGTGCTGAAATGACTCCAATGCAGTCCATTGCAGCCTAACCGGATGTCCCCTTTGGAATTTGCCACATGCACACATACATGCACATGAATTTGAAAATCTGTCTTTGCTTTGCTACCCTGAGCTGAAATACATGACCTTTCACTCACCCTTTCACGCACATGCAGTAGTGTACAGTAATACGTGCAGCCCAAGGTAAAAATAAAAATAAAATAAAATAGGCATATTCTGATGAGGGGATGAACTTTGTTTGGCATGTTACGTTTCTGAAGGAGAGAAAAATATATTAGGGGGCAAGGGGAGTACAAAACTTAGGGGAAACTACTTCTCTCCCACCCTCTGTCAAATAGTGTGTAGATACCTATGTTCAGGATTGGGGCTTCTGGGTTACACTGATACAAAACCGCTTGTTTCTAGAGAGACTGCCCCCGTTGCTCTCTGAGGGACAGGGCCCAACACTTCCAGGCTGCAGCCTTAACCCATATCAAAGCTGCAGGGAACTGGAAGGGAAGCCTTGTCCTGTTTTGCTCCTCCTGGGGGGGGGGGGCGGGGACGGGTTGAAAAGAGGGAGCAAGGAAGAGAAAAGGAAAGGAAAGAAGCGAGAGGCAGTTTCTCCAGCTAAGCCGGCAATGACTTCCCCCTAGAAATGGGGGGGGGGGGAGGCATTTGGAGAGGATCCTTCACTTGGCCGAGAGAAAGAGTGTACAGGAGCAGAGCGGAAATAGGGGACAAACAAGAGGAGTTTGGACTTGATATCCCATTTTACCACTACCCGAAGGAGTCTCAAAGCGGCTCACATTCTCCTTTCCCTTCCTCCCCCACAACAAACACTCTGTGAGGTGAGTGGGGCTGAGAGACTTCAGAGAAGTGTGACTGGCCCAAGGTCACCCAGCAGCTGCATGTGGAGGAGCGGAGACGCGAACCCGGTTCACCAGATTACGAGTCTACCGCTCTTAACCACTACACCACACTGGCTATCAACACAACATTTTACATAAAAAATAAGGGGCAACCCTGTTTTATACAGGACGGGTGGCAACCCTACACCTGACCCTTTTAAGCTTTGCTTTATTGTGGGTCTGATCAGCGCTTTTTCCTAGGAAGAAAGGTGCCAGAAATGCCCCCTCCCCACAAGATTTCAGAACTTTGGACTTCCCACAAAGATACCCACTCAGTGAGAACACTTCAAGACTGTTGAAATTAGGGATGCACAAGTCATCAATGAAAATATATATATACAGCTGCCTTTCCCAGCGCTTCTAATATTGGGAAGCTCCGTCTCACTGCCTCTGTGTCTGTCTGAGACTAGCTTCCCCTGCCTTTTGCACCACAGTGAAGGGGTCAACCAGCATTTTAATAATAATAATAATAATAATAATAATAATAATAATAATATTTAAAAATCTTTCACAGGTGGGTTAGTTTTTAGTATTCCCCCCCTCATTCAGTTCCAGTAAACTCTTGCTAAACTTCCCTATGCTCCCCCCACCCCAAAATTGTCCCGTAGAAAAGTTTAGAGCTCATTGCCGAGTTTTCACAAACATGTTTTCCTCCAGTCAGGCACCTGTGTATGGAGCCGCAGAGATTTGGCACAGGTAATTCTTCCAATTCGTAATTACGGAAATCATGGTGATTTATTCCTCTTCCTGCCAAAGCTCCAGGGACTTCCCTAAGGGTCACATTTGATGCCGGTAACAATAACATCAGAATTGGAAGCAATTTTCTTGCACCAAAATGGCAAAGAATGTGGCATAAATATATACTGCACCTCCAAGAACTTAGGCTGGGGTTTGAGGCAGGCAGATATGCTGCCACTGCAGTTTAATATCAGATTTAATATCCGAAGCACTGGCTAGACTCCATCTGAATTAGCACTGGCCACAACTTTGGTCTTGTGAGTCTGTTTTGACTTCTCCGTAGAGAACAGGACCAAGGGAAGTGGGCAATTGCAGCAAGCATGCGCACCCCGATATTGCTC
The DNA here is from genome assembly GCA_034641395.1 of Darevskia armeniaca. Taxonomy (NCBI): domain Eukaryota; kingdom Metazoa; phylum Chordata; class Lepidosauria; order Squamata; family Lacertidae; genus Darevskia; species Darevskia armeniaca. Next base: position 1,015,175 of record JAWWNF010000113.1, read on the forward strand.
CTGCTCCTGCTCCCCTGTGTAGCCTGTGGGGTGCTGCAGGTAAAATGCCCATTGAATTTAGTGACAGATCAATACGATCCTTTGAATTATTACAGAGCAAGTGACCACCTCATCGGCGGGATCACATCTACGCTCAATCCTGTTGTCCAGCCAAGCAATTTCTCCCAGACTCCTCTGATCCACATTAAAATGTAAGTAACAATGCAGTGGTCCCTGATAAATCACAGATTCTTCCAATGTTGCCTGTGTTTTGCCAACCAGGTATGATTCTGAACACTCAGGCATCATGAATGAATGAATGAATGAATGAAAGTCTTTATTGCGGTCATAGACCAGAAAGCTCAGGCATCATGCTATTTTCAGCAGCTGATAACGGATTATTTTTTTAAAAACTAGGCTATTTCTCCCCCCGCCCCCCGGTAGCATAGTTTTAATCAAAAGGAGTAAAAAACACTTCTGGCTTTCAAACGATGTAATCCGACACAAGCTAAGGTGGTTTGTCTTCACTTAAACTCAATGTAACTGCCATAGAGATATTGCTGAGTCTGTTTTGATTGCAGCTGTAGAGACTGCCTTCTACGAGGTAAGAGCCCTGGGTCTATTGTCACCTGTGACAGAGTGACAATACTGGCAGAGACTGTCTGGGGTCTCACACAATTGTTGTCTTTCACAGCTCCTTCCACCCAGTTCTTTTTACGTGGAAGTGCTGTGGACACAGCCTGGCACCTTCTGCATGAAAAACTTGTGCTTTGCCACTGAGGGTCCCTCCAAATGGGTGCATTCTGCAACATGTCACTGATACAGTATTAGTGCTTCTCTAATGATGTTGCATTATTGCCATCATACCTGAAGGAACGTCTCCACCCCCATTGTTCAGCCCGGACATTGAGGTCCAGCTCCGAGGGCCTTCTGGCGGTTCCCTCCCTGTGAGAAGTGAAGTTACAGGCAACCAGGCAGAGGGCCTTGTCGGTGGTGGCGCCCGCCCTGTGGAACACCCTCCCATCAGATGTCAAGGAAATAAATACCTATATACTCGAGTATAAGCCGACCCGAATATAAGCCGAGGCACCCAATTTTACCACAAAAAAACCTGGGAAAGCTTCATAGGAGCCACTGCCTGCCTCACTCGAGTATAAGCCGAGGGCGGCTTTTTCAGATGGGCGGGGTATAAATAAAAAATTATTATTATTATTATTATTATTATTATTATTATTATTTACTGCCACGTTGTTCTTTCTTTTGTCAGATCAAGATGATCTGATAACAACAAAGGTTGCTAGGTTTATCGAGGGTGCAATGAGATTAAGGGCCACTATTTGAACGACAATCATAGTCATTTGATCGCTCCTTTTATCCATTGTTTTTATTTGTATATTGTGCGTCTTTTATTGCTATGGCTGTTGGCTTTGCGAACAAGGTTTATTTATTTATTTATTTATTTATTTATATTATTTTTATTATTTTTATTATTATTATTATCTCGATGGGCACCCTTGCACTATATAGTACAACAAATGTGAGATTAAAGAATAACACAACACAACACAACACAACACAACACAACACACACACACACACACACACACACACAAGATTTGTGGCAAGCAAGTTACAGGGTTTCAGCAGGAAATGACAGGACATGCAGTGATTGGAATGGAAGCAGTATGTGTACCCCCAAAACGTTATCAGTCACAAGCATTATTGAAGGCCATTACGTACCAATATAAAGCTATAGGGCTTCTGACTCTGATGGAGCATGAGTATCATTCTCAGATTAAACTCAAGAGGTTTCCAATTGCCTGGAGATACCCTTCAAGGTGCAGAATAAGGAATCGTTTCTTTGAATAGGGGGTAGTAATATGATGCCATGTATGCTTCCTTGCAGAAGACGGGAAACAAATTTACTCGACAACCTGGCTTTCCTTTTTGCCATTCACGAGATCAACCAGGATCCCAGGATCTTACCCAACATCACCCTGGGTTACAACGTCTTTGAGAATTATTACAATGCAAGAATCACATACGATGCCATGGCAGACCTATTATCTACTGGGAATGCAAATATTCCAAACTACAGGTGTGGAAGGCAAAATGACCTGCTGGCTGTCCTTGAAGGGGCCGACTCTGAGCTATCTGTCCATATTTCAAACATGTTGAGCTCCTACAAAATCCCACAGGTGTGAATTGTGTTACATTTTGCTTTAAAAGGCCCTTGGCTGTAAAGGAGATAAAACTTCTGCTCACCCCCCCTCTCTCTCCCTCCCTCTTTCTCTCTCCACCAGTGTAGTGGTTAAGAGTGGTAGACTCATAATCTGGTGAACCGGGTTCGCGTCTCCGCTCCTCCACATGCAGCTGCTGGGTGACCTTGGGCTAGTCACACTTCTCTGAAGTCTCTCAGCCCCACTCACCTCACAGAGTGTTTGTTGTGGGGGAGGAAGGGAAAGGAGAATGTGAGCCGCTTTGAGACTCCTTCGGGTAGTGATAAAGCGGGATATCAAATCCAAACTCCTCCTCCTCTTCTTCCCCCCTCTCTTTCCTCTCCCTCCCTCCCTCTGTGTGTTTTAAAGTATTTTATCAGTTTATATGTTGTGTTGAATTTCCCTCCCCTCACAATATTGAGGTACAGGAGCTGCTAAGTCTTCTTTATCAACTCAAATACGCACCAGTGTGGACTAATGAGAGTAAATTCAAAATGATAATATGTGGACAAGGGAGAAAACAGCCACACTTTGTCTGCTGTGATGAGGACAGATCTTGCCTTCTATCCTTGCAGTGTATTAAGTATTAATTCACCCTAATCACATGCACTCTTCAGTTTATTACCGTAGTAAGTTTAGGTCAACAGGTTTCTGAGCTTTGCCCTGAAAACAAAGCGAAACATTCATCTCTTATGTTCCTTACCAGGTTAGTTACAGTTTTGTCTCCCATGACCGCAATGATAAAACTCAGTTCCCGTTTTTCTACCGGATGCTCCCCAAAGATGAATACCAATACAGAGGGATTGTCAAATTGCTCCTGCATTTCAGATGGACGTGGATCAGTCTCTTTGCCCCAGAAAATGACAACGGAGAAAAGTTCCTGAGTGCCTTGACACCTATACTTGCCTCAAATGATATTTGTGTTGCCGTCTCACAGAGATTCCCAGAACTGAGTGTGCCTGACTTGTTTATGACCCTTGATTCAGTTCTCCCGTGGAAAGAAGTCAACGTATTTGTTTACTATGCAGAAATTCGCTCTTTCTACAATGGGATATACCTCATAAATACAATACTCAAACTGTTCATACAGCCTATTGATGGGAAAGTTTGGATCACAACAGCTTTGTGGGACCTCACCTCAACATTGTCTGACAGCAAGTTTCTCTTCCAGCACAGCCACTGGTTTTTTTCCTTCTTAATCCAGACGAAGAATATTCCAAAACATGACAATTTCAAGCCGAGTCACGTCACTCCTTACTTGAAGAAGGCGTTTCATTGTTTCTTTAAGAAGCATGTGTTGTCTGTGAAAGAACGGGAAAGGTGTGAACAGAAATTGCCCCTGGATATGCTCGCACCAGCTCTGTCCCAAGACAACTACAATGCATACAGGAGCATCCATGCCCTGGCGCATGCCTTAAATGCTGCGTATTCGTCCAGATTCAAGTGGGTGATGTTGGTTGGTGGAAGCAAGGGGGGACTTCAGAAGCTGCAAGCATGGCAGGTATGCCCTTTTATCTCCACTGAAAACGATAAAATTGCTCCAATATGGAACTATGGAGTTTGGAATCATAGTGTTGGGAGGAGGTTGTAGGCCTCTTGCACTTTGGAGGAAACTCAGATTGAGAGCATTCCCCATAGATGGTGGTCCAGTATCAGCTTGAGGACCTCCAGCAAGGGAGAGCCAGCAGTTGTAATATATGTAGGAATGTTGATTATATAATATAGGAGGGTTAAATGTTTCCTTACTTAAATTAACACAGCAGCAAGCGGATTGCTGACTCATTTGAGTCCTATTTAATAATTATATCTTCTACCTTCCTGCCTTCTTGGTTGTTAATCCCTTTTGTCCCTCTTAAAAGAAAAATACACATGAATCTGAATGATAACAAAATAAACTAGTTTACTGTCAGATTAATTGAGTACATACTTAGGTTACAAAAGATATAAACTATATATTAGATATTAGTGAGTCCTAAAAAGACTCCATCAGAGAAGACGCCTGCTTCTTGGGAGAAAAGCAATGACAAACCTAGACAGCATCTTAAAAAGCAAAGACATCACCTTGCCGACAAAGGTCCGTATAGTTAAAGCTATGGTTTTCCCAGTAGTAATGTACGGAAGTGAGAGCTGGACCATAAAGAAGGCTGATTGCCGAAGAATTGATGCTTTTGAATTATGGTGCTGGAGGAGACTCTTGAGAGTCCCATGGACTGCAAGAAGATCAAACCTATCAATTCTTAAAGAAATCAGCCCTGAATGCTCATTAGAAGGACAGATCCTGAAGTTGAGGCTCCAGTACTTTGGCCACCTCATGAGAAGAGAAGACTCCCTAGAAAAGACCCTGATGTTGGGAAAGGAGAAGGGGACGACAGAGGATGAGATGGTTGGACAGTGTTCTCGAAGCTACTAACATGAGTTTGGCCAAAGTGCGAGAGGCAGTGAAGGATAGGCGTGCCTGGCGTGCTCTGGTCCATAGGGTCACGAAGAGTCAGACATGACTGAACGACTGAACAACAACAACTTCTATCAGCAGCACCCTAACCGACCAACGGACCAAACTGACTTGTCACATAGAGGCAGTTAGTCCTCTCTTAGAATGTTGGATCTGACTGACATATCCCACAATATACAGTTACTGGCTCACACTTGTGTGCATGCAGGGCTAACCTGGTCCCTCAGCCCATTACCAGAGTGAGTGCAGCTTTTCATGCTCTCAGCAGACCCCTTTCTCGGTCTCTTTTGTCTTTGTGCTTCCTGGATCAAGAAGGAGCCATGTGGACATAGCTACCTGCAAATGGACGGAATCTCTCTAAAATGAGCTTTTATAGCCTGCAACTTTGCTAACCCAAGTATTGCATGATCCCTTTGTAAGGAATAATAATAAATAATAATTTTATTATTTATACCCCACCCATCCGGCAGGAAACAAAGTGTTTTCCTTTTAGTTGTTTGGAACCTTTCTCATCATTTTACTGCCAGTAGTCATTTCATGTAGCTTCAAGAAACCCTAAGAGTAAAATATTCACCTAATTGCAAAGCTAAGTCTCTGTGATTTATTCTATCCTAGGTTTTTGTGTGAGGATTTGTTTAAAGGTGGATGGGGGCAGATGTAAATCTAACCATGTTTTAATATGCTTGCAGCTATCACCACTGTGCTAACTCTGCTATGAGAGAGTAACAATCTTTCATACCTCTCTCTTAAGCTCCTTCTAATGTTCAACCAAACCTCCCTCTGCGTAACTATAGTCCTGCCCTTTGGGTATGCCCTATCAATAATCTCATCATTGTGGATAAAGATACATGTCATATCACCACCATGCTCATAGGCAAAGGCTCTTTATACCTCTCCTCTGTTCATAATATAAGGGAAGTTGGGTGTCTGTCAGGCTTCAGGGAATCGGCTTCCTCCCCCCTTTGGCATTAGATAAGCAGAACAAAGGGAGAGGAGTCTTCTTACCAGTTAGAACTTTAATGATCACAGTGAGAGAACAAAGAATCCACTTCCTAGGAATGAAGGTGCTCCCAATTAAGGGCTCCACCCACTTCCTCCCTAGTCACTACCGCATATTGTAACCTGATCTCGTAACCACTGTGCTTTCTGTGCTGTCACCTTATCTGCTCTTCTCAACCTTGGACTGAGTGGATGAATGCTTTCCAGAACAGTGAGTCTGTTAACTCTCTCCCTCCCAATTCTTCTCCTCCTACCGTAGCTGTTCCCCATCCAGTACTTCCCAGCTTCTGCCTTCTGAACTATGTCCCTCTGCAAACCACTGTTTCAAATCTATACTGTCTTCCTGCTCCTGGAAAGATTCAGGATCCTGATCAGGAGCAGGGGGAGGGGGGAGGGGGAGGCTCCCACCATTCCTCCTCAGTGCAGTCCCTGACAGTGTCCACTCTTGGCACCCAAAGAAATGTTGGCAAGTTTAAGCATTAATGTTCTGGATAAGAGAGGCCTGGCCTGTACAAACAGGAAGAGTCTTGTGTGCAGTGTGAACTTTTGTGGGGATATTTATAGAGATATTTAATGGGCGTCATAGGAAGTATTAGTAAACACCCATGGGTGCCATTGATTTGAATGTCAGCCTTTCCCAAAATGCCAAAGCAGAATGTAGGTATTAAAAAATGGGCCACAGTGTCAGGTTCTCTTATCGGTTGTTCAATAGAAATGCCAAAGCCATTTGTCTTTAAGTCTTTTTATTCAGTGCCAAGCTATTTACAGTGCATAGCTCAGTCTTATCATGCCTGCTCAGTCACTAGCAGAATCCAGAAGTGCCTCCCTCCTGTTTTGGCGCCAACACCAAAGTTTCGGCATCCTAAATTGCCGCCTTCTCCTCCTACGTGATATATGCGCCGGAACTGATGCTTCCCCCTCTGAGCGAGTCTGCTGGGTGGTGCCAGGTCTCCCACTATCTTCCTGGACACCTGGCACTCCCTGGCTCCCAGCCACTAACTGCTCCTCCCCCGAGACGGGACTGCCAGATTCACTCGAAGATGAATCTGTTGTTAACACAGGTTGCGGCTCTCTATAAACACTCAGAGCTGGACTGGCAGGGGCGGGCAGATCCCTGACACACGGGTTGTTGTTTTAATAGATGCATATAAGCAAAACTAAAGATGGAGTACAATTCCAGAAGGATAGGACACTCATTTCTCATTTTCTCTCTGTCATTCTAGTTTCACCATTTTCTGAGACGCTTCGGATCTTACAATACTTCCCTGGGTGGAGTGTATTTGGATGGAAATGGGGAACTGTCGGCCAATTTCGATATTTTGAACTGGGTTGTGTGGCCCAACACTTCAGTAGCTTCACGGAGAATTGGGAGTCTAGAGCGACAGGCATTCCCAGACAAAAGTTTCAGCGTTGATGAAGATGCTGCCATATGGTTGAGGGGGCTTAACCGGGTGAGGTAAGGCGTAGAATTTAGAAATTTAGATTACTGTATAAAATAAGTTTAGGATGGTTTCTTTGCCCCTTTCTCAACCACATGTACTAGATGCCTTCAGAACACTGTTGCTTATTAGCAAGGACACATTGTGGCGCTCTCACTCTACAGAAGTAAAGATCAGGGCTCTTGCGTGTCAAGGCCCCCAAGCCAGCCCCCCAGAAGAAATAAATTCACACAGACACAGATTTTGGCAGAATTTAGAGCACAACTTTATTGATTACAGCATATGTGAGTGGTATTGGCTTAAAGGTAAAGGGACCCCTGACCATTAGGTCCAGTTGTGGATGACACTGGGTTTGCAGCGCTCATCTCGCATTATTGGCCGAGGAAGCCGGCGTACAACTTTTGGGTCATGTGGCCAGCATGACTAAGCGAACCATAGCAGCGCACGGAAACACCGTTTACCTTCCCGCCGGAGTGGTACCTATTTATCTACTTGCACTTTGACGTGCTTTTGAACTGCTAGGTGGGCAGGAGCTGGGACTGAGCAACGGGAGCTCACCCCGTTGCGGGGATTCGAATGACCGACCTTCCGATCGGCAAGCCCTAGGCTCAGTGGTTTAGACCACAGAGCTACCCGCTGTCCCTTTCTGTATGGCATAGAACATCATAAAAAAAACCTGAAACAAACCATAGGGCTAAATGTTACCCATCAGAGATTCTGGGGGTGGTGCTAAATAGACATGGTTATAGAAGGGACGAGTCACCGCCATTTGTTCATGAAAGCAGTCCTGGAAGCAGAGGATGACTGTTTGGTTTCCAAGTCTCTGACTCAGTTCTGTAGCTTTCCAACACACCCCAAACATTTCCCCCCTTGATGTTCCTTCTCTTTATGGGCAGCCGTTGCCCCCTTCAAGGTGCACCAGAAGCTGCCCTCCTGGGTACGTCAAAGTGATTCAAGAAGGGAAGCCGCTTTGCTGCTATGCATGTGCTCTGTGTGCTGAAGGGACCATCTCCGCTCAGGAAGGTAAGTGGGGATTGCAGAGGAAAAGGTGGTGCCCAGAACTGTGTCCAGTTCTGGGCACCACAGTTCAAGAAGGATACTGACAAGCTGGAGCGTGTCCAGAGGAGGGCAACCAAAATGGTCAAAGGCTTGGAAACGATGCCTTATGAGGAACGGCTTAGGGAGCTGGGTATGTTCAGCCTGGAGAAGAGAAGGATGATAGCCATGTTCAAATATATAAAAGGATGTCATATAGAGGAGGGAGAAAGGTTGTTTTCTGCTGCTCCAGAGAAGCGGACACGGAGCAATGGATTCAAACTACAAGAAAGAAGATTCCACCTCAACATTAGGAAGAACTTCCTGACAGTAAGAGCTGTTCGACAGTGGAATTTGCTGCCAAGGAGTGTGGTGGAATCTCCTTCTTTGGAGGTCTTTAAGCAGAGGCTTGACAGCCATCTGTCAAGAATGCTTTGATGGTGTTTCCTGCTTGGCAGGGGGTTGGACTGGATGGCCCTTGTGGTCTCTTCCAACTCTAGGATTCTAGGTATGTAAGAAGCTGCCTTCCACTACGTCAGATCATTGGCCCATCTTGCTGCGTATTGACTGACAGCTGCTCTCCAGGCCATGTGTGGAGATGCTGAGCCTTTCTTCATGCAGAGTAGATACCATGCCACTGAACTTCGGCCCTCACTCCCCAAATAAGCAGCACCAGCATGTGCTAAGTGTCAGTGTTGTCTGAAAATAGACTTGAAATGATCCTTGTGTAGTTTTTATTTTTATTTTTATTTACAATAATACAATACAGTTTATTCGACCGTCAGTCAGAGCACAATCATTATCCATACAAAAATTTAAAGCGTCTAAACATCTCGGAAAGCTTTACACTAAAACATACAATGAGAAGTAGATTATACATTTAGACCCATGTCAATACTGTCATTTTTAACCTTACGGCATTTAAAGGCCAAAAAAAAAAAAAGAAAAGAAAAGAAATTTGGCCACCAAGAGGGTTGTGGTACCAGTAAAATTGCTCAGCAAAAACAAAACCTGTCTTTCTCTGTCTACTAGGTTATGTTGGCATAAGAATGGAGCTACCAGTTTTTTGTCTAAGATCTACATAAAATGGGCAGGTCAAAAGAATATGTTCAGTTGATTCAACCGTTCTCAGGGCACAGGGACAAAATCTCAGAGCATATGGAACTCCCCTATATCTTCCCCACAAAACCGCCATATCCAGAACGTTTAACCTAGTGGCTGTGAGGAGTCTACGGTATTCCACATAGTGGATTTCTGCCAGATAAGGGGCTGGTGAAATCTGGAATATCTGATCCCCCCCAAAACATCCCTGGTTTCACACGGGCAATGTCCTCTTGTCTAGCAATGTCCCTCAGTCTTTGAGAGATCATTATTATTTAATTTATATACTGCCCTATACCCAAATGTCTCAGGGTGGTTCGCACAAAAGACCACACACATCAAATCAAATCAAAACAACAACCCAACAGCCCCCCCCAAAAGAGGCAGCATTAAAAAAAAAAGGGTATACAGTGGTACCTCAGGTTACATATGCTTCAGGTTACATACACTTCAGGTTAAGAACTCTGCTAACCCAGAAATAATGCTTCAGGTTAAGAGCTTTGCTTCAGGATAAGAACAGAAATTGTGCTCTGGCGGCACAGCGGCAGCAGGAGGCCCCATTAGCTAAAGTGGTGCTTCAGGTTAAGGACAGTGTCAGGTTAAGAACGGACCTCCGGAACGAATTAAGTACTTAACCAGAGGTACCACTGTAATATGTAGATTGGGGCAGGCAAAGGCCTGGTTAAAGAGGAATGTGTTTGCCTGGTCCCTAAAGAAGAAGAAGAGTTTGGATTTGATATCCCACTTTATCACTACCTTAAAGGTAAAGGGACCCCTGACCATTAGGTCCAGTCGTGACTGACTCTGGGGTTGCGGCGCTCATCTCGCTTTATTGGCCGAGAGCCGGCGTACAGCTTCCGGGTCATGTGGCCAGCATGACAAAGCCGCTTCTAGCGAACCAGAGCAGCGCACGGAAATGCCGTTTACCTTCCCACCAGAGCGGTTCCTATTTATCAACTTGCACTTTGACGTGCTTTCGAACTGCTAGGTGGGCAGGAGCAGGGACCGACCAACAGGAGCTTACCCCGTCGCAGGGATTCGAACCGCTGACCTTCTGATCGGCAAGCCATAGGCTCTGTGGTTTAACCCACAGCGCCACCTGGGTCCCTTTATCACTACCATAAGGAGTCTCAAAGTGGCTAACAATCTCCTTTCCCTTCCTCCCCCACAACAAACACTCTGTGAGGTGAGTGGGGCTGAGAGACTTCAAAGAAGTGTGACTAGCCCAAGGTCACCCAGAAGCTGCATGTGGAGGAGCGGGGAAGCGAACCCAGTTCACCAGATTACGAGTCTACCGCTCTTAACCACTACACCACACTGGCTCTCTAAAGGTGTATCATGAAGGCGCCAGGCGAATCTCCCTGAGGAGAGCATTCCACAGACGGGGACCCGCTTCAGAGAAGGCCCTTTCTCGTGTTGCCACCCTCAGCACCTCTCGAGGAGGCACACAAAGAAGGGCCTCAGATGATGATAGGGTAGGTTCATATGGAAAGAGGTGGTCCTTGAGGTCTTGTGGTCCTGAGCCGTTTAAGGCTTTATAGGTCAAAACTAGCACTTTGAATTGAGCCTGGAAAACAATTGGTAGCCAGTGCTCGCTCCCCAAAAAGCAGCACCAGCATGTGCTGTTAGTGTTTTCTAAAAATAGACTTGAAATGATCCTTGCATAATTTTGCCCCTAGCAACAAGTTTTGTCCCAGAAAAGGGTCTTCCCCAACAGTTTCCTTAGCAACAGACTTCTTTATTAGACATGCTCTGAAAAAGAGATATATTGATAACTGATGCGTACATAAAATATGTGTTGGGGATAAGTCACTCTTGCTCTTTTCAGATGCGAACCACTGCAATGAATGTTCAGAAGATCAGTATCCAAACAAGGATCAAGATCAATGTGTGCCCAAGATTATCACCTTCCTATCCTTTAACAAACATTTGGGGATTCTCTTGGCTTCTGTTGCAATATACTTGACCTTTACCACGGGATGTATTTTAGGAATCTTCATTAGGTACAAAGAAACTCCTATTGTCAAAGCCAACAACCGGGACCTCTCCTACATTCTCCTCATCTCCCTCCTGCTTTGCTTTTTGTCCTCCTTCCTCTTCATCGGCCGGCCAAGAAGAGCAACCTGCCTTCTCCGACAAACTGCCTTCAGCATCATCTTCTCTGTTGCCGTCTCTTCTGTGTTGGCAAAAACCATCACAGTGGTGCTGGCCTTCCTGGCCACGAAGCCAGGGAACAAGGTGAGGAGATGGCTGGGAAAGAGTCTCACCAACTCCATTGTCATTTCCTGCTCCAGTGTCCAAGTTGTCATCTGCACCATCTGGCTGGACATGTCTCCCCCTTTCCCAGAGTCTGACATGCACTCCCAGCCCCGAGAGATCATCCTGCAGTGCAATGAAGGATCTGTTGCCATGTTTTATGGTTCCCTTATCTACATGGGCTTCTTGGCTGTCATCTGCTTCACAGTTGCTTTCCTGGCCAGGAAGCTTCCAGGGTTCTTCAACGAAGCCAAGCTGATCACCTTCAGCATGCTGGTCTTCTGCAGTGTTTGGGTGTCCTTTGTACCCACCTACCTGAGCACCAAGGGGAAATACATGGTAGCTGTTCAGGTCTTCTCTATGTTGGCCTCCAGTGCTGGGCTTCAGGGCTGCATCTTCATCCCAAAGTGCTACATCATTATACTGAGACCTGATCTGAACACGAAGGAGCATCTGACCACAAAAATGAAATAAGATACCTGATTTTTAATGAACTGTCAATTATTAACAAATAATTTTTCATAATAAAGTTAATTGTAATTGCATTAAATCTTTGTTTCAAGCAAGATAAACAGATAAAGATGCCAAATTTATATTCACATTGAGAACCAGCAATGGGTAGTCAGACATACTGCCTCTGCAGAACATACGTTATCATGGCTAGCAGTGACTATTTGCTTAATTTCCTTCTGAAGCCATACTCTCTCTCTCTCTCTCTCTCTCTCTCTGTCTGTCTGTCTGTCTGTCTGTCTGTATAGCAAAAAGAAGAGAGATTATCTGGTGGTATTCAATTAAGTCTCACTCAGAGTTTACTCATTGAAATTAACAGATGTAACTTACCGGTAAGTCATGTTCATTAATTTCAATGAGTTGCACACTGCACATCAGCTTAAAATATAGAATTTTTTACCACCTGAAATGTCAGATATACCAAAAAACAAACAAACAAACAGGGAGCATATTGCTTTTTCCATATCCTGTTTCTTTTTATCTTAAAACAGTAAGTTAACCACAAGTAGCTATCCTCTCAAATTTTGATGATTAATATCCAGCCCAGTAGCAAAACCCCCCAACCCACTTGCCTTGTGAGTGAAGGCAATGGGCAATGGGAGTGAAGTCAAACCATTGGAGAGTTACAGCGCCTGCTGTGGCTGTAGTGACCAATACAGGAGACGTGCTTTGTTGCAGCTGAGGTAGATGCAGGCACCAGGTTGTGCTATTGCCCAGATCACAAGATAACACAGAAACCTTGTAAGATGCTGGTTGGCCAAATGCAGGAGACAAAAAGCCAAACACCCCTCGTGACAACCAAATGAAAGTGATTATAAAAATTACAAAATACAAGTTGTCCAAGGTTGTGACCAGTGAAACACCTACTGAAGAAAATTAAACCATACTGAGGCCCTATCTATGCTATAAATTTATAGTACTATTTAACCATCCAGTTTTCTGGCTGGCTGGCTGGCTAGAACCCAGAAAAACAGCAGCATTGTTGACCATCAGTCAAATTACCTATATGAATTGCAAACAATCATTCCACCCTAATATTTGTGAGGCCTTCACTGGTGACTCTCATCGGATGCTGTGATCCTCTCTTCATGGTCTGGATTACTTGCACCTACCAGGACTCTTAAATAGTTGCATGAGGTTGTCCTTCAGTTGCTTCTGCCGAGGGACGCTTGCGACAAGCCACAGGGCCTTTTCGGTTGTGGCTCCCTACAGTCAGTGTGGTGTAGTGGTTAAGAGCGGTAGACTTATAATCTGGTGAACCGGGTTCGCGTCTCTGCTCCTCCACATGCAGCTGCTGGGTGACCTTGGGCTAGTCCCACTTTTTTGAAGTCTCTCAGCCCCACTCACCTCACAGAGTGTTTGTTGTGGGGGACGAAGGGAAAGGAGAATGTTAGCCGCTTTGAGACTCCTTAGGGTAGTGATAAAGCGGGATATCAAATCCAAACTCTTCTCTTCTACTTGCAGAATGCTACCAGTGAAGTCCACCTGGCACCATTATTATTTTTTGTGCCTGGCAAGACCTTTCTGTATTTGGCATTTGATGGATTAGGACAGGGGTAGGCAACCTAAGGCCCATGGGCCGGATGCAGCCCAATTGCCTTCTCAATCCGGCCAGCAGACATTCCAGGAATCAGCGTGTTTTTACATGAGTGGAATATGACCTTTTATTTAAAATGCATCTCTGGGTTATTTGTGGGGCATAGGAATTGGTTCATCCCCCCCCCAAAAAAAGTCTGGTCCACCACATGGTCTGAGGGACGGTGGACCGGCCCACGGCTGAAAAAGGTTGCTGACCCCTGGATTAGGACGATTTGTCTACTTATGGTATTTTTGTTGCTCTTTCACTGGGCTTCATGGTGTTTTTTTTATTGTAATGCTTTTCAGATTTTATGCTTTCAAATTCTGTAAGTCACTTGGATATATATTTTTTAATGTGTCAGGTGATCAGTACATTGAGTGGGTAATAAAAAAATGAATATTCCTCCCACCCACCCCGATCCATTGTTCAATTTTCTTTTCTTCCCAACGCATCTTGTATTTGCTCTTCAACAGAGGCACCATTGACATCCCAAGCTTGACTAGGATATTAATTCCAGAGTCAGGGAAGCAGCAAAAAGGAAGTGGCAGGGCGCTCCCTACTGTTACGGTTCATACGAAAGGAAGTCCAGCGGCCTCCTTGGCAAACGCACAGGGAGTCAAACATGCCACAAGAAACAGTAACTAGTATTTCTTTATTTTCATACAGCCACACCTGCACACATCGGGCAGTGGAACCCATATATCCACATACACAGCAAAAAGACATGCTTCCATATCCTTCCCATACCAGGTACGGTCGACGGACCATTCGTGGCTCTCCATGTTTCTTGTATCGTCTGCTTTTGGTTTAAAATATGAGATTTTAGCCTGCTTTTTCCTTTTTTTTGGGGGGGGGGGGGGGTCCTCAGCAGCTTGCGTAAGGGAAATTCCCAGTTCTTTATAACTCTGTCTTGTGAGTACCATCCCCGGGACTGGATTTGGATTACTTTGTCCCGTCCGTATATTTGAGGGCTTTGTTTGAAGGGAACTCGGAGATTGTAATTAGTCTCAAATAGTTTTAGATAACCTTGAGGAGTTTTGGGTGACTTCAGCGGAATTTCAAAGGGGCTTTAGGAGAGCCTCAAGGGAAGGGAGGAAGGTTTAAAATACCTCCCAGCGACTCCCAGAATCCTTATCTGGCTGGGATGTAAACTCCCCCCTCCCCGGGAGTATGTCTTTTTCCGTATTATTTTTAAGAGCTCCTACTCACTCTCCTACTCATGAACTTGCCTTGTGAGTAGGGGCTTCTTTTGGCAACATCCTTCACCCCCTCCTGGGCCAGTTTCTACAGTCTGTTGCAACATATAGCTGCCCAAATTGGGCCAACCTCATTTATCACAAGCCCAAAGGTAAACTGAAGTCACATCCATAGTGTAGATTTAAAGCACAGAACTTTCCCCAAAGAATCCTGGGAAGTTTAGTTTGTTATGGGTACCCGGAATTGTAGCTATGGGAGGGGCCAACTACAGTAGCCAAGATTCTTGGGGGGAGAACATGGCTGTTGAAGTGGAATAAACGTGCTTTAAATGTATATCTTTATTTCATTAACATTTAAAAAGAACCCTTCAAAGTGGTTTACGAAAATAATAAAACCACGACAATACCATTTTAAAACAAGTTAAAAACAACAGTTCAAACCCTTCAAGAATAATTGAGATCATGTATAGTGTGTATCTGTGGCTCCCAATTGGTGGTCTGCGTAACAAACCCAAGATCGTGTTGTCCCCCCACCCCCAATCCAAGATCAGGTGCATGGTCGGAAGATACACACCCCGGTTTTGCATGGGGAAATGTTGGAGGGTATGGTGGCACCATTCACATAACAAAAACTACCACAAAAATATCAACATTTTAAAAAGCAGGAAGTCCGTGGCTTGGCTTTTGAAAAACAGGGGGATCCACAGCACTTCTCTAATTGGGAACCACCAGCGTATATCATGTGCCAATCCTGACAAGACAGAAGTAGTTTTTGGGGGATAGGGTGTGAGCGGGTGTGGGGGACTCCCTGGTCCTAAATGGGGTAACTGTGCCCCTGAAGGACCAGGTGCGCAGCCTGGGAGTCATTTTGGACTCACAGCTGTCCATGGAGGCACAGGTTAATTCTGTGTCCAGGGCGGCTGTCTTACCAGCTCCATTTGGTACACAGGCTGAGACCCTACCTGCCCGCAGACTGTCTTGCCAGAGTGGTGCATGCTCTAGTTATCTCCCGCTTGGACTACTGCAATGCACTCTACGTGGGGCTACCTTTGAAGGTGACCTGGAAACTGCAATTAATCCAGAATGCGGCAGCTAGACTGGTGACTGAGAGTGGCCGCCGGGACGACATAACACTGGTCCTGAGAGAACTACATTGGCTCCCAATACGTTTCCGAGCACAATTCAAAGTGTTGGTGCTGGCCTTTAAAGCCCTAAACGGCCTCAGTCCTGTATACCTGAAGGAGCGTCTCCACCCCCATCGTTCAGCCCGGACACTGAGGTCCAGCTCTGAGGGCCTTCTGGCAGTACCCTCCCTGCAAGAAGTGAGGTTACAGGGAACCAGGCAGAGGGCCTTCTCGGTAGTGGCGCCCGCCCTGTGGAACGCCCTCCCATCAGAGGTCAAAGAAATAAACAATTTTGGAAAAAATAGCACAATTTTGGAAAAAAGAAGAAACACCAACAACAGAAGAATGGTTCGGAAAATTGATAGAATTTATGAATTTGGCCAAAATGACCGCGGCAATCAGAGACACAGCTAAACAGAAATTGAGAGAAGAATGGAAATATGTAGATGATTATTTAAAAAAAGAAGGAATGTCAACAAATTTAATGATCTGCTTAGACTAACTTATAGAGGAAGAATGTTAAAAATAATTGTTAAGGATAGGCTATAATAAGGAACAAGTCAGTAATAGAAGGATTTAAGAAGTGAGAAAGATAACGAAATATAAAAAGAAGGTGGAATTAGAAAGAAGAGGGAAAAACAGAAGGAAGCAAATTTTAGGGGGGGAGAGGAAGGAAGGGGGGGAGAGAGGAAAATGAGAGAGAGGGAGGAAGAGGCAGAGAGAATGGGAAGAGTGAAAGCGAGAGGTGAGTAGAAATGGGGAAGGAAGGGGAGGGGGTAAGGGGGGAGGGGGGTAATGGAAGGGATAATATAAAGGGAGGGGGGAGGGAGAGGAGGAAGGATGGGGGATTGTATGGGGATGTATGATAGGAATAGAAGAAGAATGAATGGGGAGAATAAGAATGTAAAAAGAATGAATGGGGAGAATAAGAATGTTAGGGTATGAAATATGTGTGAAAGATTGGATGTTTGGAATGTGATGTCTAAACCATGGGTTGTATTTGTATGTCTTTTTTTAATCAATAAAATAAATTTAATGAGATAAACAACTATCTGACATTCAGAAAATACCTCAAGGCAGCCCTGTTTAGGGAAGTTTTTAACCTGTGATATTTTAATGTATTTTAATATCTGTTGGAGGCCGCCCAGAGTGGCTGGGGGGACCCAGCCAGATGGGTGGGGTACAAATATTGTTGTTGTTGTTGTTGTTGTTGTTGTTGTTGTTGTTGTTGTTGTGTTGATGCGACCTTTGGCTCAGACCAAAACCTTCCCCCACCCCCAGAAGTGGTTTTAGAGTTTGCCTTCCATCTTGCAAGCCCTATTGCCCCAATCCCTTTTCAAGCTTGGGTCCAGAGATGCTGTTGTATCTTGGCCAATTGTCAGAGATGATGGGAGTTGTCATCAAACCACATCAGGGGACCCAAGGCTGAAGAGCACTGCTTACTGACGCGAGAGGTTTCAGTAACTTGTTTCCTTATTCCATTTCCACAGTGAGGATCTTTACTGTAGGGTATACAGATGGATACAAATGATTTCTCCAGCGAATGAGATGAGCCCTCAATTTATAAATACATATATATATGATGGAAGGCAGCACCAAAATTTGCTACGTTGCCCTGGATTTTAAGTATGAGCCTCACTTACCTTCTAAGTAAAATCTTCAACTTTCCTATATACACAGTATGAGCATATACCAATTTTAAGCATTTGGCCCCATCTCAAAAAATGCATACATACATGAGAGTCAAACTACGACCCACTACTATGTTTAGATCTGTGAGACCGATGGGGTGATCGCTGTACCACGAGTCAAAATATGCAGAGGTCACACTTCCATTATCTTGGGCGGATTCCAAGATCTTGGGATGCATCCCACAAAAATTCTGATGTCCTCTTGGAGATGCAGGGACCAGAAATGTATATGGTTCTCCAAATGGTGTACCATATTTTGCAGAGGCCCGTTTCTCCCTGTACAATTGAAGGGCTCGCCAATGATAACAGCTGCAGTCCCTAGAACTCGCTGAATATACTTGCTCAGTAAGCTTTCGACAGCTGAAAGAATCTTCGCCAAGCCAAAACATAGCTGGAGACTAGAAGACACAACACAGTTTTCTACAAGAGGAGGAGCTTTGCTGGGTCTGGTGTTGTGGCAATTGTCCATGTGACCAGATGCCCATCTGATCTTTCTCCACGCTCTGTTTTTATTTGCAAACAGATACACAAAAAATGTCAGATGCCTCCTATCCAAATGGAAACTCTACACTGATGGGTGGAGCCCCCCAAGCAAAACACTATGGTAGAAGTTCAAACTCTGTTGGGTGGGAGTCAACTCAAGGACAGTCTGTAGATTGACAAAGTTTATTTTCTTTGCCCAGGACAGATTATCTTCATGGTAGAAGGGCTCCATCTGTCACAGCTGATTTAAATTTATTCAACAGAGGTAACCTCAACCACAAATTATTTATTCAATTTCAATCCTGCTCTTCTTCTCTGCGTAAACTGCCCTTCGCTTACCACCCAGATGCATCCAGATCCAAAAATAAACTTTGATGCTATGATGAAATATTCCAACATTTTAGGGAATTTGCGCATGTAGATTCTTTGTCGCTTAGCAGGGCGTGAGGCAGCTTACAAATAACATCAAAATACCTTTTGAAAAAGAAAACCCACAGCAAACAATATAAACATATCGTAAGTCACCAGGAGCCTTCCCTGGGGTCCATCAAGCGCAGAAGAAGCTGGTCCTGAGGTCTTCTCCTCCCTCCCTCTCCCTCTCTCCTGGAATTCTTCTAGAGGGCAGAAGATGGTAGAGGATGGTGGCATATTTATATATATGTACAGGTGAAACTCAAAAAATTAGAATATTGTGGAAAGGTTCATTTATTTCAGTAATTCAACTTAAAAGGTGAAACTAATATATGAGATAGACTCATGACATGCAAAGCGAGATATGTCAAGCTTTTATTTGTTATAATTGTGATGATTATGGCGTACAGCTGAGAACCCCAAATTAACAATTCAACTTTGGGGTTTTCATCAGCTGTACGCCTTAATCATCACAATTATAACAAACAAAGGCTTGACATATCTCGCTTTGCATGTCATGAGTCTATCTCATATATTAAACTCCAGTAGCTAATGAAAACAATTGCTTACTGTCAGGGATCTGCCTCCCCCTGCCAGTCCAGCTCTTAGTGTTTATAGAGAGCCGCTACCTGTTTTAACTACAGATACATCTTCGAGTGAAAACAGTAGACCCTCGGGGAAGAATCAGTTAGTGGCTGGGAGAGAAGGAGTGCCAGGGCTCCAGGGATTTAGTGAGAGGCCTGGCACCACCCAGCAGGCTCAATCAGAGGGAGAAACGTCAGGTCCGGCGCATAGATTACGTAGGAGGAGGCAATTTAGGCTGCCAAGATTGTGGTGTTGGCGCCAAAACCGGAGGGAGGCACTTCCGGATTCTGCTAGTGAGTGAACAGACATGATAAGATTGAGCTCTGCACTGTAAATAATTTGGCACTGATTAAAAGAACTAAATGACAAATGGCTTGGTTTTTCTGTTGAACAACCGACAAGGGAATCCTGACACTTACATAAATGGATTTTCCCACGATATTCTAATTTTTCGAGTTTCACCTGTATATGATGCGGTTCGGATGTGAATCATTTGAAATGATTTGGGCACCCCTCTCGAGTCCTTTCTCCACTGCAAACGGTTCTAGGATCCAATGCATCCTTCTGTAGTGAATTCTTCACTTTGGGAAAGAACCATTTCCACCCGGTTTTCAAACGGCTTCTACACTCCAGTGAATTCTATGGTACAAGAAACTGGTGCTCTTGAGTGGAGACGTTTTGAGCATTTGCGTCAGGGGTGGGACATGTTTTCCAGCCAGGGGGTCATATCCCCTCCAGGGCAGCCTTCTGGCAGGGGCGTCATGGGGCCAGAGGCAAAAGCAACCAGAGCGACAGACGGTTTCACTTCGTTGTGGGTTCTCTGATGGTAAGTAAGGCTATTGCTGTGACTGAAGGTCCTTTCACACTCTGAGCACTTGTATGGCTTCTCCCCTGTGTGTATTCTTTCATGTCTAGTAAGGGTTGTCCACTGACTGAAGCTCTTGCCACACTTGGAGCATTCGTATGGCTTCTCGCCCGTGTGGGTTCTTTGGTGGCTCGTAACGTGAATCTTCTGGCTGAAGCTTTTCCCGCACTCTGGGCATTTGTACGGTTTCTCTCCGGTGTGGATTCTGAGGTGTATAGCCAGGGTTTGGCTGCAACTGAAGCTTTTCCCACACTCCGAGCATTTATAGGGCCTCTCTCCTGTGTGGGTTCTTTGATGGTGGGTAAGACCGGTGCTGTAGGTGAAGCTCTTTCCGCACTCAGAGCATGTAAATGGTTTTTCGCCCGTGTGGGTCCTTTGATGGTTTATCACGTGTATCTTCTGGCTGAAGCTCTTCCCGCACTCGGGGCATTTGTATGGTTTCTCCCCTGTGTGGATTCTGTGGTGCAAAGCAAGGGTTTGGCTGCAATTGAAGTTCTTCCCGCACTCTGAGCATTTGTATGGTTTCTCGCCTGTGTGGGTTCTTCGGTGATAAGTAAGGCCGGTGCTATGACTGAAGCTCTTCCCGCACTCTGAGCACGAAAACGGCTTTTCTCCAGTGTGGGTCCTTTGATGGTCTGTGACGTGCGTCTTCCGCTTGAAGCTCTTTCCACACTCCAAACATCTATATGGCTTCTCATCAGCTTGGAATGTTTGATGATAAAGGAGGTCATCACTGTCACAAAAACCCTTTTCAGGGGAGAAGCATTTAAATGGTTTCTCCCCTGTGTGGATTCTCTGATGATCAGTAAGGCTGCTGCTCTGACTGAAGCTCTTCCCGCACACTGAGCATTTGTATGGCTGCTCTGCTATCGACACTCTTTGAGATGCACTAAGACTCAGTATCTCGCTTGCAATCGTGTGTCGAAGGGAGTTGTTCCTTGTGTTTTTCACTGGGTCGGATTCATCTTTTAGCTTTGGGATTTCACACACGTCCGCGTCTTCAGAAATGAAAGATTTCTCCCTCAGCTTCTGTCTTGTCTCAGGTTTCCTTCTCTGCTGTTCAGGCTCCTTCTCGCTCCAACTTCCATAACCTGAAATAACAAAGAAGGGGGCCTGATCAGGGTGGAACAGATTCTCAGATAAGAAAACAAAATAAAAAATACCGTAAAAAAAATCCTTCCAGTAGCACCTTAGAGACCAACTAAGTTTGTTCTTGGCATGAGCTTTCGTGTGCATGCACACTTCTTCAGATACACTGAAACAGAAGTCACCAGACCCTTATATATAGTGAGAGGGTGGGAGGGGTATTACTCAGAAGGGTGGTTGGAATGGGTGATAGGCTGATAGCTGTGATAAACCTGTTGACGACTGTTAACGACTGCAATTAGTCTTACAGGAAAAAGCAAGGGGTGAGAAGGTTAAAAATAGCTTTGTCATGTATAGTGAGATAAGAATCCAATGCCTTTGTTCAGACCAGGTCTCTCCATGGTTTTAAGCTTGGTAATGAGTTGCCATTCAGCAACTTCTCTTTCCAGTCTATTTCTGAAATTCCTTTGCAATAAGACAGCTACTTTGAGATCTTGTATAGAGTGTCCTGGGAGATTTATTGTCATTGTACAAGTACAACATTGTACAAGTGCAACGAAATTGAATGCCATCCCATAAAAACAAAAAAACACATTTTCAGCCACACATGCACATACGTACACACTCATCACAACTCTCCAAGGTCATATTATCTAGTTACAGCATTTAAGATGGTTATAGCTCTTGGGTAGAAGCTATTTTTAAATCTATTTGTTCTTGATTTAATTGTTCTAAATCTCTTGCCTGAAGGCAGTGGTGCAAAAAGACTATATCCCGGATGAAATGGATCCTGTAAAATATTACTTTTTTTTAAGTACAAAGGGAACTGTATAGTTCTTCCAAAGATGGGAGAGGATGACCTATAATCTTTTGGGCTGTGGTTACGACCTTCTGGAGTATCAGCCACCTGTCAGGAATGCTTTGATGGTGTTTCCTGCTTGGCAGGGGGTTGGACTGGATGGCCCTTGTGGTCTCTTCCAACTCTATGATTCAACTGAGCTATCCAGGCTTGATGCTGGGGATCTAAAGAGGTACCCTCAGAGCAGATACTTTCCCACTGAGCTAGGAAAACTACTGTATATACTTGAGTATAAGCCGACCCGAATATAAGCTAAGGCACCTAATTTTACCACAAAAAACTGGGAAAACGTATTGACTCGAGTATAAGCCGAGGGTGGGAAATGCAGCAGCTACTGGTAAATTTCAAAAATAAAAATAGATACCAATAAAATTACATTGATTGAGGCATTAGTAGGTTAAATGTTTTTGAATATTTATTTCAAAGAAAAACAGTAAACTACTTCTGTTAAGTGGAAAAGAGGGTCAACAAAAACAATATGGTATCAACAATAATTTTAAAAGTACAAAAACCTTAGCTCAACCAGCAACCAAGCTACAACACAAGAGTTAAAATCCTTCAAAACTGGACTCCTCCTCCTCATCTGTATGTCCAAACAGAGCTTCCGCTTTAGCGGGTGTGAGGTCATCAGCATAGACATTGTCATCATCACTGAGTTCGCCGTCATCACCATCACTGCTGTCGTTCTCATACAAAGCGCTGTCTTCACTGCCATCCATAGCATTACTAATGCCACATTCTTTGAAGGCGCGTTGCACCGTGTCCTCTGGAATCTCTTCCCACGCATCACGAACCCACTTTGCTATCAATTCTACGTCGGGCTTCATCAGATTTCCAACTTTTGTCAGTCGGGCTTGACCAGATGACATCCATTCATGCCACATCTTTCGCACACGGTCTCTGAAAGGTTTATTTAAACACACATCATGGGGCTGCAATGCAGACGTAAGCCCACCTGGAATAACGGCCAAAGTAACTTGAGAAGACTTTGCCAATTTTTTTATGTCATCAGATGTGTGGGCTCTGAACATATCCCAAACTAGCAATGATGGTTTCTTCTTTAAGGCTGCTCCTGGTCGCCCGTTCCAAATTTCTTCCAGCCATTTTTTTGTTCCGTCTTCATCCATCCAGCCTTTAACATGTGCGCGCACTGTAATTCGTGGTGGGAATTTGACCTTTTTAGGCAAGGTCTTTCTTTTAAAAATAATGACAGGACGCAGCTTAGTTCCATTAGCCAAACATGACAGAACGACTGTGAAATGGTTTTTTTCATTTCCTGTGGTTCTGAGTAAAACTGTTTTGTCTCCCAAACTTGCCACAGTTCTGTTGCTTGGAAGATCAAAGGTCATAGGTGTTTCATCCATATTCCCAATATCTCCCAGGTCATAGTTATGGATCCTTCTTTGTTTTATGATGAATGAATGGAACAACATCACTTTTTCATCCAGGTCTTTTGGCAACTTCTGTGAAATCTTTGTTCTTTGCCGTAAACACAGGGCAAACCTATTCATGAAGCGGGTACACCATCCTGCTGACGCAACAAAATTTTCAATGCCTGGTGCTTTTGTCATCTTTAGCCATTTGAAGGGCAGGTAAGCGAATTCCCGTGCGTGTTACGCAGTAACCATTTTGACGACGCTCCATAACCCATTTATGCAATTCAGTCTCTAGAGCCCCATATGAAGTTGTTAAACCACGTCGAGCTTTTTTTGCCTTTGGAATCTGTTCCAAGTCAGCTTTCCTTTTCCGCCACTCCCTCACTTGCTTTTCGTCAACACAAAATTCCCTACTTGCAATGCTGTTGTTGCTTTCTTCTGCTCTTGACACAACCTTAAGTTTGAAACCAGCTTCGTATGACCTGCGTTTTTGTTTTGGTCCAGGATTAGAAGTATTGGGATCCATTTCTAACAGGATAAAAAAAAAAAGACAGTGCATACACAACACAGTGTTTATATTATGAGCCCTAGCATAGGCTGCTCTATGCAAGCATAGTCAACGCTGGGTCCAGATAGGGGTTAATAAGAAAATAGAAAATAAAATGTAGCAGACTGATTACTGTAAAGAAACGTACTGTCGTACCTCGTGTTGCGAACGCTGCGTGTTGCGTTCATCACGGGATACGAACCCGCCGAACCTGGAAGTACCGGAACGGGTTACTTCCTGGTTCGGCAGGGCGATCATGCGCAGAAGCGCTAAATCGCATTTCGCGCATGCGCAGAAGCGCCGAATCGCACGGTGAGCACGCGCAGATTCGGCACTTCAGGTTGCGCGCACTTCAGGTTGCAAACGGGCCTCCAGAACAGATCCTGTTCGGAACCCGAGGTACCACTGTACTGTATATCCAAGCATGGGTAAGACCAGGGGTCGGCAAGCTTTTTGGGGGGTGGGCCGGTTCACCACACCACAAACCTCCTGGTGGGCTGGAGTGTGTGCGCGCGCACATGTGCACACAGCAGAGGGGGCTTCTCTCTCCATCCCAGCCCCTCCCGCCCCCTGCCTACCTAGGGTGCTGCCGAGAGGCAGAGACTGGTGGCGGCAGCAGCGGAGGAAGAACAAGCAGCCCAAAAGGGCTGCTTTCAGGCTGCTCGTTCCTCCTCCGCCACCGCCAGCGGCAAAAGCGGAGGAGGAAGGAGCAGCCGCAAAGGGCTGCTTTCGGGCTGCTCCTTCCTCCTCCTCTGCTGACAACAGCCCCTGCTGCTCGCAAGGGCAGGCACAGGAGCTTGGCAGAGCGGCGGCGGCAGCAAATCCTCACTCGAGTATAAGCCGAGGGGGGGGGGTTAGCATTAAAAATGTGCTGGAAAAGTCGGCTTATACATGACTATATACGGTACCTTATTTATGCACACCTGGTCAGACCATTGGTCAGTCTAGCTCAGTGCTATCTAAACTGACTGGCAATGGCTACTGTTGAGCTACGAGCTTTCCTGGACAGATGGGCATGAATACAGATGAAGAGCTGCAGCAATTCCCGCGTCCCAGACCTTTCAGGCAAGGCCAAAGAGGGCACCTTACCCAGAGAAGCCAGGTTCCAGTAGTTCTCCTCCATGACTTCCCTGTGCAGAGCCCTCTGGCTCGGATCCAGCAGAGCCCACTCCTCCTCCGTGAAATGCACAGCCACCGCCTCAAAGGGCGCTGGGTCCTGGGAAAATGAAAACAGTTACTATGCACAGCTAAGGCAGCAATCCGAAAAAAAGAGAAGAAAAAAGACAACAGAGGCTGGAGGCTCTGCTGCAAAACCCAGAGCTTTCCTTGTGGCATTCAGAGCCTTCAAGATGGGGGGAATCTTAAACCAGTGATGGCTAACCTTGACACTCCAGATGTTTTGGGACTACAACTCCCACCATCCCTGACCACTGATCCTGTTAGCTAGGGATGATGGGAGTTGTAGTTCCAAAACATCTGGGGTGTCAAGGTTAGCCATCACTGTTTTAAACAGAAGTGATAGGGGGAAGGCAGATTCTTTCAGGACCACGGAGAGCGGCAGTCGCCTGGGCTGTGCCTGGCTCAGTTCTCCGGTGATTCTATCTCCTACCTGATCAAGTGACTGTGAAGCAACTGTTTCCACTCCATCACAATAAGGTCTAGATGACATCTCCACAGTGGTTCCACAACCTGGGAGACAAAAGAAGCAGGGGGACAGGGTAGATAAAAATCAATGATTTTTTAAAAATAAATTTTAAAAAATGGATTTTTTAAAAATTTAAATTGGGTTTTTTATAAATAAAATGCTTTTTGGGGGAAAATCTTTCCAAAGATAGTTTTCTATTTACATTATAGCACAAAAGCTATTCATCAGGAAATAAGGATTTGCTTTGGTAAGGATTTTTTGGTAAACGAATTCCATTAATCCACTCACAATTTCAGAGGGACTAAAGAGCGACCAGGGACGCGGGTGGCGCTGTGGGTTAAACCACAGAGCCTGGGGCTTGCCGAGCAGAAGGTCAGCGGTTCGAATCCCCGCGACGGGGTGAACTCCTGTTGCTCGGTCCCAGCTCCTGCCAACCTAGCAGTTCGAAAGCACGTCAAAGTGCAAGTAGATAAATAGGTACCGCTCCAGTGGGAAGGTAAACGGTGTTTCCGTGCGCTGCTCTGGTTCGCCAGAAGCGGCTTAGTCATGCTGGCCACATGACCTGGAAGCTGTACGCCGGCTCCCTCAGCCAATAAAGAGAGATGAGTGCCACAACCCCAGAGTCGTCCACGACTGGACCTAATGGTCAGGGGTCCCTTTACCTTTTTAAAGAGCTACCAAGTGGAAATAATATTCTGCATTAATTCTTACCCAATAAGGTTTCAGCCACTGGCAGTGCGCCGTTAAATGGTATCAGCCCAAGTCTGGTGTCCGTTGCATCTCCCTCTCCCTCCGTGGCTCCTCCTCTTAACAGCTCCTGCATCCAAAACAACAAAGAAGTAGCAAAGGAAGTAGAGGACAATGGAGCAGGGGAAAGGGGTGGATTCCTAACAATACAAGAGGCTGCTGGATCAGGCCAGTGGCCCATCTAGTCCAGCCTCCTGGTCTCACGATGCACAGATGACCCGAGGGCAGCAGCACTCTCTCTACTTGGGACTGGTCTTCCTTGGTGTCCTTCCAGAGAAGGCTGAATGGATTATCTGGTCAGGGATGCTTTATGTTCCCAGACCTAAATTCCTTTGCGTGGTGCACAAGGGTACGGCTTGACCTCAAAGCTTGCAGGAACTAGTTTAAGAAGAGTTTGGATTTGATATCCCGCTTTATCACTACCCGAAGGAGTCTCAAAGCGGCTCACATTCTCCTTTCCCTTCCTCCCCCACAACAAACACTCTGTGAGGTGAGTGGGGCTGAGAGACTTCAGAGAAGCGTGACTAGCCCAAGGTCACCCAGCAGCTGCAGGTGGAGGAGCGAGGAATCGAACCCGGTTCACCAGATTACGAGTCTACCGCCCTTAACCACTACACCACAATGGCTTTAAGAGGAACCTAACAATGTTCTCGAAGCTACCAACATGAGTCTGACCAAACTGCGGGAGGCAGTGGAAGACAGGAGTGCCTGGCGTGCTCTGGTCCATGGGGTCACGAAGAGTCGGACACGACTAAACGACTAAACAACAACAAACAATGTTAAGAGTGAAAACCAATTTCAGATAAGGTGCAAGGAGGCCTCTGCACATGTGGGAGGGGAACCCCAACTCATGGGTTCAGTAAGTTTCCAAGGACTGTGGTTGGGTGAGAGATGGTGGGGCGGCAGAAGATGGTTGGGGAGAATGAACAGCTAAGACAACATATATTTCCTACACTGGGGGAAGGCAAATGGCTATTCTCCCACAGACTCTGTCTAGCAAGGCATTGAAGTTTGAATAATTGCGAATCTGGTTTGAGCCTGCATACTGAACCCCCAAAGGGAATTTTCTCCCATACTTCCCTCCCTCTGTGTGAGTGAAATCCTTGCATTTCCACCCCCATCGTCCAGCCCAGTCACTGAGGTCCAGATCCGAGGGTCTTCTGGTGGTTCCCTCACTGCGAAAAGTGAAGTTACAGGGAACAAGGCAGAGGGCCTTCTCGGTGGTGGCGCCTCTCTGTGGAACGCCCTCTCGTCGGATGTCAAGAAGATAAACAACTATATGACTTTTAGAAGACATGTGAAAGCAGCCCTGTTTTTTTTTTTGTTTGGTGTTTTATTGTGTTTTTATATTTTGCCATAAGCTGCCCAGAGTGACTGCGGCAACCCAGTCGGATGGGCAGCACATAGATAATTAAATTGCTGTTGTGGCTCACCCGTTGCTCCGCCTCCTGGCTCATGAGGAAACCCTCTGCCAGGGCCACCGCCTGGGAACAGGTCTCCGCTCCGCACTCCCTCACCCAGCTCTCCATCTCCGGGGGGAGGATGGCCAGGAACTTCTCCAGCACCATCAGGTCCAGCATTTGAGCCTTGGTGTGCTTTTCTGGCTTCAGCCACTGATGGCAAAGATGGTGGAGTCGGCTGCAAACCTCCCGGGGCCCCTCGGCTTCCTGGTAGCAGAACTGGTGAAAGCGCCATTGCTGTTCGTCTGAGCTGCCGTAGGCCTCGCTCAGGAGCTTGCTCACTGTTTTCTCCCAGAAGGCCCCACTGCCTCCAGCCTGGGTGATCTGGGGGTCTCTTTGGGCTTTGGTCCCAGCTGAATCATCCTCTTCCATCTCCGATTTGTACTCTCTTTGCTCCGAGTTGGTCTAAGGTCACTTTCGTCCGCAGGTGCTCCTGAATTGAGGGACGGCTGCCCTGCTTAGCCCCCCAAAGGCTAATGCGTCTTTCTTGTTTCCAGCAGTGGCTTCAGAAGCAAAAAACTGGGCGCTCCCTGCAATCTGCCAGAGCTTCTCCTATGGGGAAAAGTGAAATGAGATGAGACCATAAGAATCAGAGACAGCCAAGGAAAGATGGCCATGCAGGGTTTCAACCAAGTCCTACTCAAAGCAGACACAATGAAATCAATAAACAAAAGTTAGTCGTGTCCATTGACTTCAACAGGCCTACTATGAAAGCTTGTCGTTCTAGAACAGCTTCTGTTTAGGGAAGCTTTTAATGTTTGATGGATTATTGTATTTTAGTATTTTGTTGGAAGCCGCCCAGAGTGGCTGGGGAAGCCCAGCCAGATGGGCAGGGTATAAATAATAAATTAATTATTATTATTACTATTATTATTATTATTATTATATTATTATTATTATTATTATCTGACATGGATGGTAGTTGCAGCTAGGATTTGAATAGCCGAACAGTGGAAAACCCTGGAAAATCTACCGGTACTTTTCTCTTTATAGATGTTTCTGGATTTTAGAACAAAATAAAAAAAATCATTCCAGTAGCACCTTAGAGACCAACTAAGTTTTTCCTTGGTATGAGCTTTCGTGTGCATGCACACTTCTTCAGATACACTGAAACAGAAGTCACCAGACCCTTATATATAGTGAGAGGGTGGGGAGGGGTATTATATATAGTGAGAGGGTGGGGAGGGGTATTTCAGGTACTGTAGAAAATGCTATACTTCTGGTTGACCTTTTCTGAACCCCTTCAATACCACCCCCCCCTTTTTGCGGTGAAGGCACATACACAGTATTCCAAATATGGTCACACCATAGGTTTGTATAATGGGAATTATGGTATTGGCAGTTTTATTTTCAATTTCCCCAGCACCAAATTCACCATTTTCACAGCTGCTGCACACTTCCATGGGACCCCCTTAAAATGTCTGTTCACTTCGGTCAAGGATAGATCGTTACTGCTGCGTAAAATCCAGATATTTATATAAACTTCAAAGCCTGTACGCTGCAGCTTGGAAGCCTACCTAAAGACCAAATGCAATGGGGGAAATCTCAGAGTAGTTAAACTCAATTAAACAACTATGTTAAAGAGGGAGCAAAAATATATTTAAAAAGAACTCAGTAAGTATTGATGTAAAAAAAAAAGGAACTAGGAATATCTGGGGACATGCAAAAGATGTTATAGAAGTGTACTAAGAATAAAGTACAGTATACAGTCCTGTGGCTGCGTGACTGTAGTTTATCCCTCACAACACTACAATTCACAGCACACTTAACGAACTATAGTTCCCAGTGTAGATGCAGATGAAGGTTGCACAGGATGAAGAAGCCTTTGCGAAGTGCTAGAGGCATCAGGTCACACACCTGGGGTTCTGGGGCAAAGAAGAAATGGAGATATTGGAAAGCCATAAACCCCGGCTGATGCCCACCCCAAGCCTTCAGCCTGGAGGGCTCAATTTGATAAAACGTGGTGCTGATAATGCCAAGGCTGCAGGTTCGATCCCTATGGGATAGCTACAACTAATCCAGAATGCGGCAGCTAGACTGGTGACTGGGCATGGCCGTCGAGACCATATAACACCGGTCCTGAAAGACCTACATTGGCTCCCAGTACATTTCCGAGCACAATTCAAAGTGTTGGTGTTGACCTTTAAAGCCCTAAATGGCCTCAGCCCAGTATCCCTGAAGGAGCATCTCTACCCCCATCATTCTGCCTGGACACTGAGGTCCAGCTCCGAGGGCCTTCTGGCGGTTCCCTCCCTGCGAGAAGTGAGGTTACAGGGAACCAGGCAGAGGGCCTTCTTGGTGGTGGCGCCTGCCTTGTGAAATGCCCTCCCATCAGATGTCAAGGAAATAAACGACTATCTGACTTTTAGAATACATGCGCAAAACGTCATTTCCGGGTCCGCGGAGGGCCGTGTGCACACGCACAAGCTATTTTTGGTGCTGGAAAAAGCAAGTGCGCGTGCGTATGAGCGCGCGCTTCCCTGCCCTCCGGCCCACCGTACGATCGTTGCCAGAGGAACCGGCCCACCGGGCGGCGAGTCTGGGGACCCCTGATCTAGATCAACATGACTTACTCTGACTTGCATTGGCACTGCAGTGTTTCAGGCAGGGGACATTTGCAGACCTACCTGGAGATGCCAGGGATTGAACCAGGAACCTTGTACATTAATAATAATAATAATATATTATTTGTAACCCGCCCATCTGGCTGGGTCTCCCCAGCCACTCTGGGCGGCTTCCAGCAAACATTAAAATACATTAACACATCACAGATTAAAAACTTCCCTAAACAGGGCTGCCTTCAGGTGTTTTCTAAATGTCATGTAGTTGTTGTTCTCTTTGACATCTGGTGGGAGGGTGT
The DNA here is from genome assembly GCA_034641395.1 of Darevskia armeniaca. NCBI lineage: Eukaryota > Metazoa > Chordata > Lepidosauria > Squamata > Lacertidae > Darevskia > Darevskia armeniaca. Next base: position 1,045,679 of record JAWWNF010000113.1, read on the forward strand.
TCCACAGGACGGGTGCCACTACCAAGAAGGCCCTCTGTCTGGTTCCCTTTAACCTCACCTCTCGCAATGAGGGAACCGCCAGAAGGCCTTCGGTGCTGGATCTCAGTGTCCAGGCTGAACAATGGGGGTGGAGACGCTCCTTCAGGTATACAGGACCAAGGCCGTTTAGGGCTTTAAAGGTCAGTACCAACACTTTGAATTGTGCTCGGAAACGTACTGGGAGCCAATGTAGATCTCTCAGGACCGGTGTTATGTGGTCCCGGCGGCCACTCCCAGTCACTAGTCTAGCTGCCGCATTCTGGATTAATTGCAGTTTCCGGGTCACCTTCAAAGGTAGCCCCACGTAGAGCGCATTGCAGTAGTCCAAGCGGGAGATAACCAGAGCATGCACCACTCTGGCGAGACAGTCTGCGGGCAGGTAGGGTCTCAGCCTGCGTACCAGATGGAGCTGGTAGACAGCCGCCCTGGACAGAGAATTGACCTGCGCCTCCATGGACAGCTGAGTCCAAAATGACTCCCAGGCTGTGCACCTGGTCCTTCAGGGGCACAATTACCCCATTCAAAACAAGATGCTCTGGCTTCTAAGCTAACATAGGAACACATTCCTTTTTCAAAGCAAACCACTGGCCTGTTCAGCTTAAGATTCAAGCTGGGTACAATTATTCTACATCCAACAGTACTAGCCATGGTGACTATGCTTTGCCTGCACAGCTGGAAGCCGCAATGCCTGCTTGCGGGTTCCCCATCATAATGGGCATCTGGTCAGCCGCTGTGAGAACAGGATGCGGGACTTAGATGGGCCACTGGCTGAATTCAGCAGCCTCGTCTTATGTGGCTGGGAGGCAGGCAATGCAACCCAGCAGGATAGCCGTGGGGAGGAATCGGGGGGGGGGTCTGCTATGCTTTAGAAACCAAAGGAGCCCCCCCCCCGGCATTTCTCGACGTACCTAAAAGCAGAATTCGCTCCCCCCCCCCCGGATTCTGATGCAAGGAAAACTGCTGTCTCCCCCACGAACCCACCCAAATCCCCGGAGCTTCTAGCTTTGCAAAAACTGAGATGCAAAAACCCGCTCCCCTCCAGACCCCGGCCTGGCTTGCAATTGCAAAGGGTCGTGCAATGCAAAGAATGAAATCCCGGGGCATAGTATTCTCGCCCCCCACCCCACCCTTTCCCAATACCATTTTTGCAAACCCGAATTCTCCTCACCTGGGCGTGGGACTTACGAGAAGGCCGTTTTCCCACGTGCATTCGTTACGGAGTCGTAGAGATAGGACAGCGAGGTACCGAGTTCACTTCCGGTTCCCATTCACACGCCCGACCTCCACCTCCACCCTCCAAGTGTGGGTGGGTGGGTGGGTGGGAGATCTGCTCTATTTGCAGCCGTAGCTCTATGGCCGCGTTCGAAAGGGAACCTGAAGTGTCGCTGCAGGTGCTTTGCATTTTGCAGCAATGCAAAAAAGGAGCGCAGTTTAATTGAAGGCAATTTTTGCAAGGAAAAGGGGGGCAACCCTTCTGGCGCTCGGTGGTCCTCCAGTGGACTTGAGCTCAGTTTCCTAGAGAGGAAGGATATTCAAAGAGCTTTCATGTGCATGCACACTTCTTCAGATATGCACACGAAAGCTCATGTTGTTGTTGTTCAGTCGTTCAGTCGTGTCCGACTCTTCGTGACCCCATGGACCAGAGCACGCCAGGCACGCCTATCCTTCACTGCCTCTCGCAGTTTGGCCAAACTCATGTTAGTAGCTTCGAGGACACTGTCCAACCATCTCATCCTCTGTCGTCCCCTTCTCCTTGTGCCCTCAATCTTTCCCAACATCAGGGTCTTTTCCAGGGAGTCTTCTCTTCTCATGAGGTGGCCAAAGTCTTGGAGCCTCAACTTCAGGATCTGTCCTTCCAGTGAGCACACAGGGCTGATTTCTATAAGGATGGATAGGTTTGATCTTCTTGCAGTCCATGGGACTCTCAAGAGTCTCCTCCAGCACCATAATTCAAAAGCATCAATTCTTCAGCGATCAGCCTTCTTTATGGTCCAGCTCTCACTTCTGTACATTACTACTGGGAAAACCATAGCTTTAACTATACGGACCTTTGTCGGCAAGGTGATGTCTTTGCTTTTTAAGATGCTGTCTAGGTTTGCCATTGCTTTTCTCCCAAGAAGCAGGCGTCTTTTAATTTCGTGACTGCTGTCACCATCTGAAGTGATCATGGAACCCAAGAAAGTGAAATCTCTCACTGCCTCCATTTCTTCCCCTTCTATTTGCCAGGAGGTGATGGGCCCAGTGGCCATGATCTTAGTTTTTTTGATGTTGAGCTTCAGACCATATTTTGCGCTCTCCTCTTTCACCCTTAGTAAAAGGTTCTTTAATTCCTCCTCACTTTCTGCCATCAAGGTTGTATCATCAGCATATCTGAGGTTGTTGATATTTCTTCCGGCAATCTTAATTCCGGTTTGGGATTCATCCAGTCCAGCCTTTCGCATGATGAATTCTGCATATAAGTTAAATAAGCAGGGAGACAATATACAGCCTTGTCGTACTCCTTTCCCAATTTTGAACCAATCAGTTATTCCATATCCAGTTCTAACTGTAGCTTCTTGTCCCACATAGAGATTTCTCAGGAGACAGATGAGGTGATAAGGCACTCCCATTTCTTTAAGAGCTTGCCATAGTTTGCTGTGGTCGACACAGTCAAAAGCTTTTGCGTAGTCAATGAAGCAGAAGTAGATGTCTTTCTGCAACTCTCTAGCTTTTTCCATAATCCAGCGCATGTTTGCAATTTGGTCTCTGGTTCCTCTGCCCCTTTGAAATCCAGCTTGCACTTCTGGGAGTTCTCGGTCCACATACTGCTTAAGCCTGCCTTCTAGAATTTTAAGCATAACCTTGCTAGCTTGTGAAATGAGTGCAATTGTGCGGTAGTTAGAACATTCTTTGGCACTGCCCTTCTTTGAGATTGGGATGTAGACTGATCTTCTCCAATCCTCTGGCCACTGCTGAGTTTTCCAAACTTGCTGGCATATTGAGTGTAGCACCTTAACAGCATCATCTTTTAAAATTTTAAATAGTTCAGTTGGAATATCATCACTTCCACTGGCCTTGTTGTTAGCAAGGCTTTCTAAGGCCCATTTGACTTCACTCTCCAGGATGTCTGGCTCAAGGTCAGCAACCACACTACCTGGGGTGTATGAGACCTCCATATCATTCTGGTATAATTCCTCTGTGTATTCTTGCCATCTCTTCTTGATGTCTTCTGCTTCTGTTAGGTCCTTTCCACTTTTGTCCTTAATTGTGGTAATCTTTGTACGAAATGTTCCTTTCATATCTCCAATTTTCTTGAACAAATCTCTGGTTTTTCCCATTCTGTTGTTTTCCTCTATTTATTTGCATTGCTCATTTAAGAAGGTCCTCTTGTCTCTCCTTGCTATTTTTTTGAAATCTGCATTCAATTTCCTGTATCTTTCACTATCTCCCTCGCATTTTGCTTGCCTTCTCTCCCCCGCTATTTGTAAGGCCTCACTGGACAGCCACTTTGCTTTCTTGCATTTCTTTTTCATTGGGATGGTTTCCGTTGCTGCCTCCTGTATAATGTTACGAGCCTCCATCCACAGTTCTTCAGGCACTCTATCCACCAAATCTAAATCCTTAAGCCTGTTCTTCACTTCAACTGTGTATTCATAAGGAATTTGATTTAGATTGTAGCTTACTGGCCCAGTGCTTTTTCCTACTTTCTTCAGTTTAAGCTGGAATTTTGCTATAAGAAGCTGATGATCTGAGCCACAGTCAGCTCCAGGTCTTGTTTTTACTGAGTGTATAGAGCTTCTCCATCTTTGGCTGCAGAGAATATAATCAATCTGATTTCGATGTTGCCCATCTGGTGATGTCCATGTGTAGAGTCGTCTCTTGTGTTGTTGGAAAAGAGTGTTTGTGATGACCAGCTTGTTCTCTTGACAGAACTCTATTAGCCTTTGCCCTGCTTCATTTTGAACTCCAAGGCCAAATTTGCCAGTTGTTCCTTTTATCTCTTGACTCCCTACTTTCGCATTCCAATCCCCTATACTGAGAAGGACATCCTTCTTTGGTGTCATTTCTATAAGGTGTTGTAAGTCTTCATAGAATTGGTCAATTTCCAGCACTGGTAGTTGGTGCATAAACTTGGATTACTGTGATGTTAAAAGGTCTGCCTTGGATTAGTGTCGAGATCATTCTATCATTTTTGAGATTGCATCCCAGTACAGCTTTTGCCACTCTTTTCGCCACGAAAGCTCATACCAAGAACAAACTTAGTTGGTCTCTAAGGTGCTACTGGAATGAATTTTTTTTTATTTTGTTGTTGTTGTTGTTGTTGTTGTTGTTGTTGTTGTTGTTGTGTTGCACTGTGACACTCCAAGGCCTTCTTTGTCATTTTTCCCATATTTTGGGGGCAGAGAGAAGGCTGTTCTCAGGGCCTGCTCCACCGTGAGGGAGACTGAGGAAGCCCCCTCGGGCAGCAGATGCAGAGAGGGGCAAGGGGGGGACTGAGCTGGGTGCCATTTGGCCAGCCCTGGTTTCACCCTCTATCGCAGGGGTCAGCAACCTTTTTCAGCCATGGGCCGGTCCACCGTCTCTCATACCATGTGGTGGGCCAGACTATATTTTGAAAAAATAATGAACAAATTCCTTTGCCCCACAAATAACCCAGAGATGCATTTTAAATAAAAGCACACATTCTACTTATGTAAAAACACGCTGATTCCTGAACTGTCTGTGGGGCGGATTGAGAAGGCAATTGGGCCGCATCCAGCCCACGGGCCTTAGGTGGCCTGCCCCTGCTCTATCCTGTCATCCAGTGGAAGGTGCTGTCCCATTGCCAGTGTCCTAGTCACAATACAGCAGCCTCAGGAAGTCAATGGTGCAGGATGATTTGGGAATGTGTGCTGTTGGTTGGATTGCATCAGGAAGATATTGGCGATCACTGAGGAAAGAGGAAACGAAATACCCATATACAGCGTTTTCAGGGGATGAGGAAATGGGAAAAGTGTGTCCCACCAGATAAGACTCCCATCATCCCTGGCCATGGGCCATCTTTGCTTGGGCAGGTGGTACTTTGTGTCCAACCACATCTGGAGGGCCAGAGATGCCTCAACTCAGCACAGAAGGTTCCTCTATGGCTCAGTGTTATTTGGGAGTTGGTGGAACTAGATTCTAAGGGTTCTTGAAACTCTAACAGTATAAATCCAAGGTGCCCACACTCAGCAGCGAAGACACCCCTGTCGGCACCTAGGGAAGAGCTTTTTTAAGGGAATCGTTCACCCCCAAAGTTGCTTGCTTAGGAACGTACAGTGGGTCCCCCGACCTGCAGCACCAGAGCTGCCCCTCCCCATACCGTGCCTTCCTCCGCTGCTCCCCACACTAAAGGTGTGTCTGGATGAAATCCCAAAGATGTCTGGCTCCTATTCCAAAGAGGTCCAGTTGATATTCCAGAAGAAAGTGTGGCTAAGATTCTAATACACAATCGCGGCTGAGAAAAACAGCCAGGGAATATGAAACTGATTTGAAGGTTGGATTCTTCTTTACACTAAGGTGGAAACATCACTGGTTTCACTTCCTTTCTTCACCTTTAATTTTCATCTTTTCAGTGTCACACATATTTTTATATTGTGATCTTCAGATGAAGAGAAATATACAAATTTAATAAATAATTCCCAGTAGGAGCAAAGGAAGAAGAGCAGTGAGAGAGGCCTGGACAGGGAATCTCCATTAAGATAGTCCAGTGTCAGGAGACGGGTGCAAGACCAGGCGGCATATAATTATAGCAAATAATAATTGGGTTGGGTGTTTTAATCTGGCCTTCCCAGCAGTCAGGACTGCCCCTGAAGGACCAGGTGCGCAGCCTGGGAGTCATTTTGGACTCACAGCTGTCCATGGAGGCGCAGGTCAATTCTGTATCCAGGGCAGCTGTCTACCAGCTCCATCTGGTGTGCAGGCTGAGACCCTACCTGCCCGCGGACTGTCTCGCCAGAGTGGTGCATGCTCTAGTTATCTCCCGTTTGGACTACTGCAATGCGCTCTACGTGGGGCTACCTTTGAAGGTGACCCGGAAACTACAACTAATCCAGAATGCGGCAGCTAGACTGGTGACTGGGAGTGGCCGCCGGGACCATATAACACCGGTCCTGAGAGATCTACATTGGCTCCCAGTACGTTTCCGAGCACAATTCAAAGTGTTGGTGCTGACCTTTAAAGCCCTAAACGGCCTTGGTCCAGTATACCTGAAGGAGCGTCTCCACCCCCACACGTTCAGCCCGGACACTGAGATCCAGCGCCGAGGGCCTTCTGGCGGTTCCCTCACTGCAAGAAGCAAAGCTACAGGGAACCAGACAGAGGGCCTTCTCGGTAGTGGCACCCGCCCTGTGGAACGCCCTCCCATCAGAAGTCAAAGGTACTAACAACTATCTGACATTTAGAAAATGCCTGAAGACAGCCCTGTTCAGGGAAGTTTTTAATCTGTGACATGTGTATGTATTTTAATATTTGTTGGAAGCCGCCTAGAGTGGCTGGGGAGACCCGACCAGATGGGCAGGGTAAAAATAATAAATTATTATTATTATTATTATTATTATTATTATTATTATTACATGTGCTGGCTATTTGTTTGAATTCCTCTCTGTATAGACAGGTCTTTAAAGAAATGAAGGTACAGTGGTGCCTCGCAAGACGAAATTAATCCGTTCTGCGGGTTTTGTTGTCTTGCGAGTTTTGTCGTCTTGTGAAGCACGGTCCTGCGAAACACTAGATGGCGCTGTTTCCATAGAAATGCATTGAAGCGCGGTTTCCCATAGGAATGCATTGGGAACTCGCAAGACGTTTTCGTCTTGCGATGCAAGCCCATAGGGAACTTCGTCTTGTGAAGCGACTCCAAAAACGAAAAACTCTGTTGTCTTGCGAGTTTTTCGTCTTGTGAGGCATTCGTCTTGCGGGGTACCACTGTAATGTCTCATAGGAACAGCATCATAACTCCCATTGGTGTAATTGCAATAAAGGAACAGCGAAGACACAAAAAGAGTAAAAGCACCTTTTACGTTCTGCTAATATCGAAACCCTCATATATTGTTTGTATTTTATACTAATAGTTTTTATTAATTTTTTATTAATAATAATCCAATATAAGCCACATTAATACAATTGTTTTATTGATTGTAGTTTCGAAATTATTTCTGTTTAATTATTATATGCTGATATTATTATTCTATACTATTCTAAGGATTGTTGAATGTTACTTTATTTGATGTAGATTGCTTATTTTAAAGCTATGTTTTATTATCACATTTTTGTATTGCATTAGATTGTTATAAGGTGTACATTCTTTGTTTCTTCAACTTGTAAACCGCCTTGAGTATTGTAAGATAGAAAGACGGTATACAAATTAAAAGTGATGATACCAAATCATAATACAATTAAAAAAGCCAATTATTCCATTCCCAATTAAACATTTTTGGATGACTTCCCATGTTGTGGTCTTGGGAAGATGCTGTTGTTGTTCCTTCTCCTGCTTCCATTCTTTTTTCATTCAAATAGTTCAGTTCCAATGTTGTTCCTTTATCTTCGCAGCCACTGACGTAGTGACTTGGTTCGTATTTAGCTATTGCAGATCTTTCAATTTGCCAGATGGGTTTATATCTTGTAACTTTCTATCCATTATTTCCAGTATCCCCCCTCCCACTCCGAGAACTTAATTCTTGCTGCACAATCGACTCCGCCATCTTTCATTGGCATTTTGCCTTGCTCCGGGCTGACTTCCAGCTTTCCATTACTAATTACCGTCCATTAATAATTCCATTCCATTAGGAGTTATTTTTCTTTCTTCAGTGAAGGGCTGACACATCATAAAACAACATAGTGCATGTATAGAGAAAGAACAAAGGCTGTTAGGATTTCATGCTCCCCGGTGCTGATTTTATGATTGGTATATTTCACACCCCTGTCTGAGTGGAGCGTGAGAAAGGAAGACTGTCTTATCTCTCTTCCGGTGTGAGACTGTGAAACTGTATGAATGAATGAATGAATGTCTTTATTACAGTCATAGACCAGAAAGGCATAAAACAATTCAGATCGAAAATATCATCTATATACTAAATCACATATAAATTTAAAATCATCACATATTAAGATTAACATTTGTGTGATATCTCACCAGTCTGTCACTTTAGTATCATTTCTAAGGGGTTAGCTACAGTCTTTATCTCTGTTGTTGGTTGTCGTCGCGGTATGTCTTAGTCTTGACGCGATATAGCAGAATTTAGCAACACTCCTAGTGATCTCTGGATTAGAGTCCGCTATTAGGTATCTGATATATGTTTCCTGTGATCGACCCGGCAAATTCTTTAGAAGGGGATTCAATTAACTCCTTTCTCGTGGTTTGATACAATGTACAGTACAGAAGTACATGCCCAATTGATTCAATTTCGTTATTATCACAGGGGCATAGTCTCTGTTCTAGCGGAGTCTGGTGATATCTGCCAGTTAATAGCGCTGAGGGAAGGGCGTTGAATCGGGCCCTAGTGAAAGCCCATCGATGTCTGGGGTTGTCTAGCTTTGTTAAATATCTAGCTGGGTGTATCATTCGGTGATCATGTAAGTGCCGGTATGTTGAGGAAAGTTGAGTAAGGTCTATTTGTCATTCAGTGTCCGAAATTCTTTCCTTAATTAAGTTTTTCGCTCTGTCGATTCCCAGACTCAGAACATACACTGTTGAGAGTCCATAGGAGGCTAATTTCTTTTGAATGGTCTGTCCCCAGCTTGATCGAAATTTATCGCTATGGATTAGGGGGAGAAGGCCATTTGGCGTCCTAGTCACTCTTAGCAAAAAGAAAAGAGCGGATTGCCATACTTTAGCTTCGACTCTATGTAGACCTGATTCCAGTCGTAGGGCTGCTGTGAAACTGTACTTTCACTTTTACGTCGTTCTGTTTTGTTCTCTGAGCTGATGAGAACGGACGACATTATGCATTTGTCTGTAAATATTATGTAAATAAATAGTACTTTAGAACTATGATGCCTCTTTCTTTTGCTGTGTTCAGCCAGAAGGCTAGTGTGCATAAATCAAGTTGGTTTATGTCGCTGGAGCGCCCTGGAGAAGAAGGGGGTGCCTTTTCCAGAGCTTTGCTCACCGGAGGATGCTCAGAGATCCGGGGGGGTGGGGGGGTTGCAGATAGCCCAGAGCGTTTTCCAACAAAGGCTTCCCTTCACCCACGTTCCAATCCGGTTATGACGATAGTCCTCTCCAGATTGAGACCCTCGCACTCAGTGGCTGATTCAATTAGTAGGTTATCTTGTCTCCCTCTTCCAGAGCATGTCTGTTTTTAAAGTCCAAATTCATATCTATCTTAAAAAACAGGAACTGCCGCTCATGGTGATTTCGTTGCAGAGTTACTGATACATGCAGGGCTATGCACTCAGCGTTCCCTGCCCCGCATCTTAGAAGCGAGCGACAGGTATTGGACGGTCTGGGAGTTGAGAGCTCAACCCCTCAACACAGGGGGGGGGGGAGTGCTTGCTAGTCATGGGATCTGCTGTCCGCCATGGGAGCTCCAGACTGGAAGTGCTATTGTTTATATTTTATAAATTAATTGTGTCAGAACACCTCATTCCTGGCTATGTGAAGGGGGAAGTGTTCAGATAAAACATTATCTCTGGGGGCATCAGGAATTAAAGGGCTGTTTAGCGGCATAACCAGGAAGGACTCGCCTACTAGTTGCACATCTTGCATGAGGAGGGAAGGTGGCAGAGCAGAGAGTGGGCAGTGCCAGAGAGACCTCGATGCAATGGGGAGGTGGCCTAAGTGTGTGTTCAATGCTTCACTGTAAGCTCATATCAAAGTACCCTGTTTCCCCTATTTTAAGACGTAGTCATAAAATAAGCCATAGCAGGATTTTTTCGCATTTGCGAAATATAAGCCGTACCCCGAAAATAAGCCATAGTGATAGGCGCAGTTCTGGAGGGTGCCAAGGAAAAGGCTGGGCTGGGCTTACGTAATAAAAATAAGACATCCCCTCAAAATAAGCCATAGTGCGTTTTCTTGAGGGAAAAAATTTATAAGACGGTGTCTTAAAATAGGGGAAACACGGTATCCCCAAGATAACACACACAGGGAGAAACCCTATGGATGTCTCTAGTGTGTGTTTGGCAGGTCCCAAATTAAATGGTCAACTTTCTGCAAATCCACAAGCTGCCTGGAGGCAGGAGCCACCTCTGAGCATTGAGGCAGCCAGCAGGAAGGTTCCTTTGAACGCCATAGGGGCACATGGACCTGGTGTGGCCAGTTTTCTGGGCTCTTTCCAGGAACGGTTGAACCCATCATTCACAAGTGAGGCCTGGCTTGCTCTCAAAGGGGTGGGGAAGGGAGGGAGAGGCCCAAGGTCTCGGCCTCCTCCCCACCCCCAGGGGTTTAGCCTGTATCTGCACTGCACCACTTCAGCCTGCAAGGAAGACCCTGTTTTCTGGGACACATTGATTCCACCACTTGGGGAAGCAAACCAAGTCAGGGGGGAGATGTCCAGCCAGGCCCCTCCACCCTTGGGAAAAGGGGTGCACTGGAGAGCAGTCCATCTTGTGAGCTGCCTCCCCTGCAGACTGAGGAGGGAGAGATCCCGCCCAGGCATAGACCCACCACTCAGGAGGATGAGGACCGAGAATTTGGGTGCAACTTGCGCTATTAATGCTCCCCTGAGATTTCCTGTAACAGGAATAGCAGCTCCGCTGGGGCACGTCCTTGCATGACAAAATGAGTAACAAAATGAATTTCAACAGGGACAAACATCAGGTCCTGCACTTAGCCAGGAAGAACCACCTCCCCAAATAGAGGATGGGGGACTGAGATTCCTGCATTGCAGGGTTGGTCTAGATGACTCTTCAGGCCCTTCCAGTTCTAAGATTCTGGGATGCTGTGGTTCTGTACGTCTCCCTGTCTTCAAAGGGGCCGTGGGGAGAAGGGGGAAAGGAAGGGGGACAGCCCCCCTGGATCTGGAGGTCGCCAGCCCATGGAGAGGAGGGGCGGAGGAATATCTCTTGGTTACCAGTGGGGGAATTTTGCCTTTGAACCAAAGCTGTCCTCCAAGCAGCTCCCATAAAATAAGCGGATATATATATAGATAGATAGATAGATGATAGATAGATAGATAGATAGATAGATAGATATAGATATATAGATATATAGATATATAGATATATATATATATAATGGCAAGGGATAACACCATTTAGGGTTGTCTAAGTTACTCAACTCCGGTCTACTCTGCAGGGCTGTTGTAACGGGGACACCCTCCGCCACAGCCCTGCCTCCCCCACCTTGGGAAATGGGTGTAAAAAGGACCGGATCCCCCTCCCCCCTCCCAGCAAGGAATTACAAGAGATGAAGGGGGAATGTAAACTTCGTGGCCCGAGGACTTTTTCGGGGGGGGGCGTGTCTCTTTCCCTCCCGTCTCCGGGGATCGAACCTGGGACCTTCTCAGAAAAGAAAGAGGATATTCAGAGCATGTTTGGAAGGAGGAGAATTTGCGAGTTCTGGGAGGGAGGGGTCACTCATTCCTCCCCAGGGGTCAGTGAGCTCCGCTTCCTAGAGAGGCAGGAAGGTTGGGAGGGGGGAGGGGGGGAGCCAAGGTTGGAGGGGAGGGGCCGCCATTCACATTCCCGGAAGAGGAGCAGGTCTGCAAAGGAGGAGGAAAAGAGGTGCAAAATATATATTTTTTTAAGGGGGGGGAGAGATTTGGGGTTGTGGGGAGGGGGAGAAGGATGTGCATTTCCTCCCCTGAATCTGCAAACAGGGCAGCTGGGAAGGGAGGGCAGGCTTTGGGGCGAGGGGGGGGGATGAAAGGAAAGTAGAGGAATGCTCCCCCCTCGCCCTTCTTTCTGTGGATCAGTCCAGCGGGGGAGGGGCTGATTTAGGCACTGCTTATTTAGTCCCCAAAGGGGCGCGTCCTTGGGAGCCCCCAGCCCTTTGTATTGCAGGAAAGGAAATCGGAATAGCGAGCGATGGAAGCGGAGAGGACAAAGAGGTAGAGCTGCGGGGGGGGGGGGGGGCGAGGGTGCGATGGGCGGGGAGAGAAAGGGGGCAGAGACCCCCCCCGAAGAACAACTGACGTCCTGGGCGCTACCTGCAGAGGCCCCGATCCATGCAATCCGGCTGCAGATCGGAGACCCTCCATTGGCAGGGTTTGCATTGCAAGATCTCCTTTGCAGCGCCCCATCCTCTGGAGAGTCAAGAGATGCTCAGCTGCCCTGCTCCTCCTCCCCCCCCCCGGCTGCCCCCTCTCCCGGCAAGAGGTAAAGGGGGAATGTAAACTGACACCTTCGTGCCCCGGAGGCCTTTTTGGGAGGTTGTGGGGAGGGGGGGGGTCTCTTTCCCTGCCGTCTCCGGGGATCGAACCTGGGACCTTCTCAGGAAAGAAACAGCATAACGGAGCTGGTTTGGAAGGAGGAGAATTTGTGGGTTCTGGGAGGGAGGTGCCACTCATTCCTCCCCAAGGGTCAGTGAGCTCCGCTTCCTAGAGAGGCAGGAAGATTTGGAGGGGGGAGGGGAGAGCCAAGGTTTGGAGGGGGAGGGCCTCCATCCACATTCTCGGAAGAGGAGCAGCGAGCGATGGAAGCGGAGGGCCGGGGAGGACAAAGAGGTAGAGCTGCAGGGGGGGAAGGGGGGTGGGCGGGGAGAGAAAGAGACCCCCCCCAACAACAACAACAACTGACTTCTTGGGCGATGTCTGCAGAGGCCCCGATCCATGCAGTCTGGCTGCAGACCGGGGACCCTCCATTCGCAGGGTTCGCCTTGCAAGCCCCCCCAAACAGAGATCAGCCTCCCTGCCTTTTACTATGGGAAATGCAGCGGGGGTGTGTGCAGGGGGGGCCTCTCTGCAGAGGGAGCACCGGCAGGGTTCGCATCTGCTGTGGGGAGAAGAGGGAAGGAGGGGGGCCATGTCCCCCTGGAGCCCCAAGAGCAGGAGGCCAAAGGCAGCGCCGTCCCGTCCTCTTCCCATCCCAACACAGCAAGGGGCTGCTCTATCACCGTAGCTCTAGGGGCAAGCGCATCCCAAAAGGAACCGGAAGTGTCGCTGCTCAATGTGCCGCCAAAAGGGGAGATTCGGAAGAGGGAGGAGGGGGGGAAACACCCCCCCCCAAAAGACCCCTCTCTATTGCACACAAGGAAAGCGGAATAATCTGGAGCCAGGGAGGCGGAGGACCAAGAGGTAAAGAGGGAGGGGGGGGAAATAAGAGGGGGAGGGGAGGGCAAAGAGACCCCCCCAAGAAAGCGCCCTCCCTGGTCCCCATCCACAGGGGCCCTGATCCATGCGATCCAGGTGGGAAGTGGGGACCCAACACCTGCAGGGTTTGCCTTGCCAGATCTCCTTGGCAGCAGCATCCCCAAACTCCCCCTTCTCTTTCCTGGGGGGCCGAGAGATGCTCAGCTGCCCTGCACCCCCTTGGACGCCTTGCGGGAAGGGAAAGGACGACCCCCATCCCCAAGCAGGGATGGGGGTCGAGCTGAGGCCCCCCAGTCTCCCGGTTTCCCCCTGGCAGGAATCCCTGGGGTCGTGGGCGCCTGGGTGGGTCCCTTTTGTCTGGGGAAATGGAGAGAGGGAGGCCATGGAAGGGTTAAAGGGAGGGAGAGGAGCCTCGACAGAGACCCCTCCCCTTTCCAGCACCACTGACCCCCCCTCCCCCTCTCTGCTGACATTGTTGGCTGTCCCAGATTATCTGTCTATCTGAAGAAGTGTGCATGCACACAAAAGCTCATACCAAATACAAACATAGTTGGTCTCTTAAGGTGCTACTGGGAGGATTTTTTTTTATTTTTTCCTGATTATCTGTATTCACTATGACTCATCTCCCTACTTTGGATTGTCCTAAATACCACCTTTTGGTAGCCTAGCCAATAAATAATAATAATAAAAATAATAATAATAATTTATTATGTATAACCCAGGTGCACTGGGGTTAAACCACTGAGCCTAGGGCTTGCTGATCAGAAGGTCAGCGGTTCGAATCCCTGCAACGGGGTGAGCTCCCATTGCTCAGTCCCAGCTCCTGCCAACCTAGCAGTTTGAAAGCACGTCAAAGTGCAAGTAGATAAATAGGAACCGCTCTGGCGGGAAGGTAAACAGCGTTTCCGTGCGCTGCTCTGGTTCCCCGGAAGCTGTATGCCGGCTCCCAGCCAATAAAGCGAGATGAGTGCCACAACCCCAGAGTCGGTCACGACTGGACCTAATGGTCAGGGGTCCCTTTACCTTTATAACCCATCTGACAGATAATTAAAAATACATTAAAATATCAGTCCTTAAAAACTTCCCTAAACAGGGCTGCCTCAGATGTCTTCTAAACGTCAGATAGTTGTTTATTTCTTTGACATCTGATGGGAGGGCGTAAAAGTCCTCTTGGGATGCATTTTCCTGCCTTCCTGCTGATGAAACTGACTCTGAGATGATTCATAATATTGTCATTTATCCGTTTAGACCCCTAAGTAGTAGCTTTTGCCAGGACATTGCCCTGTTTGCCTCCGTATAGTTCCATCCTTATTTCAGACATTGTGGTAGATTTCAGTGTTTCAATGCTGATAATGTGAGTTTTGCCGCTGAAAGCATTATGGTGTTTAGCTGGTGATAACATTGCAGTGTTTAGCTGGTGAGTTATTCCAATGTTGAAAACCAGATATTGCCTACCCCTTACACAGCTCAATTATTAGGAAACAGTTATCATGATACAGGTTGGTAGCCATGTTGGTCTGCTGTAGTAAATAAATAAATAAAAAAAAACCTTCCAGTAGCACCTTAAAGGGACCCCTGACCATTAGGTCCAGTCGTGTCCGACTCGGGTTGCTGCGCTCATCTCGCGTTACTGGCCGAGGGAGCAGGCGTACAGCTTCCAGGTCATGTGGCCAGCATGACAAAGCTGCTTCTGGCGAACCAGAGCAACGCACGGAAACGCCTTAGAGACCAACTAAGTTTGTTCTTGGTATGAGCTTTCGAAATACAGGAAACAAAATGAGGAAACGAAATGCAGCGGTACCTCTGGTTAAGTACGCTTCAGGTTAAGAACTCCGCTAAGAACAGAAATCGTGCTCTGGCGGCGCAGCGGCAGCAGGAGGTCCATTAGCTAAAGTGGTGCTTCAGGTTAAGAACAGCTTCAGGTTAAGAACGGACCTCCGGAACGAATTAATTACTTAACCGAGGTACCACTGTACAGCGTTTTCAGAGGAGGGGGAAGATGGTGAAAGTGTGTCCCACCTGATAAGACTCACATCATCCCTGGCCATATGCCATCCTTGCTTGGGCTGATGCTACTTTGTGTCCAACCACATCTGGAGGGCCAGAGATGCCTCAACTCAGAATAGAAGGTTCCTCTAGAACTCAGTGTTACTTGGGAGTTGGTGGAACTGGATCTTAAGGGTTCTTGAGATTTTAGCACTATAATCCAAGGTGTCCACACTCAGCAGCGTAGCAACCCCTGTCGGCACCTGAGGAAGAGCTTTTTTAAAGGAAATCGTTCACCCCCAAATTTACTTACTTAGGAACGTACAGTGGGTCCACCGACCTACAGCACCAGAGCTGCCCCTCCCCCCACCCTGCCTTCCTCCGCTGCTCCCCACACTAAAGGTGTGTCTGGATGAAATCCCAAAATATTTCTGGCTCCCATTCCAAAGAG
Source organism: Darevskia armeniaca (assembly GCA_034641395.1). Taxonomy (NCBI): domain Eukaryota; kingdom Metazoa; phylum Chordata; class Lepidosauria; order Squamata; family Lacertidae; genus Darevskia; species Darevskia armeniaca. The sequence goes on from JAWWNF010000113.1 coordinate 1,061,342, forward strand.
GTCCAGTTGATATTCCAGAAGAAAGTATGGCTAAGATTTTGAGTCACAATCGTAGTTGAGAAATACAGCTAGGGAATATGAAACTGATTTGAAGGTTGGTTTCTTCTTTACACTCAGGCGGAAACATCACTGGTTTCACTTCCTTTCTACAGAGTCATCCTCTTTCTTTTCTTTCCCACAATCGCTGTTCTTCACCTTTAATATTCACCTTTTTCAATGGAACGCATATTTTTATCTTGTGATCTTCAGATGAAGAGAGGTATACAAATTAAATAATAATTCCTAGTAGGAGGAGAGATAGTATATCCAGAAGCCCTTGGCCACCGACAGCAATTGAGGAAGAACAATGAGAGAGGCCTGGACTGTGAATCTCCACTAAGCTAGACCATTGTCAGGAGGTGGGATTATATGCGCCAAATGGCAGCAAGGTTGAATTTTTTAAGAGATTAGAGGAACAACTGATGAATTATGCTGATAAGAAATTGATAATAATGGGGGGTCTGAATGGGGTTACAAACCCAGAATTAGATAAGACAAGAGGCCAAGGAAGAAAAAAAGATAATAAACTACCGAACATATTCAATGAAATAACAGGAAACTTAGATTTGAAAGATGCGTGGAGATACAAATTTCCTATTAAGAAAGAATTTACGTATTATTCACCAAGATACCATTCAGAATCGAGAATAGATACAATATGGATATCCAAAGAATTATTGCCCGAAATACAAAAAATACAAATCAAAGCAAAGGTTTTATCAGACCATAACCCAACAGAAATGCACCTGGAAGGAGAAGAAAAGGGAGAGAGTAAGAGGTGGAGAATGAATGTATTTTTATTAAACAACCCCAAAGTAAAGGAAGGTGCAGCGAAAGTATTGAAAGAATATTTTGAATTGAATGGGAATGGCGAGGTTGAGCCACAAATGGTATGGGAGGCTAGTAAAGCAGTAGCAAGGGGTTATTTTCTACAACAAAATACAATTATGAGAAATATGAGAGAGAAAAATAAGGAAAACCTATTTCTACTAAAAGGACCAGGTGGCGCTGTGGGTTAAACCACAGGCTTGCTGATCAGAAGGTCAGCAGTTCGAATCCCCGCGACAGGGTGAGCTCCCGTTGCTCGGTCCCAGCTCCTGCCCACCTAGCAGCTCGAAAGCATGTTAAAGTGCAAGTAGATAAATAGGGACCGCTCCAGCGGGAAGGTAAACGGCGTTTCCGTGCGCTGCTCTGCTTCGCCAGAAGCAGCTTTGTCATGCTGGCCACATGACCCGGAGGCTGTCTTCAGACAAACGCCGGCTCCCTCGGCCTATAGAGCGAGATAAGCACGCAACCCCAGAGTCAGACACGGCTGGGGTCCCTTTACGTTTTTACTAAAAGAAATTAGAAATAAAGAAAAAATATGGTACAAATTGGGGAAAGGAGAGACTCAGCAAGAAATAAACATATTAAGAACACAATATGAAAACATGATAGAGCAAGAGATAGAGAGGAAAAATCAGTTCTGGAGATATAAACATTTTGAGTGGGCTAATAAGCCGAGTAAGTTGTTATCATGGCAAATAAAAAAAGAGAGAAATGAGAAATTAATAAATAAAATAGTGAAACAAGGGAAAATTATAGAAGATCAAAAAAAGATAAAACAAGCCTTTGTAGAATACTACACAGATTTATATAAAAAGGAAGAGAATGATGAAAGCAAAATGGAAGAATATTTAAATAGAACTAAATTAACTTCATTAGGGAAAGATAAAATACAAATTTTAAATAAGGAAATTACAGATTTGGAAATTAAAGGGGCAATAAAAGAAATGAAAAGAGGTAAGGCTCCAGGCCCTGATGGGCTACCAATAGAATACTACAATGCAATGGAGGAACAGTTCGTGCAACCATTAAAGGAGTTAATGAACAAGGCTTTAATTAAAGGAACAATACCTCAGTCATGGAAAGAAGCCCTGGTAATACTTATACCAAAAGTAAACAAGGACCCAGAAGCAAGAAATAATTATAGACCAATTTCCCTTCTCAATTGCGACTACAAACTCTTCGCCAAAATCATAGCAAAGAGATTGGGGACAGTCCTGGAGATGATAGTTCACAGTGACCAAGTAGGTTTTGTTAAAGGGAGACACGCAAGGGAAAATATTAGAAATATAATAAACATCATAGAGTGTCTGGAAATTAACAGGGGGAAAGAAGCTGCAATATTAACATTAGACGCAGAAAAGGCGTTTGATAAGGTCTCATGGATGTTTATGAAAAAGGCATTGCAGAGACTAAAAATAGGGGAGAACTTAGAAAGGGCAATAGACACAACTTATAAAGATCAAAAAGCAAAATTAATAATAAATGAAACATTAACAAAAGAAATAAAAATAGCAAAAGGAACAAGACAAGGCTGTCCTCTTTCCCCCATCCTATTTATACTGATATTAGAGAGTTTATTAATAAATATAAGAGAGGAGAAAGAAATCAAAGGAATAGTAATAGGGAATAAAAAGTACCGTACAAAGTTAAGGCATTTGCCGATGACGTAATTGTCACAACGGAGGACCCACTAAGAAGCATCCCAGTAGTGTTGGAAAAAATAGAAGAATTTGGTAAATTAGCCGGTTTAAAAATAAATTATAATAAAACTACAATGTTAACTAAAAATTTGGAGAAAGAGGACGCAAAAGAATTAGAGAAAATAACAGTAATTAAAATTAACAAAAAGATGAAATATTTAGGCATAAATATGACAACTAGAGGGGTGGATTTGATTCAGGAAAATTATGTAGGGATATGGAAGCAGATCAGGAAAGATTTGGAACTATGGTCTAAATTAAAACTCTTTGATGGGACGAATATCCTTAATTAAAATGAACGTATTGTCTAAGTTGAACTATTATTTCCAGAACTTACCCCTTTTAGGAGGCTCCAACATATTCAAAGAATGGAGGAAAACAATATCCAACTTCATTTGGAACAGCAAAAAGCCCAGAATTAAGTACAAAATCATGATCGACAAAAGAGAGCGTGGCGGCTTCAGACTCCCAGATCTACATCTGTATCATGATGCGGCGGCAATAATATGGATAAAAGATTGGATTGAGTTAAAGAATAAAGATTTATTAGATCTGGAGGGGGTAGATTTGGGGTCCGGTTGGCACTGGTACTTAAGTAGGGAAAAGTTAAATAAAAATGTTTTCATGAATAACGTAATTAGAAGATCACTATATAAAGTCTGGCATAAATATAAAAGGTTCTTTGAACCAAAAACCCCCTGGTGGTTGTCCCCAGCAGAAATCATAGCAGTGAGAAGAAGAAATATGGAAAGTAAATGGCCCACATATAAGGAATTGCTAGTAGAAGTTGAAGGAAAACTGAAATTAAAAAGTTATGAAGAGCTAAAGCCACTCTTAAATAGTTGGTTACAATACCATCAAATTAACCAAAGATTTCAAACAGATAAAAAACTTGGTTTCGAAAATGAAAGATCAAAATTAGATGAAATTTTATTAGGGGAAAAAAATAAATTTGGTAAAAAGATTTATGAATTGTTGTTAAAATGGGAGACGGAAGAAGAGTTAATTAAGGAGACAATGATAAAATGGGGGCAAGACCTAGGCAAAATAATCATGCTTAAAAAATGGGAGAATTTATGGGAAAGGAACTGGAAACTCGACAAATTATGATAATCAGGAGAACCAATTGAAAATGCAGTATAGGTGGCATTTAACACCAGCCAAATTGGTGAAAATATATAAGGGACCGGAAAATATATGTTGGCGATGTCAGGAGGAAGTTGGCAGTTATATACATATATGGTGGCAATGCAAAAAAATAAAACCTTTTTGGGAAATGGTCTACAACGAAGTTAAAAAAATATTAAGATACTCTTTAAAAAAAAAACCTGAGATTTTCTTGCTGGGAATGATGGGAGAAGATATACAGCCCAAGGACAGAACAGTAGTATTTTATGCTATGGCAGCCGCAAGATTATTGGTAGGGAAAAATTGGAAATCACAACTTGTTCCAACAAAGGAGGATTGGCAAATAAAGATGCTAAATTATTATAATTTAGAAACGAGGTATAGAGAAATTGAAGAGATGAGACAAGGAAAAACAATGGAAAAATGGAATAAATTCAGAGAATATATTAAACAGAGAATAAAAAATGCCAACCTTTTTCCAGCCAGTTAAAGACTCAAATAGAAGAAAATAAGGGAATGAATTTAGATGAAGGTATGGAAAAGCAGTAGAAGAAAGGAAAGGTAATTCAAGACAGGCTGAGAAGTAACAGGGGAGGGGGGGGAGGTGGAGGGAAGGGGGAGATATAGAAGGAAGGTATATTTTATGTACAGTGTATAGTGTATATTTTATGTATAGAGTGTAGAAATTGTACTACTACTATGTTATGTGTTTTGTTTTGTTTTCTTTGTTGGTTTTTGTGTTCTTCTGCATCTCTTTTAAAGGATTTAATAAAGTTACTTTAAAAAAAGAAAAGAAAAGAAAAAATGTCATTATGAACTTAGAGCAGCTCCTTTTCCTGTGAGAAACCACTTTATTTAAAGAGTAAATCCCACAATGCAACCGTATTCTAAGATAATGCTGCTTCATTAACGATGATTAAGGGTTATGATGCATTACCATTATTTAACATTATTTCATTTGGCTTTCCAAAAATTTGGAACATATGGAGGACAAGAGAGAATGTACGAGATGATAAAATAAGAGTAGGTGCTAATTGATGTGTGTAATATTCCTTTCTTCTCTTCCTAGAAAACAAATAGGATTGCCTCCCCCCTTCGCCCTCCAAAGCAGACAATGGAGAAGGCAGTCAGAATTCTGGGGGCCATGTTCAATGTGAATAATGAAGAAACCTTTTAAATGCATGGAGTGTGGAAAGAAAAAGGAGAAACAATTTGAAAGTATGGAGTGTGGAAAGAGCTTCACTGAGAGTGGAAAACTTAGAATTCATCAACGGACTCACACAGGGGAGAAACCATTTCAATGTAGGGATTGTGGAAAGAGCTTCACTGAGAGTGGAAAACTTAGAATTCATCAACGGACTCACACAGGGGAGAAACCATTTAAATGTATGGAGTGTGGAAAGAGCTTCACTGAGAGTGGAAAACTTAGAATTCATCAACGGACTCATACAGGAGAGAAACCATTTCAATGTAGGGATTGTGGAAAGAGCTACACTGAGAGTGAAAAGCTTAGAATTCATCAACGAACTCACACAGGGGAGAAACCATTTAAATGCATGGAGTGTGGAAAGAGCTTCAGTCAGAGTGGAAACCTTAGAATTCATCAACTGACTCACACAGGAGAGAAACCATTTAAATGCATGGAGTGTGGAAAGAGCTTCAGTCAGAGTGGACACCTTAGAATTCATCAACGGACTCACACAGGAGAGAAACCATTTAAATGTATGGAGTGTGGAAAGAGCTTCAGTAGGAGTGGAACACTAAGAATACATCAACGGACTCACACAGGGGAGAAACCATTTAAATGCATGGAGTGTGGAAAGAGCTTCACTGATAGTGGAACACTTAGAAACCATCAACGGAGTCACACTGGAGAGAAACCATTTAAATGTATTGACTGTGGAATGAGCTTCAGTCAGAGTGAAAAGCTTAGAATTCATCAACGGACTCACACAGGGGAGAAACCATTTAAATGCATAGAGTGTGGAAAGAGCTTCACTGATAGTGGACAACTTGGAAAACATCAACGGACTCACACAGGGGAGAAACCATTTAAATGCATGGAGTGTGGAAAGAGCTTCACTGAGAGTGGAAAACTTAGAATTCATCAACGGACTCACACAGGGGAGAAACCATTTAAATGCATGGACTGTGGAAAGAGCTTCAGTCAGAGTGGACACCTTAGAATTCATCAACGGACTCACACAGGAGAAAAACCATTTGAATGCATGGAGTGTGGAAAGAGCTTCAGTCAGAGTGAAAAGCTTAGAATTCATCAACAGACTCACACAGGGGAGAAACCATTTAAATGCATGGAGTGTGGAAACAGCTTCAGTAGGAGTGGAACACTAAGAATACATCAACGGACTCACACAGGGGAGAAACCATTTAAATGCATGGAGTGTGGAAAGAGCTTCACTGGTAGTGGAACACTTAGAATTCATCAACGGGGTCACACAGGGGAAAAACCATTTAAATGCATGGAGTGTGGAAAGAGCTTCAGTAGGAGTGGAACACTAAGAATACATCAACGGACTCACACAGGGGAGAAACCATTTAAATGTATGGAGTGTGGAAAGAGCTTCACTGATAGTGGAACACTTAGAATTCATCAACGAACTCACACAGGGGAGAAACCATGTAAATGCATGGAGTGTGGAAAGAACTTCACTAATAGTGGAACACTTAGAATTCATCAACGGACTCACACAGGGGAGAAACCATTTAGATGCATGGAGTGTGGAAAGAGCTTCAATAGCAGTGGAAGCTTGAATTCACATCATCGAATTCACACAGGAGAGAAACCATTTAAATGCATGGAGTGTGGAAAGAGCTTCACTGATAGTGGACACCTTAAAAACCATCAACGAGTTCACACAGGGGAGAAACCATTTAAATGTATGGAGTGTGGAAAGAGCTTCACTTATAGTGGACACCTTAGAATTCATCAACGTACTCACACAGGAGAAAAACCATTTGAATGCATGGAGTGTGGAAAGAGCTTCAGTCAGAGTGAAAAGCTTAGAATTCATCAACGGACTCACACGGGGGAGAAACCATTTAAATGTATGGAGTGTGGAAAGAGCTTCACTCATAGTGGACCCCTTAGAATTCATCAACGGACTCACACGGGGGAGAAACCATTTAAATGTATGGAGTGTGGAAAGAGCTTCACTTATAGTGGACACCTTAGAATTCATCAACGTACTCACACAGGAGAAAAACCATTTGAATGCATGGAGTGTGGAAAGAGCTTCAGTCATAGTGGAGTCCTTAGAATTCATAAATGGAGTCACACAGGAGAGAAACCATTTAAATGTATGGAGTGTGGAAAGAGCTTCAGTCAGAGTGGAGACCTTAGAATTCATCAACGGACTCACACAGGGGAGAAACCATTTAAATGTATGGAGTGTGGAAAGAGCTTCAGTAGGAGTGGAAGACTAAGAATACATCAACGGACGCACACAGGGGAGAAACCATTTCAATGTATGGACTGTGGAAAGAGCTTCACTGAGAGTGGAACACTAAGAATACATCAACGGACTCACACAGGGGAGAAACCATTTCAATGTATGGACTGTGGAAAGAGCTTCACTGAGAGTGGAAAACTTAGAATTCATCAACGGACTCATACAGGAGAGAAACCTTTTAAATGTATGGAGTGTGGAAAGAGCTTCAGTAGGAGTGGAACACTAAGAATACATCAACGGACTCACACAGGGGAGAAACCATTTAAATGCATGGAGTGTGGAAAGGGCTTCAGTCAGAGTGGAGACCTTAGAATTCATCAACGGAGTCACACAGGGGAGAAACCATTTAAATGCATGGAGTGTGGAAGGAGTTTCAGCGCAAGTGGAATTCTTACAAAACATCAACAAAGTCACACAGGGGAGAAACCATATAAGTTCTAGGGGAGGGGATAGAGGTTTAGTTGTAGAGGAAGTCTTACAAACCATCAAAAGTCTCCGAGGGGTAGGAGCTGTAAGAGTGGATACTCTGTTGTTGTTCAGTCGTTCAGTCGTGTCCAACTCTTTGTGACCCCCTGGACCAGAGCACGCCAGGCACGCCTATCCTTCACTGCCTCTCACAGTTTGGCCAAACTCATGTTAGTAGCTTTGAGAACACTGTCCAAGTATGTGGATACTCTACAGGTCATCAATTAACTCAAAGAAGAGAAACGGTTTAACTAGAAGGAGTGTGGAATCTGCTTTGGTTATTATGGAATGTTTTTCCAAAACATCTACCGACTTTCATGGGGTGGAACCATTTAGAGTGCAGAATGTGTTTCTCTCCGAGTTGACACTTTCCTTCACATCAGTAACAGGAAATCAATCTTAAATGCTTTACTTGTCTCTATGTAACGTTGTCTAGACATGTATTTAAAGTAATGAAGGTAACATTTTGCAATAGTAAGTATAATATAAGATAGGGAGGGGGAGTGTGTGAGTGTGGAGCATGGGTAGGCAACCTAAGGTCCAGGGGGCCAGATGTGGCCCAATCGCCTTCTCAATCCGGGCTGCGGATGGTCTAGGAATCAGCGTGTTTTTACATGAATAGAATGTGTCCTTTTAAAAAAAATGCATCTCTGGGTTATTTGTGGGGCCTGCCGGGTGTTTTTAAATGAGTAGAATGTGTGCTTTTATTTAAAATGTATCTCTGGGTTATTTGTGGGCCATAGGAATTTCTTCATTTCCCTCCCCCCCAAAAAAATATAGTCTGGCCCCCCACGAGGTCTGAGGGATAGTGGACTGGCCCCCTGTTGAAAAGGTTTGCTAATCCCTGGTCTGGAGTGTTGCTTCTGAATGAGGATAATAGAATCATAGAATCATAGAGTTGGAAGAGACCCCAAGGGCCATCCAGTCCAACCCCCAGCCAAGCAGGAAACACCATCAAAGCATTCCTGACAGGTGGCTGTCAAGCCTCTGCTTAAAGACCTCCAAAGAAGGAGACTCCACCACACTCCTTGACAGCAAATTCCACTGTCGAACAGCTCTTACTGTCAGGAAGTTTTTCCTAATGTTTAGGTGGAATCTTCTTTCTTGTAGTTTGAATCCATTGCTCCGTGTCCTCTTCTCTGGAGCAGCAGAAAACAACCTTTCTCCCTCCTCTATATGACATCCTTTGATATATTTGAACATGGCTATCATATCGCCCCTGAACCTTCTCTTCTCCAGGCTAAACATACCCAGCTCCCTAAGCCGTTCTTCATAAGGCAACGTTTCCAGGCCTTTGACCATTTTGCTTGCCCTCCTCTGGACACGTTCCAGCTTGTCAGTATCCTTCTTCAACTGTGGTGCCCAGAACTGGACACAGTATTCCAGTTGAGGTCTGACCAGAGTCAGTGGTAATGAAGGAGGAGGTTAGCTTAACCTAACCTGAAATTCCTATGTTACAGGGCTAACATGTAATTCCTATTCCACACACCTCTTTGCAGGAGGCTTCACATCCCCTAAATTCATAAGGAGAGTCTCCAGCGTGAACTTTAACTTCCATTAGTTCAAGGCAAAGAACACAAACCAGACACGGGATGTCAGCATGTCTCTCTTATCAGCATGGCCTTGCCAGTCTGGAAGGATGGCATTGACAGCCCAAGTACAGACAGGGAGTTTGTACAGGGAGTCGGGGTGACGTACAAAGGGCCCTGCCAAAGTTCAGGAAGAAGGAAAATCCTTATAAGGTTTGCAGAACATCATAAGACTATTCCTTATATGGGTAAAGGAAGAATTTCCTTATTAGGTTAGAGCTTCCTGGGAAGAAATGTATAAATGCTGGATGTGAACAACATTTCGTGGGCTTGCTTGAGGAATGATCCCGCAAGTCACTTCTACAGTTCTAGGATGTAGAATAAAAGCTTTTTCTCTGATTCAAACCTCTATGACATTTTTGTCTCCTTTTATCCCTCACCTCTGGAGCAACGTTGAACCCTGCTTTGCTAAGGCTACAGTACTATGGATGGACTGAGAGTGAGCTGGTTTTGGTGTTTAGTGGAGGGAGCTGGAAATGTTTGTATCTGGGAATGGAGAGTTGCACAAAGTGGAGCTGAGACTGGGGGTGTTGCTTGGGAAGTTAGATTAATATAAGAACAGCAGCATAACTCCCACTGTTGTAATTGCAATAATGGAACCATGAAGACACAGAAAGACTGAAAGCACCTACTTACATGCCCAAGGTAGTCTTGAAACCCTCATTCCTTTGATTTATAGATAAATTGTGCATAGATATATTTGGTGAGAGGAGAAATAAAAGGAGCATTTAGTGGCATAACCAGGAAAGGCTCTGTTCCCAGCTGCACATCTTGCATGAGGAGGGAAGGGGCACAGGGAAGAAGGGGCCGTTCCAGAGCTTCTCAGAGCAATGTGCTGGGGGGGGGGGCACAGTGACACAGGTGTGTGGAGAATGCTGTCCCCAAAGGACACAGGGAAGGAACAATATGGATGCGTATAATTTGGGAAGAGGTCCAGGCAGGTCCCCAACCGAGAGAGATAAGGGTCCACTTCCTCCCCATCCACCAGCTGCCCCAAGGCAGGAGCCACCTCTGGGCCCTGAGGGTGGACAGCCTCCCTGTGAAGGAGAACAGAGCTTAAAGAGTGAACAGCTCTGCTATGACGCTCTGGTCACTGGATGGGGCTGTTCACAGAGACAGTTGGAAACAGTTCCTGGTTCCTGGTTTCTTTTAGTCAGGAGGAAGCAATGTCAGAAAGCTCCTCTGGAAGTATATTATTTTATTAATAAACGTTGACAGTTTGGAATACACTGTGTCAGCGTTTTATTGCTGAGAAGTCTTCACACAGAGAGGCTGCAAAACGCTGCATTTAAAGGCTGCTGAGATAGAAGAAACTCTGCCACGTTTTATAAGCCAGCAAACAGAGAGGCGCAGGAGAAACGTGAGGGCGACATTTTTAGGTTCCAGTTTTCAATCTTTATTAAAAACTTTCACACTCCCTCCCCCTTTGCAACTGGACATGCTCCGAGGAAATCCTCCTGCCAGCAGAGCACAATGCGTATTATTGAAGGGCTTCTGGTTTGCTTCTGATCTGAGTGGCGGTAGGATCCGTGTTCTCTTAACAAAGGCAACCGATTCGTGGCTGTTGTCCAGCCTGGTGCTGGATGTGCCCCAATCCATAGAAGAGTGTTGGGGAGGCTGCGTCTAAGACCACGTCTTTCTTTTTGGGTGGGGAGAAGATAGTTGTCCCCAGGTGAGTGCTCGGTGTCCCAGTAGGGCTGCTTGGGGAGGGGAGCCCTTCTCCACCTCCCTCTCACTCCGCAGCCCCCTCCCCCCTTCTGCCCTCTTTGTAGATGGGAGGGGAGGAGAAGCACACTATTCTCTCCTTCCCCAAACCTCCCAATTCAGTGACTCCTCTTCTCCAGGCCTCTTCTCTTCCGAAAATGAGATTAGTAACAGGTAGGTAGCCGTGTTGGTCTGCCGTAGTCAAAACAAAATAAAAAATAAACAAATCCTTGCAGTAGCACCTTAGAGACCAATTAAGTTTGTTCTTGGTATGAGCTTTTGTGTGCATCTGAAGAAGTGTGCATGCATTGCAGGCCATTGGGCTAGAAAATGGGGAGACTGGCTCAATGGCAGAAAGGCAGACGGGGCTTGCAAGCTGAGACTCTGCAGACAGAGACGGACTTATTTATTTTTGTTTGTTTACGTGTGTTAGCAGAGAATCTGAAGCTCTGTCAGGGACACTGAACTCGCCAGCCCATAACACAGGTTTGCATTCTGTTTGCATTTGCTGGCATTGATGCAAATGTGGACACTCTTTCCGAGCAGAGAAACAAACAGCCTGCAGTCTCCCGGCAGGGCTCAGTCTCAGCTGTGCAGAATCAGCAGGCTTTCTGGGCCGAGGTCACCCAGTGCATGTGGTGGATCGGGCCCTCTGCCCTGCCTGTAATCTAGTGACAAGAGGACCCCCTTTTAACTCTTATTACAGACCGAAGGGTCATCTTCCTCCAAGGAAGGAGAGAGAGATGGTCAACGGCTCATCTATCAAACCATGAGGGTCAACTGGAGGCAAATACTTCACTCAAGCTTGCAAACCCCCATTCAGTCGATGGGAACACACAGAAACACATCCCACTTCTGCTGGGAGGAGCAGTGTGTGAAGGAGGAACAATTGGGGAAATAATTCCTCTGCCCACTTCTCCAGGAATTGCCTCCTGCTTTGCATTTTCAGAGAGAGAGAGAGAGCAGACACTCTGACCTCAGGTTCAGCTAGTGGTCCAGCAAGACCCCTCCATCCTCTTCCCATGTACTGCTAGTGAGCCAGGTGTCCCCCATCCTCTATTTGTACATGGTGGGACAGTGTTCTCGAAGTGACCAACATGAGTCTGACCAAATTGCGGGAGGCAGTGGAAGACAGGAGTGCCTGGCGTGCTCTGGTCCAGGGGGTCACGAAGAGTCGGACACGACTGAACAACAAACAACAACAGGGTTGTCGTAAGTTACTGTTCCAAGCCTCAAACGCACATAATGACTCCGGTCTACTCTGCAGGGCTGTTGTAACGGGGACACCCTCCGCCACGGCCCTGCCTCCCCCACCTTGGGAAATGGGTGTAAAAAGGACTGGATCCGCCTCCCACATCCCCGGCAAGGGATTAAAAGAGATGAAGGGGGATAACCCTGATAAAATAGCTAAAATATATAAAACCAAATTCAAAAAATGTTGGAAGTGTCAGAAACAGATTGGTACGTATTTCCATTGTTGGTGGGAATGTAGTAAAGTTTATGAGTTTTGGAATGAGGTATATGAAAAATTAAAAAGAATGTTGAAGCTCACATTTTTGAAAAAACCTGAAGCCCTTTTACTGAGCATGCTACCTGAAAACATTCCGGGGAATAGGGAAAACATCTTCTTATATGCATGTGCCGCAGCCAGATTACTTATTGCTCAAAAATAAAAGAAGAAAAATTACCAACAATCCAGGAGTGGCATATCAAATTGGTAGAGTTTGAATGTAGCAAGAATGACAGCAGGAATTAGAAACACACCTCAACAAAGAATAAAAGAGGAATGGAAATTTGTAGAAGATTATTTTAAAAAAGAGGGTATAAAAACGGAATTAGTGATTTGCTTAGACTGAAATAAACTTGGGGATAGAAATTCTATAAATAAGTAAGGATAAGAAATGAAGATATATCTACATCTTATTAGCTGAATAAGAATGGTATTAGAAATAGCAAAATATAAACAATAAAAATAAGATACGATGCACAACGGTAAGAAGTCAAATTTTAATTATTTTTAGTTTAGTTTTGTTTTTAATAATGTCCTTTTTTCTTTGTCCTTTTTTTCTTCTTTTCCTTCTATCTTTTCTTTTTCTTTTTTTTGCTTTCTTCTTGAATATATTGTATTTTTCTTTTTTTTCATCTCGCTTTTCGGAATGAATGTCTGCTAGTTTCGATTTTGTATTTTGTGTAACTCGTAAATTTTATGTGGTTGATAAATAAATATTATTTTTAAAATTAAAAAGAGAGAGAGAGAGAGAAGGGGGGATGTCTCTTTCCCTTCCGTCTCCGGGGATCGAACCCGGGACCTTCTCAGGAAAGAAACAGGATAACGGAGCTGGTTTGGAAGGAGGAGGGAGGCGTCACTCATTCATCCCCAGGAGTCAGTGAGCTCCGCTTCCTAGAGAGGCAGAAAAATTTGGAGGGGGAGGGGGGAGCCAAGGTTGGGGGGAGGGGCCTCCATCCACATTTTCAGAAGAGGAGCAGGTCTGCAGAGGAGGAGGAAAAAGAGGTGCAAATCTTTTTTTTTTGTTAGGGGGAGATTTGGGGTTGTGGGGAGGGGGAGAAGGATGGGCTTTCCTCTGCAAACAGGGCAGCTGGGAAGGGAGGGCAGAATTTGGGGCGAGGGGGGGTGAAAGGAAAGTAGGGGCGTGCTCCCTCCTCCCCCTTCCGTGTGTGGATCAGTCGAGCTGGGGAGGGGCTGATTCAGGCGCTGCTGGGATAAAGGAGACGCGTCCTTGGAGAGCCGCCAGCCCTTTGTATTGCAGGAAAGGGAGAGAAAGGGGGCAGAACCCCCCCCCCCCAACAACAACTCACTTCCTGGGCGCTGTCTGCAGAGGCCCCGATCCATGCAATCCGGCTGCAAATCGGAGACCCTCCATTCGCAGGGTTTGCATTGCAAGATCTCCTTTGCAGCGCCCCAACCTGAGAGTCAAGAGATGCTCAGCTGCCCTGCCCCCCCCCGGCGCCTTTGCAGGAATGGAAATGGGAGACCCCCCAACGGGGTCCCAGCAAGGACCCCCATCCCCATTCCGGGCCCCTCTGTGAGTCCCGGGTTCCCCCTGGCAGGAATCCCTGGGGCGCCGCGATCCTGGCTCCGCGCCGAGTTGTGCCTTGGTGGAGTTGTCTCCTTTGTGTGGAGAATGGGAGAGAGGGAGGCCATGGAAAGGTTAAAGGGGGAGCGAGAGGCCTGGATAGAGACCCCCCTCCCTGCTCATCTGGAGAGACCCCTCTGGAGGGAGAGGGGGCGCCATTGGGAGAGATCCCTGAACAGGAGGCCCAATCCACCCCTTGAAGCTTTTGTCAACTACAGTCTGACCCACATGCCTTTGTTTTTGTGAAGAAGCATCTAAAGCAGGCACCCCCAAACTGAAGCCCTCCAGATGTTTTGTCCTACAACTCCCATGATCCCTAGCTAACAGGACCAGTAGTCAGAGATGATGGGAATTTTAGTCCAAAACATCTGGAGGGCCGAAGTTTGGGGATGCCTGATCTAAAGGGCTCCTACCCAGAGAGACCTGTGCCCAACTCCTCTCCATTCCACCTGTTTTCCATTATTGCCACTATCTCAGATCTCTTAAATCTTTGGGATTTAAGGGATTGGGAAGATTGCTATTGAAATTGGTGGGTTTTTTCTCCCCAACAGCTGACGTTGTTGTTGTTGTTATTGCTATTGTTGTTTATATATTGAATCTAATAGTCACTTTCTCTTCCCCAGCGCAGCCCAAAGTGACTTACAACCAGTTGTTGTTGTTGTTGTTGTTGTTGTTGTTGTTGTTGTTATAGGTCGGTAGCTGTGTTGGTCTGCCGTAGTCGAAACAAAAATAAAAAAATTCCTTCCAGTAGCACCTTAGAGACCAACTAAGTTTGTACTTGGTATGAGCTTTCGTGTGCATGCACACTTCTTCAGATATGCACACGAAAGCTCATGTTGTTGTTGTTCAGTCGTTCAGTCGTGTCCGACTCTTCGTGACCCCCTGGACCAGAGCACGCCAGGCATGCCTATCCTTCACTGCCTCTCGCAGTTTGGCCAAACTCATGTTACCGATAGTAGCTTCGAGAACACTGTCCAACCATCTCGTCCTCTGCCGTCCCCTTCTCCTTGTGCCCTCCATCTTTCCCAACATCCTTTTCACTTGTACTGCTCTCAAGCCAGGTGTCACCCATCCTGTATTTGTGCCTTTCATTTTTTTTTGCCCAAGGGTAGTACTTTACATTTCTCCCTATTAAAATTCCTCTTGTTTGCTTTGGCCCAATTCTCTAATCTGTTAAGGTCATTTTGAAGTGTGATCCTGTCCTCTGGGGTATTAGCCACCCCTCCCAATTTGGTGTCATCTGCAAACTTGATCAGGATGCCCTCAAGCCCATCATCCAAGTCATTGATAAAGATGTTGAATAAGACTGGGCCCAAGACAGAACCCTGTGGCACCCCACTAGTCCCTTCTCTCCAGGATGAAGAGGAGCCATTGATGAGCACCCTTTGGGTTCGGTCAGTCAGCCAGTTACAAATCCACTGAATGGTAGCATTGTCTAGCCCCCATTGTACCAGCTTCTTTACAAGAATATCATGGGGCACGTTGTCAAAGGCCTTGCTGAAATCAAGATAGGCTACATCCACAGTGTTCCCTTCATCTACCAGGCTTGTAATTCTGTCAAAAAATGAGATCAGATTAGTCTGACATGACTTATTTTTCAGAAACCCATGCTGACTTTTAGTGATCACAGCGTTCCTTTCTAGGTGCTCACAGACCGTTTGCTTAATGATCTGCTCTAGAATCTTTCCTGGTATTGATGTCAGGCTGACTGGGCGGTAATTGTTTGGGTCCTCTCTTTTCCCCTTTTTGAAAATAGGGACAACATTTGCCCTCCTCCAGTCTGCTGGGACTTCGCCTGTTCTCCAGGAATTCTCAAAGATTACTGCCAGTGGTTCTGAAATCCAGTGGTTCTGAACTATGGCAAGTTCTCCACTTTCCTGGGTGGAGATTGTCCCTTCCGTACATGAAGCACAAGCATAGCAGCAAACCACCTTTCCTTCTTGAACCACCTTGGCATATCCAGGTTGACAGCTTTCGGTACACCTGGCGTGAGGCATTGTCTAACCATAAAGTGAAGGAGCATTGGAGGGAAATTGTTAGGGTATGGAAGTGATTCATAGGGTTTGGAATGACCCCAATGGATTCCCCTACCCACCTCCCTTTCAGGTAAATATTGTTAATGCACCAGTGCAGGCATCCCCAAACTTTGGCCCTCCAGATGTTTTGGACTACAATTCCCATCATCCCTGACCACTGGTCCTGTTAGCTAGGGGTCATGGGAGTTGTAGTCCCAAAACATCTGGAGGGCCGCAGTTTGGGGATGCCTGCACTAGTGCATGGCTTAGAAAGTACTTTGGCGTACATAATTTTGCTGCTTCAATTATGGCAGAGCAGAAGTCCATGTGTCTGATACTAAGCTAGGAGAGGAAATAGTTGTTAAGAAAATGGAATATGTGGCAGTTTTATTGGCACTGGAAGGAAGGCACCGAGCCAAAGGGTGACTGGTGACTTTCGGAATCCAGTGTCCAGTTGCCACTCAGATCATGCACATATTACATTAAAGAAACACAGCTCACACAACTCTGTAATAATAATAATAATAATAATAATAATAATAATAATAATAATGGAATTATATAGAACTTTCCCAAGAAAAAAATGTAAAAACAAGACATTTATATTCCACCAAGTTTCTGTTTCTTTAAATATAGCTTTTACATAATGTATGCACTACCAAAATCGGGTTCAAGTGCAATATGGATGTCTCAAAACCAAAGTTCCTTCCAAACATTCCTTCATTCAATAAAGAGAAAAGAATCTCTACAAGTGTTCTTGTTGCTGAAGGATTATCCACAGACGGGGGAAAAACTGCCCACATTACCGGGAGTGTTGCTGCATTGCTCTCAATCACTCAAACCAACCCCAGAGTTAGAAACTGGCGATCTACTCCCAGAGTTAGAAACTGGCAGTGATCTACCACCTGTTTTGGGGGTTCAGGTCAAAGTTGTTGAGCTTTTTTAGGAAGGAAAACCCTGTTTTGGGGGGTTCAGGTCAAATTTGTTGAGGTATTTTTTGGGAGGAGGAAAGTCCAGTTTGTTTTAGGGTTTCAGGGCAAAAATGTCGAGCTTTTCTTAGGGGAGACAAACTTGTTGAGCTTCTTTGGGGGAGCCAGTGATCTACCGCAGATGTCCAGTGATCTACCGGTAGATCACGATGTACCTGTTGGACGTGCCTGACTCAAACCATAGTGGCTGTGATCCAATCATGTGAAATCCCAAGTGGGACAATGAAATCACAAAATGGAAATCTCTGTTTTGAGTGTGTTCCTCCTGTCGGTCCACAATGGAATGGTAAGACAGCAAAACACATGGTCAAGTAGATAAGACAGCTCCATAAACTTGAAAAGGCTCTCTGCTCATTCTATAAGCCCTATGAGATCAGCCCTAGACTAGTGCGAAAATCAATCGGAAAGGAATAAGTTCCTTTTCTGAATCATACGTAATAAACACTGTAAATTATTTGAGCTTAATATATGTCACACAATTCATTCTGCCTACCTTGTTAAAATGTGAAGGCCAGACAATGGCTTCTGGGTTAATGGTGAACTTTAAATGTGAAGCTGCCTGTCTCTCTACACTCCCGACTTTCACTCTGCCACGAGACTCATTGGGAAACAGCACCCAGTTCACAATATCATAGTCAGCTGCCAGCTCTCCATTCTCATCCGAATACAATCCGCCCCTGGAGGTGTTAAACAACTGGACTTTTCTTAAGAAATGGTGAAGCTGGGATGATAGAGGAAACACCAGCATTAAGAAAGCACTGAAGCCGGTTGTATATAGCACTCTAATCTTCTATGAATTGGGACCAGTGTCTTATTTGGACTCATAGTGGTTGACTGTTGTTGGCTTTCCACAGCCAAATCTGGGATTCAATCTTAAATCAGTCCCCCCGCGCCACTTTCTCCTTCAACATTTTGGAGATCAACAGAGTCAGCTTCATCATGTATAAAAACTCAGTGTAAACCCTAAGCTCGTATTCTAATATCAAGTAGGGTGAAGTCGGCCACTTGAAGCAACAAATTTGAGGCACCATCTAAGGCCAGTATCTTCACAGTACTGAAATGATCTAGTGGCCTCCTCAGAAGGGCTGTCTTCCTGCTGTTTCTTCCTATTCTGAGGACTCTGTAGTTGCCACCTTCAATACATCCCTCTCATCCACTCTTGAGTTGAGATGCTTGCGCCACTCTTCCAAGTACTTGTCACCCCTCCTGTACTCATCCCTGGCTCACAACCTTCATTTGGTATCTTTGTTCCTGTTCTCATGCTGCTGAGTGTCTTCAGGAGAGAATGAAAGAAGAAGAAGAAGAAGAAGAGTTTGGATTTGATATCCCGCTTTATCACTACCCGAAGGAGTCTCAAAGCGGCTAACATTCTCCTTTCTCTTCCTCCCCCACAACAAACACTCTGTGAGGTGAGTGAGGCTGAGTCGGCTGGTTTTGTTCACGACAGATTCATGCTCTCCTCCTTCTTGCCTTCCATCTACCTGGCTTACCACTTCACTTACCTGACCCACTCCAGCTCCCAGAATTCTCAGCATCTATTTGATCCTCTGCTAAGCCCTGCCTCAGGACTTCCTATCTCTCTCATCATTCAGTGCTAAAATCAAAACAGTCCACTTATCTCTCTTTCTGAGCCTCTGTCCTGGCTCCCACCCTCAAATACAGTACAGTACTGAGTCTTCGAACTCAAACAAACGCAAAAGCTTTCTTCAAGAAATCAGCACACAGTCCCAACATTGCCTCGAGGGCCATTTTTTATAATTAAGTCTCCTGTTTCTTAACCATTTACTGTGGATGTAGTGTTTCTTGATTTTCGTATGGCTTTTCACAAAGTCTCCCATGATATTCTTGGGGAGAAGCTGGTAAAATGTTGGCTGGATGACATTAACGGTTAGGTGGATTTGAAGCGGGTTGACTGAACTCAAAGAGTGCTCACCAATGATTCCTCATCATTCTGGAAAAAAGTGACAATTGGGGTGCCGGGGGGTTCTGTCCTGAGCCTGCTGTTGTTCAACATCGTTATAAATGACTTGGATGAAGGAATTGAGGGGATGCTCTGTTGTGATAATCCAGGGAAAGATACGACGGACATGCCCCCGTCTGGCCCATACACCCCCCGGCCGATCTTGCCGGGCGACTTTCAAACCCCTGGAACAGCAGAAACCAGAGACCTAGCTTCCAGGAAGCTAAGCACTCTCTCCTTTCATGCACAGCAGAAGATGCACCTCAGAGACTGGCATAAAGCGATATTTACAAGCATTTATTTACAAGAACATGAGGACAGAAGAATACACACCTCCATGTTCAGAAACGAAAGAGAAAGTAAGTACAGACTGAAGACAGGAAGCTCCCAGCAGCACACTGGAACATACAGACACGTGATAACATCCATCCTCAGTCTGTTGTTAAGGTAGAATGGGAATTACAACATCCTCCCCCTTTCCATGTAACCTTAAACTTTGGTATCACACACCAATTGCAACTTCTTAACATACACCTGAAGTTGTTCTCTATTTACAACCTTAGACAACAAGTCAGCAGGAATCTCATTACCTGGTATGTACGACACCTGAATGATTCCTTTCTTGATACACTCTCTTGCACGATGTAACTTTATCTGCAAGTACTTGGTTCTTTGCTTGCCACTCTCTGAACTAAGCAAAGCCAAACAAGATCTGTTGTCTTGGTATACCTGTACAGGACAAGTCACCTTGACTCCGATGTCCTTGAACAGTTGCATCAACCATTCACAGTCCATAAGTGAAAATGACAGTGCATTTAGTTCTGCTTCACAAGAACTTAAACTCACTGTCGTTTGCTTCTTGCACAGCCAGTCGAACAGACAATGGTTGTACATATAGCACACTCCAGAAGTGCTTGTACCATCCGTGGTGTCACTTCCGAAACTTGCATCAGCAAATATTTCAAGACCTCCAGTCTTCTGACTGGTGAACCTTAATCTATAGTGCATAGTGCCTTTCAGATAGCGAGCTATGCGCTTCAGAGCTTTCCAATCCTGAATTGTAGGATCATTCGAATGTCTGCTGAGCAGGTTAGTACTCGCAGCAATGTCAGGTCTTGAGCATCTGGCAATGAAATTTAGTTTGCCCAGAACACATCTATACAGCGTTGTGTCAGAAAACGCCTCAGCTTTCTCATCTCTCTGAACACCTGTCACCATTGGGGTGTCAACAGAATTTGCATCAGTTAACTTTAATCGGTTCAACACATCGGTGATTTTCTGTGTTTGGTGAACCAGAAAATTACCTGCCTGGTCTTTCTCAACCTGCAGAGATAAGTAATTGGACACCTGACCAAGATCCTTCATTCCAAAGTGTTGTTTGAGTTGTGCTAGGGTTTTCTCGTATACCTCTTGATCTTTCCAAAACAATAAAAGATCATCGACAAAACAAACACAATACAGTTTGCGTTGCCCCTCCCCTTTTACAAACACACACTGATCTGCTTTTCCCTGGTGAAAACCAAGAGATAGCAATGTCTCTGTCAGTTTGGTGTTCCAACACCTCGCACTCTGCTTCAAACCATAAAGTGATTTCTTTAGCTTACAGACCATCCCTTTCTGTACTTTCACTCCATCTGGTGGAAGCATGTACAGTTCTTCCTCAAGAATTCCGTACAAAAATGCTGTATTCACGTCATGGTGAGAAACGTGAAGTTTTTCTTCTGCAGCAATTTTTAGCATGAGCCTAATACTCTCGTATTTGACTGTGGGAGAATAGGTCTTGTTATAATCTTGACCTGGTACTTGGGAAAAACCTCTGGCAACCAACCTGGCTTTATGCCTCACAATCTTCCCATTCTGATCGGTCTTTGCCTTAAACACCCACTTGCTCCCAACCAGTCGCATTCCTGGAACTGCTGGAACCAGTTCCCAGGTTTGATTCTTCTCCAGGGAGTTAAGCTCATCATCAATGGCTCTAAGCCATGGCACAGCGTTTTCAGAGGACAGTTCTTTCACCTCCTGAAAA
The DNA here is from genome assembly GCA_034641395.1 of Darevskia armeniaca. Taxonomy (NCBI): domain Eukaryota; kingdom Metazoa; phylum Chordata; class Lepidosauria; order Squamata; family Lacertidae; genus Darevskia; species Darevskia armeniaca. Next base: position 1,082,350 of record JAWWNF010000113.1, read on the forward strand.
CTCGAAGGTTCCCATACCTTCTTCGAGCTACCAACTACAGCAGTAGCTGAGCTGGCAAACTCATCTGCATACCTCTTGGGCTGTTTGCCTTTCGTGGCCCTTTCTGATCTGCGTATCAGACGCAAGTCTTCAACGCTTACCTCCTCTTTCTTGGGAGAAAAGTGACCAATGGTAAACAGTGGCTCATCTGTTTCAGCGTCAGACCCATCTGATGGTCTGATTGAGGCTTTAGCACTCTGGTAATCTGCTGTGTCACTGTCACTGTCAGCAGCACCAGCACCTTCCACTGAATCAGAATCAGAACCCTGATCATCATCCTCAGTTTCCTCAGCTTCCTCAGCATCAGGATGACTGGAAAATCCCCACATTGTCCCCCCACTTGGCACAGTACTCCACACTCCTGGTGATTCGCATGGTCTTTGTGTCGGGCATGTAAACACGATATGCACCTTTTTCATACCCCACAAATAACCCACGCACACCACGCTTTCCGAGCTTGCTGCTCTGTGGAGTGTGTACCCACATATCAGAACCAAAGATTCTCATGTGTTTGACATAAGGCTTCTTGCCAAACATCCTCTCATAAGGGGTACAACCAATGGGTGTAGACAGTCTCCGATTGTAAGTGTACACAAAATGTTGTAGAGACTCTCCCCAATAAGGTTCTGAAAGATTAGCATCGTGCAACTGAGTCTTCATACCCTGTTGCAACGTCTGGTTAGCCCTTTCGCAAATTCCATTCTCCCAAGGAGATCTAGGACAAGCGAGATCATGCTGAATTCCATTCTCAGCCAGAAAAGCCTCAAACTGCTGAGAAGTAAATTCTCCTCCTCGGTCTGTGAACAGACACTGGAGTTGCTTTCCTTGGGCATTTTTCAACCACGCATGAAAGTCCTTAAATTTTGAAAATGCTTCAGACTTTTGCTTGAGCAAGTACACATGAATGTATCTCGAATACGCATCAATTAACACCATGAAGTACCTTGCTCCACCAAGAGAGGGCGCCAGCGGACCAACTAGGTCTGCATGTACAATCTGGTAGGGCTTTGTAGCCTGCCTGCCAGATACCTTGCCCTTAGGAGCGACCCTCACTTTGTGCTCTGCGCACGATTTGCATTTCATGTAATATTTACAGGGCTTAATGATTAGACCCTCAACTACTCCTGGCATTTTGGTTAGCGTCTGCCAGGACATGTGACCAAATCTCCTGTGGTGAGTATGTATACAATCAGCATGGAGAACTTTGTTCGCACTCGCCACACAACAAGAATCATCATTGTTCACATTCACATCACCATACGCAATTTGAAACAAACTGTTCACATAATCAGCACGTAAAAGTTCCTCATCGTCCTTGCTGATGACGCAAAGACCCTTCCTGAAAAGAACGTCAAAGTTCTTCTCTGTGAGCTGGGGAACACTCAGTAGGTTCTCAGCTGACTCAGGAACATAAAGTACTTTGGTGATGGTTGACTCCAAACTCTGAAGTTCGACTTCGCCTTTTCCAGCTATCCGTATCGAAGTCCCATCAGCTTGACATATTCGACCATCCTGTGGCTTGCAGGAAACAAATAGATGCCGATCTTTGCAGATGTGACGTGTCGCCGCTGAATCCACGATAAATCTGCCTTCTCTCTTTGCAGAATCTTGCCGTGCCACAAAAACCTTGTTTTGCACATTGCGCGATCTCCTTGTCCCCGTCTTCTTGCCATCTGCAGACTTTGGCTTTTGCCTGCTTTTGGCCTTTGTGCAGTTGCGTTGAAGATGCCCTTGCATTCCGCAGTTCCAACATTTCACTGCAGAATAGGCCTTAGCTCCCCCTGGTGGTTGCACCGATGCAGAAGACGACGTGGTTGCATGCCCCCCCCTCACTCGGGCAATCAGGAGCAGCCGCCTTCCGTCGATCGTACTCATTCTGGAGAACAGCAGACACTTTGGCAGCAGTCAGTTCTTGCGCAGGAAGAGTTGCCAACTGACTAGCTATTGCACTGTAGCTGTCATCAAGCGAGTCCAGAATAAGAACTGAGAAGAGATCCTCTGGGACTGTAAATCCTCTGTGTATCAACTCTTGTCTGAGCCTAATCAGTTCCAAGACATGAGCTCTGACATCACCTCCTGGTTCGAGCTTCCTTGTGTGGAGCTTTCTAAAGTAAAGAAGCACAGAGCCTGCCTCTCTCCTCATATGAGCAGATTTCAACGCCTCCCACATAAGCTTGGCAGTGTCTTTGCCGCTGATCGTTATCAGCTCCTCCGGGGAGATAGCCATAACAATAAGCCCCATTGCTTTGGAATCTGCAGCTGACCACGCATTTGTAATAGGAGTTGGTGCTGCATCCTTAATTATATGCCAAACTGCGTGTCTTCTTAACTGAGCTTCACAATACACTGCCCATGTCTGATAATTTTGTCCATTTAAACGCGGACAGTGGCTTTCATTCATCCCACTAACAGACAAATCCATTTTCGACTTTCTCTCTTTCTTTTACAGCAGCCAGGAACACAGCCAATTCTCCAGCTTCACTCACTGAGCTGCTTTTCTCTCCGGCCTTTAATTAAGCTTGGCACAGACTTCAAAAGTCTTTTAGCCGACGGCCTTAGATTTATTGCTTGTAGCTTTGCCACATACCTCTGTTCAGTGCCGATTATCTGGGCCCATAACCCAGTTGTTGTGATAATCCAGGGAAATATACAACGGACATGCCCCCGTCTGGCCCATACACCCCCGGCCGATCTGCCGGGCGACTTTCAACTCCCTGGAAACACCAGCAGAAATCCAGAGACTAAGCTTCTAGGAAGCTTAGCACTCCTCAATCCTTGCACAGCAGAAGGTAGCACCTCAGAGACTGGCTAAAGCGATTTTAACAAGCATTTATTTACAAGAACATGAGGACAAAAGAAAGCACACCTCCATGTTCAGAAACGAAAGAGAAAGTAAGTACAGACTGAAGATGAGTTCCCAGCAGCACACTGGAACATACAGACACGTGATAACATCCATCCTCAGTCTGTTGTTAAGGTGGAATGGGAATTACAACAGACTCTGGGGTTGCGCCGCTCATCTCGCTCTATATGCTGAGGGAGCTGGCATTTGTCCGCAGACAGTTTTTCTGGGTCATGTGGTCAGCATGACTAAGCCGCTTCTGGCGAACCAGAGCAGCGCATGGAAACGCCGTTTACCTTCCCACCGGAGCAGTACCTATTGATCTACTTGCACTTTGACGTGCTTTCAAACTGCTAGGTTGGCAGGAGCAGGGACCGAGCAATGGGAGCTCACCCCGTTGCAGGGATTCGAACCGCCAACCTTGCGATCGGCAAGCCCTAGGCTCTGTGGTTAAACCACAGCGCCACCTGCGTCCCGCTTAACTGTATACGGTAGCTTAACTGTATAGAAACTTATTCATGTATGCTACAGCAGTTTGAATGTTACTTGCCCCAAAACGGAAAGAAGCAGAAGTCCCAGCAAAGGAAGAATGGAATGCAAAAACGTATGGAATATGCAGAAATGGCGAAACTTACCGGAAGAATAAGAAATCAAGATAACAAACTTTTAATAAAAGAATGGAAATGGTTTACTGAATATTTACAGATAAGAACATTGGCAGGGTTATTGTAACAGTCTGCAGTTTCATAAGAGCATATATTTAAAGAAGATGAATAAATGAGCAAATTAAGTTAGTTTGGATATGCAGAAGATACTAAAAATAAATGTAAGGAACCGCAGAAAGGGGGAAGGAAGTCAGGTTTTGCAATGTCAAAATGATTGTTAAATTAGTGAATTGTATACCTGAAAAGTATAAATATTTCTTTTAAAAACCATTACAGAAGCCAAGCAGGGGTCCATATTCCTAAAAATGTCTTTAGGGTCTTCATAGTATGTGTCTGAGTGAAGCTTTGCCCTGTTTATGTTCTCCCAATGAATTTCCTTTTCTCCTGAGCAGGGGCGTAGGAAGTGGGGAGCGGGGGGGGGGGCGGTCCGCCCCAGGTTCCATCATGGAGGGAGTGACAAATTATCAAGGAACAATTACTGCCCTACTAGGGTGGTTCATAAAAAACTTTTTTTTTTTTTGTAAAATGCCTGCTCCAAAGGTTTTATCTTACTACACTAGGGATTATATAGCTATATATGAAATTTCATGCATATCAGTTAACATCTTGACCCTCCTCCATGAAAATAGCTGATTACTTGGCTGTTTTCCTATGTCGTGAAGGCTGAAATTTCAATTCAGTGGAGCACTTACTGTTCGCAACCCTACCCTGCGGAAAGCCATCTAATTAGACTTTAATTTGATTTTGACATGTTTTTAGGAGGCAATTTAATTATTGTTTGATTTTATATCAATTTTATGTATCTGATGTTAGCCGCCCTGAGCCTGACTTCGGCCGGGGAGGGTGGGATATAAATAAAAGTTTATTTTTACTTATTATTATTACTTTGTAAGAAAATATGAAATAACGTAAAACCATTTTTGCAGGCAAAAAAATAAATAAATAAAATCAATGTGCGTGGGGGGGGGTGACAAGAAATTTTCCGCACCGGGTACCACCTGACCTTCCTACGCCTCTGCGTCCTGAAATCACCCACCTTCCGAAATGGAGACTGTCCCTTCTGCACACGGAGCACAAGCATAGCAGCAGCCCGGCTGTCCTTCTTGAGCCACCTTGGCGTATCCAGGGTGACAGCTGTTGGTACATCTGGAGCGAGGCACGGTCTAGCCATTCGGAGAAGGTGCATCAAGAAAAAGTGTTAGGGGTCTGGGAGTGAATTGGGTCCCCAGGAAGATAATTGTCCCCCACCCCACACATATATGCTGTTTGAGCTTCAGCTTTCAGTTGATTGGTGTGAAATTGCCCCTCCTTCCAAAGCAAATGGATTTAAAATAAAATAAAATGGCACAGATGATAATATGCTCTACCTCATTAAACCATAAGGGCCACACGATGGCTTCTGGGTTAATGGTGAGTTTTAAATCAGAGGATGCCTGTCCCTCTGCGCTCCCGACTTTGACTCTGGCAAAAGACTTATTGGGAAACAGCACCCAGTTCACAATGTCATAGTCGGCTGCCAGCTCTCCATTCTCATCCAGATGCAGTCCACCCTTGGTGGTGTTAAACAACTGGGCTTTTCTTAAGTAAGGGTGAAGCTGGAATGATAGAGAAAACATGGAAGCCCATTGAATATCTCAGCCCTGCTCATTTTGCAGTCTAATCGCCTATGAATTGGGCCACTGCACTTCTGGACTCAAAGGTGCTTAGATTTGCAGAACTGTCACATTGTGGTTTCGTGTGGGATCCCCTGTCCTTTGGAACTCCCTGCTCATTGATGTTGGGTGGGTGTGTTCGCTGTATTGCCTTTTTGTTCTAGTTAGTAAGCAGTATATAAATTTTGTAAATTAATAAATATCTTATTAGAGAGATGTGAGAATTATGTGTAGAAGCACCTTTCCGACAATGCGGAAAGCCTATGGCGTGGGACCCAGGAGAGTCAGAGGGTGAGCATTAAATTCACTTAAGAAATTGGGATCTCTTAGGACACCAGCGAAGACAACTGAACAGGGAGGTGAGCGTCTTCTGGTGTCACCAGAGCAAGCTAAATGGTTAACCTGCAGCAGGAGACTTACAAACTGAATTTGCCTCAGCAATGAGCAAACGTTTTGCTAGGGCTGTCATATCTCCAGGTTTTCCCCTGACATGTCCAGGAATCACTCAGAAAAATACCCAGCAGCTGCATGTGGAGGAGCGGAGACTGTTGTGTATTGATTCAGAGTGTTATCATATCTGTATTACTATTGTCTGTAATCACATTAGGGTAAAGTAACTGCCTTCATGTCCCAGAAGGAACAGTTACTATTGGTGCATTCAAGTTGCTGCATTGGGATCCTCAGTCTTATTGGTTCCCACCAAAAAGCAGCTGTGTGATTGCTTGAGATTGTTCCCTCCAAAATGTATCTTTTCCTAGTCAGTCCTCTGTCCCTATAAATGTAGCTTCCCTGCCCTCAGTTCCCCAGTCTTGTTTGCCTGAATAAAGAGTTGTTACATGAAGAAGCTGCCTCCTGCCTGCTATGTCAGAGAGCTGAAATCACTTGCTGAAATCATTAGCCCACGCTACAAAAGAGACGCGAACCCGGTTCCCCAGATTACGAGTCTACCGCTCTTAACCACTACACCACACCGGATTTTTGCTGAATCAGCAAAATGTCTGGGGAAACCTGGACATATGGCAAATTTATAAAAAACAAATTCTGAAAAAAATGAAAGGAAACCACCCAAATGGCTTTTTTTGGGGAGGGGGGAGATGCTCCCAATTTCTCTGTCCGGATTTTCACTTCTGGGAACATGGCAACCCTACATTTTGCATATGGGACAACGGATTGCAATTTGCAGTGCTGTTGGAAAAGGAAAGGGGAATACCTGCCATGGCTGCAGTTTTTGAAGTCCCAAACTGTTTGTCCTACGCACCATCAACATCTGTTTGGATCTGGAGGAATATGCCGAGTTTAAGGCAAGTGCCACAGCTTGTTCAGCGTTGTAAGTAATGTAGTTGTCTTGAGACGCAACTCTTTCGATCTCCTCTTGGGGGAGAATCTCCAGTTTCTCCTTCTCTGTGCATCTTGTCCAAACTTCAGTTGACAACACATCCTCTGAACAGGAACAACGAAAAGAATTAACCCAAAACCGGTTTGTTTCCCTGGACCATGTCTTATAGAAGTCACGCTTTGCCCCTTTTCTGGCCTTCCTTACTAAGGACAAAGAACCATGGATTTGCAGGAAGGAATCAGTATCGTAAGACAAAATGATGTTCATGTCTCTAAAAACTGTAGTGATCCAAACTTTCCTCCTAGCTAGCTTCCGTTGCAACACAATGATTGGGCCAAATTCATAATCAGAGCCCCCACAATAAACAAACACACTGACTTGTTGCCACATGGCAGGTAGCTCATGCCATAAGTACTTTTCCTCTAGAGTCTTTTGTAGTATTCTTTCCACAAAGGCAGCACAAATCCCACTGCGGATCATCGGAGGTGTAAAGGCATTCATGAACCTCTCTCCAGTGTCATTGTCTGGAGCAAATATTCCGATCCACGTCCATCCAAAATGCAAGAGCAACTTGATAATCCCCAGGTACTGGGTTACTTCCTTTGGGACCATCCGGTAGACAAAAGGGAACTGGATTTGATCATGAAGAGCAAAGCCATGGCTTATCTGGTTAGGTAAGGAAGTGAAAGTTTGTTTTCAGGGAAATTATGGCACTTTTGTTAACCTGGAAGTATTAAGAGCCAGGAAGAAGCTCGAAGAGATTGATCTTTGTCAAGTCCTTGTCAATATGAGGGAGGGTGGAGAAAATCTCCAGAAGTGGACTGAGCACCAAATTGACCCATAGTTTGCTTGTTTATGTGAAGTGGTCTTGCTTACAAGACGTTTCTGTGGATCAGCCTATGATCTTAACAGCCTGCTAACTGGGCACTACTAAAACATGCACTCACTCAACTGTAGGTGTTTCTACTTGGTCTTCCTGTATGATGGATGTGTTTGAATGACCTTAAAAGACTGAACAGAATGAGACCACATCAGGAATCCTGTGTCCAGTTCTGGACTTTTCGCTGTGTTCAGAAACTGTCACCTTATGGAGCTGTGATACCACCATGTTTCATCTGAGCAATTTATGCTTCATAACAGACGAATGCTCCATGAATCCATCTTTTCTGCAATGGACTCTGCACATGCACTGAAAACCAGGCATGTAAAATTAAACTACTTTTTGATGTTTATTAAAGTCTTGGATCTCGTTTCCTGCCCTTCTCTACCCCCTACCCTGAAATTCAAAGTCTTTTTACTAAATAAAGTTCCTTTATATAAAATTACAATAGACTTCATTCTTTTCAGAGAGGCATTTCTCTAGCATTTCTCCCCAGAATCCTTTAACGTGTGCTGGATTGTCCCTTGCAATCAATGAAGTATTGTTGTTTCGTATCCTCTGGGCTAAAACTGAATCTCCTTCTTACTAATTCTAGAGTAGTCCTAGAGAAAGAAGTAGAATCCTGCCCCTCCCCAGCAAAAGCAAGACAACCTAGGGCAGGCATAGGCAAACTCGGCCCTCCAGATGTTTTGAGACTAATATTATAATAATAATAATAATAATAATAATAATAATAATAATAATAATAAATTTTATTTATACCCCGCCCTCCCCAGCCAAGACCAGGCTCAGGGCGGCTAACACCAAATATAAAAACAATTGATTAAAATACAACTTAAAAACAAGATTAAAAACAACATTAAAATGCAGCCTCATTTCAGTGGAAACTCAAATCAAAAACTATTTGGGGAAGAAACCGTCAAATCTTCACCAAGGCCGACTATCCAGATTGGTCCTACGTGGGCCAGAAAAATGCCAGGGCAGTCCCCAAATAGGAGTTCCATCTCAGGAATTCCCATCAAAACATCTGGAGGGCCGAGTTTGCTTATGCCTGACCTAGGGTGTCCCAAGCCAGATTTAGCCGTTTAAAAAACATTTTGTGGGAATCTTTTCAAAGGGTTGTAAGGGAGCTCAAAGATCATCTGTTCTAACCCTCTTCTAATGTATTATAATCGATGACTGTAGCATCCTTCACAACTGGCGATCCTAGTTCCTACCTGTGGGATTTTGTAGATGTCTGACATGCTTGCAATCTGGATGAAGATGTCTGATTCAGCCCCTTCAATAACAGCCAATAGGTTCTTCTGTTGGCCACAGTTATAGTTTGGAATATTCTTTACCCCTCCAGAATGGCCATCAAGGATGGCATCAGAAGTAAGTCTGCCATCATAGAAGCTGTCAAAGAGGTTGTATCCCAGGGTGATGTTGGGTAAAACTGTGGGATCTTGATTGATCTCCTGAACAGCTAGCAAGAAGGACAGGATACGCCAATATCTCGTAGAACCGAACCTTCAAGCAAAGAAACCAATAGTACTGATAGATTGCCGTTCTCCTTTCAGTGAACACAAAATATCACATTGTTTCCTTTATCAATCTAAAGTCCTTTCCAGGCAACACAAATCTTAAAATTGTTGTTGTTTAGTTGTTTAGTCGTGTCCGACTCTTCGTGACTCCATGGACCAGAGCACGCCATATTTGGGGATGAGCTATTTTAATCTTAAAATAGCTCATCCGCAAATATTGGTCTGTATTGTTTTTTATGGGGGGTATACTGTGGTTGCAATTTGGATATTACTTTGCCATTTAAGAGAAAATGGAGAGTTTACTGTTTCTGATGGGAAGCCCATTGTCTTCAAAGATCAAAATCAAACACAATTTAAAGAGATGTGAAATGTTAGGAAACTGCTCATCTTGGCTGCTTCCAAGTGGGAAAATACCTAAACACCCTGCAAGCAAATCAGCATGAATGTACTGTAGGTATAATAAATCCTCATTGTTGTCCACCAACAAATTAGAAAGAATCCACAATGAAGACGTAATATAACAGCAAGCTAAGCTTTGTACAGGCAAATGAAGGTGAACGCTGAGTAACAAGGTTGCCTGAAGGTGCTACTGGAATCAAAATATGGACAGGATTTGATCAGATGGATCAGAAAATAGAGGTTGTCCCTAGTACTTGGGGACAGCCAGGGTGTAAGTAGGGCAGCATAAAATCCATCAATACCTACAGAAGAAACCTGGTTAAGGGGTGCCGGGAGAAGATGTATTGTTCAACTAAACCAGCGTTTCCCAACCGGTGTGCCGCGGCACACTAGTGTGCCGCGAGACACCGGCTGATGTGCCGCGGAAAAAGGGACCTGCAGCCCAGGGCTGCATAGGACCATGGCGGCGGCGCTGCTGGAGCCCGGCGGCGAAGCGGAAGCCAGGGCGGCGCTGCTCCCTTGGCTGCTGCAGCAGCAGCAACAGCAGCCTCGCGCGAGAATCCCGACCGGAAGCCTCGCGCGCGCCGCGCTACAGCTGATCCCAGAGGTAACTCTGGGTCAGGAGACCCGGCGCAGCCGGGTGGGGGAGGAGCGGTGTGCCGCGAGATTTTTTCATTGATTCAAGTGTGCCGTTGCCTAGATTAGGTTGGGAAACACTGAACTAAACCACCTTTTGATGAGATGATTCCACTAATGAGACGGTCTCCTGTCCTGTAATAATTTGCAGGCTGATTTGGATAACGAGGCAGGAATACTTGGCAGTACTCTCTCTCTGCTCCATGGACTGCCTGGGGCATTAGCAGCAGCAGCAACAGCAGCAGAGATATCATTCTAGCAGTGCCTGTGTCGGTCACCTTCCTTGTGGCAGCAATGGCGTTAAGGACACAGCTGGATTCCTGCCACAGATTCATATCTAAAGTCAAGAAGAGAAAGCTTCCCAATGGCACAGTCCCTGCCTTCCCTCAATCTCAGACCAGACTCCCACTGGCACAGGACTTAGTCTTTTTCCCCAAGAAATTTGTTGGAGGAACTGGACATGGAGGAAGGGGTTCATTTCCTTCATGGGCACAAATCACGCCATGTATGAGATAAGCCCACAGGTGCAAGGTTAGCCAAGCAAGCCAGTTGCTAATGTCAGCTTATTAGTCAGGGAGGGAGTCTTGTGAAACGACTCAAAGTCTGGGTTATGTCATGGAATTGCTGGAACAATAAAAATACTTCGTACTGTACTTGTATATATCTGTATCTGCAAACACCACAAGCTGTATGTATATATCAGCGTCTGGAACTATTGCTGAAGCCTGATCTTCTGCAGCAATAAACTATTGGGGACCTACAGCTGCTTCTGTGTGGTGGCTGGAGCTGGGGGCAACTTCTGCCTCACACTTAGAATCTCAACAGTATTTCTGTCACAGTTCTTCTTTCTGGCTTGCTGCAGGAAGTTGCCACATGTTGTTCTGGATTCAGATGTTTGTATTATTGGTCTCAGGGGAAATCCCTGGAGCTTTGGTGTGAGGGGAAGAATACACCATTATGATTTTCGTAATTATAAAGGGGAAGAAGGTCCACCTCTGCAACCTGCTGGCCTCTCTCCATGGCTCAAGGAAGAGGTGCCGAGCTGGAGGAAAAACATGTTTGTGAGATATCACTGATGGGGCTCCTATAGTTTGAGATGGGCCAGCCAGCCAGCAGGTGAACCTGGCACACTTTGTACTGAGGAAATCATTTCATAGAGGCAGGATCCAAATGCTCATTCTCAGCGGCATAGCTAGCCGCTTGGGTGCATGGGGGTGGGGCTGTTCACAGGAGCGTCCTACTCTCGTGTAGGACCCTGGCAGAGACACATGCCCGGCTGGCATGTTCTCTCCCTCCTGGTCGTTCGTTCGGGAGCTTCAAAAGCTTTCTTCTGCCCGAACACCACAGCGACTGATACCAAGAAGCATCAGCACACTTAGGGATCTGCAGAGTCTTTGCAGCATGCGTAAACAGACCTCGGCAACTCAGCATTTTGGCTAATCTGCTTTATTTACATATAAACACACACGGAGCACTGCAACATGGCTCCCTCTCTCTCTAGCATCAGACAGCAAAGAGAAAGAACAAAGGACAATAGTCCCACTTCACGGAACACAGTAACACAAACATCCTGTCTCCGTCACTTCCCACACTGTGGAATGAAAACATACACCGTCATGTGATAGACAACAATCCCATGACTGCAGACACAGGGAATGAATCTCCAACAGGGGCAAGGCCCCCATGGGATGGGGCAGGGCATGCCAGAATCCCAGTGCCCAAGCCCTGTTCTGCTCCGGCACCCTGCAGGCCTGCGTTGCTTTTTCGAGCTGTGCGGAGCCTGGAGGGAGACTGTCTGCTGCCTCCCCCTCAACTGTAGAGTGGCTTAGGGGGTGGCAGTGGGCAGATGCACGCCCCACACTGCCCTTTTGGGCATTGCGGAGCCTGCAGGTGCCTGAGCCACCTCGTCACTCCCAGGAGAGACATGTGGCTCGGGCACAAGAAGTGCTGTCCCCTGTGGTGTGGTGCCCAGTGCTCCCTGCCCCCCCCCAAGCTACCGCTCTGCTCATTTTTTAAGGCTCCATTTGAACTACCACATCCCTGCATTGTGCGGTGTGCCCATCCCTCTTCCCTCCCCAAGCAAGCAGTAATGCCTCCCTTCTTCTGTGCATAAGGAGGGAGATTTCACTGTCCTATTGGTCAGAGTAAATCTAGATTCAATCACAAACCATGGATGTTCTGCAGGATATTATCCTGGATATTTTGCAGGTTTGAGGTTGCCTCCTACTGAATCAGAATATTGCTCCGACTCACCCAGTATTCTTTACCCTAATAGGAAAAGAAATTGAACTTGTCCCTCAAAGCCATAGAACACACAGTCTCTATGAACAGACGTTGCCTGACTGAAGGAGCAACAGATGCAGAGTTAATTGCTGCTTTGTTGTGAATTTTAAGAAAAATTAATGTAAGATAAGATAAGATAATATTTATTGTCATTGTCCCCTTGCAGGAACAACGAAATTACTTGGTTGCTCTATCCACTCAGATAAGGCACTCCACCATAAATTTAAAATAACTACAAAACACTAATTAAAACAGTACAATACAATATAACAAGTAAAATAAAATGACTTCAAAGTCCAGGCTTTCCATTCAAGGCCGAAATTGCTCTGGAGAAGAAACTGTTCCTGAGACGGCTTGTTCTCATCTTCATTGTCCTGTATCTCCGTCCTGATGGCAGGAGCTCAAAGAAACAGTGACCAGGGTGTGATGGATCTCCTACTATGTCCAGTGCCTTTCTGTGGTATCTGGTGGTATAAATTTGCTCTAATTCTGCACAACCCCATCCTATCCTGAGAAGTACAGCTCCTGTACCACACACATAAACCATAAGTGAGCACACTCTCAATGGCACAGTGATAGAAGGCAAGCAGCAGCTTTTGCGGAAGATGGTTTTTCCTTAGAATTCTCAAAAAGCACAGCCAAATATTAGTAGATCTGCCTCATCTGAATGTATGTCGGCATCCCCCCCCCCCGACAATCAGTAGATCAGCATATATTGCACTGAATCTGTTGAGATTTTAGTAGGCCTGAGAACACTGAAATAGGTTCAGGGTTTACCCTACCAAAGAGGGTCTAGGCTACGCCAGTTCTTAGAGCCAATGAAGACAACAGTGTGTGGTAAGAACACAGGTTTATTCAAGCTGCAGCACAAATTGGCCCAGTGGAATTTCTCCAAATAGTGAGCAAAAAGCATACTTTCCAAGGCACTTTCATAGCATTTTTTACACTATTACTTCATGCATGATCCTTTCTACAGGACTGCCTTCAGATGTCTTCTAAAAGTTGTATAGTTGTTTATCTCCTTGACATCTGATGGGAGGGCGTTCCGCAGGATGGGTGCCACTACTGAGAAGGCATGTGGTATGGAAATAGAACAGGGAACCTGAAAATCTTTTAGGAAGCAGAAGGTTCTGTATCTTTTTGAGAATTTTGTTTGCCTTAGAACACGGTCCCTTTTCTTTAGAACTAAGTATCAGATGCCATCTTTTGTTTTTGTTGAGAGGTGCTCTTTTGTATTCAGATCAGGCCTCAGTACAATAATGTAACACTTGGGGAGGAAGATGCAGCCCAGAAGCCCAGCACTGGAAGTCAAGATAGAAAAGATTTGCACGGCTACCATGTATTTCCCCTTGGTGCTCAGGTAGGTAGGCACAAAGGAGACCCAAACACTGCAGAAGACCAGCATGCTGAAGGTGATCAGCTTGGCTTCATTGAAGGCCCCAGGCAGCTTCCTGGCCAGGAAAGCCACCATGAAGCAGATGGTAGCCAGGAAGTCCATGTAGCCCAGGGCACCATAAAACATGGCAACAGACCCTTCATTGCATTGCAGGATGATCTCCCCAGCCTGGGAGTGCTTGTCAGACTCCGGGAAAGGAGGAGAGATCCCTAGCCAGATGGTGCAGATGACAAGTTGGACACTGGAGCAGGAAATGACAATGGCGTTGGCAAAGGTCTTTCCCAGCCATCTTCTCACCCTGTTCCCTGGCTTAGTGGCCAGGAAGGCCAGCACCACGGTGATGGTTTTTGCCAAAAGGGAAGACACAGCAACTGAGAAGATGATGCTGAAGGCTGTTTGTCGGAGGAGGCAGCTTGTCTTCATTGGCTGACCAATGAACAGGAATGAAGATGAAAAAGAGAGTACGAGGAAGATGAGGAGGATGTAGGAGAGGTCCTGGTTGTTGGCTTTGACTATCGGAGTTTCCTTGTATTTAATGAAGATTCTTAAAACAAATACTGTGGTTATGGACAGGAATAGGGCAAAGGAAGCTAGGATGAGGCCCAAAGGTTCTGTGTAGGCAAGGAAAGTGGTAATCTTGGGGACACATTGATCTTGGTCCTTGTTTGGATGCTGATCATCTGGACATTTGGCGCAATAGCCTGCATCTGAAAGGAAGAGGAGTGAATTTAGTAGCCGTAACATAAATAAGAGAATCAGGCCTATTGGATCTCTGCCCTATTTCTATTCTCCCAAGGAACGCCCTCCCCCCTGGAGTCACCCACCTTCCTGGGTGGAGATTGTCCCTTCTGTACATGAAGCACAAGCATAGCAGCAAACCACCTTTCCTTCTTGAATCACCTTGGCATATCCAGGTTGACAGCTTTCGGTACACCGGGAGTGAGGCATTGTCTAATCATAAAGTGAAGGAGCATTGAAGGGAAATTGTTATGGTATGGAAGTGATTCATAGGGTTTGGAATGACCCTAATGGATTCCCCTACCCCCCTCCCTTATAGGTAAATATTGTTGATGGACTAGTGCATGGCTTAGAAAGTACTTTGGCGTACATAATTTTGCTGCTCCAATTATGGCAGAGCAGAGGTCCAAGGAAAGATCATGTGTCTGATACTAAGCTAGGAGAGGAAATAGTTGTTAAGAAAAGGAAATATGTGGCAGTTTTATTGGCACTGGAAGGAAGGCACCGAGCCAAAGGGTGACTGGTGACTTTCGGAATCCAGTGTCCAGTTGCCACTCAGATCATACACATATTACATTAAAGAAACACAGCTCACACAACTCTGTATGCAATTATATAGAACTTTCCAAAGAAAAAAATGTAAAAACAAGACATTTATATTCCACCAAGTTTCTGTTTCTTTAAATATAGCTTTTACATAATGTATGCACTACCAAAATCGGGTTCAAGTGCAATATGGATGTCTCAAAACCAAAGTTCCTTCCAAACATTCCTTCATTTAATAAAGAGAAAAGAATCTCTACAAGTGTTCTTGTTGCTGAAGGATAATCCACAGACTGGGGAAAAACTGACCACATTACTGGGAGTGTTGCTGCATTGCTCTCAATCACTCAAACCAACCCCAAGAGACTGCGATCTACTCCCAGAGTTAGAAACTGGCAGTAATCTACCACCTGTTTTGGGGGGTTCAGGTCAAAGTTGTTGAGCTTTTTTAGGAAGGAAAACCCTGTTTTGGGGGGTTCAGGTCAAATTTGTTGAGGTATTTTTTGGGAGGAGGAAAGTCCAGTTTTTTTAGGGGTTCAGGGCAAAAATGTCGAGCTTTTCTTAGGGGAGACAAACTTGTTGAGCTTCTTTGGGGGAGCCAGTGATCTACCAGTGATCAACTCAGATGTCCAGTGATCTACCGGTAGATCACGATGTACCTGTTGGACATGCCTGACTCAAACCATAGTGGCAGTGATCCAATCATGTGAAATCCCAAGTGGGACAATGAGATCACCGGATGGAAATCCCTGTTTTGAGTGTGTTCCTCCTGTCGGTCCACAATGGAATGGTAAGACAGCAAAACACATGGTCAAGTAGATAAGACAGCTCTATAAACTTGAAAAGGCTCTCTGCTCATTCTATAAGCCCTATGAGATCAGCCCTAGACTAGTGCGAAAATCAATCGGATAGGAATAAGTTCCTTTTCTGAATCATATGGAATAAAACCTGTAAATTATTTGAGCTTAATATATGTCACAAAGGGACAGGCACACAATTCATTCTGCCTACCTTGTTAAAATGTGAAGGCCAGACAATGGCTTCTGGGTTAATGGTGAGCTTTAAATGTGAAGCTGCCTGTCTCTCTACACTCCCGACTTTCACTCTGCCACGAGACTCATTGGGAAACAGCACCCAGTTCACAATATCATAGTCAGCTGCCAGCTCTCCATTCTCATCCGAATACAATCCGCCCCTGGAGGTGTTAAACAACTGGACTCTTCTTAAGAAATGGTGAAGCTGGAATGACAGAGGAAACACCAGCATTAAGAAAGCACTGAAGCCGGTTGTATATTGCACTCTAATCTTCTATGAATTGGGACCAGTGTCACATTTGGACTCATAGTGGTTGACTGTTGTTGGCTTTCCACAGCCAAATCTGGGATTCATGCTTAAATCAGTCCCCCCGCGCCACTTTCTCCTTCAACATTTTGGAGATCAGCAGAGCCAGCTTCATCACGTATAAAAACTCAGTGTAAACCCTAAGCTCGTATTCTAATATCAAGTAGGGTGAAGTCGGCCACTTATACAACAAATTTGAGGCACCATCTAAGGCCAGTATCTTCACAGTACTGAAATGATCTAGTGGCCTCCTCAGAAGGGCTGTCTTCCTGCTGTTTCTTCCTATTCTGAGGACTCTGTAGTTGCCACCTTCAATACATCCCTCTCATCCACTCTTGAGTTGAGATGCTTGCGCCACTCTTCCAAGTACTTGTCACCCCTCCCGTACTCATCCCTGGCTCACACCCTTCATTTGATATCTTTGTTCCTTTGTTCTCATGCTGCTGAGTGTCTTCAGGAGAGAATGAAAGAGTCGGCTGGTTTTGTTCACTACAGATTCATGCTCTCCTCCTTCTTGCCTTCCATCTACCTGGCTTACCACTTCACTTACCTGACCCACTCCAGCTCCCAGAATTCTCAGCATCTATTTGATGCTCTGCTAAGCCCTGCCTCAGGACTTCCTATCTCTCTCATCATTCAGTACTAAAATCAAAACAGTCCACTTATCTCTCTTCCTGAGCCTATGTCCTGGCTCCCACCCTCAAATGCAATACAGTACCGAGTCTTCGAACTCAAACAAACGCAAAAGCTTTCTTCAAGAAATCAGCACACAGTCCCAACATTGCCTCGAGGGCCATTTTTTTATAATTAAGTCTCCTGTTTCTTAACCATTTACTGTGGATGTAGTGTTTCTTGATTTTCGTATGGCTTTTCACAAAGTCTCCCATGATATTCTTGGGGAGAAGCTGGTAAAATGTTGGCTGGATGACATTAACGGTTAGGTGGATTTGAAGCGGATTGACTGAACTCAAAGAGTGCTCACCAATGATTCCTCATCATCCAGGAAAAAAGTGACAATTGGGGTGCCGGGGGGTTCTGTCCTGAGCCTGCTGTTGTTCAACATCTTTATAAATGACTTGGATGAAGGAATTGAGGGGATGCTCATCAAATTTGCAGATGACACCAAACTGGGAGGGGCAGCTAATGCCGCAGAAGACAGAACTGGGAGTCAAAATGACCTAAACAGATTAGAGAGCTGTGCCCAAACTAACCAAATGAATTTCAATAGCGACAAATGTAAGGCTCCACACTTAGGCAAGAAGAATCAACTGCACAGATATAAGATCAGGCTTGCTAGTAGTACATGTGAAAAAGATTTAGGGATCTTAGTACACCACAAGCTTAACTCAAAGCAACAGTATGATGCAGCAGCAAAAAAGCTCATGCTATTCTAGGCTGCATCAACAGAAGTATGGTTTTCAGATCAAGGGAAGTAATCGTACTCTATTCTGCCTTGGTCAGACCCTACCTGGAGTACTGTGTCCAGTTCTGGGCGCCACAATTTAAGAAAGATATTGAGAAGCTGGAAGTTGTGCAGAGGAGGGAGACCAAGATGATCAAGGGTTTGGAAGCCTAGCCTTATGAGGGACATAAGGAGAATTGCATTTGATTCTGAGTGATGGACAATGATTCCAGAAGTAGACAGTGGGCTCCAATTAACAATAGGGAATACCTGCCAGGGCTGCAGTCTTCCATGTCCCCAACTGTCTCCTCTACCCATCCCCAGCATCTGTTTGGATCTGGATGAATAGACAGAACTTAAGGCAAGTGCCACAGCTTGGATGCTGTGGTAAGTAATGTAGCTGTCTTGAGACAGGGCCCTTTCAATCTCTTCTTGGGGAAGAATCTCCAGCTTCTCTTTCTCTGTGCATCTTGTCCAGCCTTTCATGGGCAGCACATTCTCTGGACATGAACAGTGAAATGATTTCTCCCAAAATTGTTGTATTTGGTCAGAGAATGGCTCATAGTGGTCACATTTTGTCCATTTTCTAGTCTTCATTGTGAAGGACAAAGAACCATGGGTGTACATGAAGAAATCAATATCGTAACTCAAATTCATGTTGATGTCTGGAAAAGCTGTTGTGATCCAGACTTTACCCCCAGCTTGTAAATTTTCAAATATTTCTTGTATGTGGAATATTGGCACAAAATCATAAGATGAGTCCCCATAATAAACATATACATTGACTTGTCTCCACCCGGCAGGTAGTTCATTCATGTGGTACGCTGTCTCGTGTTGTATTCTTTCTGAAAAGGCAAAACAAATTCCACTGCTAGTCATCAACGATGTCAAGGCATTCAAGAACCTTTCACCATTGTCATTGTCTGGAGCAAACAGGCCAATCCACGTCCATCCAAACTGCAGGAGAAGTTGGATAATCCCCTTGTACTGGATTTCTTCCTTTGGGATCATCCGGTAGACAAAAGGGAACTGAGTTTTATCTTCAAGAGCAAAGCCATAACTGACCTAGTAAGGAAATAAAGAATTCCTGGTATCTGCTCATACGAAACGAAAACCTGAAAGAGCTCAACTTCTCAGCTGAGGATGAGTAATTGATAACCTTTCACTTCAACAACAGATAAAGTGGAAGTATCTTTGAGGACACCACCATGAGGGCTGAACCTCCTCCTTACCTTCACTGAGCCCAGCGTAAATGGTGGTTTTAAGCCTATATATTGTTCTTCTTCAGCACACTAGGTTGTGTGTGTGTGTGTGTGTGTGTGTGTGTGTCCAGAGAGAAGGGGGAAAGTGTCTTGCATACTTAGGAGAAACTGTTATAAGATTCATTCCCTGTGTTCAGTCATGGGCTTATTGTGTTTCACATGACTGTATTTATGTTTTCATCCCACAGAGTGGAAGGAGGAAGTGACGGCAGACAGGAAGTCTTGTTTTGCTGTGTACCCTCTAAATAGGATTCTTATCCTTTGTTCTCTCTCTCGGCTGCCTGATGCTAGAGAGAGAGGAGTCATCATGTAGAGCTCCGTGATTGTAAATATGTAATAAAGTAGTTATAGCTACAATGCTGAGCTGCTGTGTCTGTACGCTACTGCGCACACTTACTGCTGATTTATGAGTGTGCTGGATGTCTGCCGACACCAGTCGCTGTGATGTTCGGGCTGAAGAAGCTGATAAGCTCCCGGACGATCTTGGAAAGCGGGATCATGCCAGTCGGGCATGTGTCTTTGCTGTGTCTTTACTCGAGAGTAAAGACTGTTCCATAACAGAAACATCACTTTCATGAGATGGTATTGAATATACCGGTAATTCAAAATCTGCTAAACTAAGGCATAAACTTGTGGATGGATAGAGACTTTGTGCCTGTATTTCAAGTGGTGTTGATTATCATTCAGAATCAAGTAGGAGTATTATAAAACATGTAACTCTATTTATACAAGCTTTCTTTCAACTCCTAACTCCTCTCTGACCCTCCTGGTCTGTCTATACATGCTTTTTGTGTTGAGTAACTTCTTGGTTGTGCCTTCTCTCTGGGCTTCTCTCTCGGTCTGCTGTCCTCACACTCTTACTTAGTTTCACCTATGTTGATGCAGGGTGGACAAGATTTGTACATCTCTTTTGATGATCATTCTGGTTTTTATTTATTAATATTCTTATTTTTTTGTGTGTGAAATAACTTTTTGTGACAAAAACAAAAAATGGATAACACCATAAACATATGAGTAACATTAAGAGCATTGATAAAATCTCTCTTGTGCTGTAAAATATTTGTTCTTATGACCAGAATTATAGACCTCCAAGCCAGACTGAAGACTTGGATGATGACTTCCTAGAGCAGAAAACCAAAGCATTCAAAAAGGAGAGATACAGTAGTAATGGGAGACTTCAACTATCCCAATATCTGTTGGAACTCAAACTCTGCCAAGAATGTAAGGTCCAACCAATGCTTCCATTGCCCCACTCACAATTTCCTTTCCAAGAAGGTGGAAGAAACAACAAGGGGATCATTTATCTTGGACTTGGCTCTCACTAGCAGGGAGGAACAGCTCCATGAATTGGCAAGTATACAGAGGAAGGGATATGCACTCTGGACGAGGAAGGCTGATTTTAAAAAGCCTAAGGAACTGCTGGGTGAGAGCCCAGAGAAGGGAGTCCAGGATGGATGGAAGTTTCTTACAGCTGAAATATTGAAGGCACAAATACAGACAATTCCATCAAGAAAGAAAAGTGGGAGGCATCGAAAGAAACCACCCACTATTATGGAATCTCCAATAGGTGGTCATCCAAGTCCATACCTGTGGGATTTTGTAAATGCCTGCCATGCTTGAAATCTGGATGGAGATGTCAGATTCAGCCCTTTCAATAACAGTCAATGCATTCTTCCTTGTTGCACAGATATAGTTTGGAATACTCTTTTCTCCAGTAGAACGCAGGTTTAGCATGGCAGCGGAAACCAGTCTGCCATCAAAATAGGTGTCAAAGAGGTTGTATCCGAGGGTGATGTTGGGTAAGAGATTGGGCTCCTGATTGACTTCATGAATGGCAAATAAGAAGGACAGGACATGCCAGTATCTTGTAGGAGAAGTTCTGCAAGCAAGCAAGCAAGCAAGCAAACAAACAAACAAACAAACAAACACACACACACACACACACGTTCTTTCTTTAATAAAGGAAGAGTATAATGGAAGTATAATGGATTAACCCACAGCGCCACCCGCATCCCTTTTTAGCAAGTTTTTAGGTACCCCTGACTTAGGTCCAGTCGCGGACGACTCTGGGGTTGCGCTCTCACCTCGCTCTATAGGCCGAGGGAGCCGGCGTTTGTCCGCAGACAACTTTCAGGTCATGTGGCCAGCATGACTAAGCCGCTTCTGGCGAACCAGAGCAGTGCACAGAAACGCCGTTTACCTTCCCGCCGGAGCGGTACCTATTTATCTACTTGCACTTGACGTGCTTTTGAACTGCTAGGTTGGCAGGAGCAGGGACCAAGCAATGGGAGCTCACCCCGTCGTGGGGATTTGAACTGCCGACCTTCTGGTTGGCAAGCCCTAAGCTCAGTGGTTTAACCCACAGCGCCACCCGCGTCCATTAGCAAGTTTAGCTGGTGTTAAATACCAACCTGTTTCTAGATTCTGGCTCACACACCTTAACCTGGGCTTTCATTTTTCTACCTACCAGCCAGTTGAGGGAGGGCAACCCACCCATTTGTTTTCTGGCATGGAGCCTCTTCCTTCGTTACCTTAGCGAGCCATACTTAGGGGGTCATTATCAAGAAACTGGCCTGGCTGCCTAACACCTTTTCCCCAACTCACACCAATATAGTCTGTCACCCCCTGTTAGCTGGGGTCAGTCAGAATGCAGGTGGGCAGAATTAACTCCTTCAGCATGTAGTTACTTACTCAAGAATCCCAATGAAAGGTGGCTGGGAGAAGACATAGGGTTCCAATGCAGCAAGTTTTGGAGAGACGACTCCACTCACAAGGTAGTCTCCTAACCTATAATAATTCACTGGTTCATGTGAATACAAGGAGAGATTGAACGAGCATTTTGCCTTCTGCATCCCCCAGACTGCCTGGCGCATTGCCAGCAGGAGCAGTGATATCATTCTAGCAGCATCAGAGACAGTCACCTCCATTCAGACCAGCCATGAATTCAGATTTAAAGGCAGTGAAAGAAACTGGCATAGAACCAGCCTGCCCAAAATCTCACCTCAGGCTTATTAATAAACAATATTTATTTATAATTTTGAGAAGGATTTATGTCACTTTGCTGTCCATGTGATAAGCTGCATCATACATGTTGATGTTTAGATTACTGAGCTCTGGAGAAATCCCTGGAGTTTTGGTTTCAGGAGAGGAATAAATCACTGTAATTTTCATAATTATATGAGAAACTATATGAGAACTGCAACACCCGGGTCTGTCTGTGTGGTTCACTGAGCAGGCGCAGAAGTGGAGGAAAAACATGTTTGCAAGAAATCACCGATGGGGTTTCAGAGTTTGAGATGGGCCAGCGACGGGTTGTGTGACTGAACTTTGCAAATTTTGAAATGAAGAAACACTTGCAGAAGAGGCAAGATTGAAATGGTCTTACTTTTAGACTACATATGAACTGGGAAGGGGAGCCAGTGTGGTGTAGTGGTTAAGAGCGGTAGTCTCGTAATCTGGTGAACTGGGTTCGCGTCTCCGCTCCTCCACATGCAGCTGCTGGGTGACCCTGGGCTAGTCACACTTCCTTGAAGTCTCTCAACCTCACCTCACAAAGTGTTTGTTGTGGGTTAGGAACGGAAAGGAGAATGTTACAGGTAGATAGCCATGTTGGTCTGTCATAGTCAAAACAAAATAAAAAAATTCCTTCCAGTAGCACCTTAGAGACCAACTAAGTTTGTTCTTGGTATGAGCTTTCGTGTGCATGCACACTTCTTCAGATACACTGAAACAGAAGTCACCAGATCCTTATATATAGTGAGAGGGTGGGGAGGGGTATTACTCAGAGGGGTGGTGGGAATGGGTGAAAGGCTGATAGCTGTGGTAAACCTGTTGACGACTGTTAACGACCGCAATTAGTCTTACAGGAAAAAGCAAGGGGTGAGAAGGTTAAAAAAGCTATGTCATGTATAATGAGATAAGAATCCAATGGAGAGACCTGTTCTGAACAAAGACATTGGATTCTTATCTCATTATACATGACATACGCCGGCAAGCCCTAGACCTCTGATCGGCAAGCCCTAGGCTCTGTGGTTTAACCCACAGTGCCACCCGCGTCCCTTAGGGTAATGATAAAGCGGGATATCAAATCCAAACTCTTCTCCTGCTACCCTGCCCAGCCACTACGCAGAAACACTTCTCATGTCCTTTGGGTAGCCCCATTTTACTGTCCTGCCCGTCAGCATAAGACCAGCTTTTTCTTGTGGGATGATGAGTGTATTGGTTTGGCCAACTGAGTGCAGGCCTTACTAGTGTTTATTGTTGCTTCTTCTTCGGTAATCACTCAAAGCCAAGGAAGATTATCTTCCATGTGTCCATAAGTGACGGTGGAGGCCAATTCTGTAGCACTTCCAATCAAGTTCCCCAATGAAGCATACAGCTTCTAGAATTAAGTAACCCAAGAAAGAGAAACCTGAGGAGCAAAGGCAAGGCATGTACCAACTCACAAACTGTGTCTGAAAGGGGAAATTATTATGTATGAAGGAGGAAGATGATTTCCTTCAACTGTTTCCTTTTTAAATCCCTTCCCCCGCTATTTCTGTCCAGTTTCTCCCTCTTCTGTCAAGGAAAAGCATGCATCTTTCTTGTGAGCTAGTTGACCTCACCCCATTCCTTTAATCAATGGTAGAAGCCCACATCCTGAGGGAGCAGCTAGGCAGTACATCATTCGAGAGTGGGGGGGGGGAATCCCCTCCCTCCCCCAAACTCGGAGGTCCAAGCGTGTCAGAGCAAAGGATACGTGGTCTTCTTGATTCTTGCTGCAGAAGTGAGGAGGAGTCAGAGTAAGCAACTGATATCCTTACGGAGGGTTGCCTGTTTGTGCTTGCAACATAATCTATATATATAAAATCGTTCAAGTTGGATGTTGGTTAACAATCGCCTTTCTCCGTAACCCCTTGATCGATTCCGTTCAAATTTGGACACAATGTTCCATGCCCATATGGGAGTGATCATATGTACTTACATTGCACAAATACCACACCTTTCCCAGGTAAAAATGTGATTTTCTGCAAAAAAAATATAGCGCCCTCCAGTGGACGTTAAACAGCACAACACAACACACCTCTTTCTGACCCCTCCTCCTTTCCCGACGTCACTATCACCATCCAATCGACAGACAGACCGCCCACAAACACTACTGGGACAAAGAACCTCATAGACTAAAATAGTAGTAATAAACAGTTGTAGAAACGAAGACAAAAATGGGAGGGGCAAACGGAGAACACATAGACTGAAATTCAACGTGATAAGCTGTAAGTAAACATACACTTTCTCTTTCATACTGTATCTTACTTTTACATTTCACCAAATCAGCCACAGTAAGGCGTGGCTGGGTCAGCTAGTGCTGTAATAAAAGGAATATAAATCTACCAAATGCTCATTAATTCTTATCGGTGAGCTACCAGAAGGGAGAGGGGAACTCCCGTACTTGACAACAGACCTCATTTCTGACCTCTTCCAACTGGATTCTCTTTATTTATTCCTCACTTCACCCCTACTTTTCTGGCTATGCCCCCCCTTAATTTATCCTGGTCCTTTTGTCCTTGAGTCTTCCACCACGTTGCTGCCAGCAGAGCATGACTGAGGCCCAGTCTGCAATGTGAGCCCTTCTCTCTGATTCTAAGGCCTCCTCCTCACTCACAGTTGCAGAGGTAAATTGGCCCCTGGCGTTACCATGGAGGCGACCTAAGCTAGAGATGCAGGCTCATCATTATGACATAGTGTATGATGTCACAAGCAGGATAAGCTCTGCTCATGTTCTCAGAAATAAAAAAACTTTTCTTGCTGGCAGAGCTCTTGTGCTGCTAGCGAGTGCCTCAGAGGCCTCCTTACTCACAGGCAACCATCATTAGATTTGCATGCTATGAAAAGGTTCCTCAGGAGAACTGCTGTCTGTCAGTCAGCCACTAAAACTACAGGAGGCTAACAAGAAAGAAAGAAAACGAAGGAGCACAGCAGACCACAGATTATATATCCACTGAAGGCCTCGTGGTCCATTTGGCATCTCTGCATCACCAGGTTGTATTTTGAACTTGGCAGAAAATGCAAACAGCCAAACCGCACCCCATTTGAAACTTGAGATAGGAGAGACCCTTGTGATTTTCCCTTCAAACATTCTCCTCAGAGTATGAAAGATGGGGCTTAAGGGTCATGATTCCTGACTGGCTCTCTCCTCTCCTATTTCTATCCTTTAGATCCTCTCCTGTGCCTCTATGGTTTGACCAGTTTGCCTGCCTTTTCTCCATTATTAACTGTAATGCTACTGGATTGTAAGGCAGGCAACAGGGTAGGGTTATGTGGGACTAAGTGGTTAGGGGACAATTAATGAGACTAGTTTGTGATGAATGTTAATGTCCAGTTTTACTATTTCCCTGTCACGACTCCCAGGCTAGCTGCCTGGCGAAATCAGAGACACAGAGAGCTTCTGCTAGCTCTTTTATTTAAATCAACAGGATACACATAGAGGATATGGATTCTCTTCAGTCTCAAGACATTGCTCAGAGTACCTGCTCCACCCCCCTTGCGGCACTTCCTACCTTCCAAAACCCTCCTTATTGCCTACGGTGGCCGGCAATGGAATATTTCTGTCTCTGTTTAGCCTTCTGCTCTAAGATATGAAGGAATTGCCTGGTCTGGGGAGAAGGAGGAGGTTCCACCAGGCTTTCAAGTGATTTAGTGTCCACTGTCCACTGTACTGTTTCTCCCACTTCTGAGTCCTGTCTCTGTTCAGGACTAGAGCATCTGCTGGCTTGTGCCTGTTCCTCATCTCCCATTATTTCTCAGCTCTTTGTTTCTTCTTCTGGGGTGTGTCCTGTTCGCCGCCACCACCAATCTGGGTCTATTGTATCCCCATTTTCCTCCTGCTTGGGCGCCTCTTGAGGTGGAAGTGTCCACCACTACTTCTCATCTGCCCAGTCCCTGACACCACTGACATTCCCACAGAAACATGCAGAACTTTCCCCGCCGGCATTTAAGTCAATCCAGTTCAGTCAACTGTGGGCCGAAGTCCTCCCGCTCGACTTCACTCAGGATTTTCCCTCCAAAATGTATGGGCATCCTACTTCTGGATTGGTTCTTTCTCCTCTCAGCTGCTCTCCAATAGGCTTATCTCACCCATTTGTTATTATTTTATTCATTTAAAATATTTCTCACCCTCCGTTTCCAGCGCCCGAGTCTTAAAAGAAAGAACTCTGCACTAACAAAACAGTGGAAGAAGGGTAGGCCATGTCCCCTGCAGAAGGTACTTTAACTGCAGGAATGTAGAAATGGAGCCCTCAGAAAAACTGAATGAAGGTGCTTCCTTCCCAGCAACTAGTCCAGGCAGAAGACATGAGAGGGATCCGGAGAGGGGAGAGAAAGTATTTAGAAATGTCAGTTGGCCTCTCTTTTCTTGGCACAGAAGACCAAGATAAATTTGCACAGGACCTAGAAAGTGGGGATAATTTTCTTAGGAACATAGGAAGCTGCCATATCCTGTTGAATCATTAGTCCATCTAGCTCTATTGTGTCTACACAGGTGGACAGGGGTTCTTTTCAGCCAGGGGACATTTGCCCAGCCCAACCTGGAGACGCCAAGGATTGAACCTGGATCCCCTGTTCAACCACTGAGCTACAGCCCTTCCCTGTTGGAAGGGATTGTTGAGAATTCCATTCTGCCTGTGCTGCAGATGTATGGGAATGTTGCATGTCACATGTCTGTTTACATTCCAGCACTGATTATTGGAGTCTTGTGAGCGGAAGAAGAAGAAGAAGAAGAGTTTGGATTTGATATCCCTCTTTATCACTACCCGAAGGAGTCTCAAAGCGGCTAACATTCTCCTTTCCCTTCCTCCCCCACAACAAACACTCTATGAGGTGTGTAGGGCTGAGAGACTTCAAAGAAGGGTGAGTAGCCCAAGGTCACCCGGAAGGTGCATGTGGAGGAGTGGAGACGCGAACCCAGTTCACCAGATTACAAATCTTAACCACTATACCATACTGGCTGTTCCATTTTGTATTGCTATTGCTTTTGCAGTTCTCTCTCCAAGGAAGAAAGACAGAGAGAGGAGCCATGTTTTCCTTTGTTCTGTTACGTTTGATTTAATTTGCAATAAATTAGGCTTAGATGTTACTTCTCAAGACTAAGCTCCTGTTTGAACCCAGCTTGTCGTGTGCTTATGTCCTTGGATATGGGCCACATCAGCGTGACGGGAGACTGGAGTGATGAATCCCTGGTGACGCTGTGTTGGGGGGGGGGAGGCACCGGCCTCAGTGTTATCACCCAGCAGAGGATATCAGTATCTTCCCCTGAGCTGTGACATCTTTTTGGTATATGCTTCAATTCTTTCTCTACATACAGAAGTTCGGAGAATCCCTAGAATTACTTAACACCAGATGGAGACACCTAGCAAGAAAAAGTAAGATCTGTACCAATTCACAAACTATATCTGGTGGAGAAGAAGGGTACATTCAGTAGCATTACACATAGTATTATCCTTTAAAGCTGTAACTCCTCCTTCCTGAATATATTACGAATTAGATGCCTCATTCAGTTTTCATTGTGAGATGCTCCTTTGTATTCAGATCAGGTCTCAGCACAATAATGTAGCACTTGGGAAGGAAGATGCAGCCCAGAAGCCCAGCACTGGAAGCCAACATAGAGAAGACCTGCACGGCCACCATATACTTCCCCTTGGTGCTCAGGTAGGTGGGAACAAAGGACACCCAAACACTGCAGAAGACCAGCATGCTGAAGGTGATCAGCTTGGCTTCATTGAAGGACCCAGGCAGCTTCCTGGCTAGGAAAGCCACCATGAAGCAGATGGTAGCCAGGAAGCCCATATAGCCAAGGACTGTGTAAAACATGGCAACAGATCCTTCATTGCATTGCAGGATGATCTCTCCAGCCTGGGAGTGCATGTCAGAGTCTGAGAATGGGGGAGAGATGCCCAGCCAGATGGTGCAGAGGAGAACTTGGACACTGGAACAGGAAATGATAATGGAGTTGGCCAGACCTTTCCCCAGCCATCTTCTAACCTTGCTCCCTGGCTTTGTAGCCAGGAAGGCCAGCACCACAGTGGTGGTTTTTGCCAACACAGATGAAACAGCAACGGAGAAGATGATGCTGAAGGCTGTTTGTCGGAGAAGGCAGGTCACTTTCCTTGGGCGGCCGATGAAAAAGAAGGAGGACAGAAAGGAAAGCAAGAGAGATACAAGAAGTATGTAGGAGAGGTCTCGGTTATTGGCTTTGACTATGGGAGTTTCCATGTATTTAATAAAGATGGCAAAAACAAAACCCATGATTAAGGACAGGAATAAAGCAAAGGAAGCCAACGTGATCCCCATAGAGTCTTCATAGGCAAGAAAAGTGATAACCTTGGGGACACATTTATTTCGGTGCTCGTTTGGGTGCTGATCTTCTGGACATTTGATGCAATAGTCTGCATCTGAAAGGAAGAGGATAGCATTCAGTAGTCCTAACATGAAACTTAGAACCGTAATATTATGCATTCTTTTACATTCCATAATATATATGTTTCAGCATGATGTCTTATACTCCAGAATAAGCTGAGTAGAATCAGGCTTACATCTTTTGATATTCATCTGTCCCAATCATATATAAATAGGATGAGAATGAAATCAGCAGCATCCATCTGACATTCTCTGCGCTTTCTGTCCTGAAAAGTTATTTCTTTCATCTCACATTATTCAATTCATCGAGAAACAAGTTATCACACTTTCTTTCTGCA
This sequence comes from Darevskia armeniaca, assembly GCA_034641395.1. Taxonomy (NCBI): domain Eukaryota; kingdom Metazoa; phylum Chordata; class Lepidosauria; order Squamata; family Lacertidae; genus Darevskia; species Darevskia armeniaca. The sequence goes on from JAWWNF010000113.1 coordinate 1,111,015, forward strand.
GGACCTATGTCAGGATTCCAGTTTCCCAGCTTGATAACATAGTAAGTGTAGGTAATGAAAAAGGAGCATTTATTGCAAAAACAAACAGATAGCTCTGGGCGGCTCTAACACAGCCACTGGCATTATCATTCAAGATTACCCTTCTGAAGACTCCTTTCTATGTCTACAGAATATATTGAACCGTCGCCCCTTACATCTCTTGTTTTGCTTCCTGTCTAGCAGCCCTCTCATTTACCGCCGACTCGGACTTATTGGATCAGCTCCAGCCTCTACTGACAGTGTCTGTTTGAGCTTCCTGAGAGCTTTGGCTGTGTTCCAGTCTGCTCTCAGTTGTTCCCTTGGCAACCGGCATTCCAACGTCCGAAGGAGGCGCACTGGGCACTGGCCGCTATTCAGCCTGCATCAGATCTAACCCTCTCTGTTCTGCAGCCGGCTGTAAAGTTCCACTAGGAGCTGGCTCATTCCTGACAACCTATTTGAGATGACTGGCAATGCCTGAGAACAACAATCACACACTCTTTCTAGGCATTGTGAATCAGACTTCCCATTTTGGGCAAAAGATACTGATCCAATTGTGAAAGTTGCCTGTACTGAAAATGGGTACTGGGTAACATGACCAAATTTATTCATGTGTTAATAGATACACCTCTCACTGTTATTAACACAGAAGAGAGCTAGAATTAACTATTTGTGGTAGTGCTTATGATTAAGCAGCAGCAAAGTATAGTACTTCTGTGAACGCTGTCCGGTGTCCACTCATTCCCTTCCCAGAGGTTCAACGAATGAGGAAGCACCTCTTAAATAAAACTAATTTGTTTATTTGTTTACACTCGATCATGGTTTAAAGCACGATGGTTTCGCAACTGAGGAACAAAACTCAGGACTCACTCAGAATTCATTTTTTTTCCACATTTCTACGCACAGAATGATCCATGTTTTTTTTCCCATCCCTGAGCTTTCCGTGAGGAAACCTGCATTTTAGCATTGAATCAGAGCAAATGACAATCACTGCCTGGGAAAGTGTGGACATGTGCCTAAGAAAGCATGGGGCAAAAAGTAAATGTAGGCGAGCCCTGAGTCACCCACCTTCCTGATTGGAGATTGTCCCTGCAGCACACGGATCGCAAACATAACAGCAAACCGGTTGTCCTTCTTGAACCACCTTGGCGTATCCAGGGCGACAGCTTTCGGTACACCTGGCGCGAGGCATGGTCTGACAATTAAGTGAAGGAGCATCAAGGGGAAAGGGTTAGAGATGTGGAATTGAGTCATGAGGTGTGGAAGGACCCTACTCCCTCCATTATAGGTAAATACTTTTAATGCACAAGTACCTAGTTTGAAACAACTCTGGTGTATATAATTTTGCTGCTCCAACAATGGCAGAGCAGAGGGAAGATCACAGGCCTGATGATAAACCAGGACAGGAAACAGCTGTTAAGAAAAGGGAATCTGCGGAGTTTTTATTGGCACTGGGTGAATGGCACAGGACCAGAGGGTGATTGGTGACATTATGCAGTAGAATGTCAGGATGTCAGTCATATCATGGAAACTTTCCATTAAAGATTTTAAACAAGGATGGTTGGATGGCTGGACTAATATGTGTTGTCATATTATTGTTGTTATATAAAGGTAAAGGTAAAGACCCCTGGACGGTTAAGTCCAGGCAAAGGCGACTATGGGGTTGTGGCACTCATCTCGCTTTCAGGCCGAGGGAGCCGGCGTTTCTCCACAGACAGCTTTCCAGGTCATGCGGGCAGCATGACTAAACCGCTTCTGGTGCAACGGAACACCGTGACGGAAACCAGAGCGCACAGAAACACTGTTTACCTTCCCGCTGCAGCCATACCTATTTATCTACTTGCATGGTGTGCTTTCAAACTGCTAGGTTGGTAAGAGCTGGGACAGAGCAATAGGAGCCCACCACATCGCGGGGACTGGAACCACCAACCTTCTGATCGGCAAGTCCAAGAGGCTCAGTGGTTTAGACCACAGAGCGGCCCAGGTTGTTATATATACCAGCACCAATCAAGCCATTTGGTTTTATGCAATTTTGCATCATATACTGGTATATATGTATAATATACTTCTCACTCATTTAAAACATTATTCACATATTTAAAATGCATACTTTAAAAGGCTGCATATTTTTTTAAGTGACTAATTGGGGGGGGGAACAGTTGGGGACATTGTATGGGACCCCACTCCAGCATGCAGTTTCTGCTCTACCTTTAAGGGTGTGTGTGTAGGGAGTGATAGAAAATGACCATATTTTATATATTTATTTCATTAAGTATTTATTTATTTTATAAAATGTGTACACCACTTAAATGTAAACCCAGCCAGATGGGCGGGGTATAAATTATTATTATTAAAACCCCATGGCCTCAGAGTGGTTTACCAATTCAAATTAATTTTCTTTTTATGCTGAGAATTGGGGAGGGAGGCCTTTGAGATCAGCCCTAGATTAGCCTGCAAATGAATTGCATAGGAATAATTTCCTGTATAATATAGAGTAAAATATTTGAGTTTAACAAATGTCACAGGATAATAAAGCACACAAAAATATTTCCCCTTACCTCTTTAAACTGCAAGGGCCACACAATGGCTTCTGTGTTGATGGTGAGCTTTAAATCATAGGATGCCTGTCTCTCTACGCTCCCGACTTTCACTCTGCCTTGAGACTTATTGGGAAACAGCACCCAGTTCACAATGTTATAGTCAACTGCCAGCTCTCCATTCTCATCTGTATAGAGTCCGCCCCTGGAGGTGTTGAACAACTGGACGTTTCTTAAGAAAGGGTGAAGCTGGACTGACAGGAGAAAAAGAAGAATTAATAATCCCTGGAAGCTTATTGGATACCTCAGCTCTACTTACAGTGCACTCTGGTCTCCTATGAATTAGGGTCATAGAATCATGTTCATGACAAGGTTTTCCAGAATAATAACCCTGTTTCGTCCTCCTGGGCTTCGTCAGTGGTGCATGCTTCATATAATGTGTATCACAATATACAGATCTCATGACATAGTGGTTTCTTGTCGTAAACATGAACTGTGCAAGCTCTTGTTGTGAACTGTGCAAGCTTTTGTTTGGATTACTTGGACCACACAAATACAGAGACATATGTGGATAAATTCATATCTGGGACTTTGTGAACGATATCGTTTATTGGGACTTTTATTCATTCTGCTACTATGTTACTTTGCTGAACTTTGTTGATCTCTACATGTAGACTATGTCTGTGAGGAACTTTTGATACAGAGAGAAATATATTGCATGAGTATTATTTTGATACCGCTGGTTACGTTTTTGTGTGTGTGTGTTTGTGTATACTTTACAGTTAGACAAAGTGAGGTGGGCCATTGGAATCAAAAGATTTGGGGCACAGCAAAATTCACAGTACTCTTATTGATCCAGAAGGTCACTGGATCTTTAAGAATAGTGTGAAGTTGCTGTGCCCCCAATCTTTTGCTTCAAGTGGTCCTCTCTTCCTTTATCTTCTGCCTCTGCCTACTCTGTAAGAGCATAAGGTAAGAAGAGCCTTGGCCCGTCTTGTAGGTGTTCCTTTGGGTAGGCTGGATCTGTTTGTGCTGCTGCTGTTGGTGACCATTCTTTTTGGCTGAGCCCAACTCGGTCCCTCTGTCTCTCCTTCCGCCTTGGATTCAGCTGGCCCTGAAAATTGGCTGCCCACCTCCTCAGTTACCAAAGGAACTGCACACTCAGACGATGGAGTGGCAACTGATTCACATGGTTTTCTCCTTCTGTGACATCTGGCAAAAAAGGGGGTTGGAACCTCTCATAATTCACTGCTTTGGCCCTCCTAATGACTTGCTTTCCTTTTTTCCACCTTTGTTCCGAAATTCCTCTAATCTTGATTTCACCCTCTGAACTGCCCTTGAACCATTCTCATAATACACGTAATTTTATGCTTGCTTAGAATGAATTGAATTTGCCATTTTTTCTGCCCGTTCATTCCATTTGGGAAAAAATTCTTTTTGGAGCTCTTCACAACCCCCCTTACTCTTTACCACTCATAACAATTGGGTATCATCAGTACATTTAGTTTGCTCACTTTTCACGCACAACTCTAGATGATTTATGAACAGGTTAAAAAGAAGGGCACATAAAACTGATCTGTGAGGAGACACCACTTTCTACACTCATGTTGCAAAAGGAGAATACTGTACCTGCCATGGCTGCAGCCTTAGAAGCCTCAAACTGTCTCCTCTATCCACCATCAACATATGTTTGGATCTGGAAGAATATGCAGAATTTAAGGCAAGTGCCACAGTTTGGATGCTGCTATAAGTAACGTAGCTGTCTTGAGACAGGGCCCTTTCAATCTCCTCTTGGGGAAGAATCTCCAGTTTCTCTTTCTCTGTGCATCTTGTCCAGCCTTTCATGGGCAACACATTCTCTGGACATAAACAGTGAAATGATTTATCCCAGAACCATAGTGTTGTGCCAGACCGTGGTTTATAGTAGTCATATTTGGTCAATTTTCTAGTCTTCATTATGAAGGACAAAGAACCATGGGTGTACATGAAAGTATTCATATCATGAGACAAGTTCATGTTGATGTCCGGAAAGGCTGTTGTGATCCAAACTTTCCCCCCAGGTTGTATCTTTTCAAGTATCCTTTGGACCCTAATGATGATGCCAAATGTATTGGAAGAGTCTCCATTGTAGACAAATACATTGACTTTTCTCCACATGATAGGTGGTTCATCCAGCATGGCGATTTGGTATAGATTCTGATAAACTATTTTTTCTGAGAAGGCAACACAAATTCCATTGATGAGCATCAGAGGTGTTATGGAACTTATGAATCTTTCTCCATTATAATTGTCTGGAGCAAAGATTCCAATCCACGTCCATCCAAAATGCAGGAGGAGTTGGACAATCCCCAGGTACTGGGTTTTCTCCTTTGGGATCATCCGATAGGCAAAAGGGAACTGAGTTTTATCATCAAGAGCAAAGCCATAACTCACCTAGTGAGAAAAGGAAGAATATCAGATGTATGTTAATAACAAGGGACCCAGGTGGTGCTGTGGGTTAAACCACAGAGCCTAGGACTTGCTGATCAGAAGGTCGGCGGTTCGAATCCCTGCTCAGTCCCAGCTCGGTCCCAGCTCCTGCCAACCTAGCTCCTGCCAACCTAGCAGTTCGAAAGCATGTCAAAGTGCAAGTAGATAAATAGGAACCGCTCTGATGGGAAGGTAAATGGCGTTTCCATGCGCTGCTCTGGTTCTCCAGAAGCGGCTTTGTCATGTTGGCCACATGCCTGGAAGCTGTACGCCGGCTCTCGGCCAATAAAGCGAGTTGAGCGCCGCAACCCCAGAGTCGGACACGACTGGACCTAATGGTCAGGGGTCCCTTTACTTTTAGCTTTTTATGTTAATAACAAGCAAAAAGTGCTCAACCTCTGTTTAGGCCATGCCAGTGAGGGGCAGGCTATTCCCGCCCCGCCCCCCATGCACCACACTCCATCAAAAGCATGTTAAAGACAGCGCTTTACTTTCTCCTCATAAATGAGGTCACGTTGGGAAGCTCAATGAAAATATTCCCAGTATGCAGCTGTTGTGCAAATGACCAACTCCATGTCGGGCATCTCCAGCTGTTTTTGGACTACGATTTCCATCACCGCTAGCTAGCAGGACCAGTGGGCAGGGATGATGGGAATTGTAGTCCCAAAAAAAGTTGGAGACCCAAGCTTGGGAAATCCTGGTTTGGAGCAACTCTCCTATGGGGAAAGGTTACAATTTTTTGGATCTTTTTAGTTTAGAGAGCAGAGGAGACATGATAGAGTTGTAAAAATATTCTTGGTGTGGAGAAAGGATAAAAAGACCATTTTCTCTGTATCTCATAAAACTAGGACTAAAGGCCATCCAATGAACTGAATGTTGGGAGGATTTAGAATGCTTCTTCACAGCGCATAGTCAAAGCATGGACTTGCCCCCACAAGATGTAAATATGTCCACAAATTGCATGGCCTTCAGAGAGGAGTAGGTAGACTCAGGGAGGATATGACTACCAATGATCCCTAGCCAGAGGGCAGTCTACCTCTGAATTCCAGTTGTTGGGAATCAAAGGTGGGGAGAGTGATGTTGCACTTGGGTCCATTTGCGGGCTTCCTGAAAGTGGCATCTGGTAGGCTACTCGGTGTGATGGCCTGGGATTCAGACTCAGATGCTGAACCTGAGGGATCCCAGCCTGCACAGGATTCCCCGCCTCCAGAACCAGCAGAGCCGGGGCTAGGACCTGAGTCTGAAGGGTCCTCACCTGTGCTGGATCCTCAGGTGCAGGCACCTGCTGAGTCTGCTCTGGCTCCTGATGGGATGGAGGACCCATTGCCTGCAGGTGCTCCACTCCCAGCCCCGTCAGGGGAAGCTGAGGTTGCCTCTGGGTCCGGGAACCCTCCAGCCTCTCCTGAGCTGCAGAGGCTCAGGGCAGAGAGGCGAAGGGAACTGAGTTCCCGCAGGAGGAGTGCTCGCCTCCAAGCCAGGAGAGGCGAGTCACCAGAGGATCGGGGCCACCCTCTGCCTCGGGGCAGATAAAAGCCGGCCAGCCCCAGCCCCAAGTTGCAGAAGCAACATTGTTGGTTGCCAGTTCCTGCCGGTGTTCCTGCTTGAAACCTGTCCTGCTTTCCTGCCTGAGCTCCTGACCTGCCCTGGTTCCCTGCTTGCCTACCTGTTCCTGACTTTGCCTGACTCCCTGCCCTGCACCCAGCTTCAGTGACTACGGACTGCCTTAACGTTGCACCTCTGACCACGGACTGGACTTGGACCTCGCCTTTAGGGTAACCCATGGGACCAGCACACTCTGAAAGCAGGATGCTGGAATAGATGGACCTATAACCTGATCCAGATGCTTATGCTCTTAAGGCATCTCAGGCAGGATTGAGCCTATTGTAAATAGTTTTAAGGGGATCCTTCAAAAAATGGAGAATCCTAGAGTAGGAAGGGAGCTCAGGGTTCACATAGTCTAGTTGATCCACTACCGTTGCATCCCTGACTGGTGCCCATCCCAGTCCCTACCTGTGGGATTTTATAGATGCCCAACATGCTAGAAATATGGGTAGAAATGTCCGATTCAGCCCCTTCAATAACAGCCAAGAAGTTCTTGCGTCTTCCACAGTTGTAGTTTGGAATATTCTTTCCCCCACCAGAATGCCCATCCAGCAGTGCACTGGAAACCACTCTGCCATCGAAATAGGTTTCAAAGAGGTTGTAGCCCAAGGTGATGTTGGGTAAAATCAAGGGGTCCTGATTCATCTCCTGAACAGCAAACAAGAAGGACAGAATGTGCCAGTACTTCTCTTCAGAGATACTGCAAAGCATCAAATAAAACACTTGTGACAGGCTGCCATTATCCATTCAGTGAAAACAAAATTCCATATTCTTTCTAAAGGCCTTCCCAGGTACATACACCTCAAAACAGTGTATCTCCGGGTAATTGTTTCTATGTTTTTATTGGGGGAGAGATACAGATCATGGCTACAAGTTGGATAGTTATTTGCCTTTTTTAAAAAAAAAACCAGCAGAGATTATTGCTCACAGTCTTTAAAGAACAAAATCAACTCTTTCTTTAGAGGTTTGTGAAGCTGGTTTGGAAGCTGATCAAAGGGTGTGTTAAAAAGATGTGGCTTCATGCATCTTCCTATGTTGAAAATGAATGTTCAACCTTTACACTGGGTAAGATAAACATGCACTTGTTAACTTGTTCATATACAATCTAGAGTTAGGACTGAGCAGTGAAGTGGCCAAGTTTGCTGATGATGGTAGATTCTTGAGGGTCAGTGTAATGGTTGGGTCTGTCCCACACAGGGCCGTCTTAAGCATATCTGACGCCATGGTGCAAAGCTCCTTCCGGCGTCCCCCCTTTCCCAGAGTTTTTTAGGGAGGACAGCGCTGCCGGTGGGGCTGGAGGAGGCAGGCAGCGGCTGGAGGGTGGCTCCTCTGGTGGGGAAGAGGCAGAGGCTGGACGCGGTGCCTCCTCGTTCAGCTGGCAGCTTTGTGCCATGGTGGCCACCGCAGACTGAGGCTCCGGGCGTGGCGCTGCTTCGGCGCGGCATGGCAGAGGTGGGCAAGGGCGGTGAACTGATGCCGGGAGGCGCCGCGTCCAGCCTCCACCTCTTCCCTGGCGCCTCTAGAACTTGGCACCCTGGTGCCCCCGCCACTAGCCTCTATGGGTAAGATGCCCCTGCTCCCACAGAAGCAAGACAACTCCGGCAGTAATTAACTCAGGTTTATTGCTCAAGACACACAAATCACTCTGGAGCTCAGTCACTCAGTGTCTGCTTCCAAATTAGCTGTTGCCGAGTCTGAGTTCTGCCCCTTCCTCTTCCCACATTTAAAGCCCCACTTTCGCTTCCTTTCCTGTTCATGCCTCTCATTAATTCTTGCGCGCCTACACGTCATGGGATGGGCTATTTCCAGTGGCCCTTCCTATGAGTCAAAGCTTAAACTGTCAGTCTGTGTCTCCCCCCTTGAACTCCCCCCTTCCTTCTCCTTGTTCTCGGAGCTCAGGCTTCTACTGCAACTAGGCTGCTCCTCCCTCGTTCCGCATTCCTGCCTAATTACCTCCTCCTGTCTCTCCAAGCTCTCCCCCTCTGTCAGCAATGGGACGCAGCTGACAGTCAGTAGCACAAAAAGAGATTGTGAAGAGTTCCAAAGGACCTAACAAATCGGAAAGAATGCTTGATAAAGCCCAGATATAATCTGAGCGTTGCTTAAGCTTTGTACAAGCAAACCATGACGAATGCCGGATAAACAACTCATATGAAATGAGGAGCCATCACACTCAATATCGGGAGAGAACCTGACCAGGGGCACCAGAAAATAAGAGCTGTCCTTGGTACCTGGGAACAGTCAATGCACAGGTAGGGCAGTGTTGGATCCTGGTACTTACTCACGAGGCCTGATTAATGGAGGTTGAGAGAAGAGGTATTCATCAAACACAGCAGCTTTGGGTGAGATGATCCCGCTAATGAGATGGTCCCCTGCCCTGTAATAATTCACTGGTTCGTTTCGAAGCCAGATGAGATTCACAGAGCATATACCCATCTGCGTCCCACAGGCAGCCTGTGGCATTAGCAGCAGCAGCTGCAGAAGCAGGAGTGATATCATCCTAGCAATGTCAGTGGCAAGTGTCCTCCTTTATGACATCAGTGACTTCAGTGACGCAACTGGACTCAAGACATGGATTCAAACCTAAAGGTAGGGAGAGGAAATTTCCCATGTGCACAATCCCTGCCTGCCCTCCATCCCAGACCAGGCTCTCAGCGGCACGAGATTTACTTATTATCTTGAGAAGGGTAGGACAGGAGGTATTTATGTCACAGTTATTCTTCCAAGCTCATTGCAAGAAGTTACATCACGTTGTCCATGATTGTGATGCTTAGAATATAGGTCTCAGGGAAAATTCCTAGAGCTTTGGTGTGAAGAGAGGAATTAATCATTATGATTTGGATAATTATAAAGGGGAATAAGTTTCCTGTTTGTAACCTCTTGGGCTCCCTGCGTGGTTCAATGAGCAGGTGCAGAGCTAGAGAGAAAATATGTTTCTGAGAAATCACCAATGGGACTCCATTGTCTGACATGGACCAGTGAGGGAGCAGGTGAACTTGGCAAACTTTGTGGTAAAGAAACACTTTCACAATAGGCAGGATGAAAATGCCTTTTGTTTTAGACCAGTGGTTCCTAACCTTTTTTTTGGCCATGCCCCACCTAAGCATCTATAAAATCCTGACGCACCCCCCCCCCATGACATATAATTCTTATTACAGTGGTACCTCTAGTTACGAACTTAATTCATTCCGGAGGTCCGTTCTTAACCTGAAACTGTTCTTAACTAGAGGCGTGCTTTCGCTAATGGGGCCTCTTGCTGCCGCTGCACCGCCGGCACAGGATTTCCATTCTCATCCTGGGGCAAAGTTCTCAACTTGAGGTAACCTGAAGCATTTGTAACCTCAGGCGTTTGTAACTCGAGGTACCACTGTATTCAAAAAGTGAACTCCTATTTACATGGAGGAAGTCTAAAAGGCTATTAACTTGGTGTAACTCATTCTTGAATTGCGTCCCCCCCCCTAAAAATGAAATATCCCCCCTGTGGGGCTTGTATCCCACATTAGGAACCATGGTTTTAGAGTCTATATGAACCATCACTCATAAGGGCAGTCATCCCTCCCCGCCACACAGAAACTCTTTTGTTGTCTGCTGATAGCCCCATTTCCTACCAAACATCGTAAGACCACCAAGTTTGTTAATAATCCTTCTGTTGTAAATCACATATTGTGGATTAGTTGCTCTTCAATAATCTGCACATCTGCACTTGCCTTCTGCTTAATCAATGTTTTCTAAGAGGGAAAACATTCTGAAGAAATTTGCAGAGAATGATCACTAGGGCTGACTGATATATCATCCAATACCGGTGTTTGAAGTCCATATCATGATATCGGTTTCATAATTTTTGACTTGGCAATATATCACAAATCAGTGTGTGTGTGTGTGTGTGTGTGTGTGTGTGTGTGTGTGTGTGTGTGTGTTTGTGTGTTATGCAAAAATCACAAAGTGAGAGAACCGTGAAGCTGGTGAATGCTTCTTTTGAGTTCTGCATCCCCTGTTAAGTCTGCCAGCTCAGCTCTAAGCTCTCGCCTGCCTTCTGTAAGGGACAGGAAATCGCAAGAGCAGACGCTGGCAAAAATCATGATGCGGGAAAAACCATGAAGCCAACCAATGACTCTGCATAGCTCCATCCTTATTTCAGACATTGTGATATATCACAATGTTTAGCTGGTGATATCACAATGTTTAGCTGGTGATATAATGTGATGTTGAAAACCAGATATTAACCAGCCTTATAATGCTCACAGGCTTCTTACCGGTACATCTTTTCAAGGACACAGCAGCTGTTTATACATTTAAGTACCCTTCACATATAATGGGTTGTATCCAGTAAACGTCTTACACAAAGTAGACCCATTCAAAAGAATCAACATGACAAAGCTAGCATAATTTATTTGAATGGTTCTACTCTGAGTAGAATTTGGTTCTCAGGGCAGTTCACAACATAAAATTACAATATAAAATACACAAAATACATTCAAAAAATATGTTTTTGCCTGGCACCTAAATTATAAATAATGAAGGCGCCAGGGCAACCTTCCTGGGGAGAGTATTCCACAAATGAGGAGCCATCACAGAAAAGGCCTGTTCTCTTGTTGCCACCCTCTGGACCTCTCCTGGAGGAGCCACAGGAAGAAGGGCTTCAAATTATGATCTCTGGGTCCAGATAGGTTCATAGGAGAGAGTGGTCCATAAGGTATTGTGATCCTGAGCTGCTTAATTCTCACTATCATCACTTAATGCTGTAAGTCCTCCTCTCTTCTCTCCTCCTCTGATCCAGGGCTTCCCCACCCAGCTACTTCTGTCCAGTTTCTCCCTCCTCTGCCAGGGAAAAAGAAGCATCTCTCTTCTGACATGCTTGCAGCGAGTAAGTTAGACAGTGGCCTGAACCCACACATTTCATCAACAGCCCATCAGTTGAACAGGCTATAAGAAATTGTTTTTTAAAGTCAAATCTATCTGCAGAACTGAAGGTTTTGAGAATAAGAGGCTTTGTAAGGTAACACCATAATTTAGTGGTGAATAAAGGCTTCGGGGCCAGTTTGTGTCATCTCAACTTAAAAGAACTGCTCGCTAAAAAGGGCAGCTAACATGAACATCAAAGAATCAGATGTCTCACTTCAAGTTCACTGTGAGATGCTCCTTTGTATTCAAATCAGGTCTCAGCACAATAATGTAGCACTTGGGAATGAAGATGCAGCCCAGAAGCCCAGCACTGGAGGCCAAGATAGAGAAGATCTGCACGGCCACCATGTATTTCCCCTTGGTGCTCAGGTAGGTGGGCACAAAGGACACCCAAACACTGCAGAAGACCAGCATGCTGAAGGTGATCAGCTTGGCTTCATTGAAGGACCCGGGAAGCTTCCTAGCCAGGAAAGCCACTATAAAGCAGATGACAGCCAGGAAGCCCATGTAGCTAAGGGCAATATAAAACATGGCAACAGTTCCTTCATTACATTTCAGGATGATCTCTCCAGGCTGGGAGTGCATGTCAGAGTCTGGGAATGGGGGAGAAATGCCCAGCCAGATGCTGCAGATGGTAACTTGTACACTGGAACAGGAAATGATAATGGAGTTGGCCAGACTTTTCCCCAGCCATCTTCTAACCTTGTTCCCTGGCTTTGTAGCCAGGAAGGCCAGCACCACAGTGGTGGTTTTTGCCAATACAGATGAAACAGCAACTGAGAAGATGATGCTGAAGGCTGTTTGTCGGAGAAGGCAGGTCACTTTCCTTGGGCGGCTGATGAAAAGGAAGGAGGACAGAAAGGAAAGCAAGAGAGATACAAGAAGTATGTAGGAGAGGTCTCGGTTATTGGCTTTGACTATGGGAGTTTCCATGTATTTAATAAAGATGGCAAAAACAAAACCCATGATTAAGGACAGGAATAAAGCAAAGGAAGCCAACGTGATCCCCATAGAGTCTTCATAGGCAAGAAAAGTGATAACCTTGGGGACACATTTATTTCGGTGCTCGTTTGGGTGCTGATCTCCTGGACATTTGATGCAATAGTCTGCATCTAAAAGAAAGATAATAGAATTCAGTAGTTTTCAAGCAGAGGTTGGATGGCCATCTGTCATGGATGCTTTAGTTGAGATTCCTTTAGTTGTAGGGGGCTGGACTTGGGGTCCCTTCTAACTCTGATTCTGTAATTCTCCTTGTGCCTTTTTACATTTACATTTAGCTTTTTATAACAAATCCCCTCTTTAATCACCCTTCTCTGTATTCCCTGTATTTTCTGATGGTTTTAACATGCTGGCCTCTTATATCTCTGAGCAAATCTCTAGTCATGTTCTCCCAAGGAATGCCCTTCCCCTCTACATCACCCACCTTCCTGAGTGGAGATTGTCCCTTCAGCACACAGTGCACAAGCATAGCAGCAAACCGGTTGTCCTTTTTGAACTACCTTGGCATATCCAGGGCGGCAGCTTTCAGTACACCTGGCGCAAGGCACATTCTGACAATTGAGTGAAGGAGCATCAAGAGGAAATGGTTAGAGATATGGAATTGAGTCATGAGGTGTGGAAGGACCCTAACCCCCGCAATAGGTAAATACTGCTGATGCACAACTATCTAGTTAAAAAACAACTTTTGCTGCTCCAGCACTGGCAGAGCAGAAGATGAAGGGAATATCACAGGCCTGATGATAAACTAGGACAGGAAACAGGTGTTAAGAAAAGGGAATCGGTGCAGTTTTTATTGGCACTGGGTGGAGGGCACTGAGCCAGAGGGTGACTGATGACTTTATGCAGACAAATGTCTGGATGTCGGAGCATGGAAACTTTTCATTAAAAATGTTCAACAAGGATGGTCAGGGATGCATGTTATTAGTTATTGTTGCAGCATTTTTCATCACCAATCAAATCAGGATGCCACTGGGATTTTGCAGATTTATATCATATAGAATTATACTGCTCACTCACACAAAACATTATTTGCCCTAGTTTATTTTCACATATTTAAAAAGCTTTTAAAAAGTGACTCATGAGGAAACTAAGTTGGGGACAGTGTATGGGACCCAACCCCACTCCAGCAATTCAAATCAATTTTCCCAATAGAGTTTACGGTGCGAATTTGGGTGGGGCAGGTGAGACCTAGATTATAGTCTGCATATGAATTAAATTAAATAATTTCCAGTATCATATAGAATAAACCCTGTAAATAATTTGGGTTTAATAAATCTCAGTGGGAAAGAAGCACATAAAAAATTCCTTTACCTCTTTAAACCGCAAGGGCCACACAATGGCTTCTGTGTTAATGGTGAGCTTTAAATCATAGGATGCCTGTCTCTCTACACTCCCAACTTTCACTCTGCCTTGAGACTTATTGGGAAACAGCAGCCAGTTCACAATATCATAGTCAGCTGCCAGCTCTCCATTCTCATCTGAATACAATCCGCCCCTGGAGGTGTTAAACAAGTGGACGTTTCTTAAGAAAGGGTGAAGCTGGACTGACAGGAGAAAAACAGAATTGAGAAAACATGGAAGTCTATTGGATACCTGATCTCTTTTCATTTTTCACTCTGGTCTCCTCCAAATTAGGGCTAGTGCACTTCTGGACTCATAGGAATAATGCTGGCTTTTCACAGTCACAGCTGAGTTCCAGAAGCGGCTTAGTCATGCTGGCCACATGACCTGTAAGCTGTACGCTGGCTCCCTCGGTCAATGCGAGATGAGCGCCGCAACCCCAGAGTCGGTCACGACTGGACTATATATATATATATATATATATATATATATATATATATATGTATGTATGTATATTGGATTTTACATTTTTATCATATTACAACATATCAGATCATCAAAATTGACAAGATACATCCCCCCCCCAAAAAAAAACCAGAAGAGGAAGTTGAGGGAAGTCGGGGGGGAGGAGGGAAATTGGGGCAAAGCTGAGTTGCATTCATAATTTATCACTAGAGAATGATGACTGAACCATGGAATGTCTTCCGATGTCACCAAAACAAGCAAAATAGCACTGGAGAATTACACGTTGGAAATGCTGGCACGGGTGAGGCAATTGGATTGGATTCTGGGTGCAGGACAAGGATTCAAGGGTGGTGGGGGGGGGAGGAATACCTGCCATGGCTGCAGTCGTTCAAGTCCCAACCTGTCCCCTCTACCCATCATCAACATCTGCTTGGATCTGGAAGAATAGGCAGAATTTAAGGCAAGTGCCACGGCTTGGACACTGCTGTAAGTAATGTAGCTGTCTTGTGACAAGGCCCTTTCAATCTCCTCTTGGGGAAGAACCTTCAGTTTCTCTTTCTCTGTGCATCTTATCCAACCTTTCATGGGCAATACAGCCTCTGAACATAAACAGTGAAATGATTCATCCCAAAACCGTAGTGTTGTGCCAGACCGTGGCTTATAGTATTCATATTTTGTCCATTTTCTAGTCTTCATTATGAAAGACAAAGAACCATAGATATACATGAAGGTATTAATACCATAAGATAAGTTCATGTTGATGTCCTGAAAAGCTGTTGTGATCCAGACTTTCCCCAAGTTTGTACCTTTTCAAGTATCCTTTGTACCATGATGATTGGGTCAAATCTATTGGAAGCGTCCCCATAGTAGACAGAGACATTGACTTTTCTCCACATAACAGGTGGCTCACTCAGTATTGAAATTTGGAACAGAGTCCTTTGTTGTATTTTTTCTGAGAAGGCAACACAGATTCCACTGCTGATCATCATAGGTGTTAAGGAACTTAAGAACCTTTCTCCACTGTCATTGTCTGGAGCAAAGAGGCCGATCCATGTCCATCCAAAATACAGGAGCAACTTGACAATCCCCCAGTACTGAATTTCTTCTTTGGGAACCATTTGGTAGGCAAAAGGGAACTGAGTTTTATCATTATGAGAAGAGCCATAGCTGACCTGGTGAGGAAGAGTAGAGGGCTGATTTAGGTCCAGATATCCTGTTTCTTCAGAATATTAGGTTGTGGAGAAATATATAGCTATGTGACAAAATATGTATATATTGTAAGAATACTAGGCTGTGGGGGTATATATATACACAAACAGGCAGGCAGGCAGGCAGGCAGACACACAGACACAAACACAAACACACACACATTAGGAGAAACCTCACTTTGGATGCTTAGGAGAAACCTCACTTACGGTATACCAAGAACAAACTTTTCATATGCAAGAAAGGAAGAATATCAGATATATGTTAATAACAAGCAAACAAGGGACTGACTTGACAAGGAGGAGGAAGAAGAAGAAGAAGAAGAAGAAGAAGAAGAAGAAGAAGAAGAAGAAGAAGAAGAAGTTTGGATTTGATATCCCGCTTTATCACTACCTGAAGGAGTCTCCAAGCGGCTAACATTCTCCTTTCCCTTCCTCCCCCACAACAAACACTCTGTGAGGTGAGTGGGGCTGAGAGACTTCAGAGAAGTGTGACTAGCCCAAGGTCACCCAGCAGCTGCATGTGGAGGAGCGGAGACGCGAACCCAGTTCACCAGATTACAAGTCTACTGCTCTTAACCACTACACCACAGGAGAAGGCTATCAATGATTACTAGCCGCAAGGACAATGTTCTCCCTCCACTGTTGAAGGCACTCTGGTCCTGAAAGCCAAGTTGTTGGGAATCAAAAGTGGGAAGAGTGGCTTTTCGCTCAGACCACACTTGCAGACTTCCCAGAAGTGGCTTCTGCTTGGCTGAAAATGGGATGCTAGACTAGACAGATTTATAGGCTGAACCAGCTTCAGGGTGTTTCTCATGTTCTTAGGACACCTCAGGCTATTATAAATCATTTTAAGAGAATCCTTCCAAAAATGGAGAGTCCTAGAGTCGAAAGCGAGCTCAGAGGTCCCTCCAATGCAGGAAATCCACCACTGTAGCTTCCCTGACTGGTGACCATCCCAGTCCCTACCTGTGGTATTTTGAAGATGCCCGACATGCTAGAAACATGGTTAGAAATGTCCGATCCAGCCCCTTCAATAACAGCCAAGAGGTTATTGCGTCTTCCACAGTTGTAGTTTGGAATATTGCTTTCCCCACCAGAGTATCCATCTAGCATTGCATTCGAAACCACTCTGCCATCGAAATAGGTTTCAAAGAGGTTGTAGCCCAAAGTGGTGTTGCGTAAAATTGAAGGATCCAGATTAATCTCCTGAACAGCAAACAAAAAAGACAGGATGTGCCAGTACTTCTGTTCCGAGATACTGCAAAGCATTAAATAAAGCAGTTGTGACAGGCTGCTGTTCTCCAGGCATTGTGTGTGTGTGGGCGGGATGCCATATTCTTACTTTTTTTATAAATTGGAAGCCCTTTCCAGGTACCATACACCTCGAAACAGTGTATCCTCAAATAATTGTCCCTATGTTTTTATTGGGAGAGACATACAGACCCTGGTTGCAAGCTGGATATTATTATTATTTTAAATTTTTTAAATCATTTTTCCGATACAAACATCAACCGCAAAAGACACATACAACAAAAACCATAATAACAATAATAACACAATTTGACAATTCAGATTTGACTACACTGATATACCTATGACTACAACTTTTTAAACAATATTTTCCCACCTCTCTTTCCTCCCCCTAATTCCCATCACTATCCACCTTATCGCTTAAATATTCATTCCAGATTTCTTCATATTTATCCATTCTTATTTTGCGTCGACATGCAATTCGTTCGTATGTACCTAATCTGTCCATATTATCAATCCATGTGCTCAATGGATATTAATTTGCCACTTCTGAAAAACACTGGAGAGTTTATAGTTTGGGATAGAAGGTCTGCAGCCTTCAATGAACAGAACCCAATTTATTTCAGAAGTTTTGTGATATGCTTGGAAGCTGTGATCAAAGGATGTTATAGATTTGCCGGATCTCTTTAAAAAGATGTAGCTGCATTAATCTTACTGTGTGTTCAGTCCTTACACTGGAAAGAAGGATAAGACTGCTATGCTATAGCCACTTAACAGAGAGTGATCTCCATTTTGCTTACTGAGACTTAACTTCTGAGTGTTAACTTTACTCTGACTAGTTATGGGCAATCGAGTCTTCAACTGAAAGAAACCACCAGGAGGCCTTAAAGACTTATTGAGCCATTCCCCTGCATCTCCCTTCTGGCAGTGAAATTCGCTGACAACCACAGCAGTGATGGGGGTGTCTTAAGGATGTGGTGGGTTTATGCTTGTCACCAGAGAAGAAATCTTCAGTCTGAACTGCCTTCTCCTTAGCAGAGTATAGATTGCTAGATCAAGGTTGCATGTATCATTTTAAAAAAATCTTTCTGAGAGAACCACTGTCTCCTCACTCTCAATACATAAGCTGAGCCACATCTGGGACACTAACTAATGAAAGCTATCAACGGATGACAGGGATCTGCCCACCCCCTGCCAGTCCGGCTCTGAGTGCATACAGGGACCCGCCTGTGCTGACGACAGATTCATCTTCAAGTGAAATTGGCAGCCCCCTCTTCGGGGGAGGAGCAGTTACCATATTTTTCGCTCTATAAGGCGCACATGACCATAGGACGCACCTAGTTTTTAGAGGGGGAAAAGCCCCAATTTTTTTTAGGATCAGCTCAAATTTCTGCAGCTTCTTTTGCAAAGGAGAAAAGCCCCATTTTTTGAGGATCAGCTCAAAGTTGTTGAGCTTACTTTGCAAAGGGAAAAACCCCTGTTTTATGGGGTTTAACTCACAGTTCTGCAGCTTCAGTAAATGGAGCCATTTCTACCGTTTCAGGCAGATAATCTAATCAGCCAGTCACATGTCGCTGGGGAAACAGCCTCCCTCTGCAAGGGGGGAATCTCTCTCCCTTATCTCTCTCTCCCGATCGTTTGCTGAGCAGCTGCTCAGTGGGCTTCCTTTCAACACCCCCTTCTCTCTCTTTTTTTAAAAAGCACGATCTGCTTTTGCCCCTGGGCAGTTCAGCTCCAGGGACCACACATTCGCTCCATAAGACTCACAGACATTTCCCCTTACCTTTTAGGAGGAAAAAAGTGCGTCTTATGGAGCGAAAAATACGGTAGTGGCTGGGAGCCAGGGAGTGCCAGGTGTCCAGGGAGTTGCTGAGAGACCTGGCACCACCCAGCAGACTCGCTTGGAGGGGGAGGCGTCAGTTCCGGCGCCTATCTCACCTATGAGGAGAAGGCGGCAATTCAGGATGCCGAGGCTTTGGTGTTGGCGCCAAAACAGAAGGGGGGCACTTCCGGATTCTGCTAGTGACTGAGCAGACATGATAAACTGAACTCTGCACTGTAAATACCTTTGCACAAAATAAAGAGACTTAAAGACAAGATGGCTTGGTCTTACTATTGAACAACCGATAAGAGAATCTGACAACAGCTAACTGATTTGATTCAGCCCCCCCCCCCCCCCCCCCAGCAATCAAGTGGTATATAGTTACTTACTCGGTAATGATGGTTAATGGGGGCTGAGAGAAGATGTATGGTTTAAATAAAGCAGTTTTGGGTGAGATGATCCCACTAATGAGATGGTCCCCTGCCCTGTAATAATTCACTGGTTCATTTCGAAGCTGCATCAGATTCACAGAGCATTTCCCTGCCTGAGTCCCACAGACGGCCTCAGGCAGAAGCAGTAGCAGCAGCAGCAGCAGCAGTGACATCATCCTAGCAGTGACCGTGACAAGCAGTGACTTCAGTGGCATACCTGGGCTCTAGCCATGGATTCAGAGCTAAAGCTAGCGATAAAAAGCTAGTCCCTGCCGGCCCTGAACCCCAGACCAGGCTCTCAGTGATGCTTAATGTTTTGAGAAGCATTTATGGCATCATTCTTCTTTCAAACTTCTTACAAGATGTTGACTCATTTTCTCTTGATTCTGAAGTTTAGATTATTGGTCTCGGGGGAATAGAGGAATACATGACTATGATTTTTGATAATTATACAGGGGAAGAAGTTTCTTGTATGCAACCTCTCTGCTTGGCTCACTGGGCAGGTGCAGAGCTGGAGTGAAAACATGTTTTCGAGACAAAATAATAATAATAATAAATTCCTTCCAGTAGCACCTTAGAGACCAACTAAGTTGGTATGAGCTTTCGTGTGCATGCACACTTCTTCAGATATACTGGAACAGAAGTCACCAGACCCTTATACAGTATATAGTGAGAGGGTGGGGAGGGGTATTACTCAGAAGGGAGGTGGGAATGGGTGATTAGCTGATAGGTGTGGTAAACCTGTTGACGACTGTTAACAACTGCAATTGGTCTTGCAGGAAAAAGCAAGGGGTGAGATGGCTAAAAATAGCTTTGTCATGTATAATGAGATAAGAATCCAATGTCTTTGTTCAGACCAGGTCTCTCCATGGTTTTAAGTTTGGTAATAAGTTGCAATTCAGCAACTTCTTTTTCCAGTCTATTTCTGAAATTCCTTTGCAATAAGACAGCTACTTTGAGATCTTGTATAGAATGTCCTGGGAGATTGAAGTGTTCTCCTACTGGTTTCTCTGTCTTGTGATTCCTGATGTCAGATTTATGTCCATTTATCCTTTGGCGTAGGGTTTGGCCTGTTTGTCCAATATATAGAGCTGAAGGGCACTGTTGGCATTTGATGGCATACACAATGTTAGACGATGAGCAATTAAATAGTCCTGAGATGGTATGTTTGTTTTCGAGAAATCACCCATCGGGGTTTCATGGTCGAGATGGGCCAGTGGACCTGGCAAAATTTGCAATGGAGGAAACACTTTTGAAAGCTTACTTTGGCAATCAGGGGCATACAGTTGCTCCCTTTCAGTATTTTACACTGGGAACTCTTAGTAACCAACTTGTCCAATTGAGTGTCGACTCATTGAAACTAATGGCCCTAACTTTGCAGTGTCCATTATTTTCAATGAGTCTACTCTGCATAGGCCTAGCATTGGATACAACCTATACTATCTGAAGGGTGCTTAAATGTAGAAATAGCTGCAGTGTCCATGACAAGATGCACAGATAACGACCATGTGAGCCCCCTGCAAACTTCTGCAGAACATTTCCCCTTTGGGGAAAAAGCCATAATTTACTAGAAAGCAATTTTAGATGTGCAGATTATTCAGGAGTTGTTGTTGTTGTTGTTGTTGTTGTTGTTGTTGTTCAGTCATTCAGTCGTGTCCGACTCTTCGTGACCCCATGGACCAGAGCACGCCAGGCACGCCTATCCTTCACTGCCTCTTGCAGTTTGGCCAAACTCATGTTAGTAGCTTCGAGCACACTGTCCAACCATCTTGTCCTCTGCCGTCCCCTTCTCCTTGTGCCCTCAACCTTTCCCAACATCAGGGTCTTTTCTAGGGAGTCTTCTCTTCTCATGAGGTGGCCAAAGTACTGGAGCCTCAACTTCAGGATCTGTCCTTCTAGTGAGCACGCAGGGCTGATTTCTTTAAGAATGGATAGGTTTGATCTTCTTGCAGTCCATGGGACTCTCAAGAGTCTCCTCCAGCACCATAATTCAAAAGCATCAATTCTTCGGCGATCAGCCTTCTTTATGGTCCAGCTCTCACTTCCGTAGATTACTACTGGGAAGACCATAGCTTTAACTATACGGACCTTTGTCGGCAAGGTGATGTCTTTGCTTTTTAAGATGCTGTCTAGGTTTGTCATTGCTTTTCTCCCAAGAAGCAGGCGTCTTCTAATTTGTGACTGCTGTCACCATCTGCAGTGATCATGGAACCCAAGAAAGTGAAATCTCTCACTGACTCAATTTCTTCCCTTTCTATTTGCCAGGAGGTGATGGGACCAGTGGCCATGATCTTAGTTTTTTTGATGTTGAGCTTCAGACCATATTTTGCGCTCTCCTCTTTCACCCTCATTAAAAGGTTCTTTAATTCCTCCTCACTTTCTGCCATCAAGGTTGTATCATCAGCATATCTGAGGTTGTTGATATTTCTTCCGGCAATCTTAATTCCGGTTTGGGATTCATCCAGTCCAGCCTTTCGCATAATGAATTCTGCATATAAGTTAAATAAGCAGGGAGACAATATACAGCCTTGTCGTACTCCTTTCCCAATTTTAAACCAATCAGTTATTCCATATCCAGTTCTAACTATTGCTTCTTGTCCCACATAGAGATTTCTCAGGAGTTCTAATTCAAGAGTTACTAATCCACAATGTGTGAATTTTACTAGATGGACTATTAACAGCCTTATAGGACAAGAAAGGGACACAGGTGGCGCTGTGGTCTAAACCACAGAGCCTAGAGCTTGCCGATCAGACGGTCGGAAGTTTGAATCTCCACGACAGGGTGAGCTCCCATTGTTTGGTCCCTGCTCCTGCCCACCTAGCAGTTCGAAAGCACGTCAAAGTGCAATAATAATAATAATTTTTTATTTGTACCCCGCCCATCTGGCCGGGTCTCCCCAGCCACTCTGGGAGGCTTCGAACAAATATTAAAATACATCAAAATCACAAGTTAAAAACTTCCCTAAACAGGGCTGCCTTCAGGTATTTTCTGTATGTAGGATAGTTGTTTATCACTTTAACCTCTGCTGGGAGGGCGTCCACAGGGTGGGCGCCACTACCGAGAAGGCCTTCTGCCTGGTTCCCTGTAGCTTTGCTTCTCGCAGTGAGGGAACCGCCAGAAGGCCCTCGGTGCTGGATCTCAGTGTCCGGGCTGAACGGTGGGGGTGGAGATGCTCCTTCAGGTATACAGGACCGAGGCCGTTTAGGGCTTTAAAGGTCAGCACCAACACTTGGAATTGTGCTCGGAAACGTACTGGGAGCCAATGTAGTTCTCTCAGGACCGGTGTTATGTGGTCCCAGCGGCCACTCCCAGTCACCAGTCTAGCTGCCGCATTCTGGATTAATTGTAGTTTCCGGGTCACCTTCAAAGGTAGCCCAACGTAGAGCGCATTGCAGTAGTCCAAGCGGGAGATAACTAGAGCATGTACCACTCTGGCGAGACAGTCTGCGGGCAGGTAGGGTCTCAGCCTGCGTACCAGATGGAGCTGGTAGACAGCTGCCCTGGACACAGAATTAACCTGCGCCTCCATGGACAGCTGTGAGTCCAAAATGACTCCCAGGCTGCGCACCTGGTCCTTCAGGGGCACAGTTACCCCATTCAGGACCAGGGAGTCCCCCACCCCCGCTCGCACCCTGTCCCCCCAAAACAGTACTTCTGTCTTGTCAGGATTCAACCTCAATCTGTTAGCCGCCATCCATCCTCCAACCGCCTCCAGGCACTCACACAGGACCTTCACTGCCTTCACTGGTTCTGATTTGAAAGAGAGGTAGAGCTGGGTATCATCCGCATACTGATGAACACCCAGCCCAAACCCCCTGATGATCTCTCCCAGCGGTTTCATATAGATGTTAAAAAGCAAGGGGGAGAGGACGGAACCCTGAGGCACCCCACAAGTGAGAGCCCAGGTGTCTGAACACTCATCCCCCACCACCACTTTCTGAACACGGCCCAGGAGGAAGGAGCGGAACCACTGTATAACAGTGGCCCCAGCTCCCAACCGCTCTAGGCGGTCCAGTAGGATGTTATGGTCGATGGTGTCAAAGGCCGCTGAGAGATCCAGCAGGACTAGGAAACAGCTCTCACCTTTGTCCCTAGCCTGCCGGAGATCATCAACCAGCGCGACCAAGGCAGTTTCAGTCCCATGATGAGGCCTGAATCCGGATTGGAAGGGATCCAAATGGTCCGCATCCTCCAGGCATGCCTGGAGTTGTTCAGCAACCACCCGCTCAATCACCTTGCCCAAGAATGGTAAATTTGAGACTGGGCGATAGTTGGCCATATTGGCATGGGTCTAAAGATGTTTTTTTAAAGAAGCGGTTTAATGACCGCCTCTTTCAGCGGGTCTGGGAAGACTCCCTCGCAGAGGGAAGCATTCACCACCCCGCGGAGCCCATCGCCCAGCCCTTCCCGGCTAGCTTTTATTAGCCAGGATGGGCAAGGATCAAGAAGACAGGTGGTTGGTTTCACTCGTCCAAGCAGCCTGTCCACATCCTCGGAAGTAACAGATTGGAATTGATCCCATGAAACATGACTAGACAGGGCTCTAGCACTCTCCCGCCCCGGCCCTGCTCCCACGG
Source organism: Darevskia armeniaca (assembly GCA_034641395.1). Taxonomy (NCBI): domain Eukaryota; kingdom Metazoa; phylum Chordata; class Lepidosauria; order Squamata; family Lacertidae; genus Darevskia; species Darevskia armeniaca. The sequence goes on from JAWWNF010000113.1 coordinate 1,134,638, forward strand.
TGGAGTCTACCTCCTTCCGAATCTGAGCGACTTTATCTGCAAAAAACTTTGCAAAAGCATTGCAGGAGATCTTGGGGTCCCTACCAGACCCCGATGATGAAGGTGGTTCTGCTAGATTGCGAACCACCTGGAAGAGTCTCCTGCTGCTGTTTTCTGCAGATGCAATAGAAACGGTGAAGAAGGTCATCTTCGCCGTCGCCATTGCCACTTGGTAGGCTCGAAGTTGAGCTCTAGCCCGTGTCCGGTCTGATTCAGAATGAGTTTTCCGCCACCGGCGCTCTAGCCGTCTCAGCGACTGTTTCATCGCCCTCAGCTCTGGGGAAAACCACGGGGCTGTCCGGGCTCCATGCAATCGGAGAGGGCGCTTCGGAGCCAGACAGTCAATAGCCCTGGTTAACTCCACATTCCAGCGGGCCACCAGGGAATCAGCTGAAAGGCCATCAACATGGGATAAAACATCCCCTACCACTCTCTGGAAGCCATTTGGATCCATTAAGTGGCGGGGGCGGACCATCCGAATCGGTCCCACCTCACAGCAGAGGGGAAGGGTCGCGGAGAAGTCTAGTTGCACCAGGAAGTGATCTGACCATGGCACTTCTTTTGTTTCGCTTTTACTTAGTGTCAGATCACCCACATCCATAGAGGTAAACACCAGGTCTAAGGCATGTCCGCGGCTATGAGTTGGGCCAAACTTATTCAGGGACAGCCCCATGGAGGCCATGCTTTCCACGAAGTCCCGAGCGGCCCCTTGTAAGGTCGTGTCGGCATGGATATTAAAATCTCCTAAGACAACCAAGCTAGGTGTCTCCAGAAGCACGTTCGCCACGACCTGAAGCAGCTCGGGCAGGGAATCCTTGGTGCAGCGGGGAGGTCGGTACACCAAAAGGAATCCTGTACTGCCCCTATTGCCCAACTTCCAGAACATGCACTCAGAAAACTGGGTCTTTCCAATAGGACGCCTGGTGCAAACTAATGACTTCCTAAAAATCACTGCAACCCCCCCTCCCCGCCCAGATGGCCTGGGTTGCTGTGAGTAAAAGAAACCTGGTGGACACGCAGCGGCAAGGACTGGCCCATCTGCCTCATCCAACCAAGTCTCTGTCACACATGCCAGGTCAAATCCTCCATCCACAATCAGGTCGTGGATGGCAGTTGTTTTGTTCATCGTTGACCTGGCATTACACAACAACACTTTCAGGTCATGTGGGTATCCCTTGTTGATTCCGGTACCCATCCAGTCAGGGCCAGACCCGGAGGCAGGAATAGTCCTCAAACAACGACTAAGCCTGCCTCCTCGGTAATGACATGGTCTGGTCCTAGCGTGACTCCTCCTCCTGCCCATGATCACTGAGATCGGATGTCCCAGTGCATCCCCCCCCTGTGGAACTTGCCCCAGCCATTCTGTTGGCTGGGACCCATTCCCGGGCAGCCCTGATCCCACCTCTTAAGAACAAAGTAAAACCTATATAAAAAACAACAGCAAAAACAAACAAGCAAAAAACACAAAAAACAATAAAACAATATAAACCAAAAACAATAAAAATTACAAATATAACAAAAGGTAAACAGCGTTTCCGTGTGCTGCTCTGTTTCGCCAGAAGCGGCTTAGTCATGCTGGCCACATGACCTGGAAGCTGTCTGTGGACAAGAAGAAGAAGAAGAAGAGTTTGGATTTGATATCCCGCTTTATCACTACACGAAGGAGTCTCCAAGCGGCTAACATTCTCCTTTCCCTTCCTCCCCCACAACAAACACTCTGTGAGGTGAGTGGGGCTGAGAGACTTCAGAGAAGCCCAAGGTCACCCAGCAGCTGCATGTGGAGGAGCGGAGACGCGAACCTGGTTCACCAGATTACGAGTCTACTGCTCTTAAACCACTACACCACACTGGCTGGACAAATGCCGGCTCCCTCGGCCTATAGAGTGAGATGAGCGTTGCAACCCCAGAGTCGTCTGCGACTGGACCTAATGGTCAGGGGTACCTTTACCTTTAGGAAAAGAAAAAAGAGGTAATCACAATTGAGGAATTTCTGCATGCAACTGCCCTCACCCACACTGCCAGTAATAAATAATAATAATAATAATAATAATAAATTATTTGTACCCCGCCCATCTGGCCGGGTCTTCCCAGCCACTCCCCAGCCACCCAGTATGCATATGTGTGATAGTTCAAATAGGGCCTAAAAGAAAGAGCATTTTGATTATCCCTGTTATGAAACTAGGGGGCGCGGGTGGCACTGTGGTTTAAACCACAGAGCCTAGGGCTTGTCAGCGGTCAGCAGTTCGAATCCCCATGACTGGGTGAGCTCCCGTTGCTCGGTCCCTGCTCCTGCCAACCTAATAGTTCGTAAACGGCGTTTCCGTGAGCTGCTCGGGTTCTCCAGAAGCGGCTTTGTCATGCTGGCCACATGATCTGGAAGCTGTACGCCGGTTCCCTCGGCCAATAATGCGAGATGAGCGCCACAACCCCAGAGTCAGTCACGACTGGACCTAATGGTCAGGGGTCCCTTTACCTTTACTATTATGAAACTATTTCATCATTAGAAAGTTTGCAAAGTTCACCAGAATCCTCAATGACTTATCCGGATTATGAAGCCATGTTGCTCATTTCTCAGAAACATGTTTTTCCTCCAGTTCTGCACCTGCTCAGTGAGCCACACAGATTCCAGGAGGTTTCAGAGAGGATTTTTCTTCCCCTTTATAATTATCAAAATCATAGTGATGTATTCCTCTCCTCACACAAAAGTGCCAGGGATTTCCCCAGAGGCAAATAATTTTAAATGAGAAAATGGGGCAACCTCCTGTAACAAGCTTGAAGGAAGAGCTGGGCCATAAATACCTCCTCTCCTATACTTCTCAGATCAATAAGTTATGTGCCATGGAAAGCCTAGTCTACGATTGAGGATAGGAAGGGGCTATGCAGGTGGGCAGTTTCCTCTCACTACCCTGAGGTCTGATTCCACGGCTGGACTCCTGTTGTTCTGTTGTAGTGTTGTCACTGATGTCACAAGGAAGGACATTGTCACTGGCGTTGCTAGGATGATATCGCTGCTGCTGCTGCTACTGCTGTTAATGCCCCAGGCAGTCTGTGGGAACTGTCCCTCAAGTCCCTTCTGGTATCGAAATGAACCATTGAATTATTACAAGGCAGGGGACCATCTCATTGCGGGATCATCTCACCCAAACCTGCTTTCTTTGAATCATACATCTTTTCTAAGCCCCCATCAACAAAGCTTTTTGAGTAAGTAACTGTGTGTTTCTGATTGATCTAATATTGCTCCATTGGCACTCTGGATGTTCCCAGATATACAAAGTTTAGGCAATGCTGAAATTAGATCAGGTCTTTAAAAAGGTAAAGGCACCCCTGACCATTAGGTCCAGTTACGGACGACTCTGGGGTTGCGGCGCTCATCTCGCTCTATAGGCCGAGGGAGCCAGCGTTTGTCTGCAGACAGCTTCCGGGTCATGTGGCCAGCATGACTAAGCCGCTTCTGGCGAACCAGAGCAGCGCACAGAAACGCCGTTTACCTTCCTGCCAGAGCATTACCTATTTATCTACTTGCACTTTAACGTGCTTTGGAACTGCTAGGTTGGAAGGAGCTGGGACTGAGCAATGGGAGCTCACCCCGTAGCGGGGATTCGAACCGCCAACCTTCTGATTGGCAAGCCCTAGGCTTTGTGGGCTAGACCACAGCTCCACCCGCGTCCCAGAGGTCTTTATTGAGCATTATTTCTGATTTATTAGGGGAGCAGTTATGTGACAATAAGTGTTGCTTCTGCATTCATCTCCATTAAATACCTCCATTAATAAGGTATTTAGACACCTTCCTTTTTTTTTGAATTTTTAAATTTTTATTGAAATACGCATATAGATTTACAAATATTTACAAATATAAACATCTTACAAAAGCTTTCGTGTGTTGGTTTCCTTACTACATTTCTAGTACACATCATACAAAGCCTGTATTATCCCCCCCTCCCCCCTCCCCCTCCCCCTCCCCCCTCCCCCCTATTCCCGCTGCTTCTCAGCTCGTGCTATGTTGCTAATTGGTAAATCCTTTCTGAATGCACTCCTAATCTTTGTATACTTTTATGTGCCTTCTTTATATTACTTTATATATCTTCTTTATTCCTTCATTGTTCCTATTGAACCTTTGATTTGCTGCCAAGAGGTTGGCGTTTCCTATTTAATTTTGATATACTCCTCAAATGCTTCCCATTCTTTCTTTCTCATCTCTTCTTTTATTCCTTTAATCTCACTGTCCTTTATTGCTAGTATTTAGACACCTTCCCATCGGTCTTTTGTTTACCCCATGTTTTTCACTGCCTTCGTATGTCATCTTCCAGAATGCAAAAAGTCCATTTCTTTTTAAGAATGTGGATTTGTTGTGGCAGGGCAACAGGGCCCTTTAATCCATTTCAACTGCACAAACCCCAAGTTCTCAAATCCCTCCAGCCATATAGTGACAGTCTAGAGCAGCATTTCTGTTAATGCTTATTGTAACTTTCAAGGGGTTAGTTAAAAGTATTTTCTGCTGCAAAATCAGAACATCCTTTCAGCAGCTTTCAAGCCTTTCACAAAACTTGAAAATACAGTTGATTTTGTTATTTGAAGACTGTGGACTTTTCATCATGAAAAATAACCTTTCAATTTGTCTCTGAATTGGTGAGTTAATATCTGCTTTGCAACAAGGGTAGGTCTCCCACCCTCAGTAAAAAATTACAGAGCATTTTCTTGGGGGTGGGGGGAGGAGATACAACAAATTGAGACTGATGTTGCCCAGAAACGTCCTTTGATTAATAAAAATAAAGAATTTGGCATTCTCTTCTCATTGAATGCAGAATGGCAGCCTGTCACAACTGTTGTGTTTGCTGGTTTGCAGTTTGGCTCCAACGCTGTATTGGCACATCCTGTCCTTCTTGTTTGCTGTTCAGGAGATGAATCAGGATCTCAGGATGCTGCCCAACATCACCCTAGGCTACAGCCTCTTTGAAACCTATTTTAACGGCAGACTGGTTTCCAATGCAATGCTAGACATGCATTCTGGTGGGGAAAGCCATCTTCCAAACTATAACTGCGGAAGACGGAAGAACCTCTTGGCTGTTTTTGAAAGGGCTGAACCTGACAACTCCATCCAGATTTCAAGCATGTTGGGCATGTACAAAGTCCCACAGGTAGGGAATGCCTCCCTGTCAAATATACTACAGTAGTGGATTGCCTGCATTTGCAGGGGTTTAGACTACATGACCACGTAGCTCTCTCCCAACTCTGCCATTCACCTTTTAGGAAAGGATGGTTCTAAAAAGATCTACAATAAGGTGAATCTAGCCTGAGATGCCCCACGGACATCAGAAGCACAGTGTGGCTTGATCAGGTCAAAGGACCAGTTAGCCCAGCATCCTGTTTTCAGATGAGTTCACCAGAGTCCTCTTCTGGAAAGCCTGCAGGCAGGACCCTCTTCACAATTTTGCTTTCTGCCTCTGAAAGTGGAGGGAAAACGTGGCCATTGTCCAAATGCTATTTATTAAATTTTCCATTTTAACCATCCAATCAAACCACATTAAACGTTCCAAATTATACCAATTATCCAATAATCAAACATTCCAAATATCGCCTTTGAAAGTGGAGGGAAAACATGGTCATTGTGGGTAGAAAAGATGGAATACCTTATCCTACCTGGATTTATCTTATCCTTTTTGAAAACCATCAAAGTTGGTGACAATCACTACAGTTTGTGGGGGCGAGTTCCGCAAAGAAAATGTCAAGAAAGCTTCGATCTAGTTTTTAGTAAAACGGTACAATTTGTTTGACATTACAATGGTTAGTACTTGTTATATATGGTAGTTATAATAGTCATTAATGACTTTTCCAGTTTGTAATGAAAAATCTATCTTTTAAAAATGTATTAATGGAACTTTTTGCACCACCTAGTGCAGCGTATTGATAAATCTAATTACTGGCACAATTTCACCATCCATTCACTATGCTAGTTTATCATGTGTTTTTATAATTAGGTCCAAGACAATCTCAAAAAGTGAGTTACAGGTAGGTAGCCGTGTTGGTCTGCTGTAGTTGAAGCAAAATAAAAAAAAATTCCTTCCAGAAGCACCTTAGAGACCAACTAAGTTTGTTCTTGGTATAAGTGAGGTTTCTCCTAAGCATCCAAAACACATCTCTATATATCACTAGGGGTGTTTGTGTGTGTGTGTGTGTGTGTGTGTACAATATATACATATTTTGTCACATAGCTATATATTTCTCCACATCCTAATATTCTGAAGAAACAGAATATCTGGACCTAAATCAGCCCTCTACTCTTCCTCACCAGGTCAGCTATGGCTCTTCTCATAATGATAAAACTCAGTTCCCTTTTGTCTACCAGATGATCCCCAAGGAAGAAATCCAGTACCTGGGGATTGTCAAGTTGCTCCTGCATTTTGGATGGACATGGATTGGTCTCTTTGCTTCAGACAATGACAGTGGAGAAAGGTTTTTGAATGCCATGAGACCTCTGACGATGAGTAGCGGAATCTGTGTAGCCTTCTCAGAAAGAGTGGCACGTGAGACTCTATATGTAGAGGAGTTCATGGGGAGGAAGCCACCTGTCATGTGGAGAAAAGTCAATGTATTTGTCTTCTATGGGGACTCTCGCTATGAATTTACTCCAATATTCGTGATACAAGAAATTCTTGAAAAGATACAAACTGGGGGAAAGTTTGGGTTACAACAGCTTTTCAAGACATCAACAGACTTTTGAATTACAATACTAAGCACTTTATGTACACCCATGGTTCTTTGTCCTTCACAATGAAGACCAGAACATGGACAAAACATGACTACTTTGAGCCATGGTCTGAAAGGACAATACAATTTTGGGGTGAATCATTTCACTGTTTATGTTCCAAGGATGTCCTGCCTGTGAAACAATGGATAAGATGCACAGAGAAAGAGAAACTGGAGATTCTTCCCCAGGAGGAGATTGAAAGGGCCCTGTCTCAAGACAGCTATATTACTTACAACAGCGTCCAAGCTGTGGCACTTGCCTTAAATTCTGCCTATTCTTCCAGATCCAAACAGATGCTGATGATGGGTAGAGGAGACAGTTGGGGACATGGAAGACTGCGGCCCTGGCAGGTACACATCTCTTTTTCAACACTACTACAAATGAGTAACCCATTCTCCAACTTTGGAATCAATGTCCTTCACTTAGGCATCATCTAAGATTAATAAAGATTATTTTATTGATTTATCATACAGGGAACCAGGCAGAGGGCCTTCTCGGTAGTGGCGCCCGCCCTGTGGAACGCCCTCCCAGCAGAGGTCAAAGATATAAACAATTATCTGATATTAGAAAATACCTGAAGGCAGCCCTGTTTAGGGAAGTTTTTAACCTGTGATATTTTAATGTATTTTAATATCTGTTGGAGGCCGCCCAGAGTGGCTGGGGGGACCCAGCCAGATGGGTGGGGTTCCAATTTAAAAAGTATTATTATTATTATTATTATTATTATTATTATTATTATTAAAATTATCCGCTGCCTTGAAGGACATCTTTGGAAGGTAAGAAAAGGGTAAGGACCAAACCCCAAACAAATCTGGAGTGGAATTCCTAAGATGGTTTGATGGCATCTTGTATGCCTCCATCCTTCCGGCAACTTCTGCAGCCAAGCTGGTGACAAATGTATTGCATTCCATTCCATTGGACTACATCAGTGAGGCTGAGATGGTCTTGCCATCTGGGCAGCCTTGGACCTCCAGACACACTGCCACAGCTTGTGCCCCAGAGTATGTTGCTTTGGTGCTGCTAATGCAACAAAAGACAGGAGAAAGCAGTTATGAGTTACCAGTCTCTGCAGCCACAGCAGGCACTGTGATTCTCCAGCCATTTCACTTCACCCCTGGAGGTGCACTCTATTGTCTCTCAAGACAGACGGATGCCCACAACAAAATGTGAGATTCATGACTAGGAATTCAGAAGGCTCTCATGTTACCTGAACTGCAATGTTTTTTCCTGTCATTCCAGCTTCACGCTTTCTTAAGAAGCATCCAGTTGTTTAACACCTCCAGGGGCGGACTCTATTCAGATGAGAATGGAGAGCTGGCAGCAGATTATGATATTGTGAACTGGGTGCTGTTTCCTAATGGGTCTCGTGGCAGAGTGAGAGTTGGGAGTGTAGAGAGACAGGCATCCTCAGATCTAAAACTCACCATTAACACAGAAGCCATGGTGTGGCCCTGGCAGTTTAAGCAGGTAGGGGAAATGATTGATTTTTCATCCCTCCCTGCATTTCATCTGTGAAGCTGAAATCATTTATACGGTTTACAGGATACTGAAAAAGGAAATTATTCTTATCCAATTCTTGTAAACCCAATCTAGACTTCATCTGTAACCATCCCCACAATTCCTATCCCAAACACTCCTTTCTTGAGTGAATCAACCACACCATTTCCTGCTTCAATGCCAGGTTCAAACATGTGATAACAGCATGAAACTGTTAGGATATACCCCGCCTGGGGCAGTTTGTGAGACTGCCCCAAAGCCAGAGCAAAACCGTGTGCATGTGGGAATGTTTGGGAACGTGGATGGAGATTTATAATTTAATATATCTCATCCTAACTTGCGCTTGCAAGTTCAACTAGCAGAGTAACATTCCCTTTTAAAATACACACAGCGGAAGTTGCTTTGATTCGCTAGAATCAGCTTAATCTAGTTTCCTGGTTTGTCACTATATTTCCCCTTTATCCCTCTTCAAATAAGACACAGCACACGTCTTCTATAAAAAGATATAAAACGTTTACTCACGGACATTCAATTGCAGAGACAGGAAGACTCCCAAAAGAAGGCAGGCTTATTCTTAGTAAAGATATTTACAATAGGGATCTCTCCATGTGGGAGAGAAGTCCATCAGGCCCCAGTTGGCTGGAAGCCAACTGAGCATCCTCCTCGCAGTCTGAGCGAGAGAGAGCGCAGAGAGGCAGAAAAAGGACAGAATGGCTGCTGGCCAGTGGGTTTTGCTAATACCTTCCCAGGTGAAGCCACTCCCACTTCTAGCTAGCAAAAGGAAGTTATCTCAATCCAGGTGACCAGGAAGTTGTGGCTGGAGGACTGAGATACCTTCTAGCATTGTTGTACTTGACTGCTCTAGTGTTTACATCCCACAGTGCGCACATCCCCGGCTACTGAGAGTCCGGTGGCGCAGTAATATGTGATTGTTCCCAGCATGAAGAACAACACACACAAGCCATAATTAAGGCTAAAACTATTTATTGTCATAATAGTGCAGAGAGAATCTCTGCTGCCAGCCCGTAAGACGGAGCTACCATAATGCTGTCCTTCCAGCTTGAGGACTAGCCAGAAGAGAGAATCGCCCAAAGGCTAGAATTACAACAGTACAGTAATACATAAACATTCCATGTAGGAAGTGATAAGGCAGCTTTCTCACGGTTCAGTGAGACAGGCAAAAGTGAAACCAGTCCTCGCTGCAGCTGGTGCCGCTCGGCTTGGACAAAAATCACAACAGAAACATGTGTCGCTCCATTCATCCAACAACCCTTGTTTCACATCTTTAATGCAGAATTCAGGCAATCTGAGTAGCATCTACACTCAGCTTCACAAAGTCATTGGAAACGCTCTAGCTCATGACCTGCAGCCAGGACCAGTGCTAGCGATTTTGGCACCCTAGGTGAGGGGACTGGCCACGTGACATCATTGCGCATGACGCACGTTGCGGAGCGGTGCCCCACCCCCCACTGCTGCGGTTTTCGCCCCAAGTTCCTTGCTCCGCCGCTGGCTCGGGCGGCGGCAGGGGGCAAGGGGCAGGCTGGCCAGCGCCCCCTCCATTTTGGCGCCCCCGCCGCGGTTTTCGCCCCAAGCTGCTTGCTCCGCCGCTGGTTGGGGCGGCACCGGGCGGCGGTGAGGGGTGGGGGGCAGGCTGGTCAGTGCCCCCTCCATTTTGGCGCCCTAGGCAACTGCCTAGTTCACCTTAATGGACGCACCGGCCCTGCCTGCAGCAGGTGTGCCAAAAAACCCTCCCTACAATCCCTTTTGTTAACAAGTACTTCCTGTTCCAACTTAGCATGAAGCCTGTGATCTTGCCTTGGCAGTCTGCTTTGACATTATCAGAGCAGCAAAATTATAGATAGTAGAATAGTTTGCAAGCACAAAGAGTATTTGCCTAAAAGTGGCTGTTTATGGAAACCTCTTCCAAACCCCATGATTCACTTCCACACCTCTAACACTTTCCTCTTGATGCTCTTTCACCCATGTTTAGACTATGCCTCGTGCCAGGTGTACCGAAAGCTGTCAACCTGGATACGCCAAGGTGGTTCAAGAAGGGCAGCCCATTTGCTGCTATGCTTGTGCTCTCTGTGCAGAAGGGACCATCTCCACTCAGGAAGGTGGGTGATTCAGAGGGAAAGGGCATCCCTTGGAGAATATAAATAGTGCAGAGATTCAAACATTGATGTAAAGCATTCACATTGGGGGAAAGGCACCAAGAATATCAAGGGAGTTAAGGGAAATATTTTTTTTAGCAAGGAAAGTTGTTATAGAAAGAAAAAGTGAACATATGAAGCTCAGGGAGGAGAGCTGGAATTGTCAGGAAATACCCCGCCTGGGGCAGTTTGTGAGACTGCCCCAAAGCCAGAGCAAAACCGTGTGCGCACATCCCCGGCTACAGAGAGTCCGGTGGCGCAGTAATATGTGATTGTTCCCAGCATGAAGGACAACACACACAAGCCATAAATAAGGCTAAAACTATTTATTGTAGGAATAGTGCAGAGAGAATCTCTGCTGCCAGCTCAATGACAGAGCTGCCATAAAGCCGTCTGTCCGGCATCTTGGTCTAGCAAGAAGAAGCCAGCCCAAAGCTAGGATTACAATAGTACAGTAAAACATAAACATTCCATGTAGGAAAAGATAAGGCAGCTTTCTCACGGCTTACTGAGACAGGCAAAAGTCAGACCAGGCCTCGCTGCAGCTGTTTCCGCTCGGCTTAGACAAAAATCATAACAGGAATATGCAGGCAGTTCAGGGGAGCTAGCAGCATACACACTGAGTATATAACTAGAAAGACAGAAGAAGGTGGCAGGTGATTAAGGCAAAAAATAAGAGGCACATGGAGGATGGAAGAAAATTAAGACCTTTCTCCATTTAGAGTCCTTGGGTCAGTATATTCTGCCTTAAAAGGAAGGATGTGCCATATTGTCTAGAAAGACAGTGTCTGTCCTCAGCTTGAGAAAAGGTGAGCTATGGAACTCCTTCCCACATGGAAAGAATGCTACAATTTGTGCTTCGTGCCCCAGTCATTTCCAGATCTTTTGAATAGGCTCTTGGGAGAAAAGGGGTGAGAACCCTAGTCACAAAGATTTGGTTAATATGAGATGAAAGATCTGACGTTGGAAGGAGAGAAAAGAGAGAGAGGATCTGATGGATGCTGCCCACAACATGTGCACCCTTTTTGTGATTTTAATTTCATGCTGCTTTTTATATAAGACCTCTAAAGATATAAGATTGTTTCCGCTCAGCTAATTCTAGAATATAAACCCTCTCTCACGCATGGATATGCTATTAAATGCAGTAGGAAAAGTAATATTATGGTTATAAGTTTCCCTGAAGCCTCTCTTCTTCCTTTCAGATGCAGATCACTGCACCAAATGTGCAGAAGATCAACATCCAAACAAGGAGCAAGATCAATGCATCTCCAAGATTATCACCTTCCTTGCCCATAAAGAACCCTTGGGGATCACTCTTGGTTTCTTTGCCCTATTCTTGTTCTTAACCACATGCTTCATTTTGGGGGTCTACATAAAATATATGAAAACTCCAATAGTCAAAGCCAACAACAGAGACCTTTCCTACATACTCCTTGTATCTCTCATGCTTTCATTTTTGTCCTCCTTTCTGTTCATTGGTTGGCCAAACAAAGCAACCTGCCTTCTCCGACAAACAGCCTTCAGCATCATCTTCTCAGTTGCTGTTTCATCTGTGTTGGCAAAAACCATCATGGTGGTGCTGGCCTTCCTGGCTACAAAGCCAGGAACAAGGTGAGAAAATGGCTGGGGAAAAGTCTGCCCAACTCCATTATCATTTCCTGTTCCAGTGTCCAAGTTCTCCTCTGCACCATCTGGCTAGGGATTTCTCCCCCGTTTCCAGAGTCCAACATGCACTCCCAAGCTGGAGAGATCATCCTGCAATGCAACGAAGGGTCTGTTGCCATGTTTTATGGTGCCCTGGGCTACATGGCCTTCTTAGCTGTCATCTGCTTCATGGTGGCTTTCCTAGCCAGGAATCTGCCTGCAGCCTTCAATGAAGCCAAGCTGATCACCTTCAGCATGCTGGTCTTCTGCAGTGTTTGGGTGTCCTTTGTGCCCACCTACCTGAGCACCAAGGGGAAATACATGGTCGCTGTTCAGGTCTTCTCCATCTTGGCCTCCAGTGCTGGGCTTCTGGGCTGCATCTTCCTTCCCAAGTGCTACATTATTGTGCTGAGACCTGATTTGAATACAAAGGAGCATCTCACAGTGAAATCGAAGTGAGACATTTGATTCTTTGATGTTTTATTAGCTGCCCTGTTTAGTGAGCAGTCCAGTTATATAGAGATGCCACAAACTGACCCTGAGGCTTTCATTTGCCATTGAATTATAAGGAATTAGGTGATAACCAACTCCGGAAAGCAACTTGTCAAAATGTTTTACACTATTGTTACTTTCCACTGGAAAGCAGTCTGCCTCTTTTTAAATTTTCTCATAATTCATAATTTCTGAATAAATATGCCATCCATGCTGCTTCCAGGGCAACCCGTGACTTACTCAAAGTTTTTGTGTTTTCTCAAAAACTCTCCTGTGCAGTTTTTGCCAGTGGGGTAGGAAGCATCCATCAAGAGAGAGTGAGCAGAGCTGGTGGTGCTGGAGAGAGAGAGTAAGAAAAAGAGAATAGCAGATAGATGTCTCCGTCCAGAAGAAAATACAGACACCCCTTCCAGAAGGAAAGTGAAGTAACTTAATTGTAGAGCACCTGCTTTCCATGCAGATGGCCCCAGGTTCAATCCCTAGCATCTCCAGTTGGACTGGGTGAATGTCTCCTGTTTAAAACCCTGGAGAACCACTGGCTTCGGTCCAGTATACCTGAAGGAGCGTCTCCACCCCACCGTTCTGCCCGGACCCTGAGGTCCAGTGCCGAGGGTCTTCTGGCGGTTCCCTCACTACGAGAAGCCAAGTTACAGGGAACCAGGCAGAGGGCCTTCTCGGTAGTGGCGCCCGCCCTGTGGAACGCCCTCCCTTCAGATGTCAAAGAGAACAACAACTACCAGACCTTTAGAAGACATCTGAAGGCAGCCCTGTTTAGGGAGGCTTTTAATGTTTAATATATTACTGTTCTGTTGAAAGCCGCCCAGAGTGGCTGGGGAAACCCAGCCAGATGGGCGGGGTATAAATAATAAATTATTATTATTATTATTATTATTATTATTACCCATCAGTGTAGACCCTATGGAGCTAGTTCAGGGTTTACCAAACTTGGGTCTCCAGCTGTTTTTGGACTACAGTTCCCATCATCCCTAGCTAGCAGGACCAGTGGTCAGGGAATATGGGAACTGTAGTCCAAAAACAGTCAGAGATCCATGTTTTGGAAACCCTGAACTAGATGGTCCTGATTCCATACCCTGCAGATTTCTGTGTTCCTAAAAACAGGACCTCCACTTGTTACTTTCTGTACACATTTCTCTGGATATTTCTGCAGAGGCTCAGGGAAGCCAAGGGCCATTTCTCCTCAGCCACTCATGTGCCCTCTCCTGTCTTCTGTCCTGGCTAGTGCTAGAAGGGGACAGGGGACCTCACACCTTCCCTCAGGAGGTGTATTCAAAAGGGCTTTCCCCCACTCTAACTCACTGGAAATCAGAAGCTGTCATGTAGGTGCCATTTCCATTATGAGAGAACAAGGGAGGGTTACATAGTGACTTCCAGCACCTTCTAGAAAAATAGCACTGATCTCAACAGCTTCACTCCACAACCCTCTTTATCTGTGCCATTACAATTGCTCATACAAATGGCAGGTTCTTCTCTTATCTCTGTCTTTCATGAGGTAAAATTTTGTTTCAAAAGCCATGGGCACAGGCAAAGTAGGCAGATAAATATTTTAAATAAATTGATAATTTATAAGTCAAGCACTATTAGGCCAACCAATGGGAGGGAAGCTAAGAGGAGAAGAGCCAGTCTGAAAGCAGGGCCTGCCATATCCTCCCTCCATGCTCTGGGATTCTGAGAGGGGCAGGACTTTGACCCACACCTGGTTAAACCTTCCTCTCCAGCACAGACTTTCTAGAGGGTTTTGATGGAAGGGAAGAGAGGGAACTGATGAAGGCAGAAGAGCAGTAAGATTCAATGGGATTCCTTGCCACATTCCTATCCACTGGATTCCAACTTGGGTGCCTAGGTTTCCAATGAACACAGACCAAGTGTCCCTATTTTCCGGGGACTGTCCCAGATTTACAGAAGCCGTTCTGGTTTCTGATTGATTCTGGAATGTGCCCCTGTTATCATCAGAGAAGTGTTGGAGGGTGTGGAGTTCTATGACCCCAAAGCCCAGGAAATAGGGTCGCCATACATACGGAATTCCCAGGTATAGCCGATATTTGGCCCTTGTAAACAGTGTCCAGGTGAAAATGCTGAAATGTCCTGGAAAATCTGGACGTATGGCAGAAGTTGGAATACTGCAGTCGGAAGCAGTGTCCAGGTGGAAATCACTGAAATGTCCAGGAAAGTCCAGACCAGGGGTCAGCAAACTTTTTCAGCAGGGAGCCAGTCCACTGTCCCTCAGACCTTGTGGGGGGCCGTACTATTTTTTTTTGGGGGGGGGAAGGATTTCCTATGCCCCACAAATAACCCAGAGATGCATTTTAAACAAAAGCACACATTCTACTCATGTAAAAACACGCTGATTCCCGGACCGTCCGAGGGCCGGATTTAGAAGGTGATTGGGCCGCATCCAGCCCCCGGGCCTTAGTTTGCCTACCCATGGTCCAGACATATGTGTCATTTTTGGTGACTTTCATTAAAAATAACTCAAAAGCTCAACAACTTTGCCATAAAAATCTCAAGAACCGGATTCTCATTTTTTGACATATGGAAACACCAGATAAGTCTTATGTTGACTTGATGATTTGATAGGAGAGTGAAATGGTACCACACACAGATAATGGAGATGTTTTTTGTACACTGATGAGGGGGAGGGATATTTCATGTGTGATCTTTCAAATATATCCTCAAAACTACAAAGCGAGTTCTCCACTACACAGAGAGCTCATGTTGCGGTGGGGGCAGGAAAGCCACCTCCCCTTGTAGCTGGGGGTTTGGCTTGCTGGCCACAGCTAGTATTGACCCAGGGTGTTGCTGGGGAAAAACACATGTATCTATTTGTGATGGACAGCCCAGCGTCCTTTAAAACTGATCAGCACGTGGTGCGACCTTCCTCTTTGCTGCGAGCTTCGGATCTCCCGCCCCTCCTCCCTGGTATAGGCTTGTGCATTGACCTTGCTGTTGCCTGTCATGGGGTCGTCTGCTTTTGTGGCAGGGGCCTAGTAGGAATTTTTCCATTTGGCTGATTGGCTGTGCCATTTGGTTTTCGCCTACTACGTAGCAACTAGTCACAACTTGTAAGGTTGGCGGTTAGGCATTGGTTGTGTTGGTTAATGGGGTGGGCGGTAGCCCCCCAAAAGTGATCATGGTGCGTGGGAATTCCGTTAAAGGAATCCAGCGGCTCAATATGCTTGTCCGAACCCGGTAGGGTTGCAGGGCCGTGCATTAGCCCTGGGACCTCTGGGGAAGGGGGAGGTCTCTGCGTCCCAGCTTCCATTCAACTCTCCCCAGACTGGTCCCCCCCCCCCCCCCCCCGCTGACAAGTGGTCAGCTCTGTCCTGTCGGACAGCTAGTCTTCTTCGCTGACAAGTGGTCAGCTCTGTCCCATCGGACAGCGTGAACCAATGCCTACGCAACCATTCATGTGTTTTGTATTTCAATAAAGTTGTGGCCAAAACTATGCCAAAAACCCAAACAAAAATTACGTCTCATGTGTGAATTTATTGGTGGGGGGGGTGGCTTGGTGACCTCTACACGCAAGTATTTTCACCCATAGCCTTATGGAAGCCTCTCTTCAATACAATGTTGGCCAAATGCAGCTGCACCCTCACTGGTCCTTCTCAGGATACAGAACCTCATCGGTGAGTTCTCACAAACATGTTTTTCTTCCCGCTCTGAACCTGTTCCCTGAGCCACACAAGGAATCCAAAAAGATTCAGAGGTGAAACTTCCTCCGCTTTATAATTATAAAAAAATCATAGTGATTTATTCCTCTTCTCACAACCAAATCTCCAGGGACTTCCCATGAGACCAATAACCGAAACATCAAAATCAAGGGAAGCATGATGTAACTTTTTTGTAAAAAGCTTGGAAGAATAACTGTGGCATAAATACCTCCTATTAACGAAATGATCAACAAGACTTGTGCCGATGAGAACCTGGTCAGAGGCATGGCTTGTTTTTGCTGCCTTGAAAGCTACATCCAAGCCTGGACTCCAGTTGTGTAACTGAAGTCTCTATTGTTGTCGCAAGAGAGGCGACTGTCACTGCCATCTCTAGAATGATATCTGTGCTTCTGCTCCTGCTGCTCCTATTGCCCCATGGAGCCTGTGGGATGCAGGAGGCAAAATGCTCCTCGAATCCACCCAAGCATCTGAATAAACCAATGAATTATTACAGGCCAGGAGACTACCTTGTTGGTGGCGTCACATCTTTGAAAAGTGCTACCTTTGAGCCATACAGCTTCTCCCAGCACCCCTCCACTAGGCTTGAAGAGTGAGTAGCTACGTGCTGATGGGTTTATTGTTGCCCACCTTCACTCTTGACTCTTCCCACCTTCCAGTGCAGCCAAAAGCAGATTGCATTTCTGTGCTGGTCCCTGGGGTATCCGAAAGGCAAGGTCCAAGTCCGGCCCGTGGTCAGAGGTACAACGTAGAGGCAGTCCGTAATAACTGAAGCTGGGTGCAGGGCAGGGAGTCAGGCGAAGTCAGGAACAGGTAGGCAAGCAGGGAACCAGGGCGGGTCAGGAGCTCAGGCAGGAAAGCAGGACAGGTTTCAAGCAGGAACTGGTAACCAACAATGTTGCTCCTGCAACTTGGGCCTGGGGCTGGCCGGCTCTTATCTGCCCCGAGGCATAGGGCGACCCTGATCCTCCGGAGACTCGCCTCTCCTGGCTTGGAGGCGAGCACTCCTCCTGCGGGAACTCAGTTCCCTTCGCCTCTCTGCCCTGAGCCTCTGCAGCTCAGGAGAGGCTGGAGGGTTCCCGGACCCAGAGGCAACCTCAGCTTCCCCTGACGGGGCTGGGAGTGGAGCACCTGCAGGCAATGGGTCCTCCATCCCATCAGGAGCCAGAGCAGACTCAGCAGATGCCTGCACCTGAGGATCCAGCACAGGTGAGGACCCTTCAGACTCAGGCCCTAGCCCCGGCTCTGCTGGTTCTGGAGGCGGGGAATCCTGTGCAGGCTGGGATCCCTCAGGTTCGGCATCTGAGTCTGAATCCCAGGCCATCACAATTTCCCTGCTTCCCTGGGTCAAACTCTCTCCTTACATTTAACCTGAGTTTAGTGAATACAAAAACGGAATCTTGAGCACAACTGGTCAGTTCATGACCTGCATCCAGGGAGATTCGCACAGTTTCGTGTGGCGATAATTCGTTAAGGAGCAACTCGGTTTTCCAGAATAATTTCGACCGAAACAACCAAAGCATTTCTGCTTTCAGATCTTGTGATAAGAAGCAGTCTGTAGCTTCTTTTTTTGGGGGGGGTGTCTAAAAGCAAAAACCAACACACAGATTCTCCCTCTATGCTCTATCCCCAGCATAACTGCCTAGCAGAAAAGTTCCAGGTGTTGCTGGATATGTTCAAAATACACCTGTTCTTTAACAAGAATAACCAATTTCACTGTGCAATTGAGAATTTGGAGAGAGGGGAAGGGACAGTGAGGGGTCAAGCAAGGTTCGTTGGCATGAGGATCAAGTTACTGGGTGGAATTAAAAGTAGTGCTAACAAGTACTTTTGATGGAACTCCTGATAGAACGATCTCTCCTCCCTCCCTCCCACCCCAGGCCAGTACTGTCAACTTTCGGATTTGAAAATAAGGGATTTTTTCAAACTTTCAGATTTGAAAATAAGGGATGCCGCAAGGGCGGTGCAATGGCACCAAGTAGCCTCGCCACCCTGCGCTCCAGAGGCTGCACGTGAATGGGTGAGCGAAAGAGCGAGCGCATAGACAGCAGGCAGGCTGTCTGTCTGGTTGGCCGTGAGGTTCTGGCTGCACAAGGCATGCAAGCTCCCCCCCCAGTCGGTCTCAGACTCCTTATTGGCAGCCGAGCAACGCAGCTGAGGAGCCTCCCTGGCCGGCAGGGAGGGAGAGGAGCTGCTTCCTTTGAAATCCGGGATATTTAAGGGATATCAACAATCCGGGATAGCAGCGGGAAACGTCATTGGAATAAGGGAGTTTCCCACAAAAAAAGGGAGGGTTGACAGCTATGGTGAGGAGGGTTCAAAAATGAAGGTCCAGTTAAGAACAAAAATGGGGAATGTTGTTGCTTTCAGGAGTAAGCCTTCAAAGAACCATATTAAATGCATAATAAATGTTAATTCAGCTGTGTTGCTCGGCTGCCAATAAGGAGTCTGAGACCGACTGGGGGCGGAGCTTGCATGCCTTGTGCAGCCAGACCCTCATGCCCAACCAGCCAGCCAGCCTGCCTGCCGTCTACGCGCTTGCTCTTTCGCTCACCCGTTCATGCGCAGCCTCTGGAGCGCAGGGTGGCGAGGCTACTTGGTGCCATTGCACCGCCCTTGCGGCATCCCTTATTTTCAAATCCGAAAGTTCGAAAAAATCCCTTATTTTCAAATCCGAAAGTTGACAGCTATGCTCCTCACCCTCAATACAATCATGAAGATCATTATCTGGGGATAACTTAGTGTGATATTTATGCTGCCTGAGCAGGCGCTTAGATGCATTAAAACTTTAACATGTCAGAGACAGGAGCATGGCAGTGTGTCACTCACAAATGCTGTTTCTTTGATGGCAGTGAGTCTACTCCAAATTACTGGCACATCCTGTCCTTCTTGTTTGCTGTTCAGGAGATCAACCAGGATCCCAGGATCTTGCCCAACTTCACCCTGGGATACAACCTATTTGACACCTATTATGATGGCCGACTGGTTTCCAATGCCATGTTAGATATGCATTCCGGTAGGGTGAACAATATTCCAAACTATAACTGTGGAAGACGCAAGAACCTCTTGACTATTATTGAAGGGGCTGAATCAGACATCTCCATCCAGATTTCTAGCATGTTGGGCATCTACAAAATCCCACAGGTAGGGAATGGGATGGGCAGCAGTCAGGGATACAACAGAAGTGGATGTCCTGCATGGGAAGGGGGGGGATGAGATTAGATGACTTATGAACTTACTTCCAACTCTATGATGATCCTTTTTTGAAGGATTCCCCTAAAACGATTTACAACAGACATTGGCATACTTACCTTCTTGTTGTATCAATGGTTTAATTCACCTTCCTGCTTTGTTACTGGGGTTGAGATGATCTGTCAGCTGTTACTCCCTATTGAGCATGACTTGTATAAAAATGAAGAGCCATGCCAGGCCCAAGCTAAGGTGGTATCTCTGTTCTCAATTCTTATCACCTCAGTGTCAGATATTTACTTGCCTGTGCATTTTAAAGATTTCACTGTTTCACTTACTCTCTAGCTGCTTGAATTTTAGGGGCAGCCATATACCGGTATTATAATTTGGGGTTTTATTGTTTTATAATTCTCTTGTAGGGTTCACTTCTGCCATGTATTGGGCCCCTCTCTGGTATCTTAAACAAAAGTAAAATGTAAATTGGGTGCGGTGTCTTTGCAAAGCAGGTGGAGGTACCATTTAGTGTGTTTAAGAGCTTATTTGGGGATTCAGTACTAAACATTTCACCTGGGAGGTGACAGTCCCTCTGTCATGAAGTTATATGATTTGGTGCAGCCTAATTTTTATTTCTGGCATGCATTAAAACATTTCCAGGCTGCTCATCCTCTCCACCATAAATAAGGAACTAGGAGCAAATTTGTCTCAGTCATCATTTTATAATTTGCTTGTACACTTTATATTATTATATATACTCCACTCTATATAGATACAGATAAATGATGGGCTATCTTTTTGAAAAGTAAATAATAATAATAATAATAATAATAATAATATAGGGACTGTATTCTTATAAAAGGTGGAGGTACAATGTCATATGTTCAAAAGCTTTTCGGTGGTTCTAGCACCCAGAATTGCTCCTTGGAGTGGATAATCTCTTAGTCATGCAGGCATATTATTTGATGCAGCCCAAGGCTTTTTCATGGTGTTCAAAGCAGGAGCAATTTAGTCTCACAAAAGCCAGGAGAACACAAAGAAAAGACAGAAGGTGCACCAATAAGCAAATCCTGCTTTCAGTAAGAGTGTTTGGGTACAAGATTTGCTTGCGCTATTAACGTTTACTGTTTGTTATGTTTGGAACTTATATTGGGGGGAAAACACATTTACAAATTGCAATAAAAAGGATATTTTATAAATTCAGAAGTGTTTGCACCATACAGAGCAGTCTGTGAGTAAATCTCATTACGGGCACAATTTCGGTAACAATTGGCTAGCCTATGTCACAGTGTAGTACATTTTAAGAATCTGTCCAGGACTAGCGTGTGTGTGTGTGTGTGTGTGTGTGTGTGTGTGTGTGTGTGTGTGTGAGAGAGAGAGAGAGAGAGAGAGAGAGAGAGAGAGAGAGAGAGAGAGAGAGAGACTTTGGTTCAAAACCTAGTGTCTCCACGAAGCAAAATATCTAGCCATATAGCAAACCCTTAGACTAGACCAGTGTTTCCCAACCTAATCTAGGCAACGGCACACTTGAATCAATGAAAAAATCTCACGGCACACCGCTCCTCCCCCACCCGGCTGTGCCGGGTCGCCTGACCCAGAGTTACCTCTGGGATCAGCTGTAGCGCGGCGCGCGCGAGGCTTCCGGTCGGGATTCTCGAGCGAGGCTGCTGTTGCTGCTGCTGCAGCAGCCAAGGGAGCAGCGCCGCCCTGGCTTCCGCTTCGCCGCCGGGCTCCAGCAGTGCCGCCACCACGGTCCTGTGCAGCCCTGGGCTGCAGGTCCCTTTTTCCGCGGCACATCAGCCGGTGTCTCGCGGCACACTAGTGTGCCACGGCACACCGGTTGGGAAATGCTGGACTAGACTACTCACAGAAGGCAGAGAGCATGGTTAACTCACACCTAGTGGTGCCCTCAAATTTACTGTTTTCTTCTCTTTTGATTAAGTGAAAGGTTACCTTTAATACCTACGAGGGGAAAAAATAAAGCACTGCCTTTAGAATTCATTTGTTTTGGTGCTGGGAGAGATACCGTACCTTGGATAGTTTAGCCCACCACTGATAAATACTTGAAAGAGGATGAATAATTTTGCCAGCTCTTAATAGTTCTATCTTAACGGATATCTGATATTCTTCCTTTTCTCACTAGATCAGTTCTGGCTTTGCTCTTAATGATGAAACACAGTTCCCTTTTGCCTACCGGATGATCCCCAAGGAAGAAACTCAGTATATGGGGATTGCCAAGTTGCTCCTGCATTTTGGATGGACTTGGATTGGCCTCTTTGCCCCAGACAATTATAACGGGGAAAGATTCTTGAATGCCTTAATAACGTAGTGAACCCTTTGGAGATAAGGAAAAACTTCGAGAGGTTTTATAAACAGTTGTACAAAGAAGAGACCAAGGAAAAGGACAAAATAGAGCAATACATAGCTGAAAACGGCCTACAGAAAATCCCTGAAAGTATGAAAGGCCCCCTAAACCACCCCATAACACCAAGTGAAGTGGAAACTGCAATCAGCAATATGAAGATGGATAAGGCCCCAGGACCTGATGGACTCACAGCAAAGTATTACAGAACTTTGAAAGACTGGATAACTCAACCATTAATGGAAGTCTGTAACGAAATCTTGAAGGGAAAAGGGGCACCGGAGTCTTGGAAGGACGCATACATAACACTGATACCAAAGCCAGAGGTGGATCGCACACAGATGAAGAACTACAGACCTATCTCCCTCCTAAATGTGGACTATAAAATCTTTGCAAACATTATGGCTAGCAGACTCAGGAAGGTTCTAAAGGAGGTTATCCACCAGGATCAAGCCGGTTTCTTACCGGAGAGACATTTAAATACCAACATAAGAAATGTGGTGGATATCCTTGAAAAACTAGAACAAGATAAGAATGACAAAGCAATCCTGATGTTTGTGGACGCCGAAAAAGCATTTGACAACGTATCCTGGATATTTATGAAAAAGAATTTGCAACATATGGAGGTGGGGAATGGTTTTATGAATGGTATCGAAGCGATATACACCGATCAGAAAGCCAAAATCATCATCAACAATGTGGTATCAGATAACATCAGAATACAGAAAGGAACAAGACAAGGTTGCCCCTTATCCCCGTTACTTTTCATCACAGTCCTGGAGGTACTTTTAAACATGATAAGGAACAACCCAGAGATAAAAGGGGTGGCGGTGGGGGCCAAAGAATATAAATTAAAAGCCTTCGCTGATGACCTAGTTTTGACACTACGAAACCCAGACTCCAGTGCCCCAAAGGCACTGGAGGTGATACAAGACTTTGGGGAAGTAGCAGGATTTAAATTAAACAAAGCCAAAACCAAAGTTCTAGGGAAAAACCTGACACAAGGTGAAAAAGAAAATCTGGAGAAAGAGATAGGCCTACAGTTTACAAAAAAAGTAAAGTATCTGGGCATCAATATGACTGCGAGAAATCAAAATCTGTTTAAAGACAATTACGAAAAGGTATGGAATGAGATAAAGAAAGATCTGGAGATCTGGAACAATCTGAAATTGTCCTTGATGGGCCGAATTGCAGTAATAAAGATGAATGTGCTGCCTAAATTATTATTTCTTTTCCAGGCAATTCCAATACTTGATAAGATGGAACCTTTCAAGAAGTGGCAGAGGAACATATCAAGATTTGTCTGGCAGGGGAAAAAACCCAGAATCAAATTCAAGATACTAACAGATGATAAGAAAAGAGGGGGTTTTTCCCTGCCGGAACTGAGTATTTATTTTGAAGCGGCAGCCCTCTGCTGGCTGAAAGATTGGTTCCTATTAGAAAACACAGATATACTAGACCTGGAAGGATATGACAATAAATTTGGATGGCATGCATATCTATGGTACGACAAGATAAAGGCCCACCAAGGATTTAAAAATCACATAATAAGGAAGGCTCTTTTTAGAGTCTGGATGAAGTACAAGGATCTCCTAGAAAGAAAAACACCCAGATGGCTGTCACCAGCAGAAGCAAAGGCCTATAAAAGAGTCAACGCAGAAGGAAACTGGATAAAATACTCCGAGATGTTGATATATGAAGGAGAACAAGTCAGGTTGAAACCCTTTGAACAATTGAGAGAAAGGATTCGAGACTGGTTACAGTATCATCAGATTAATGAACTTTTCAAAATGGACAAAAAGATTGGCTTCCAAATGGAAAAGTCAAAATTGGAAACAGAACTGTTAGAACCAAAAAATAAGACCTTGTCAAGAATGTACAACTTGCTGTTGGAATGGCATACGCAAGACGAGTTAGTAAAATCTGCAATGATAGATTGGGCAAAAGATGTAGGACATAACATCATGATGGCGGACTGGGAAAGACTATGGAAAACAGGTATAAAATTTACAGCATGTACTTTGTTAAGAGAAAATATAATGAAAATGATTTACAGATGGTATCTAACCCCAGTGAAACTGGCAAAAATCTATCATTTGCAGGATAATAAATGTTGGAAATGTGGCAACACGGAAGGAACATTCTATCATATGTGGTGGACCTGCCCAAGGTTGAAGGCATTCTGGGAGATGATATATAATGAGATGAAGAAGGTGTTTAAAAACACATTTTTGAAGAAACCAGAGGCCTTTCTCCTGGGAATGGTTCACCAAGTTCTACCAAAAGATGACCACACGTTGTTTATGTATGCCACAACTGCAGCAAGAATTCTTATCGCAAAATATTGGAAGACAAAGGACTTACCGACATTAGAAGAATGGCAGATGAAAATGATGGACTATATGGAGACCGCTGAGCTGACCGGGCGAATCCGCGACCAGAGGGATGACGAAGTGGAAAAAGAATGGAGAAAATTTAAAGACTATCTTAAAAAATATTATAAAGTATAGAACTAACATAAACAGAAATGTCAATGTATAAAAGTAGTTTATAAAAGTTAGATATAGTAAATATGATGGTAGTTAGAATATAGGAATAAGTGTTAAGGATGATAGAATTAAATTTTTTGTCTAGTATATATACCTATTAGAAACTATGAGATTGAAGAAAAGATTAAGAAGTTATAGGTAGAGTAAAATAATATAACTAAAATAAGTTGGTAATGGAATAGATATGATAAGATTAAATATTAGGAAATTGCTGGTAGTAAATAGATAAGGAGAACCGACACAGAGGGGCAGAGTGGAGGAAGCTATTAGAGAATGTTAAGGATCTAGGAGAAGAATATTAATATTAATATGTTGTGTACTTTTTTTTTGTCTTTTTTTTGTTGTTTGTGTTTTATTGTATGTTTGTCTATTTTTGGTGTGTTAAAAATAAAATATTATTTTGAAAAAAAAAAAAAGATTCTTGAATGCCTTGACTCCTTTGATGAGTAGCAGTGGAATTTGTGTTGCCTTCACAGAAAGAATAACACAAAAGGGTCTATATGAAATTTATTTACAGGGTGAACCACCCGACGTGTGGAAACGAGTCAATGTATTTGTTTTCTTTGGGGACTCTCACTATGATTTTGGGGTGATCGTCAGGATACAAATGCTCCTCGAAAAGACGCAAACTGGGAAAAGAGTCTGGGTCACAACAGCTTTTCAGGACATGAACTCGCTTTTGACTTATCACATTGATTCCTTCAGGTACACCCATGGTTCTCTGTCTTTTGCAATAAAAACTAGGGAAAGGACAAAATGTGAATACTACGTGCCATCGTCTTTTGTAACACATCAGTTTTGGAGTAAATCATTTCACTGTTTATGTCCATCCATGGAAGGTTGGACAAGATGCACAGAGAAAGGGAAACTGAAGGTTCTTCCCCAAGAGGAGATTGAAAGAACCCTGTCTCAAGACAGCTACGTCATTTACAACAGTGTCCAAGCTGTGGCAATTGCCTTAAATGCGGCATATTTGTCCAGATCCAAACAGATGTTGATGGTGGGTGGAAGAGAGAGATTGGAACTTCAAAGGCTGCAGCCATGGCAGGTATTCCTTTTTCAAATTGCAACCCATTGTCCAGCTCTGCAACCAGTATCCTGCATCCACAATTGAATTTGAAAGTCATGATGAAACTCACTCCCCCGCCCCACCCAATTTCTGAGGCCCATTGTAAGCCTATGGGCACAGGTCAGCTATTGGGCATGCTTTTTTTAAAAAAAAAATTAAAATAAACTTTATTTATCAATCACATAGAATTTACAAAGAATTACACCAAATACACGAAATACAAGCACAAACACAAAATCAAAACTGACAACACCAATTTAGACTGAAATAAACTTGGGGATAGAAATTTATAAATAAGTAAGATCAAGAAATGAATATACCCTATATACTCGAGTATAAGCCTAGTTTTTCAGCACATTTTTTTGTGCTGAAAAAGCCGCCCTCGGCTTATACTCGAGTGAGGCAGGCAGTGGGTACTTACATCTTATTAGTTGAATAGTAATAATGGGAAACTATAAGTTAGAGTGTTAATATATATATATATATATATATATATATATATATATATATATATATATATATATATGTATAATATTAGAAATAGCAAAATACGAATAATAAGAATAAGAAACAATTCACAAACAGTAAGAAGTCATATTTTAATTACTACCTTAAAAAAAACAAAACAGATTGTAATCTTTGTAGTCTTGGGTTTTTTTCTTTCTCTTTTCTTCTTTTTCTTTCTTTTCTCTCTCTTTCTTTCATTGTATTGCTTTTTTTTTTCTTCTCCCCTTGGGATCTCCCTTTCTCTTCTTTCTTTCTTTCTTTCTTTCTTTCTTTCTTTCTTTCTTTCTTTCTTTCTTTCTTTCTTCTTTTTTTTTAGCTATTGGGCATGCTTTGGTGCTGGAGTTAAATGGTGACCCAAATCTGTTTATTTATTTATTTATTTTTATTTTTTAAAATTTCTAGACCACATTATATTTTTAATAAAAACCTCAAAGCGGTTCACAGCATATTAAATCAATAAATTAATGAAACAATAGCTGGGCAATGTTCCTCCGGCCTCATGAGGAGCCTTGATTAGCTCACCTCACTTTCCCTAACATTAGGATGAATAATAATAATAATAATAATAAATTATTTGTACCCCGCCCATCTGGCCGGGTCCCCCCAGCCACTCTGGGAGGCTTCCAACAAACATTAAAATACATCAAAATGTCACAGATTAAAAACTTCCCTAAACAGGGCTGCCTTCAGGTATTTTCTAAATGTCATGTACCGGTAGTTGTTGATCCCTTTGACCTCTGATGGGAGGGCGTTCCACAGGGCGGGTGCCACTACCGAGAAGGCCCTCTGCCCGGTTCCCTGTAGCTTTGCTTCTCGAAGTGAGGGAACCGCCAGAAGGCCCTTGGCGCTGGATTTCAGTGTCTGGGCTGGACGGTGGGGGTGGAGACGCACCAACACAGTTGTTGACTCTGCTTTCACACTGAGCTTATATGTGTAATGACACTCCCTCTACTGGTCTCCAGTTCCCTGCAACAGGGAGAGAAAACTCAAAATTGCATATCCACAGTGTCTGTGAAAGACCAATGACTTTCCTCCATTGGAAGTTTTAAAGCAGAGGTTGGATAACCCTTGGCCATTGATGCTCCAGTTGAGATTCCTGCATTGCAAGGGGTTGGAACAGAGTTGTTTGGTTTTTTTTATTGGTTTTAACAAAATAATACCATTAAAAAACAAACAATATTAAACAAACAACAAAAAAGAAAAACAACAACAAAAATACACATAAAAACATACATAATTCCTTTTAACCTATTAATCCTTCTTATCATTGTGGGCTGACTTCCTCCCATCCTCTCTTCCTGCGTTCCTTGTATATCATCTTTAGTAATTTCTTGACATCATTGAAAACATTGTTAATTAATTAACCTCAAATATCTCTTCTATCCTAGTGTCAATATCATTTATTCCAACAATTATAAACCTTAAATCTATCCTCTATGTCTACAGCCTCCTTAATCTTCCAGCTTACTTCTACTCTTTAATCTTACAATACTTTTTTAGATATACTTTACATTTCTTCCAATCTTCCTCCACCGCTTCCTCCCTCTGATCACGAAATTTCCAGGTCAGCTCAGCAAGTTCCATATAGTCCATCATTTTCATCTGCCATCCTTCTATCATTGGTATTTCCTCTGCTTTCCAGTTTTTATCTAACAAAATTCTAGCTGCTGTTGTAGCATACATAAAGAAAGTCCTATCAACTTTTGGGATTTCCTGTTTTACAATTCCAAGTAAAAAGGCTTCTGGTTTTTTACTAAATGTGTTCCTCAACACCTTTTTCAATTCATTATAAATCCTTTCCCAGAAGTCTTTCACCTTTGGGCACGTCCACCACATATGGAAGAAGGTTCCTTCTACTTCCTTACATTTCCAGCATTTATTACTCTGTGCATGATACATTTTTGCCAATCTAACTGGTGGAACAGAGTTGTACAGAGATGTACAAGGTAGAGGCGATCGGCACTGAACAGTGTTCATGTCACACAGAACTATCACAGTGCTGACTGCAACATGGATCACTTCCTGGTGATGAGCAAGGCACTTCTGCAGCCAAAGAGGACTCACAGAACAAAACTGTGAAACAGGATTTGCGCCACAAGATATGGGCGGCTCTAGGATTGTGACCTTCTGCAAGAACAAAGATAGCCTCCATGACTGTAACAACTACCAAGGAATCTCCTTGCTGAGTACTGTGGAGAAAGCCTTTGCTTGTGTAGTTCTCGACAGATTACAATCCCTCGCTGACAGCGTCTATCCCAAGTCACAATGTGGCTTTAGAGCTCAGAGGTCATCAGTCAACATGATTTTCTCACTGCGCTAATGTGAGCAGGGCTGAGGTATTCAATAGGCTTTCATGTTTTCTTAACTCTGGCGCTTTCTCTATCATTCCAGTTTCACCATCACTTAAAAAAAGTCCAGTTGTTTAACACTTCCAGGGGTGGACTATATACAGATGAGAATGGAAAGCTGATAGCTGGCTATGATATTGTGAACTGGGTGCTGTTTCCCAATGAGTCTCAAGGCAGAGTGAAAGTTGGGAGTTTTGAGAGACAGACACCCTCAGATTTAAAGCTCACGATTAACCAAGAAGACATTGTGTGGCCCTCACAGTTTAACAAGGTTGGTGAAATTATCTGTATGCGTCTTTCTCCCCTGCCCTCCAGTGACATTTTTTTCCTGGTCTGGAAAAAAGAACTCAAGGCAACCTACAGAAATTAAAACCATGCAGTTAAAATATGGAAAGCTAAAAACATATTGAAGACAGGAGCGGTCCATGGGGTCACGAAGAGTCGGACATGACTAAACGACTAAACGACAACAAAAACACATTAAAGATAATATTTTTGTAACTTTTAAACCTATTATCTGTTTTTGTTTTTAGCTTTCTGTAATAGAATCTATGATAGAATTAAAACAATATGTAAGCAAATCTATCAAAATACAGATAGTAAAAGCAGCATAATACTCTTAGAAAAAGCAGTCCATTCTCCGAAGCTTGTCAAATTTAAACAGCCTTCACCTGCTAATGGAAGGACAAGAAGGAGGGAGCTGGTCTAGCTTCTCTAGGAAGAGCATTCCAAAGTCTGGGGGTAGCCCCTGGGAAGGCCCCGCCCCACATTCCCACCAAGTGTGCATTTAGGAAGGCAAAAACAAAAAACAAAAGCACACACACACACACACACACACACACACACACACACACCTTACAAAATGCCTTTATAAGCCATCTTGGGGCTGGAAAGTATATTAACAATATGAAATGTATATAATATTAATCCACCCACCCACAAATTCTTATTCCACAGCTTTAATGTAAATTTGCATGGTCTCATTGGCATTCTGGCATCCGATTTGAAGAAGTCATCCTTTAAATTCCCCGGCTCATGCCCTGCCAATAAATCTAGGGATGATGGGCGGTATACAAATTTAATAAATAAGTAAATAAAATCTTCCATGTGTTTTCTCTTCTTAAGAAGTGTATTCTTGGCTCCCAGTACGTTTCCGAGCACAATTCAAAGTGTTGGTGCTGACCTTTAAAGCCCTAAACGGCCTCGGTCCTGTATACCTGAAGGAGCGTCTCCACCCCCAACGTTCAGCCCGGACACTGAGATCTAGCTCCGAGGGCCTTCTGGTGGTTCCCTTACTGCAAGAAGCAAAGCTACAGGGAACCAGACAGAGGGCCTTCTTGGTAGTGGCGCCCGCCCTGTGGAACACCCTCCCATCCCATGTCAAAGAGATAAATAACTACCTGACATTTAGAAAACACCTGAAGGCAGCCCTGTTTAGGGAAGTTTTTAATGTGTGATATTTTAATGTATTTTAGTGTTTGTTGGAAGCCGCCCAGAGTGGCTGGGGGAACCCGGCCAGATGGGCGGGGTACAAATAATAAATTATTATTATTATATTATTATTATTCTTCAAACTTCTGTTGTTCCCTTTGTCCTCTGATCTACCATATTGGAGCAAAATCATTTAGAACCACACAGTTGTGCATCAAAAGAATCATAGACTCATAGAACTGTAGAGTTGGAAGGAATCCATGAGTCATCTAGTCCAACCCCCTGTGATGCAAGAATCTCAGCTAAAGCATCCATGGCAGATGGCCACTCAACCTCTGCTTTAAAATGTCCAAGGAAGGAGAGTCCACAACCTCCTGAGGGAAACCATTCCACTGTCAAAAAGCTCTTCCTGTCAGAAGGTTTTTCCGTATGTGTAGTCGGAATCACCTTTCTTGTAGCTTGAAGCTATTGGGTCGAGTCCTACCCTCCAGAGCAGGAGAAAACAAGTTTGTTCCCTCTTCCATGGGACAGAACTTATGTAAGAACTGTAGATGGGTTGGGACTCAATTAGATTGTCTTCAAAGCCCATTATTCACTTCAAAACCTCTAATATTTTTTTCTGAATACATCTTGTCTTAATGCTTAGACCATGCCTCGCTCCAGGTGTACGGAGAGCTGTCGCCCTGGATACGCCAAGGTGGTTCAAGAAGGAGAACCGGTTTGTTGCTACACTTGTGCTCTGTGTGCAGAAGAGACCATATCCACTCAGGAAGGTGCGTGACTCAAGGGGAGAAGGCATTCCTTGGGGAAACAAAGATAGGCCGAAGATTCGCTCAGCAGAGATTTTCTGTGAAGATCCTAAATACATTTTTGGAATGTTGAAACCATTCTTGGCTACTGTAATGTTAAGTTCCAAAATGCAGGATTTCTCAAACTGCAGGCCGGGAGGTGGCACCAGTGGGCCTTAGCCTGATTTCAGGTGGGATTCTGCACAACAGGCCTCCCACTGGCTGTGCCATGGCCTTTTGGTTGGATCAACACAAAATACCAGGAGCTACGTGCAGGCACAGTGCATAGGTACACTTGGGCTAGGAATGGCTTGAAGATGGTGAAGCAAGTTCAGTCAGTCCTCAGTCAGCCCCCACTTAACCGTCTTCTTGTGTTGCCACTTTAGAACTCAGAAGGATGGTGGAACAGACAATAGGATAATTTTTTAAAAAAATAATGCTTTATTAAACTTAAACAACAAAAGACCATACATTTATGTCATTTGTTACAAGGGAAACAAAGTTAACAACAACAACAACAACTCTTTGACAATAAATCTTCTTAGTGTACATCTAACTTCCCGTCTTCTCCATACGTCTCCATACATCACTTAATTTACTAACTTATTGCATAAACATAACCATACATTTTGTAATAAAGTATTATTGCTCCTATGTCCTTATTTCTTGCTTAGTACAGCTACAGAGGTTAATCAAAGGCTACGACAATAGGAGAATTAGTTGGCTCTGACTCCACCTCCTTTTGGTCTCCCTACCTTCTGCAAACCCTCCAACATTTCTCCGATGAAAATAGGGATGTCTTATTCCATCATCATCATCATCACCATCACCATCACCATTATTATTTATACCCCACCTATCTGAGTGCTGTCTTCTAAAGGTTGCATAGTTATTTATCTCCTTGGTTTGGGGGGGTCACGTAACTCCATACCCTCCAACATTTCTCCAATCAAAATAGGGACATCCTAAGGCAGTGATGGCTAACCTTGACACCCCAGATGTTTTGGAACTACAACTCCCATCATCCCTAGCTAACAGGATCAGTGGTCAGGGATGATGGGAGTTGTAGTCCCAAAACATCTGGGGTGTCAAGGTTAGCCATCACTGTCCTAAGGAAAAGCGGGACATTCTGGATCAAATCAGAAACCAGGATGACTTCTGTAAATTCAAGACTGTCCCTGAAAAATAGGGACACTTGGAGGGAAGGAAAGAACAGAAAGGGGATGGAGTGGCCATCACATTTGAAGCACATTCTTTCCCTCCAAGAATTCTGGGCCCTGTAGTTTATCCCTCTCAGAGTTACAGTTCCCAGGAACTCTTAACAAACTACAATGCCCAGAATTCTTCAAGGGAAAGAATGTGTTCTGAATGTGCTCTAAAGATACAGTGTATACACAGCCCAAGTGTGAAGGAGGAGGAAAGTGAGAAGGACAGTTGATGGAAATGACCTTTCACACACAGACTCATAGCTCCACATCCCAGATTGTTGGACCTCTGCAATTTCCAGCCCTCTGAAGGGCACCCTGAGGATAGAATGTTTTGGAACCCCTGCTGTGACTAATGATGTAAACTGTAGTGAAAGAAATGGCATTGAAAGGTCATTGGTCATCTAAAAGGCCAAACAGGGAGGGTGTCTGATGGGTGGTGTCCATATCATCCACCCTTTCTGTGGTTGTAACCACACTCTGCTTTGTGTATGATTAGGACAGACTAATTTGTAAAAACATAGGCCTGGTTCCACTCAGCTTATTCTGGAATATAAACTTTGTCTCTGAAATATATATTTTATGGAATGCAATAGAGTATTCTGGTTATTAGCTTTATTTTAGGACTACTGAAGCCTCTCCCTTTCCTTTCAGATGCAGAGAAGTGTACCAGGTGTCCTGAAGATCAACATCCAAACAAAGACCAAGATCACTGCATCCCAAAGATTATCACCTTTCTTTCATATAAAGAATATTTGGGCATCCTCTTGGCTTCTTCTTCCCTTTTCTTGTCATTTACTACAGGTATGCTGTTAGGAATCTTCATTAAATACAAGGAGACACCTATAGTAAAAGCCAACAACTGGGACCTCTCCTTCATCCTCCTCATCTCCCTCCTGCTTTCCTTTTTGTCGTCCTTCCTGTTCATTGCTCGGCCAAGAAAAGCAACCTGCTTTCTAAGACAAATGGCCTTCAGCGTAATCTTCTCTCTTGCAGTCTCTTCTGTGTTGGCCAAAACCATCACTGTAGTGCTGGCCTTCCTGGCCACAAAGCCAGGGAACAAGGTGAGGAGATGGCTGGGGAAAAGTCTGGCCAACTCCATTGTCATTTCCTGTTCCAGTGTCCAAGTTCTCCTCTGCACCATCTGGTTAGGAATCTCACCCCCATTCCCAGACTTTGACATGAGCTCCCAACCTGGACAGATCATCCTGCAATGCAATGAAGGGTCGGTGGCCATGTTTTATGGTTCCCTTGGCTACATGGGCTTCCTGGCTGCCATCTGTTTCACAGTGGCTTTCCTAGCCAGGAAGCTTCCGGGATCCTTCAATGAAGCCAAGCTGATCACCTTCAGCATGCTGGTCTTCTGCAGTGTCTGGGTGTCCTTTGTGCCCACCTACCTGAGCACCAAGGGGAAATACATGGTAGCCGTGCAGGTCTTCTCTATTTTGGCCTCCAGTGCTGGGCTTCTGGGCTGTCTCTTCATTCCCAAGTGCTACATTATTGTTCTGAGGCCTGATCTGAATGCAAAGGAGCACCTGATGATCAAAACTAAGGATAGCATTTGATTCTTAGTACTAGGGATGCAATCAAAGTCTCTCTGGACCATATCTTCTCTTGGAACCACAAGAGGAATGTGAGGAATTAAAACAAATCTAGAATGGGTCTTGTGTCTGTTTGTCTCTAGTCAGCAGATTCTTAAACACAGATAGAGGAGCAGAACCACTGGGATAAGTATTTTTATACTTTCTTGTGTGATCCTAGCTCTGTTGCATGGGAAAAGTGAACTATTTCTGCATAAGTGGTTCTTTCTGTTAGGTGAGGGCAGAAAAATACACTCATTATTGTGGTTGCCCTTCCTTTTCTTTTGCCTTTCCAGACCTCTGTGGATTGGAAGGTAGGACAACGCACAATGTTAATTTACATGCACCTTCTTCCCTGTGCCATTCTTGCAAGAGGGGAGAACTGGTAGCCTGAGGTCACCTCTGGTACAGCAGCACCACTACTGAGGATCACCAGAGAGCAGCAATACCCTCTCCAGCACAGCTCTAGAGTGGCTATAGCTTACTGGTAGAGCTCATGCTTTGCATATGGAAGATCCCATGTTCAATCCCCAGAACCTCCGGGAAGGGCTGGGAAAGTTTCCTTGCCTGAAAGGCTGGAGAGCCATTGCTAGTTAATTTGCTAGACAATACTAAGCTACGTGGGCCAGTTTACTGACTCAGAATAAGGCAGCTTCGTAGCTTCCAGCAGGGATCAGGTACCTCAAGGAGCAATTGGCCCTGTTGAGCTGCCAGCTCCAGTCTGGATTGTCTTGGAAGGTGATTTGTGTAAATTGAGCTTCTTCCTCATCAGCTCAAGTGTAAGAGAAACCAGCCGTTCTGTCTCAAGGCCACCAGTTTTTCCTCGAAATATGTTTTCTTCACGTTGGGGTGTACATGAAATCCAGTTCTTAAAAGAAAACATCATTTGGTGTAATTCTGTTCCTGCCCAAGACAGAGAATGCCACCCTCTTTGCTCTTTCAAAACTGCAAACTTTGTTACTTCAGTCCAGTTGTCGCATTTGCATTGTCCTGCCTTTTAGGGCACAAAGAAATATCATCTCGAAGATGCCTAGGAATTGTGAATTAGTTGAAACATACTTGATTTACAAAATAAAAACAGAGTTCATTTAATGTGTTTGTTTTATACATATATCTTTGCTCATTGCACAATGATTCAGTAAGGGGGCAAACAACACACAATTGCTTTTAAAGTTAACTGGTTTGCCTTTATTTACAGCTGTTTCATACTCAGATATATTTTATTCCAAACGTATTGAATGAAACTTAAGACAGTTTCATACTAAACACATCTTCTATTGCTGCTGTTCCTCTGCAGAGGACTTGTGTGCATTGATGAAACTAGCTAGCTAACCAACCAACCAACCAACCAACCAACCAACCAACTAACTAACTAACTAACTAACTAACCATGTAGAAAACAGAAAAGAAAAACAACAACATTGTGTACATCACAAAAAAGGGAAAAACCTTAAACTCACATGGTATTTATAAAATGGACTTGTCCATGGTAAGTCTACATTTCTACACAACTTGTTCATGTGTAAGGAGTTTGCACCTATCTTCAAACCAATTCAAGGGAACTGCATTTTTATTCCTCCAGTTATTATTATTTTATTATTTATTTATTGAATTTATATGCCACCCTATACCCGGAGGTCTCAGAGCAGTTCACAAAAAACACCACAACATATGAAATCAGGATAAAAACAATAACCGAATAATACCCCCTCCCCCCAAAAAGTTCATCATTACCAATCTTTTTGCTGTAGTTAGGGCACAGAGACTCCATTCACATTGTCCCTTTATTAGATTCTATGTGTTTGGTATATAATTCTAATGGATATTTTCCTCTGCAAATTTAAGATTGTTCTGTACAGTCATGTTGATCGTCTTTATTACCTGCTGCCAAAAACTTTTCAGTGGAGTGAAACTTGACTAGATTAATGAAACTGACTAGATTAATTTGCTTTAAGGTACAAAGAAAGGTAGGCCACCTTTGGTGACCCAAGACCCTTGAGCTTGGGAGTTTCATCTTTATAAAGTTAAAGGTACCCCTGACCGTTCGGTCCAGTCGCAGACGACTCTGGGGTTGTGGCGCTCACCTCACTTTACTGGCCGAGGGAGCCGGCGTACAGCTCCCGGGTCATGTGGCCAGCATGACTAAGCCGCTTCTGGCGGACCAGAGCAGCGCACGGAAACGCCGTTTACCTTCCCGCCGGAGCGGTACCTATTTATCTACTTGCACTTTGACGTGCTTTCGAACTGCTAGGTTGACAGGAGCAGGAACCGAGCAACGGGAACTCACCCCGTCACGGGGATTCTCTGAATCGCGAGACTTCCCCCCCATCCCCTCCATAGGTTCTAATGTTGACGTTTTCAACTGCATATTATGCCATAGTCTGTCCATATTGTCCATAAAAAAAATTCCTTTCAGTAGCACCTTGGAGACCAACTAAGTTTGTTCTTGGTATGAGCTTTTGTATGCATGCACGCTTCTTCAGATACCTTAGTTGGTCTCTAAGATGCTACTGGAAGGATTTTTTTTATTTTGTTTTGACTACGGCAGACCAACACGGCTACCTACCTGTAACTCATATTGTCCATAGTATTTGTAACATTACAAGTGAGTTTAAAATCCTGCTAATGTTTTCATCTGCTTACAGTGGTCTCCTAAGTAGACTATAAATTTCCCCGATTCTTCTTTGAAGTTTTTGCCTTCTTGGTCCCTGAGCTTTCCGGTCAGTTTTGCCGTTTCGGCATACTCTAACATATTGACCTGCCATTCCTCTCTGATAGGGACTTTGTCTTCTTTCCATCTCTGGGCTAATAGCATCCATGCTGCTGTTGTTGCATACATGAAAAGTCTTTTCTGTTCCTTAGGATCTTGCTTTTAAATTGTACACTGTGTACACCACTTAAAGGTTCTCACACACATAAAGGTAAAGGGACCCCTGACCATTAGGTCCAGTCATGACCGACTCTGGGGTTGCGACGCTCATCTCGCTTTATTGGCCGAGGGAGCCGGCATACAGCTTCCAGGTCATGTGGCCAGCATGACTAAGCCGCTTCTGGCAAACCAGAGCAGCGCACGGAAACGCTGTTTACCTTCCCGCTGCAGCGGTACCTATTGATCTACTTGCACTTTGACATGCTTTCGAACTGCTAGGTTGGCAGGAGCAGGGACCGAGCAACAGGAGCTCACCCCGTCGTGGGGATCAAACCGCCGACCTTCTGATTGGCAAGCCCTAGGCTCTGTGGTTTAACCCACAGTGCCACCTGCGTCTCACACACATACACACATCCAAACCTCTGTCTATTAAAGGTTATCTTCCTCCTTGGATCGTAGCCATTTAATAGGGGAAGGGAAAGTAACCTGCTACAGCCCACCTTTGACTGGGAGACACTTACCGGGGTCTCCCATGGCAACGGTTGTTTATATCACTGATTCTTTAAACCCAACTCCTTAAAAAGAGTTGATTTGCATGACCTATTCCTTGCTGCTTCAAAGTTAAGGTGTTAATTGCCCTCTAAGTAGCTAAAGATTGAGCCACTCCCCTCTCTGCTTAGTGGTAGCAAGAGGAGGAGTTTGGATTTGATATCCCGCTTTATCACTACCCGAAGGAGTCTCAAAGCAGCTAACATTCTCCTTTCCCTTCCTCCCCCACAACAAACACTCTGTGAGGTGAGTGGGGCTGAGAGACTTCAGAGACTAGCCCAAGGTCACCCAGCAGCTGCATGTGGAGGAGCGGAGACGCGAACCCGGTTCACCAGATTACGAGTCTACCGCTCTTAACCACTACACCACACTGGCTCTTGGGGTGCCCATGGGGTGCCAGGCACTCACACAGGGTCTATTGTGGCTTTAAGAAATATGGTTTATTCACATATTTACGCCTTCAGTCTGCATGGAGGGAGTTCATGGTCCTTTCAAGAGGGCCTTGTACCCCACAGTAGTGCAGTCCTGGAGCCCAAGGCATCTTTGCTAGCCAGCCTTCCCCCAAAGATGGATCCCAGCCTTTCTTCCTCCTTCTTCCTACCAGCAACCTTTCCCCCAAAACTCCTCCTTCCCTCCTTCACACCCAGTTACACTGGCAAGCTCAAATCCTAAATCCCCAGTCTCTGTTCACACCTCAGGTAGTTCTCTTGCACTGCCAATGTCCCACAATAGCCCTCTATTGTTCCTAGCTCAGCCAGGCTGTTTTGCGTTGCATTCTCCCTTTGGTTTTTTGGGGGGTGAGGGGGTCCCCCTTAAAACCTATAGCAGTATAAAATTGTCAGGCAAAACCATTCCTCTTTAACAAAGGCTTTTGGCTGATTAACATTCTATGACCTTTTAAAAAAAAATGTGTGAAGGGGGACTACTGGCTTGTTTTTGTTTTTAATAGGTACTGTATTTTGTGTTTTCATTTTGTATTTTCATGTTGTAAACTGCCCAGTGATCTTCAGGTGACGGGTGGTATACAAAATAACTAATAAATAAATTAATAACTAATAAAGAAACGTTTCACTGAGGGTTGGCTATTAGGATTCTGGTTCTGATCAAGCACAGGCGTTGCTCCTAAAATAAACTCAAGGTGCTTTCACTGTCTAGAAATCATACGATCATAGAGTAGTAGGGTTGCAAATGCCCTTCAAATTGCAATTTTCCCAAGCCCACTCCCTTTCTGCAATGTACATCATTGCAACACCAAAGTTGCAGTGGTTTCCCCAGTCTGGGTGGTATTCAACAAGGGCTTCAGAGATATTAAAAGTCACACAGCAATCACACATTGCCTCTCACCTGCACTAAATCTTGACTCAATCTGTCTCAGGGACAGGAATTGTTCTCTGCATCCACTTTATTTTTCAGGCACAGTGGAATTAATAGCCTTTTGCTGTTGATGATCTTGGTGCTTAGGCAACCTCCAAAAATATCTCGAGCTTTTAGAAAAATACATCACTGTGATTTTTATAATTACAGGTTTCGCGTCTACAACTCTCTTGAGACTCAAATGGCAGAAGCAGAGCTGGAGAAAAACATGTTTGCAATATGCACCTCAAAGTCTGACATGACTCGATGAGGGTGGGTGGCTGGGGGGGGGGATTTGTCCTGAACTTTGTTCACAGGAACCTAAGAAGATCCTGGCAGCTGGATCAAACCAAAGTCCCATCTAGTCCAGCCCCATGTATCTCCCAGTGATGAATAATCTCTGGAAAGTTCAGGACAAGAAATATAGAGCATGAGCATATAAAGTCCACAAAAAAATAGGGATGGGAGCATCCCACAGATTGCTTCCTTGAGATCATTTGTTTATTGATTTATTGTCATTGTCCGTATATAAAATTTATTGTCATTGTCCGTATATACACAGTATACACAACAACGAAAATCAAACACCCAAAGACCGGATTTACCGTACACATTTGCACATATCTCCAACACTCTCATCCTATTAAGACATAATCTATTAAAACATAACATAATCCAGAATCCAGTTGGTTGGTTTCAACCAACTTCTTTGAATTAGTGAAGCTGATTGAAGCTGAAGCTGAAGACTCGGTCAGGATCAAGAGTCTATGCCTGTGAGAGCTAAGCTCTTCACTCAAAAACAATCACCTGTCCAAAACAATAGCAATCTCTCACCCTTCCTTAGTCTGCGGTCCCTTAGGAGACTGCAGTTGAGAACATTGTGGAGTATAGCATTGGAGGAAGAGGATGCTGAAATACCAATACAAACGACTATGCCTTAAATAAAGTTTAGGACCTCGTTGATTCCTGTGTAAAAGGGCAGAGGGAATGCTCATATGAAAAAGGAACATTAAAAGCTTCCTTTGAAATGTACAGTTTAATATTTATTCTTTAGGATTACCATTGTGCCCGCATGACATAAATTTGGGGAAATAAGCCTTTTCTTCAAAATGTCAAGGTGTCATAAATAAAGCAAATGTGTGTATCAGTGTTTGCGTGGAACTAAAACTCATCCCTGGAGGAACTGATAAACAGGTACATTGGGGCGAACAGCTAGATCATTTACCAATTTAATCTTCTTTGCCACTCTGGAGACAAGAAATCTAGTTGCTATATGGTCAGGTCACAAACAGTGTAAAGCTGGAGGGCGTCTGGGAGGGATCTGGGAGCTCATGTGCCCTGCAGTCAGTGCTGCCCACAAAAGCAGTGTGGGGCCAGCCTATGCCCACTGCATCCCCCTTAGCCACCATCCACCTGGAGGTTTTCTGAGAAGGACGCAGTTGCTCTGGCAGTTTTCTCCACCCATGGGAGAAGAATTCCCTAGTGTGATCACAGACAGCTTTATCACATAAAGTCTGATCTAAAACTGTGATCCATGGCTTCTTTTTCATTGTTTGTGATTAATGAAAGGTAAAGAGAGATGTATATTTAAGTATACATATTCCCACCACAACTATGGGGTTTTCAATACAACTGTAGTGGGAAACAGGTGTCCAAACTGAATATGTGAAGAATTAGATGATATTTTTAGCTTTTGCCGTCAGTTGTCCCTTTGTATTCAAATCGGGCCTTAGTATAATAATGTAGCACTTGGGAAGGAAGATGCAGCCCAGAAGCCCAGCACTGGAGGCCAAGATAGAGAAGACCTCTACTGCACTGTGTCTTGTGTTTCACATGTAACAGGATGAGAATCGCTGGCTACTTCTTCTTTTCAGCATGACAGCTCCCCCCCCCCCAATGTTAGACCCAAAAACAGAAACAACCGTAGACAAGATGTAAAGACCAGCAGCTGCCAATGGCCACTTTGATGGATCACACTGCAATAAACAAGCACTTCTAAAACATTAAGTAGAAAAGGTCTGTGACTAGTGCTGATGCATTGATTTTTATTGATAACAGGCAGACACATTCAAGGTAGACTTTTCGGCTTCCACTGAAGACATTCTTATTTAGACAGGCCTACTCAGATGTTTATAATGCTTGTATGAGTTTTAATTTGTTTTAATTCATTTCATTGTGGTTTTAAAGAAAATGATAATTTCATTGCTCTATCCTTTTGGAAACTGCTCTGAGGTTTTTTCTACAACAAAGTGGAATGTACATTTTATGAAAAAAATAAATAAATTTAATAAATTCCAACAAGTGTGATTTATCATGTGTGAAGCTACATTTAAATGAGAAGTATTGCAGTTCCATTACTGCTGCACTGCAGTTCAGCTATAAAATAATAGTTTTAGAGTCAAGTGCTGTCTTTCGATTTTGTTGTGAGATGCTCCTTTGTATTCAGATCAGGCCTCAATATGATAATGTAGCACTTGGGAATGAATATACAGCCGAGAAGCCCAGCACAGGAGGCCAAGATAGAGAAGACCTGCACAGCTACCATATACTTCCCCTTGGTGCTCTGGTAGGTGGGCACAAAGGACACCCAAACACTGCAGAAGACCAGCATGCTGAAGGTGATCAGCTTGGCTTCATTGAAGGCCCCAGGCAGCTTCCTGGCTAGGAAAGCCACCGTGAAGCAGATGGCAGACAGGAAGCCCATGTAACCCAGGGCACCATAAAACATGGCAACAGACCCTTCCTTGCATTGCAGGATGATCTCTCCAGGCTGAGACTGCATGTCAGACTCCGGGAAAGGGGGAGAGATGCCCAGCCAGATAGTGCAGATGACAACTTGGACACTGGAGCAGGAAATGACAATGGAGTTGGCCAGACTCTTCCCCAGCCATCTCCTCACCTTGTTCCTGGGTTTTGTGGCCATGAAGGCCAGCACCACAGTGATGGTTTTAGCCAGTACAGAAGACACGGCAACCGAGAAGATGATGCTGAAGGCTGTTTGTCGGAGGAGGCAGGTCCATTTCCTTGGCCAGCCAATGAAGAGGAAGGAGGACAAAAAGGAGAGCAAGAGAGAGACAAGGAGGATGTAGGAGAGGTCCCGATTGTTGGCTTTGACAATTGGAGTTTCCCGGAATCTAATGAAGATTCCTAACACAAAGCTTGTGATTAAAAATAAGAGGAGGGCAATGAAAACCAAGAGGATCCCCAGTTTGTCTTCATAGGCCAGGAAGCTGATAATCTTGGGGACACATTGATCTTGGTCCTTGCTCGGATGCTCATCTTCTGGACATTTGTTGCAATGCTCTGCATCTGTAATGAGCAAGAGTGAGCACCATCATGCTATCTGTGTTCCATCTATAATATTGATCTAGATTCTTCAATATTCCATGAAACATCATTCTGGGTAGCAGCTTAGACCCAAAGCATAGAATTTTGCATAGAATTATACAAATGAGTCTCCAAGGTGCACATTGGGATTTCACCCTCCCTATGCTTATTTCTACTGAAGATGCACCTTTTGGATCAGACCTTTATGGTTGGTGGGACATGCCACCAACTGTCATGCCACACATTGCTTTTCATTCCCACCTCCTCCCCCAGGATCATCCATCCATCTCATTAAGTTAGCATTTGTTTTTCTAATCCCCAGAAATAAGGAAGCATCACACTTCACAATTTCTGGATATTAAGTAAACATACAGAAAGCATATCCCAGATGAGGTCTGTGCTCTCCTGAAAGGGCTTCCTTTCTCCCTGGCATCCCTTACCTTCCCGAGTGGAGAATGTCCCTTCTGCACATGGTGCACAAGCATAGCAGCACAATGGCTTTCCTTCCTGGATCACCTTGTCGTATCCTGGGTGACAGCTTTTGGTGCACTGTGACTGTGGGAAGGTCTAACCATAAAGAGAAGGATAACTGTTAAAAGTGTATCAATAAGCTACAGAACTGAGTCAAAGACACAGAAAAGGCACCACCATTCCTCTCCATGTTACTCTTAACCCAATAGCAAATGACTGCAGTTTGCATAGTGAACAAATTTCCTAAACTGATTTCTGCCTCTGGTCATATCTAATTCATTAGCTAGCATTGCCATTTACCTGGTTTCCCCAGACATGTCCCCTTTTGGGTGGTTTGGTTTTTTTTAATTTCTTCTCCTTTCTCCTTTCTCCTTTCTCCTTTCTCCTTTCTCCTTCTCTTTCTCTTTCTCTTTCTCTTTCTCTTTCTCTTTCTCTTTCTCTTTCTCTTTCTCTTTCTCTTTCTCCTTCTCTTCCTCCTCCTCTTCCTTCTTCTTCATCTTCATCTTCATCTTCTTCTTCTTCTTCTTCTTCTTATTATTATCATTATTAGGACACGTGCATGCTCGGGAGGCCGCTGTGACCCGGAGGTGGAAGTGCTGCATCAGAGTAAGGCTGTTGCAGTGAAGATCAGGTAGCAGCTGGGGTCCTGTATCCGCTCAGGCTGGCAGTGGCTTGGGTTTGGGCTGCTCTGCACTCGGCAGCCACTGCCAGCCCAAGCCAGGGGAAAAGGTGTGTGGGCGCACTTTTGGATTTTATTGGTATTTGGCCTATGCTTAAAAACATTGCAATGTGTAAGAGGTCTTACAGAGTGATCAACATTCTTAAATTCTCCATCTATGGCTTTCCTCACCTGTGTAATCCCTTTGAGCCACACAATGGCATCCCGGTCAATGCGGAACCAGGTTTCTGGGGATGCCTGCCGCTCT
Organism: Darevskia armeniaca; assembly: GCA_034641395.1. Classification (NCBI taxonomy): domain Eukaryota; kingdom Metazoa; phylum Chordata; class Lepidosauria; order Squamata; family Lacertidae; genus Darevskia; species Darevskia armeniaca. The sequence goes on from JAWWNF010000113.1 coordinate 1,177,411, forward strand.
AGACTCCCAATTTTCACTGAAGCCACTGAAGTGTTGGGCCACACTATTGAGGTCAAAATATCAAGGCTGGCTGTCAGTTCCCCATCTTTGCCCAAATACACGCCATCCATGGAAGTATTGTAACACTCAATGTTACTTAGGAATGGGTGGAACTAAAATGGCACACAGAGAAAATACAAATTCCCTTTAAAACCAAACTTTGCCTCAGAAATAAAAATATGTATTTTGAAAAATCTGATAGGGTCTGAGAAGGTACTGGGGGGGGGGAATGTGATGTAACTTAAATTATGAGGCTCCCTGTGCAGGTCTCTATTTTTTTCTAATCTTCCTCCTGGAAGGAGACTTGAGACATAACCCCAATAGAGAAGGTACCAGAAGCCTCATTCCCAGCACTGCTCAGGAATCCCAAATATCAGTGCAGTTTTGAAAGACTCATCCCACTATATTGATTCAGAGCAACACCTAATTGCATCTGAACATACACACACACACACACGGACACACACACACGGACACACACACGGACACGCACACACCCTGATCCTAGAGTTCAAGAACTAGTGGTCTCCATTCAGAACGAGGGTTTGTGTTCTTTTGGAAGCAGGCACAGTGGACTTGGTATCTTTATGCATATAATACGTGGATTTCAGTGGAGCTATCAGTGATGGAAAAGGAAATACCTGCCATGACTGTAGCCTCTGAAGCCTCCCCCCGTCTCCTCCACCCATCATTGCCACCTGCTTGGATCTGGATGAGTAAGCAGCATTTAAGGCATGTGCCACAGCATACGCACTGCTGTAGATGTTGTAGTTGTCTGGAGAAAGACTCTGCTTGAGGACATCTAGGGGCAATTCCCCTTTTTGTTCACATCTGTCACGTTCTTTCGCAGACAACATGTGCTTTGAAAAGAAACAATCAAACACTTCATCCCAGTAAGGAACTAAACGATCCGAGTCAAAATCATCATGTTTTAATTCTGTGTGAATTAAGAAGGAAAAAAACCAGTTGAGGTGCTGGAAATGTAAGTAAGAAAACATCGGGGTGATGTCCCACAAAGCTGTTGTGATCCAGACTTTCCCCTCAGTGGACTGTAGCCACAATTTGAGTATTTGATTTACAAAGAATATTCCACTGAAGAAAGAACGAGTCTCTGCATAGTAAACAAATAACCTGACTTGTTTCCATGTGCGGAATGAATCAACCTGAATTTTCACTTCAAACTGAGTCGATTCCGGGATTCTGTATGAGACTGCAACACAAATCCCATTTGAGGTGAGCATAGGGGTCAAGGACCTCACGAACCTTTCTCCATTGTCATTGTCTGGAGCAAAGAGACCGATCCACGTCCATCTGAAATGCAGGAGCAACTTGACAATCCCTGTGTATTGGTGATCATTGTTGGGGAGCATTCGATATAAAAAAGGGAACTGAGTTTTGTCATTGACATCATGGGAGACAAAACCATAACTAACCTGGATGGGAATGGAAGAGAAAAGTGTCTTGCTTGACTTCCTTTGAATCCCCTTGAATGCATGTCTCATCTCCATATCACAGAATTTGTATGTCATATATATATATCCTAACCAGCTCTGCTAAGAAGCAAGCCTTATAGAATTTCTTGGGAATTAGCCCCAGGTAAGTTGGATTCAGTTGCAGCCTTGGGCTACACTAGGTGACCAAACCCTAGTCATACTAACATTATGTCAATAGGCTCTCTGTTGTATTCATTCTGTGCAGAGTAAAATTAAACACTGCGTAATCTAGTAGAAGGATTTAGAAAGAAAGAAGGCTGTAGAAAGGACAAATAAAGCTCTATACTGACATTAACTTTGTCGCCCAGACAGAGAAAAAGGCCATTCAAAGCAAAGTGAAATTAAAGTGCACCTCATTTCACACCTGTGGGATTTTGTAGATGCCCAACATGTTGGAAATATGGACAGCGATTTCAGAATCAGCACCTTCAAGGACAGCCAGCAGGTCAGTCTGCCTCCCGCACCTGTAGTTTGGAATACTTGCATGACTGGTATAGAGCAGCTCTACCATGGCATCGTATGTGATTCTTGCATTGTAATAGTTCTCAAAGGTATTGTAGCCCAGGGTGATGTTGGGTATGAGCCTGGGATTCTGGTTGATCTCCTGGATGGCGAGCAGGAAGGCCAGATAGTGGTGTAAAACTATGTCTGAACTTCTGCAAGGTATCATATATGTTGCACCATCACCCTCAATTTAACAACACATGTAACATTCCTCATTTTGCAATATGAAGGGCATTTCCAAGTGATGCAAATTTATTTTTGTGTGATACTCATGCTCAGTCCTAAACAGGATTCTAATAGCCAACCCACCTTAAAATGTTGGGACAATCCTCGCCACAAAGGAAAGGCAGATGTGTCTATCCAGTAATGTAGTGTTATATTCAGAAGTGACAGTGTCTATCAAGACAGTCACAGCCTCGCCACCTTCTAGGATTGTACAACCTTCAAGATTATGCAAAAAAAAAAAAAAAAGACTTTTCATACTATTTCATGATGCAATAATAATGCTAATGATAATAAAAAGTGCTGACTTTTAAACTGCAATAGTTAATGCAAGCTCAGTGACAGAGCTCATTCCCTCTCTATAGAGATGGTTCCAAGTCTTGTTGACAGGAATTCCAAATTTTAAAAAAATCAAGGAGAAGACATAAACTTCCTCTGCCATGGAAGACCCCGGTGAGTGGCTGCCAGTCAGAGTAGACTGTACCGTAGCAGTTCACCTCCCCTTTCCTTATTAAGCAGCTGCAACCAGAGGCAGTTGTGCATCTGTGATTGTGTGTTTTGGAGGTGGTAAGCAGAAGGAAACCCATTTCCCTGTCTGATTTGGTTAAAAGCATGTTAGCAAAAAACAATCCTGATATGTATTTGTTTATGCCAGAGAATTTATCTGCCACTTAAAAAAGGTAAAGGACCCCTGATAGTTAAGTCCAGTCGTGGACGACTCTGGGGCTGCAGCGCTCATCTCACTTTAATGGCTGAGGGAGCCGACGTTTGTCCGCAGGCAGCTTTTCTGGGTCATGTGGCCAGCATGACTAAGCTGCTTCGGGCAAAACCAGAGCAGCACACGGAAATGCCGTTTACCTTCCCGCCAGAGAGGTACCTATTTATCTACTTGCACTTTGATATGCTTTCGAACTGCTAGGTTGGCAGGAGCTGGGATCTGCCACTTACCTTTCCTTTAAATCTCTAAGTTGTGTACAGTGCAACAAGAAAATCCACTAAAACAAAAATGCAACTTAAAGCCAATAAAGTAGCAATGCAAAAGGAAATAAGATAGAGTCCCAGGGGATTTGGTGACATGCATCACGGTCTAATCTTAAGGGTCAGGTAAAGGCTTTGATCTGTTATCATAGTGTGCTATTGAAAATAAGCTGGTGAAAATAGCTGGAGGGTTCATGTTGCTCCATTCCAGAATCACATTGCAAAACAGAGACTGGGGTTTAGCAGGGACTGATGCAAAAGAATACCCACCATCTCTTTTAAAGAGGTTTAATGAATTAGATTTATGATTTACTACCATTCAACTCATCCCCACATAATTTACTTACGCACGTATGTGGATAAAAGGAACCTGGGAGAAAGAGCCTGGCTGGGATGCTCCAGTTAGTGTGGGTATAATCCCACCAATGAGATGGTCTCCTGCTTTATAATGGTTCAAGGGATTATACTGGTCTCTCACTAAATTCAAGGGACATTTTCCCTTCAGCTGCCCATAGACGTTGTAGAGCAGAAGTAGAACTATCATGGACATGCCTGAGGTTGTCACTCACTTCCCTCTTGCCTGTTTGCTTCAAAGAAGACAAAACAGAACAAAACTGCAGTCTGTGACTTTGCTAATACAGATGAAGTCCCACCAGGGCTTCTCATTCAAAGAGGCTGATATCACACTGGCAGCATCTCTGCTATTTTGAAACCCCCAACCCAAGATCTCAGTGGAGTGCAACATATTTATACCCCAACCTTTTTCAGGCTTGATGCAAAATTTGCTCCCAAATCTGGTAGTTTCTGCTACTGGTCTCAGATGTGATATTCAGGGCAGTCCCTTGAGCTTTGACAGAATTAGAGAACTAAATCACCATGATTTACACAATGATAAGGGGAAGAATTGCCTCTCCAATGGATCACAAACTCTCCTTGCACAGGTGGTTGGGTGGAGCAAAACCTGTTTGCAAAAACTCAACAATGATCCAACAAAATGAGGTTGGGATTAGAAAACATGGGCTGCATTACAGTGGAGAAGAATCTACCATCCACAAAGATCTCCTTTGACAGATTTTGGGGAAACAGGATATACATGTTAAGAATACAAAACAAACAAACATGAAATCAGCACACCAATATTGGCACTTTATGGTTTGCTTAAATGGGAAGTAACTATTAGTCTCATGGTCAAGATGCCCAATCACCAGGGGCGCTGACTCTATGGGGCCAAGCTGACTTTGGCTCCCACAATATGTGTTGACAGGGGGCAGAGCCCCACAATGTTGAGGGGATGGAGGAAGCTGGGTGTGTCTCGGCTTCAGTGGCCGGTTCCTCCGGAGCATGAGACAAGAGGAGCCGCCAGGCATTAAAGCTTCTGGGCTCCATGCTCGGCCTCCTCCTGACATCACACATGTATGACATCACACCCGTGTGATGCGTGATAGTCCCCCTCAATCTTGGATACAAGGTTTACCATACCTATTAGCCAATCACGCATTCCCATTACCCTTCTGAGTAATACCCCTCCCCACCCTCTCAGGGTCTGGTGACTTCTGTTTCAGAGTAGCTGAAGAAGTGTGCATGCACACGAAAGCTTATACCCAGAACAAACTTAATTGCTCTCTAAGGTGTAGTTGTTGTTGTTTAGTCATTTAGTCGTGTCCAACTCTTCATGACCCCATGGACCAGAGCACGCCAGGTACTCCTGTCTTCCACTGCCTCCCGCAGTTTGGTCAGACTCATGTTGGTAGCTTCGAGAACACTGTCCAACCATCTCGTCCTCTGTCGTCCCCTTCTCCTTGTGCCCTCAATCTTTCCCAACATCAGGGTCTTTTCCAGGGAGTCTTCTCTTCTCATGAGGTGGCCAAAGTATTGGAGCCTCAACTTCAGGATCTGTCCTTCCTGTGAGCACTCAGGGTCTCTAAGGTGCTACTGGGCAATTTTTTAAAAAATTTTTGGAAGGAATATTTTAAAGACTTTTTAAGGGTTTTTTTTTAAAGGACTTGATTCTTTTAAAGAAATTTTTTGGGCAAGAGTTTTTTAATCTTTTTCAATTTTTATTTATTTATTTCAACATCTTAATGAATGACTTGGAGGAACGAATTGAGATGATACTAGTCCAATTTGCAGATGAATCCAAACTGGGAAGGGTAACTAATGCTGCCAAAGGTGGACAGAATTAGGATTTAGGATGATCAAATGAGATTGGAAAACCAAGCCCAAATAAATAATAATAATTTCAATAGGGGCAAGTCTGCTTGCCTAAAGTGATCAGATGGCATTGCTGTCTGGCCACAGCCCCACATCAGAGATCCAGTGGCTGGCTGGGGAGGACTGCAAGCCTGCCTGTGGATTGGCCAATGGCAGGTAAGCCTGGGTCTGAGGATTCCCCAAGGGGCAGGCCCAACCAGCCAATGGGCAACAGTTGGGTCCACCCCGGGGGAATAAATTGAGGTCAGCCCAGCACACCTTGGTTTTCCCCTCATATCTCCCACCCTCCGATTCCTTTTTCATCTGTTTCTTCTTTCTTGCTAAGACTTTGCTACAGACTTTTTCAGCCCATGTCTTCAGGGCCAGGTGGGACTTTTCCCACTTGACAAATTGACACCAGCCCCTCGGTTTTTGCCTTCCTCATAGCAATCGTCACAACTTTATGAGGTAAGGCATTGGGTAAGCCTTAGCCTTGACTGGAGGGAAGGTTGTAACCTCTGCCTGCCCCTCCTTGGTTAAAGGAATCCTGTTTAAACTTACTGTATAAAAAAGCAGAGTCTGGAATCCTTTCTGGCTGTGTTCCCCAATATTTGCCGGGTGCTGTTTGGAAGCCACTGCAATCCTTTCAGGAGCAACAAAATATAGTGGTGACAGTCTGCGCCACTGAACAAACCAGTTTATGGATTCCAATTCACACTAGCACCAGATTTTCAGCCAGTGGCAGAAGCAGCCACACATAGAAAGCAGTACAGGATTTCACCCAGGAGGTTACCAATGTATTGATAACAGCAACAGGTAGATAGCCGTGTTGGTCTGTCATAGTCAAAACAAAATAAAAAAATTCCTTCCAGTAGCACCTTAGAGACCAACTAAGTTTGTTCTTGGTATGAGCTTTCGTGTGCATGCACACTTGGTATCTGAAGAAGTGTGCATGCACACGAAAGCTCATACCAAGAACAAACTTAGTTGGTCTCTAAGGTGCTACTGGAAGGAATTTTTTTATTTTGTTTTGATAACAGCAGTTAGGCTAACCCAGTACCAGGTTTGCCAGCTAAAGGGGGCGGAAGAGACTTCACCTCCAAAAAATTTGGTAGGGGGATGAGGCCCCCTAATAATGAGGGAGTTGCTATCCACTGCCATGCCATGTGGGAGCAGGAAGCATGGAGGGCTATTTTCTTACTCCACCCCCTCCCCCACAGAACAGAACTGACGGCAGTCCTGCAACAAGAGGGGGTGCCTTTGGAGCGGAAAGCTCTGGCGTGTGTTGCTATATGGCAAGCGCACCTTCCTCAGATGGTGGGGAAGCTCCCCATGGGCAGCCAGCCGGAAGCAACTCTGGGCAGCGAAGAGGTGGCCTTGCACACTTTGTCTGTTCGCTATTGGGCTTCTCCCATCGGAAGGGCCAAGCGTGAGGTCTTTAGGAACCAGGCACAGCATCGGGCATGGAGCGCAAGCGAAGTGCATCACTTAATGAGAGCACTGGTGCGCAGGCTCACACAAATATACCCAACCTGGGGAAAGGGGGGTTCCCTTGCTTCCCTCACCCCACTTCCCTTGCCTGACTCACTTCCATTCAAGAGAAGCCACAGTTCTTACCCCCATATTCCTGATTAGACCCCCAATTCTCAATGTTTCATTCTCCCTGCCAAGACCTAGTTGCCTCTTCCTTTCCAATAAAACCTGGTGGAAACAGTTCTGGTCCTGACTGTGTGGTGCCAGGTAAGAAAAGAAAGGGAGGAGAGGAGGAAGAGGAGGGGTGTACAGTGATACCTCAGTTTCCGAAGGTCTCCATTGACGAACGTTTCGGAATTCAGACGCCGTAAACCCGGAAATAAATGTTCCCATTTTCGGAAGCGCCTTTGAGTTTTCAGTTTTTGAACATTTCAGAACTTGAACAGTATTCTGGAATTACGTTCGAAAACTGAGGTACCACTGTATTTGGGGGGGGGGGGTAGAAAGCTTGAACGCAGGAAGAAGAGAAGAAGAAGAAGAGTAGTTTGATTTGATATCCAGCTTTATCACTACCCTAAGGGGTCTCAAAGCAGCTAACATTCTCCTTTCCCTTCCTCCCCCACAACAAACACGCTGTGAGGTGAGTGGGGCTGAGAGACTTCAGAGAAGTGTGACAAGCCCAAGGTCACCCAGCAGCTGCATGTGGAGGAGCGGAGACGCGAACCCAGTTCACCAGATTACGAGTCTACCGCTCTTAACTGCTACACCACACTGGCTTTGCAGTGGAGAGAGAGGGTGGCAAGGAGACTAGATCCTGCTTTGATCTATCCAATACGTTATTTTAAGGGCGGGCGGAGAGAGGGAGGATTGCCCAATACAACCATCACTGGGAGGTTTCTGCTGTGTTTCGAAGGCTGTGGCATTTCAGGAGTGACTTTGGTTTGGATGCTGGAAAAGTAGCCACTAGTATGTGTATGAGAGGGAGAAGAGGTGGGGAGAATTGGCCAGGATTGGGCTGGGGAGTGTTGAAAGAGTGAAAGTGCCTCCCTGGCTATCTCTCCCCCCCCCCCACCTCTTTCCTTTTGCCTGTGGCCAAGTTGAACATCTGATAAGAGGTGAATTAGGAGGGGAGTTGAAAGACAGACCAATCTATGCTGCCAGTGGGAGTACTGTATCTTGTGATCACATGTAAGAGGATGAGAATCGCTGGCTACAGTACCACTGTATTCCATTCTGGTCAGACCCCACCTGGAATACTGTGTCCAATTCTGGGCACCACAGTTCAAGAAGGATACTGACAAGCTGGAACGTGTCCAGAAGAGGGCAACCAAAATGGTCAAAGGCCTGGAAACGATGCCTTATGAGGAACGCTTAGGGAGCTGGGTATGTTTAGCCTGGAGAAGAGAAGGTTAAGGGGTGATATGATAGCCATGCTCAAATATATAAAAGGATGCCATATAGAGGAGGGAGAAAGGTTGTTTTCTGCTGCTCCTGAGAAGCGGACACGGAGCAATGGATTCAAACTACAAGAAAGAAGATCCACCTAAACATTAGGAAGAACTTCCTGACAGTAAGAGCAGTTCGACAGTGGAATTTGCTGCCAAGGAGTGTGGTGGAGTCTCCTTCTTTGGAGGTCTTTAAGCAGAGGCTTGACAGCCATCTGTCAAGAATGCTTTGATGGTGTTTCCTGCTTGGCAGGGGGTTGGATTGGACGGCCCTTGTGGTCTCTTCCAACTCTATGATTCTATGATTCTATTATTCTTTTCAGCGTGACAGCCCCCCCCAGTGTTAGACCCAGCAACAGAAACAACCATAGCCAAGATGTAAAGACCAGTAGCTGCCAATGGCCACTTTGATGGATCACACTGCAATAAACAAGCACTTCTGAAACATGAAGTACAAAAGCTCTGTGACTTGCGGTGAGAATCAAATGCATTGATTTTTATTGATACCAGGCAGACACATTCAAGATAGACTTTTTGCTTCTACTGAAGACATTCTTATTTAGACAGGCCTATTCACCTTGCCGACAAAGGTCCGTATAGTTAAAGCTATGGTTTTCCCAGTAGTAATGTACGGAAGTGACAGCTGGACCATAAAGAAGGCTGATCGCCGAAGAATTGATGCTTTTGAATTATGGTGCTGGAGGAGACTCTTGAGAGTCCCATGGACTGCAAGAAGATCAAACCTATCCATTCTTAAAGAAATCAGTCCTGAATGCTCACTAGAAGGACAAATCCTGAAGTTGAGGCTCCAGTACTTTGGCCACCTCATGAGAAGAGAAGACTCCCTAGAAAAGACCCTGGTGTTGGGAAAGATGGAGGGCACAAGGAGAAGGGAACGACAGAGGATGAGATGGTTGGACAGTGTTCTCGAAGCTACTAACATGAGTTTGGCCAAACTGCGAGAGGCAGTGAAGGATAGGCGTGCCTGGCGTGCTCTGGTCCATGGGGTCACGAAGAGTCAGACACGACTGAACGACTGAACAACAACTCAGATGTTTATAATGCTTGTACGAGTTTTAATCTGTTTCAGTTTACTCTATTGTGGTTTTACCTTTTTGTTAATAAAATTTTATTGCTTTACCCTTCTGGAAACTGCTTTGAGGTTGTTTTCTACAATGAAGTGGAATATAATTTTATGAAAAAAATTAATTTAATCAAGTGAGATTTACCATGTGTGAAGCTTCACTTAAATGAGAAGTATTGTAGTTCCATTACTACTACACTGCAGCCCAGCTATAAAATATTTTAAGAGTCATGTGCTATCTTTAGTTTTTGTTGTTAGATGTTCCTTTGTATTCAGATCAGGCTTCAATATGATAATGTAGCACTTGGGAAGGAAGATGCATCCCAGAAGCCCAGCACTGGAGGCCAACATAGAGAAGACCTGCACGGCTACCATGTATTTCCCCTTGGTGCTCAGGTAGGTGGGCACAAAGGACACCCAAACACTGCAGAAGACCAGCATGCTGAAGGTGATCAGCTTGGCTTCATTGAAGGCCCCAGGCAGCTTCCTGGCTAGGAAAGCCACTGTGAAGCAGATGGTAGCCAGGAAGCCCATGTAGCCGAGGGCACCATAAAACATGGCAACAGACCCTTCGTTGCATTGCCGGATGATCTCTCCAGGCTGAGACTGCATGTCAGACTCCGGGAAAGGGGGAGAGATGCCCAGCCAGATGGTGCAGATGACAACTTGGACACTGGAGCAGGAAATGACAATGGAGTTGGCCAGACTCTTCCCCAGCCATCTTCTCACCTTGTTCCCAGGTTTTGTGGCCATGAAGGCCAGCACCACAGTGATGGTTTTAGCCAATACAGAAGACACAGCAACCGAGAAGATGATGCTGAAGGCTGTTTGTCGGAGAAGGCAGGTCCATTTCCTTGGCCAGCCAATGAAGAGGAAGGAGGACAAAAAGGAGAGCATGAGAGAGACAAGGAAGATGTAGGAGAGGTCCCGATTGTTGGCTTTGACAATGGGAGTTTCCCGGAATCTAATGAAAATTGCTAACACAAAGCTTGTGATTAAAAATAAGAGGAGGGCAATGGAAACCCAGAGGATCCCCAATGTGTCTTCATAGGACAGGAAAATGATCATCTTGGGGACACATTGATCTTGGTCCTTGCTCGGATGCTCATCTTCTGGACATTTGTTGCAATGGCCTGCATCTGCAATGAGCAATAGTGACCACTGTCATGGTATCTGTGTTCCATCTACAATATTGATCTAAATTCTTCAAGGTTCCATGGAACATCATTTTGGGTGGCAGCTTAGACCCAAAGCATAGAATTTTCGGAATTATACAAATGAGACTCCATTCACCCTCCCTATGCTTACTTTTACTGAAGAGGCACCTTTTGGATCAGACTTTTATGCTTGGTGGGACATGCCACACATTGCTTTTCATTCCCACCTCCTCCCCCAGGATCATCCATCCAGCTCATTAATTGTGAAGTTATCATTTGTTTTTCTAATCCCCAGAAATAAGGAAGCATCACATTTCACAATTTCTGGATATTAAGCCAACATACAGAAAGCATATCCCAGATGAGGTCTGTGCTCTCCTGAAAGGGCTCCTTTCTCCCTGGAATCCCTTACCTTCCCGAGTGGAGAATGTCCCTTCTGCACATGGTGCACAAGCATAGCAGCACAATGGCTTTCCTTCCTGGATCACCTTGACGTATCCTGGGCGGCAGCTTTTGGTGCACTGTGACTGTGGAAAGGTCTAACCATAAAGAGAAGGATAACTGTTAAAAGTGTATCAATAAGCTACAGAACTGAGTCAAAGACATAGAAATGTCATTGCCATTCCTCTCCTTGTTACTCCTAACCCAATAGCAAATGACTGCAGTTTGCATAGTGAACAAATTTCCTAAACTGATTTCTGCCTCTGGTCATATCTAATTAATTACCTAGCGTTGCCATATACCTGGGTTTCCCCAGACATATCCACTTTTGGGTGATTTGGGTTTTTAAAAATGGTTGTTGTTGTTGTTGTTGTTGTTGTTGTTGTTGTTGTTGTTGTTAGGGGTGGGGCGCTGTGCTCTGGAAGTAAAAATGCTGCATCAGAGTGAGGCTGCCGCAGTGAAGATCAGGTTGGAGCTGGGGTTCTGTCTCTGCTCAGGCTGGCAGTGGCTTGGGTTTGGGCTGCTCTGCACACCGCTGCCGCTGCCAGTCCAAGCCAGGGAAAGAGGTGTGTGGTCAGAGTAGCGCCCCCACTCCCCCGCCCCCGGTGCCTCTTTACCAGGCTTGGGCTGGCAGCATCTTGGGCTGTCCTCTTTTTTTCCCTTCAAGATATGGCAACCCTAAATTATTTCTCTTTTACTACCCAACAAATTACTAGAGGGCATGGCTTTTCTTTATCCTGCCCCCTAACCTCCCCTCATGAATTTCCTTTTATTAATGAAGTGTTTATATAACACTGTCTCACAAAATATCAGGACATTGTATAGAAACTTAAATAGCAGTTATGCAACTACAAACATGTGTACATGCTAAATGTACGGTAAAGGTAAAGGGACCCCTGACCATTAGGTCCAGTCGTGACCAACTCTGGGGTTGCGGCGCTCATCTTGCATTATTGGCCAAGGGAGCTGGCGTACAGCTTCCAGGTCATGTGGCCAGCATGATTAAGCCACTTCTGGCGAACCAGAGCAGCGCACGTAAACGCCGTTTACCTTCCAGCTGCAGCAGTACCTATTTATCTACTTGCACTTTGACATGCTTTCGAACTGCTAGGTTGGCAGGAGCAGGGACTGAGCAACGGGAGCTCACCCCGTCGCGAGGATTCGAACCGCCGACCTTCTGATCAGCAAGCCCTAGGCTCTGTGGTTTAACCCACAGCGCCACTCGTGTCCCTCATGCTGAATGTACATATTTATAAATACATTTACATGTCCTTTTATATTCAAATAGCTTCTTATTAGGAGACATTTAGGATTTTATTGATATTTGGTATCTGCTTAAAAAGATTGCAACGTGTGAGAGGCATTAACAGCAATCAACATTCTTAAATTCTCACCTGGGCAAGTCCCTTGAGCCGCACAATGGCATCCCGGTCAATGCGGAACCTGGTTTCTGGGGATGCCTGCCGCTCTAGACTCCCAATTTTCACTGAAGCCACTGAAGTGTTGGGCCACACTATTGACGTCAAAATATCAAGGCTGGCTGCCAGTTCCCCATCTTTGCCCAAATACACGCCATCCATGGAAGTATTGTAACACTCAAAGTTACTTAGGAAAGGGTTGAACTAAAATGGCACACAGAGAAAAGGAAGATTCTTTCAGTGCAGCCCATTTGGGGGATAAATTTCCCTTCTCCATGCAGACAACACAGGGAACAGAGTGACCATAGCACAGACAGGAATCCTTCACATCAGCAGTTCAATCTAAGGGCAGGAAATTGACCCCTGAGACTTCCTTTGGCTAAGGGGATACCTTCAAATATATAAAAGGATGTCATATAGAGGAGGGAGAAAGGTTGTTTTCTGCTGCTCCAGAGAAGCGGACATGGAGCAATGGATTCAAACTACAAGAAAGAAGATTCCACCTAAACATTAGGAAGAACTTCCTGACAGTAAGAGCTGTTCGGCAGTGGAATTTGCTGCCAAGGAGTGTGGTGGAGTCTCCTTCTTTGGAGGTCTTTAAGCAGAGGCTTGACAGCCACCTGTCAGGAATGCTTTGATGGTGTTTCCTGCTTGGCAGGGGGTTGGACTGGATGGCCGTTGTGGTCTCTTCCAACTCTATGATTCTATGATTCTATGATACTCCATTGTCCTAGAACTAGGGAACAGTAGACACAAAGATGCCAAAGTGATTGTGATTCTTGCTCTGTGAAGATTTTTTTCTTGGAAAGCAAGTTGATGTTTAATGTCGTTTTGAATGTGTTACGGAAAGAGAAATTATTGATCCTTACATTCCCACATCACTCAGCAGAAGGTGAAGACAATTTATATACAGTTAAAGGTTTATATTCAGCAATGTGAATTCCCTTGTTTTTTCCTTTAAAACCAAACTTTGCCTTAGAACTAAAACAATATATGTTCAAAAATCTGATAGGCTCTGAGAAGGCATAGAGATGTAGAAAAAATCTGATGGAACTTAAATTCTGAGGCTCCCTGTGCAGGGCTCTCATATTTTCTAATCTTCCTCCTGGAAGGAGACTTGATACTTAACCCCATAAGAGAAGGTACCAGAAGCCTCATTCCCAGCAATGCTCAGGAATCCCAAATACCAGTGCAGTTTTGAAAGACTCAGCCCACTATAGTGATTGAGAACAACACCTAATTGCATCTGAACACACACACACACACACACACACACACACACACACCCTGATCCTGGAGTTCAAGATCTAGGGTTCTCGATTCGGAACGAGAGGTTGTGTTCTTTTGGAAGCAGGCACAGTGGAGACTGGTATCTTTATGCATATAATACGTGTATTTCAGTGGAGGTATCAGTGATGGAAAAGGAAATACCTGTCATGGCTGTAGCCTCCTAGAGAGTGACACCTAATTGCATCTGAATACAAAAAAACAACAGCACAAAACCTGCTCCCAGGGTTCAGGATACATCATGTAAAATATGATTTGATGCCTTAAAATGGGTTCAAATGCATAGGAAATGAAACACTTTTCAAAATAGTGTTACTGGCCACCCCAAACATTGCCAAGTGGTAGCAAGTTCTAGGGATATAGGCTCTGAACCAGGGTTTGTGTTCTTTGGGAAGGAGGCACAGTGGAGACTGCTATCTTTATGCATATAATACGTGGATTTCAGTAGAGGTATCAGTGATGGAAAAGGAACTACCTGCCATGGCTGTAGCCTCTGAAGCCTCTGCCCGTCTCCTCCACCCATCATTGCCACCTGCTTGGATCCGGATGAGTAAGCAGCATTTAAGGCATGTGCCACAGCATACGCACTGCTGTAGATGTTGTAGTTGTCTGGAGAAAGACTCTGCTTGAGGACATCCAGGGGCAATTCCCCTTTTTGTTCACATCTGTCACGTTGTTTTGCGGAAAACAAGTGCTTTGAAAAGAAACAATCAAACACTTCATCCCAGTAAGGAATTAAGTGACTGATGTCAAAATTGTCATGCTTTAGACGAGCAATCCCTGTCTGAATTAAGAAGGAAAAGAAATAGTGGTGGTGCTGGAAACGTAATTTCCGGTTAGGCAACGTCTGGGTGATGTCCCACAAAGCTGTTGTGATCCAGACTTTCCCCTCAGTGGACTTTAGCCACGATGTGAGCATTTGATTTATCAAGAATATTCCAAAGAAGAAAGAACGAGTCTCTGCATAGTAAACAAATACATTGAATTGTCTCCATGTGAGAAATGAAAGAAGCTGAATTTTCACTACATACCGAGTGAATTCTGGGATTCTGTATGAGACGGCAACACAAATCCCATTTGAGGTGAGCATAGGGGTCAAGGACCTCATGAACCTTTCTCCGTTGTCATTGTCTGGAGCAAAGAGACCGATCCACGTCCATCTGAAATGCAGGAGCAACTTGACAATCCCTGTGTATTGTTGATCATCTTTGGGGAGCATTCGGTAGAAAAAAGGGAACTGAGTTTTGTCATTGACATCATGGGAGACAAAACCATAACTAACCTGGATGGGAATGGAAGAGAAAAGTGTTTTGTTTGTCTTCCTTTGAATCCCCTTGAATGCATGTCTCATCTCCATATCACAGAATTTCCATATCAAAAGACAATATATTCATTAACAGTGAAGCTGTGCCAGTAACAATCCTAACCAGGTCTGCTAAGAAGCATGACTTATAAAATTCATTGGAAATTAGCCCCAGGTAAGTAGGAGTCAGTTGCAGCCTTGTGCTACACTAGGTGACTGAACCCTAGTCATACTAACATTCTGGCTATGGACTCTCTGTTGTATTTGTTTTGTGCCAGGGGAAGCAAAATTCAATACCGTGTAACCTAGTAGAAGGATTTAGAAAGAAAGAAGGCGAATGAAGAAGATGAGAAATTATTTTTATATATTACTGCAAGTGAATGGCAAGAAAAATTGTTTAGTTACATGGATTTGGCAAAATTAACTGAAATGGTAAGAGGCCGCAGCAATCAAAAATTTCAAAAGAATTGGGAAAATTTTGGAGATTACATGAAAAAAGAATGCCCGACATTGAACTTTTGGACCCACTTCTAAATACTCTGTATGATAAAATTCAAAGAAATAAAGGTTGGAAAATAATGTAAAGATAGTAGGTAAAGATAAAGATTAACAAAACAGTTACAACATAAACTAAAATAAACACACCTGAGTTGACAGCAAGTAGAAGTCAAATGTTCTGAAATTTTATTTCGGATGTATGTTTTGTGTTTTGGTAAATGTCTGTCTTAAACTGTTATTTTTTCTTTTTATGTATAATTTTTTTCCTTTTTTATGTATTTCTGTATTGCTTTTGTTTGTTTGTTTGTCTTAATATTTAAACTCAATAAAGATATTATTTTTAAAAAAATAGAAAGAAAGAAGGCTGTTGAAAGGACAAATGAAGCTTGAGACTGACAGTAACTTTGTCCCTCAGACAGAAAAAAAGGCATTTCAAAGTAAAGTGAAATTAAAGTGCACCCTATTCCGCACCTGTGGGATTTTGTAGATGCCCAACATGTTTGAAATATGGAGGGAGATTTCAGAGTCTGCACCATCTAAAACAGCCAGCAGGTTATTCTGCCTTCCACACCTGTAGTTTGGAATACTTGCATGACTGGTATAGAGCAGCTCTACCATGGCGTCGTATGTGATTCTTGTATTGTAATAGTTCTCATAGATATTGTAGCCCAGGGTGATGTTGGGTAAGAGCCTGGGATTCTGGTTGATCTCCTGGATGGCGAGCAGGAAGGCCAGATTGTGGAGTAAATTTATGTCTCTACTTCTGCAAGATATCATATATTCTGTATCATCACCCTCAATTTAACAACAAATGTAACGTTCCACATTCTGCAATATGAAGGTCATTTCCAAGAGATACAAATTTTGTTTTAGAGTGATACGCTCAGTCATGAACTGGCATTTACTAGCCAACCCTATTTAATCCTCGCGACAAAGGCAAGGCAGATGTGTCTCTCCAGAAATGTAGTGGTATATTCAGAAATGAAGCTTTCTATCATGACAGTCACAGCCATGCCACCTTCCAAGATTGTACTGAAGGGGCAGGTTACCCAAACCTGACCATGCAAGCACCCAAAACTGGGCTCCAAATTCCTTTTTTTCTCCTTCATAAGGTTTATGAGAGTAGCTCCATTAGCTTGAGGCTGGAAGAACATAACCCTGACACAGGATGTCAGGATGACTCCCTTATCAGTTACCCTGCAGCACAATGGATGGCCTTGCCAGTCTGGATGGATCCTTGTCAGCCCAAGTAGAGAGAGGAGGCCTGGTCTCTTATCAGGTTGTACATATCCTTACCACCGTGACGCACAAACCCTGCAAAACAGGAATTCAACCCCCACTGGCACCAGTAGTAATCCTATACTAAAGGACTCTTACTCTATAGCTGCATGAACCTTACTATAAGCCTGGAACGTTTACCTTTACCCAAGGATGTATACTACGTGCATAAGCATATGGGCTGGATTACTGGGGAGGGGGCAGAGTGATTTGGAAGGAATATAAGCTGTATGTAAACTGTCTTTCAGTGCGCTTGCTGTGAACTATCACGCAGTGTCTTTCTCCTGTCCTAGGCAGGAGAAATAAACTCTTTCTCTTTGAACCAAACCTCAGTGTCCATTTGGCTCCTTCCTCCCTCCCCTCGGGAGCAACGTGAACCCCAACTACGGAAAAGGCTACAGTACAATCTAATAAGAAAGAATTTTCATACTATATATATATACATATATATAATAATAATAAAATTTAAAATGCAACTTAAAACCAATAAAACAGCAAGGCAAAATGAAATAAGGCATTGATCCAGGGGATTTGGAGACATACATCAGGGTCCAATCTTATGAGTCAGGTAAATCTTTAATCTGTTATCATAGTGTGCTATTCAAAATAAGATGGTGAAAAATCACATTGCAAAACAGAGACTGGGATTTAGCAGGGACCAATGCAAGAAAATACCCACCATCTCTTTTAATGAGCTTTAAAGCATTAGATTAAAGATTGAGTACCATTAAACTCATCCCCACATAATTTACTTACGGACGTATGTGCATGAAAGGAACCTGGGAAAAAGAGCCTGGCTGGGATGCTCCAGTTAGTGAGGGTATAATCCCACCAATGAGATGGTCTCCTGCTCTATAATAGTTCCAGGGATCATACTGATCTCTCACTAAATTCAAGGGACATTTTCCCTTCAGCTGCCCATAGACATTGTAGAGCAGAAGTAGAACTATCATGGACATGCCTGAGGCTGTCACTCACTTCCCTCTTGCCTGTTTGCTGTAGAGAAGCCAAAACTGAACAAAACTGCAGTCTGTGACTTTTCTAATACAGATGAAGTCCCTCCAGGGCTTCTCATTCAAAGAGGCTGATATCACACTGGCAGCATCCCTGCTATTTTGAAACCCCCAACCCAAGATCTCAGTGGAGTGCAACATATTTATACCTTTTTCAGGCTTGATGCAAGAAATTGTGTCCTGTTACTCCCAAATCCGGCAATTTCTGCTAATTGTTTCAGATGTAATATTCAGGGAAGTCCCTTGAGCTTTGACACAATTAGAGAACTAAATCACCATTATTCACACAACGATAAGGGGAAGAATTTGCCTCTGCCATAGATCACAAACTCTCTGTGTGGCTCCTTGCGCAGGTGGTTGGGCAGAGCAAAACCTGTTTGCAAAAACTCACCAATGATCCAACAAAATAGAGTTGGGATTAGAAAAAGTGGGCTGCATTATAGTGAATTAAAATATACCACCCACAAAGACCTCCTATGAAAGTTTTTGGGGAAACAGGATATGCATGTTAAAAATGCAAACAACATGAAATCAGCACACCAATATTGGCACTTTGTAGTTTGCTTAAATGGGAAGTAACTATTAGTCTCGTGGTCAAAATGCAATCCAGTGGCTGCCAGGGAGGACTGCAAGCCTGCCTGTGGATTGTTTATTCCAATCTTATGGGTAAAGGCTTTAATCTTTTATCACAGTGTGCTATTCAAAATAAGCTGGGGAAAATAGCTTGAGGGTTCTACATGTGTAAAAGATCTAGGAGACCACAAGCTGAACATGAGTCAACAGAACGACGCAGCAACAAAAAGCTAACATTATCCTAGGTTGCATCAACAGAAGTATAGTGTCCAGAACAAGGCTGCTTCTGGCACTGGCTGAAAAGCTGGTGCTAGTGCAAATTGGAATCCTTACACCGGTCTGCTCAGGGATGCAGACTGTCACCACTATATTTTGTTGCTCCTGAAAGGATTGCAGTCGCTTCCAAACAGCACGTGGCAAGTATTGGGGCACACAGCCGGAAAGGATTCCAGACTCCGCTTTTTTTCCCCCCCAGTAAGTTTCTTGCTGTCATAGAATCATAGTTGTTAAGGATGGTGAAAGGTACCCAAAGATTTTCCACCCACCCAAATAGAAAATTTAACATGTGAAAACTGCAAAGAGACTTAGGCATGAATTTTGCTTTTTGTGAGTGCTAAAACCAGGGACTGAGGAGTTTACTTACAGTAAAATGGAATACATGTCTAGTCTTTTTGTTTTTGATGGTGGTAAGGGAGCACAGGATTCCATCCAAGGTTTTGGATTAGTATTGACTTAGTATGGAAATACAATGATGGGTGAAATGGAGGAAATATCACGTGTTCATTTAAGTATAAAGGAGGACCTGTCATCCCGACCCTTCCAGAGTAGAAGAAATTACAACAGGGGTTTGAAGGAGATCACAGCTCAGAGGCAGACGAGGGGAAACGCTGGGAAATAATGGGAAAGGTGTGGGAAGAAGAAGCACCAGGGGACAGACAGAGTCTAAAGACAGGCTCAGTGTCTTTAGAAAGCATTCCAGACCTCCCCACTCCCAGAACCTGGCGGGCATTGAAAGTAGGAGAGCAGAGAGCTCAAAGGCAAAAGGCCCTTTCCAGCACCTGCAGGGATGACTCATGAGGAAGTAGGAGTGACCGAGGGGGTGGGGTTTCACTTAGAGCAACACCATTACCCCAAGAGGCTGCATTTCTAAGCCTCTCTCAGTGAATATTGAATAAAGGGCATTGGTAAGAACTTTCCTTGTCTTGTCCATTCCTGGCAACCTACCGCAGGGAATTGGATCCGCTGACGTCTGACAGCACCCAACACCGAGAACTAAATATGATCTCTGATTCTTAGTGAATCAGATAGGGCTGTGAGAAAACCCACCCACCCTCCAATATTCTCTGTAGGAACCGCATGTGATATCACACAGTACATCAAGCCACAACAAGGCTTGTCGCAACCTCTGAAATGCCCGCCAGGACTCGTCAAAGCCGCAGGAGGGACTGATGGGGCCAGGCACACCATGTGATGCCATGTCGGTCTGTGTTGTGCCGTGTGATATCATGCATACGGCATGCATGACATCAAACACATACACACTGGGCACCGCAATGTGGGTCGGAACCCAGTGCACCTGGGCTGGGAGACCAGAGTGCCAAATGTAACTGGACCAACTGCTTTTTAATTTGAGTTTATAACTTTGTTCTAACAAGACCTGGGCCTCAGACGGGCTCTGCACTGGCCTGCATTGTACTGTAAGTAAACTCTACACTGAATATTGATGAATGTCTGGTTTTTAGCCCCCGAAAAAACAGGATTCATGGCTAAGTTTCTTTACTAAGTTTTCACGTGTTGCATTTGATATCCACATGGGAGGAAATACATTGGCATATTTTGATTAATGACTTCCATTCAAAGAAGGTTGGTATTCTTTTTTAAAATTAGAATGTGGGCCCCCCTCAGAGCTGTGATCCTAGAGTGCCCCCAGACCTTTCTTTGAGCAACCCCATGGGCAGCCAACTCAGCATGCCTGCCTTATACAGAAACAACCGTAGCCAAGATGTAAAGACCAGCAGCTGCCAAAGGCCACTTTGATGGATCACACTGCAGTAAACAAGCACTTCTAAAATATGAAGTAGAAAAGGTCTGTGACTAGTGCTGAGTTATTATGCATTGATTTTTATTGATATCAGGCAGACACATTCAAGGTAGACGTTTCGGCATCTACTGAAGACATTCTTATTTAGACAGGCCTACTCAGATGTTTATAATGCTTGTATGAGTTTTAATTTGTTTTAATTCATTTCATTGTGGTTTTAAATAAAATGATAATTTCATTGCTCTATCCTTTTGTAAACTGCTCTGAGGTTTTTTCTACAACAAAGTGGAATGTAAATTTTATGAAATAAATAAATAAATTTAATAAATTCCAACAAGTGTGATTTATCATGTGTGAAGCTACATTTAAATGAGAAGTATTGCAGTTCCATTACTGCTGCACTGCAGTTCAGCTATAAAATAATATTTTAAGAATCAAGTGCTGTCTTTCGATTTTGTCGTAAGATGCTCCTTTGTATTCAGATCAGGCCTCAACATGATAATGTAGCACTTGGGAAGGAAGATACAGCCAAGAAGCCCAGCACAGGAGGCCAAGATAGAGAAGACCTGCACAGCTACCATGTACTTCCCCTTGGTGCTCAGGTAGGTGGGCACAAAGGACACCCAAACACTGCAGAAGACCAGCATGCTGAAGGTGATCAGCTTGGCTTCATTGAAGGCCCCAGGCAGCTTCCTGGCTAGGAAAGCCACCGTGAAGCAGATGGCAGACAGGAAGCCCATGTAACCCAGGGCACCATAAAACATGGCAACAGACCCTTCGTTGCATTGCAGGATGATCTCTCCAGGCTGAGACTGCATGTCAGACTCCGGGAAAGGGGGAGAGATGCCCAGCCAGATGGTGCAGATGACAACTTGGACACTGGAGCAGGAAATGATAATGGAGTTGGCCAGACTCTTCCCCAGCCATCTTCTCACCTTGTTCCCAGGTTTTGTGGCCATGAAGGCCAGCACCACAGTGATGGTTTTAGCCAATACAGAAGACACGGCAACTGAGAAGATGATGCTGAAGGCTGTTTGTCGGAGAAGGCAGGTCCATTTCCTTGGCCAGCCAATGAAGATGAAGGAGGACAAAAAGGAGAGCAAGAGAGAGACAAGGAGGATGTAGGAGAGGTCCCGATTATTGGCTTTGACAATGGGAGTTTCCCGGAATCTAATGAAGATTCCTAACACAAAGCTTGTAATTATAAATAAGAGGAGGGCAATGGAAACCAAGAGGATTCCCAATGTGTCTTCATAGGACAGGAAGATGATCATCTTGGGGACACATTGATCTTGGTCCTTGCTCGGATGCTCGTCTTCTGGACATTTGTTGCAATGGTCTGCATCTGCAATGAGCAATAGTGACCACCGTCATGGTATCTGTGTTCCATCTATAATGTTGATCTAATATTAATTGCAGTCGTTAACAGTCGTCAACAGGTTTACCACAGCTATCAGCCTATCACCCATTCCCACCACCCCTCTGAGTAATACCCCTCCCCACCCTCTCACTATACATAAGGGTCTGGTGACTTCTGTTTCAGTGTATCTGAAGAAGTGTGCATGCACACGAAAGCTCATACCAAGAACAACTTAGTTGGTCTCTAAGGTGCTATTGGAAGGAAATTTTATTTTGTTTTGCTTTGACTATGACAGACCAACACGGCTATCTACCTTTAACCAAGAATAAACTTACCGTAGTTGGTCTCTGAGGTGCTACTGGAAGGAATTTTTTTATTTTTTATTTTGTTTTGACTATGACAGACCAACACGGCTACCTACCTGTAATTGATCTAGATTCTTCAATATTCCATGGAACCTCATTCTGGGTGGCAGCTTAGACCCAAAGCATAGAATTTTCTGAATCATACAATTGAGACTCCAAGGTGCACATTGGGATTTCACCCTCCCTGTGCTTACTTCTACTGAAGATGCACCTTTTGGGTCAGGTGCCTATGTTTCAGGAACATGCCTTCTTCCTCTGCCAATATGTATTCTCCAAGTGCCAGTGAGATTTCAGAGGAAGAATGGAGGCAGGCTTCTTTACACAGGGAGAGTCACAATAGCCCTCCCCCCCTCAGGAATGCCAGCTGCATATTCCAGGGATAGTGAGAAGCAGGCTGCTGTCTGATGCTGAATCAGCCGCAGAGGGGG